>CM042411.1:22869510-23544510 GCA_023634145.1 Thymallus thymallus | reverse complement strand
AAAAACGCTCGGCTGGTATTTATAGGTTGTTTGCATGAGGTGACAGGATGAGAAAACTGGTCAAAAGTGGGTCATTTAACTTGTTGCCATTAAACCTCCAGCCTGTTGTTATCATGCCGGCGTGACCCTGGGGGACGTATCATAACTCAGACTGTGTGTGTGTGTGTGTGTATAATCACACTCTCTCTCTCTCACACACACACACACACACAGATCATAATCACACTCTCACACACACACACACACACACACAGATCGTAGAAGCTCTCTCTCTCACACACACTCATAGTCACACATTTAATTTCACATTCCAGACCTGTGTTTCAAAGGAACACTGAAAGGGAGTGGACAATTACTGTGCGTTGATTTAAAATACATGTTTTTCTAAAGCGCATTCAGATTGGCTTATCATCCTGGGGACCAGATGCAAATCCCCATTTGCTCTCTTGCTCTAGAAATAGAAGTACTCTGTACCACACGCACGTATCAATGTCTTATTGATTCCTCTGTAGAGGATGATCAATGTGGCGCAACACAACAAGGTAGAACTATATGTCATACAGTTGAAGTCGGAAGTTTACATACACTTAAGTCATTAAAACTCATTTTCCAACCACTCCACAGATTTCATGTTTACAAACTATAGTTTTGGCAAGTCGGTTAGGACATCTACTTTGTGCGTGACAGTAATTCTTCCAAAAATTGTTTACAGACAGATTATTTCACTTATAATTCACTATATCACAATTACAGTGGGTCATTAAACAGCTTGGAAAATTATGAAATTGCTTTAGAAGTTTCTGATAGGCTAATTGACGTCATTTGAGTCAATTGGAGGTGTACCCGTGGATGTATTTCAAGGCCTACCTTCAAACTCAGTGCCTCTTTGCTCGACATCATGGGAAAATCAGCCAAGACCTCAGAAAAAAAATTGTTGACCTCCACAAGTCTGGTTCATCCTTGGGAGCAATTTCCAAATGCCTGAAGGTACCACATTCATCTGTACAAACAATAGTACGCAAGTATAAACACCATGGGACCACACAGCCGCATTCTGTCTCCTAGAGATGAATGTACTTTGGTGCGAAATGTGCAAATCAATCCCAGGGATTGATATCTCAAGACATCAGTCAGAAAGTTAAAGCGTGGTCGCAAATGGGTCTTCCAAATGGGCAATGACCCCAAGTATACTTCCAAAGTTGTGGCAAAATGGCTTAAGGACAACAAAGTCAAGGTATTGGAGTGGCCATCACAAAGCCCTGACCTCCATCCTATAGAACATTTGTGGGCAGAACTGAAAAAGCATGTGCGAGCAAGGAGGCCTACAAACCTGACTCAGTTACACCAGTTCTGTCAGGAGGAATGGGCCAAAATTCACCCAACTTATTGTGGGAAGCTTGTGGAAGACTACCCAAAACGTTTGACCCAAGTTAAACAATTTAAAGGCAATGCTACCAAATACTAATTGAGTGTATTAATACTTCTGACCCACTGGGAATGTGAAATAAAAGCGGAAATAAATCATTCTCTCTACTATTATTCTGACATTTCACATTCTTAAAATAAAGTGGTGATCCTAACATTTTTACTAGGATTAAATGTCAGGAATTGTGAAAAACTGAGTTTAAATGTATTTGGCTAAGGTGTATGTAAACTTCCGACATCAACTGTATTTTATTTACTGAGAAAACTAATGAGGATGTCTGTATATGGAGGAAGGCCCTCAGTACATCTCAGAGAAAGTTATCACAGGCTGCATCCCAAATGGCACCCTATTCCTTATTTAGTGCACTACTTTGACCAGGGCTTATAGGTCTCTAGTTAAAAGTAGTGCACTATGTAGGGAATAGGGTGCCATTTGGGAGGCACACACTATCTTAGTTACCATCTTCGCTGGTTTTCTCTGTACTAAGGGCTACATTGGAAGACTATTCCAAAGAATGGCAGCTGAGTACAAAAAAGTTTATTTCCCATACCACTATTAAATCTAAAAGGAACAACATCAGTTTCACTCCTTCTAGTGGAATAGTTCTGCTATCCCGGACAAAGTTAAAGTAGTTACATAGGTACCTGGTGACCATACTGTGGACAAGCTTATGCACAAGACACAATTTAATCGGAGAGACTCTCTCCTCCACTTTGGGCTTTCAAAGTGGGAATGGTCAAGATGAGTATGAGCTGGAAGTTGAAGAATAATCCTGACTAATTTGTTCTGAGATGTCTGCAATTTATTTGTAATAATCTTGTGGGCACTGTTATACCAGGATGAGCATGCATTGTCAAAGTGGCACTGAACAAGGCCCCGATTCCGACCCCAGTTAACCGCAACGTAAATAGAACGTTATTCCTTTTTATGCGCTTTTCTCTCTATGCGTAATTCTGACCTTGAACTTAAGCATGAGAATAGCATGCTATTCACCCACTATTTGTTTGAGGTGGAGCTTGAATAAATGAAGATGTGGGTGTGTCTACAGATACTCTGTATTCTGACATTGACTTAATTCCCTTATAATTCCACAACCTTTACGCGCGGGGAAACCATGAGTAAGGTCGAGTGAATCTGCCGATTCCAAGTGGAAAAAGCATCTATTTAATTTTTTCGAATAGAAATAACAGCGTTCTCCATGCACTGTAGTTTATACATTGATGAGCTATTTATAATAGCTAGGTAAATGAGTAATCCGTTTTGAGAAGGGGATTGTAAATACACATAGAAATTGTTTAAGATAATTTCACCTTATGATCGCTGGAGACAAATGTGAAACCAGTCATTTGGCCCCTTTTCCTCAGTGAAATAGGATATAAAAAGCTGTGCTGTTATTCAGAATTCTGATCGTGTACCCTCATAATTTGTATGGATGAAATTTAGACACCCAAGCTATAGGCTTCTGTAGGGCTGAACCTGCCGAGTTGATGTATGCGCTTTATGCTGTAATTATATGCCCAGTCTTTTCTCCGTTTTATTTTACAATTTGTATCATGTTAAATATTATCCCCTATTGGGAGCCATCGTCAGTAATATATTTCTAAGTGTCACTTTAGTGTTAGTTTTCTTAAATTTGTAGCTTACATTTAGCATCATTCCATTCTGTTTACCTTTCTTTTCTATGTTACGTGTTGTAAGCTGTTCCTGAGGGTCGCTAACATTATATCATATTAGGCTATTTGAATCATTATGGAACTCAGACCACACTAGCAGGTTAAACGTGGCCTGGCGCACGGTTCACGACGACTGGACCACTGTCAAACGGTTCCATGATTAGTGAGAATTAGGCTCTCCAAACTGTTTTTTTTTTTATTCATACTTTCCGAACCCTAAAATATCCCTAAATAATCTACAAGATCAGAGTATTTTTTATTCTACCAGTTAGTGCTGAAACGGAGACAGATATCCATAGATGGCTTCCTTTCATTGATCTCTATATTCTGACCCCGTTCTCTCTATGTGTTCTATTGGGTCTGTCAACAAAATAATTATTAAAGGTTCACCTATTTAAAGGGATGGCTTAAGATAAATGTACTGAAAACCCTATTGAATGAAAACTCCACGAGAAAATATTTTTGCCAGCAAGTGGGAGGGTTTTCAGCGGTTGAATGAAATGTATTCAGAGAGCGTAAGGTAGCCACACCAGCAGAGCACATTACATGACTGAACAAGTCAAATATGAATACCAACTACTGAGAAGTGCATAGGTAAGTGTGCGTAGGGAAGGCGTTAATTCCTATGTCGGAATCGACCCCACTGTGATATTAAAGGCAAAACTGATCCAAGGTCTTCAATCCTACTCTGAAAAACTGATACATACGGCCACTGGTCCGAGATCTGTCTTTGAGTATAAGACTTGTCAACTCAAGACAGAACAAACAGATCTGGTACCAGGCTATAACCCATGCCAATTCAGTGATATGACATACAGTATCTGAGGGTCAGTTGGTCTACAAAAGTGGTGTGCTTTTATTGAACTCCTGTAAATCAGTGGTGTATTTTTTTTTTAACATTCATGTCAACATAAGAATGGATAATTGCTGTGTTATAATTGTCTAGACTCTCTGGTTAATTGGGCTGTGCGATAGGGTAGCTCTAGATTTGGTCCATGTGAGTAATTCGATAAGGGCCATTTGACGTTGGGCTAGGGCTGAGGCACACACACACACACACAACACACACACACACACACACACACACACAATCTCTCAGGCTGCTCAGGGAGACCTCAGGGATGGTCTTGTTATTGATTGGAGAGCCATAAGTGGGTCAATGAGAAAGAGTCTGTGTCCTAAATGGGACCCTTTTCCCTACATATTGTACTACCTTTGACCAGAGCCCTATGGGTGCTGCTCAAAAGTAGTGCACTCTAGGACTATAGAGAACAGGGTGCCATTTGGGACACAGACTCATTCTCATTCTTGGTCCGCAGCCAGACAGAGAGAGAAACTCTTTCCCGCTGCAGAGACCGTCCACTCTAATGTCTGGGCTTCATCCTCAGCATGCCCCAACTGATGCCCCTCCCCTCCCCAACCGCCCGGTTTGGTGGGTGTTACCCAGCTCTCCTTTAGAGCAGCAAACCTATGACAATAAATACATTACCATCAAACACTCATTACCAGCACAGATATATTACCTTAAAAAATACATGCCAATAGTGTGACCCCGAGGTTACAGGGAAGTATGACCCCTTTGCGTTCCAAATGTCACCATATTCCTTATAAAGCATTACTTTTAACCAGAGCCCAGGGGAGGTAGGATTGGCCCTGAGAGAGATAGCACAGGCCCTGAGAGAGATAGGACAGGCCCTGAGAGAGATAGAACAGGCCCTGAGAGAGATAGGACAAGCCCTGAGAGAGATATGACAGGCCCTGAGAGAGATAGAACAGGCCCTGAGAGAGATAGGACAGGCCCTGAGAGAGGTAGAATAGGCCCTGAGAGAGGTAGTACAGGCCCTGAGAGAGGTAGGACAGGCCCTGAGAGAGATAGGATAGGCCCTGAGAGAGGTAGGATATGCCCTGAGAGAGGTAGGATATGCCCTGAGAGAGGTAGGATCGAACCTGAGAGAGGTAGGATAGGCCCTGAGAGAGGTAGGATAGGCCCTGAAAGAGGTAGGAAAGGCCCTGAGAGAAGTAGGATCGGCCCTGAGAGAGGTAGGATCGGCCCTGAGAGGTAGGATAGGCCCTGAGAGAGGTAGGATAGGCCCTTAGAGAGGTAGCATAGGCCCTGTGAGAGATAGGACAGGCCCTGAGAGAGGTAGGGCAGGCCCTGAGAGAGGTAGGACAGGCCCTGAGAGAGATAGGACAGGCTCTGAGAGAGGTAGGACAGGCCCTGAGAGAGGTAGGACAGGCCCTGAGAGAGATAGGACAGGCCCTGAGAAAGGTAGGATAGGCCCTGAGAGAGGTAGGATAGGCCCTGAGAGAGGTAGAACAGGCCCTGAGAGAGGTAGGACAGGCCCTGAGAGAAGTAGGACAGGCCCTGAGAGAGATGGGACAGGCCCTGAGAGAGGTAGGACAGGCCCTGAAAGAGGTAGGATAGGCCCTGAGAGAGGTAGGATAGGCCCTGAGAGAGGTAGGACAGGCCCTGAGAGAGGTAGGATCGAACCTGAGAGAGGTAGGATAGGCCCTGAGAGAGGTAGGAAGGGCCCTGAGAGAAGTAATATCGGCCCTGAGAGAGGTAAGATCGGCCCTGAGAGGTAGGATCGGCCCTGAGAGAGGTAGGATCGGCCCTGAGAGAGGTAGGACAGGCCCTGAGAGAGGTAGGATAGGCCCTGAAAGGTAGGATAGGCCCTGAGAGAGGTAGGATAGGCCCTGAGAGAGGTAGGATCGAGCCTGAGAGGTAGGATAGGCCCTGAGAGAGGTAGCATAGGCCCTGAAAGAGGTAGGAAAGGCCCTGAGAGAAGTAGGATTGGCCCTGAGAGAAGTAGGATTGGCCCTGAGAGAGGTAGGATTGGCCCTGAGAGAGGTAGGATCGGCCCTGAAAGAGGTAGGATCGGCCCTGAGAGGTAGGATAGGCCCTGAGAGAGGTAGGATAGGCCCTTAGAGAGGTAGGATAGGCCCTGTGAGAGATAGGACAGGCCCTGAGAGAGATAGGGCAGGCCCTGAGAGAGGTAGGACAGGCCCTTAGAGAGAGATAGGACAGGCTCTGAGAGAGGTAGGACAGGCCCTGAGAGAGATAGGACAGGCCCTGAGAAAGGTAGGATAGGCCCTGAGAGAGGTAGGATAGGCCCTGAGAGAGGTAGGACAGGCCCTGAGAGAGGTAGGACAGGCCCTGAGAGAGATAGCATCAGACCTGAGAGAGGTAGGATAGGCCCTGAAAGAGGTAGGAAAGGCCCTGAGAGAAGTAGGATCGGCCCTGAGATAGATAGGACAAGCCCTGAGAGAGATAGGACAGGCCCTGAGAGAAGTAGGACAGGACCTGAGAGAGATGGGACAGGCCCTGAAAGAGGTAGGACAGGCCCTGAAAGAGGTAGGATAGGCCCTGAGAGAGGTAGGATCGGCCCTGAGAGAGGTAGGACAGGCCCTGAGAGAGGTAGGATCGAACCTGAGAGAGGTAGGATAGGCCCTGAGAGAGGTAGAATAGGCCCTGAGAGAGGTAGGAAGGGCCCTGAGAGAAGTAATATCGGCCCTGAGAGAGGTAAGATCGGCCCTGAGAGGTAGGATCGGCCCTGAGAGAGGTAGGATCGGCCCTGAGAGAGGTAGGACAGGCCCTGAGAGAGGTAGGATAGGCCCTGAAAGAGGTAGGAAAGGCCCTGAGAGAAGTAGGATTGGCCCTGAGAGAAGTAGGATTGGCCCTGAGAGAGGTAGGATTGGCCCTGAGAGAGGTAGGATAGGCCCTGAGAGAGGTAGGATAGGCCTTGAGAGGTAGGATAGGCCCTGCGAGAGGTAGGATAGGCCCTGAGAGAGGTAGGACATGGCCTGAGAGAGGTAGGATAGGCCCTGAAAGGTAGGATAGGCCCTGAGAGAGGTAGGATAGGCCCTGAGAGAGGTAGGACAGGCCCTGAGAGAGGTAGGATAAGCCATCTGAATAAGTGGACTATATAGGAAATAGGGTGTAATTTGGGATGCAACCCCATCTACTGAACCTACAGTCTCTCTCTCTGGTGTCTTTGATCTGACCCAGATTAGAGAAAATGTTGGCTGACCTGAGAGTTGAGAGTGATTACAGGACAGGTAATCAACTATCCCTAATGACTGGAATTTTATTGCAGCACTGAGTTAATACCCATCCCTGGCTGTGTTCCCCTTTGGCCTCCTATCTTTGATCCAGCCTCTCTGCCTCTCCTTTTCTCACAGCGTTTGCATATTTTCTGTGTACAGCGAGAACTCTTCTTATCTTAACGTCTCAGATGTAAAACACAGGAGATCAGCTGGCTGGCAGGCAGGAACAGAGCATCCATGAGAGAGGGAAGTGTGTGTGTGTGTGTGTGTGTGTGTGTGTGTGTGTGTGTGTGTGTGTGTGTGTGTGTGTGTGTGTGTGTGTGTGCGTGTGCGCGTGCGTGCGTGTGCGTGTGTGTGTGTGTGTGTGTGCGCGCGTGTGCGCGTGCGCGTATGTGGACGTGTTTAACTATACTTGTGGGGGCCAGAAGTTCCCACAAGAATAGTAAACAAACACACATTTGACATTCGACCAACTGGGGACATTTTGTTGGTCCCCACAAGGTCAAATGCTATTTCTAGGGGGTTTAGGGTTAAGGTTAGAATTAGTGTTTAGAATTTAGGTTTAGGCTTAGCTTTAGGTTAGGGTTGGGAGCTAGGGTTAGGTTTAGGGTTAAGGTTAGGTAAGGGTACAGGTAAGGGTACAAGTTAGGGAAAATAGGATTTTGAATGGGACTGAATTGTATGTCCCCACAAGGTATTAGCTGCGCAAGACTGTTTGCATGTGCGTGTTTGCGTGCGGCTACAGAAATATGTGCAGGGCCCAGTTTTTCTAAAGTTAACGACCTTATTCACATGTTTAATACAGTCGTGAAAAAGTAAGTTATCTTAGTACATCCCTACCTTTACCATCACATAAAATGGCTAAAATTAGAATTAGGTACCAAAACAAGTGCAAAATGATTAGAAAACATTAGAGATAAGAACAGATAAGAACATTCATCTGGTTTGGTCTTAACCATATGGGTGTGTGTGTGGTAACACATCGTTCAAAGATCAAAAGACCTACCCGAGGCCCTCAGAAGAAAGATTATTGATGCCCATGAGTCTGGGAGGGGTTACAAATCCATTTCCAAGCAATTCAAAGTACATCATTCCACTGTCCGACGAGAATTCCAGTTGCATGGTACAGTCAACCTATTAAAATGTGAATAAGGTAGTGTAGTGAAAAAAGGGTGCTTCCCAAAATGGAACACTATTGCCTATATAGTATATAACCTTTGACCAGAGCCCTATGTGCATAACCATAGTCTATTGTGGTTTGGGCCTTTCTCCACATCGTAATGTCTGTCTGCTGCATACTCATTGTGAATATAATGCCTCACACGTTTCTCCGGTTCTCTCTTGATGACCTTGTTTTCCTATTCCACCAGGAAGTCCATGGTTGACTCCAGCAGCTCCACAGCCTCCCTCAATTATTCTGATCAGAATCAACTGCTTTATCTGGGAATCAGCACCACAACGACTGAGACTGGAAATGATTAAATGAATAGTTTATGTATAAGTGATCTACGAACAGGATTTTTGATTATATCGACAACTATATGAACCATATCTAATGAAAAACGGTGGGACAATAATTTGTATTTCCTACTGATGGCACTGATTGTAAGTATATGTTAGCCTACATACGCAAAGCATTAATTTTAGTAAAATTGCAGAGTGTTGTCTGTAAAGAAATCATACAAGTTCTTCCTATCTCAGATCTTAAAGGCAGAGAGAGGAGATGATGTTGTAGTTTGGTTGAATTGTTCCTTGTCCAACCAATTTTACAGAGATGAGGGTATTGAATCCCCCCTGTGGCTCTCGTTTGCCTCTCTCGTTTGCCTCTCTCGTTTGCCTCTCTCGTCATAAGTCCCCAGGGACAGCTTTCCCCCGGCACGCTTAGATTGGAAGAAGAAAGAACCATACAGCTTCACCTTCTCCATACTACTAAAACATGCATGAAAACCTAGTCCCTATTTATACACCGGCCAGGTGACTATACATTTTTCAAACTTCTAGTTGTAATAGTCGTATGTACAGGATACACATGGTATACACCGTCTAACAAAATGCTTACTTGCAGGTTCCTTCTCGACAAAGCAACAATAATAAATAATTAAAGATAAGAATAGGAACATAAAGTAAATGGCTCAGTAGAATAAACATAATACACATTATGGCACAATTTATAGTCCAATATTTGCATGTGTTTTGGAGAAGGGGGGATTGGAGGGCAAGTGTTTAAATGGGGATTATCTCAAAATAATAATAATAAAACATAAACGCTATACATGGCCAGACAGCACAGTCACAAATAAAATAAGTGACTCCAAATAGAAGTGCATTTCAAACAGCCCCGGCCTACATACAGCTATAGATTGCATATGTCTGCACATGGTCTCAGTCATTTGTCCACATGCAGGGTCAGAGAGAGGGGGAGGGAGGTGTGAGGTGGACTGAGGACAGGAGAGGGGGACGGGGAGGGGGAGGGAGGCGTGAGGCGGACGGAGGAGAGGAGAGGGGGACGGGGAGGGGGAGGGAGGGGGAGGGAGGCGTGAGGCGGACGGAGGAGAGGAGAGGGGGGTGGGGAGGGAGGTGTGAGGCGGACGGACAAGAGGGGGATGGGGAGGCCTTCATATAGATCCATGTCTGGGAGGGAGCGTCACATGATCAAAGCCCCAGACTGCTCTCATGTCACTGGAGGACTCTCAATAAGACAGGCAGAGATGAAAGAGAAGGAACAAGGGAAGACCAGAAGGAGAGAAAGAGAGGAAGATAGGAGGCGGTAGAGGCGGTTGTGATCAGGAATACGTTTATCAGTGGCATTGATTGGGCTGTTCGTGGTCAATGTGCGGCGGATTAACACCTCCAGGTCCTGTGGTATCTGTCTCACACACACACACACACACACACACACACACACACACACGCACGCACGCACGCACACACACACACACACACACACACACACACATGCAGACACACACAAACACAGCCCAGTGCCTGCTGCTTTATCCAACACACTCTGTGTGCACTCCAGCTCTCCCAATGTCCAAACAGTAGATGGAAAGCTGATATTTGCCACTGATGTTCATTACCTAGCATGACACTTGGTGACATTGTAAAGTCAATGGTGTAGGAGAGGCAGTATCCATAAAATAAATATTACAGATATTGGGGGCCCTGGTCAAAAGTACTGCACTATATAGTGAATAGGGTGCCATTTGGGACTTAACCTTATCTCCGTCCATCTTCATAAACAATCACTTCTTCACAGATTTGCCCAAGATTAAGACGTCTGCCGGGAGATTGTCCCATAGTTGGGGAGAATATTTAGTCTTTATTGGTGTCGTTAAATCACACCCTGTGGACTAGCAGGATAGTAAACAATAGGGGAGGGACTTTTCTCTCTCCGAGCCGACAGGCGGAGATGTGGTATGAATCATGGCCAGTCTAGTCTGTGACTGTGTGTGGAGAGACTGTATGGAGATTGTATCAGCTGCTCATGTAAAACTACTCAGAGAACACATAACACTTTCACACCGTCGCTCATGTCACCATAGAAACCTGATAACGCCAGCATAACATTACGTAAACAATGTTGGAACACTGTGTAAACCTGGGAGGCCGTCCACTCTAACAAGGCTGTAATATAAACATACTTCTATATAGTGAAGCAGACAGACAGACAGACAGACAGGCAGGCAGGCAGGCAGGCAGGCAGGCAGGCAGGCAGGCAGGCAGGCAGGCAGGCAGGCAGGCAGGCAGGCAGGCAGGCAGGCAGGCAGACAGGCAGACAGACAGACAGACAGACAGACAGACAGACAGACAGACAGACAGACAGACAGACAGACAGACAGACAGACAGACAGACAGACAGACAGACAGACAGACAGACAGATAACCCTTCTGTCAGTTACTGTTTTGCCTACATCTTATTCATTGTATTTAGATCGAGGAACAGTAATTACATGAACAACACATTTGGCCAATTAGTAGATTTCAGTTCCTGTGCCAACTGTGAGGTAGAGTAGGTTACTTTTTACTTCTCCAAGCAGCAGCAGGACAGTACCTGGTGATACTGAGAGCTGAAACTGGTCTCTCTGGTTTCGGCCCACTCTCCTCTCCTATCTGGCTGTTGCCCGAGGTTTATGTGAACTAGGTTACTTTCCAGACGTTTGAACTTGAAGCGCTTGGCTAAACGGCACCAGAGCTGCCTGACAGTGCTGCGCTACAACTAGATGACTTGAGCACCACCTACTGGTTGTATTATCAGCATCCATGTCATGTCGGATGTGATCCATTCACATTTTTCCTTATACCTCTTCTATTTCGTTTTGTTGTCAGGGCACAGGCTATAGAAATACACAATATTGACTTTTCCACTGGGCAGGTTAGTGTTAGCAGTTTCAGTTTCTGCTGTGTCCACAATGTCTCTTAGTAGTCCATTCCTCTCTCCATGGTTGCCAAATAGGGGTGGTTGTAAAACGCACAGCTCCCTGAGGTTAGTAGTATAAAGCTGCTCCATCACATCAGAGCTTAGTGATGGAGTGCCTTCCATCTTAACCTGCTGAAGAACAGTATGTACTTAGCACCCACTCAACACACACACACACACAGAGAAAGATAAAGCTCATTTGAATTGAATTGAGAGACCTTGCTACCACGAAAAGACTTCCACCCTGCAACCATACAGCGGGTAAACGCAAGTATTTCCTGTGACTGTGCCTCAAAACCAAATGTTTACCTGGCCCACCACTCCACCCTGGACTAAACAGCCTTTACGACCAGGTCAACCTATACAAGGCAGCAGTACCCACCTTCGCCCGGACCCTAAAGGACATCGCTCTCAAACGCAGCCCCAACACATCACACAGGAGCAACAGATCGATGGACACCCCGCCCAGACCAGTAAGACACTCTCCCAGACCTGCAGGACCCCCCCCCAGACCTACACATAGAGGACCCACGCTGAGACCACAACACCACCAGCCACATCCACACCCCCACCCCCATCCCAACCAATCAACACCCCCCAAGTGAACCATGCCCACACCCTATTTAGGCCCCCTCAGATCAGACCTATGCCCCTCCTGCCCACCCCATGCCTCCCACTCCCACAAAGAGGGCCTCAACACGGAAGTCACACATACGCCCAGGCCGTGAGCAGGCAAACAGGCCCAACCCCCACTCAATAGACCAAGCCAATGACATGTACCAGATGCTTAGCAGGCTCTTCTCACACTTACTGGCCTGAGGCCAAACCACACGACCAACAACATTGGACACTTTATGGAACACAAAGCCTTCACTATCTCATCCTGAAATATCCAAGATCTGAGGTAATCTGCCTTTGGCCTAAAGAGTAATAACCTGGACTTCACCAAAGAAATCGGAAATACAGGCATTGTCATCCTACAAGAAACATGGTATAGAGGAGACGGACCCACTGGTTGCCCTCTTACAGAGAGCTGGTAGTTCCATCCACCAAACTACCAGGTGTGAAACAGGGAAGAGACTCAGGGGGTTTACTAATTTGGTATAGAGCAGACCTAACTCACTGTATTAAATTAATCAAAACAGGAACATTTTACATTTGGCTAGAAATTCAAATGGAAATTATCTTAACAGAGAAAAATGGCCTCCTGTGTGCTACCTATATCCCCCCACTAGAATCCCCATACTTTAATGAGGACAGCTTCTCCATCCTGGAGGGGGAAATCAATCATTTCCAGGCCCAGGGACATGTACTAGTGTCACGCAGCTGAGGTAGGGAACGAGGCGTAGAGCGGGAGTTGCAATCATCCATGTTTATTAACAGAAAATAACCAAGGCATACGAGTGCGTTACTGTTAAGAAAACAATAAACAGCGTACACGATAGCGCTACATAGATAGATAGATAGATAGATAGATAGATAGATAGATAGATAGATAGATAGATAGATAGATAGATAGATAGATAGATAGATAGATAGATAGATAGATAGATAGATAGATAGATAGATAGATAGATAGATAGATAGATAGATAGATAGATAGATAGATAGATAGATAGATAGATAGATAGATAGATAGATAGATAGATACTTTATTGATCCCCGAGGGGGACATTTCTTTGTCAAGCAGCTGCAACAACAAAACACTGGGCAGGTGCAAAATGCCACAACGAAAGTACACAAAAGACAGATACACGGTACATGATACATAGAGCGGCAGTATGAAAAAGTATAGAAATACAAGATATCTGGAGTGCAAAAAAAGCTATAAAAAGACATTGCATAGTATGGGTGGTTGGCTGAATATGTACACTATACATTGGTGGATGTTGGATGGTTAACAATACTATACAGGTCGATGGCAGAGAAATACTTCAGTAGCTAGTCTGTCTTTCTTAATAGACAGACTGGCTAAATGAACAGGTAAGTGAATATTTTGCATGGTTAAATTAGCTGTACAGGTAAATATACAGTTATATTTACAGATAAGTGAATACTTGCATGGTTACACAAACTGTACAGGTAAATGACAGGAAGAGATACTTAAATAGCTAAATGTGTGTATGATATAATTTTGTGTCATTTGGGGTAATGAACTGGTGTGTCGTCTACCCACAGTGCACCTGGGCACTGCTGGAACATAAATAGAATCCCCAATTAGAGACAACTGAATGCAGCTGCCTCTAATTGGGGATTAACAACAAAATCATAGAGATGTCCTAAAACTCTCCTATCAGGGCCTGACTGTGACCTCCCCACTCCATAGAGGAGTCTAGAGTCCTGTCCACACTCAGAACCTGACAACTAGTCTGTGGAAACCTAAATGCCAGAACCGGACATGAACCACCCTCAGCACACAGGGGGACAAACATCTACCTGGAGGTGACAGCATTCCCTCCCCCATATGCCCCCCTAGACACAACTACAACAACATAAGCCACAAAAACGGGTCTCAACTCCTGCAGCTCTGTCGCACGCTGGGTATGTAAATAGTCAATGGCAGGCTTCGAGGGGACTCCAACGGTAGGTACACATATAGCTCATGTCTACTTTATCACTGACCTCAACCCAGAGTCTCTTAGAGCGTTTTCACAGTCAGTCCACTGATGCCCCAATCAGATCACAGCAAAATCACACTCTACTTGAACAGAGCTACGCTCAATCATGAGGCAACAAAGCCAAAGGAACTTAATAATATTAAGAAATGCTATAGATGGAAGGTGAATAGTGTTGAAATCTACCAAAAAACAAGTAGGCAACAACAAATTCAATCCCTTCTAGACAATTTCCTGGACAAAACGTTTCACCTAAGAAAGAAATTGAGAAACCTATCCAACCAAAATCATTGAGACCCAGAAAACCTGAGCCTACGCCTTCACAATGGTGAATCACTAAAACAATACAGAAATACACTACGGAAAAAGAAGGAACAGCATGTCAGAAACCAGCTCAATGTAAATGAAGAATCCATAGACTCTAACCACTTCTGGGAAAACTGGAAAACACTAAACAACAACACAAAGAGTTATCTATCCAAAACTGAGATTTATGGGTAAAACCACTTCTCCAATCTTTGTGGCCCTATAACAAAGAACAAAGAGCAAATAAATATACATGATCAAATCCTAGAATCAACTATCAAAGACTACCAGAACCCACTGGATTTTCCAATTACATTGAATGAACTACAGGACAAAATACAAACCCTCCAACCCAAAAAGGCCTGTGGTGTTGATGGTATCCTCAATGAAATTATAAAATATACAGACCACAAATTCCAATTGGCTATACTTAAACTTTAACATCATCCTTAGCTCTGGCATCTTCCCCAATATTTGTAACCAAGGACTGATCACCCCAATCCACAAAAGTGGAGACAAATTTGACCTTAATAACTACCGTGGGATATGCGTCAATAGCAACCTTGGGAAAATCATCTGCGTTATCATTAACAGCAGACAAGTTCATTTCCTCAGTGAAAACAATGTACTGAGCAAATGTCAAATTGGCTTTTTACCAAATTACCGTACGACAGACCATGTATTCACCCTGCACACCCAAATTGACAAACAATCAAACCAAAACAAAGACAGTCTTCTCATGCTTTGTTGATTTCAAAAAAGCATTTGACTCAATTTGGCATGAGGGTCTGCTATACAAATTGATGGTAAGTGGTGTTGGGGGAAAAACATACAACATTATAAAATCCATGTACACAAAAATTGTCAGAAAACACAGACATTTCTTTCCACAGGGCCGTGGGGTGAGACAGGAATGCAGTTAAGCCCCACACTCTTCAACATATATCAATGAATTGGCGAGGGCACTAGAACAGTCTGCAGCACCCGGCCTCACCCTACTAGAATCTGAAGTCAAATGTCTACTGTTTGCTGACGATCTGGTGCTTCTGTCACCAACAGCAGCACCTTGATCTTCTGCACAGATTCTGTTAGATCTGGGTCCTGACAGTAAATCTCAGTAAGACAAAAATAATGGTGTTCCAAAAAAGGTCCAGTTGCCAAGACCACAAATACAAATTCCATCTAGACACCGTTGCTCTATAGCACACAAAAACATACCTCGGCCTAAACATCAGTGCCACAGATAACTTCCACAAAGCCGTGAACGATCTGAGTGACAAGTCAAGAAGAGCCTTCTATGCCATCAAAAGAAACATAAAATTCAACATACCAATTAGGATATGGCAAAAAAAACTTGAATCAGTTCTAGAACCCATTGCCCTTTATGGGTGTGAGGTCTGGGGTCCGCTCGCCAACCAAGAATTCACAAAATGGGACAAACACCAAATTGAGACTCTGCATGTGTACAACGAAAAACACCAAATAACGCATGCAGAGCAGAAATAGGATGATACCCGCTAATTATCAAAATCAAGAAAAGAGCTGTTAAATTCTACAACCAACTAAAAGGAAGCTATTCCCAACCTTCCATAACAAAGCCATCACCTACAGAGAGTCCCCTAAGCAAGCTGGTCCTGGGGCTCTGTTCACAAACACAAACAGACCTCACATAGCCCCAGGACAGCAACACAATTAGACCCAACCAAATCAAAAAGAGAATTACTTGACACATTGGAAAGAATTAACAAAAAAAACTCAGTGAGCATAGCCTTGCTATTTAGAAAGGCCGCCGTAGGCAGACCTGGCTCTCAAGAGAAGACAGGCTATGTGCACACTGCTCACAAAATGAGGTGGAAACAGAGCTTCCTAACCTCCTGCCAAATGTATGACCATATTAGAGACACATAATTCCCTCAGATTACACAGATCCACAAAGAATTAGAAAACAAACCCAGTTTTGATAAACTCCCATATCTACTGGGTGAAATACCACAGTGTGCCATCACAGCAGCAATATTTGTGACCTGTTGCCACAAGAAAAGGGCAACCAGTGAAGAACAAACACCATTGTAAATACAACCCATATTTATGTTGATTTATTTTCCCATTTGTACTTTAACTATTTGCACTTTGTTACAACACTGTATATATAAATAATATGACATTTGAAATGTCTTTATTCTTTTTGAACTTCTGAGTGTAATGTTTACTGTTAATTTTTATTGTTTACTATCTACTTCACTTGCTTTGGCAATGTAAACCTATGTTTCCCATGCCAATACAGCCCTTAAATTGAAAATTGAGAGAGAGAGAGAGAGAGAGCGAGAGAGAGAGAGAGAGAGAGAGAGAGAGAGAGAGAGAGAGAGAGAGAGAGAGAGAGAGAAACTCCAACAAGTGACTTTGCAGTCTCTCTGTAATGGTTTCTCTCAGTGGGGTGCGGGCTCAGGGCTGGGGTTTATTTTACTGTTTACTGTCCCAGCAGGCCACAGTGTTCAGTCAGAATGGAGCGCAGGTCAGTCTAGCCACAATTGGTCACAGTGGATTGATTCAGACTATTTGTCTGCCTCTCTCGCTCTCGCTCTCGCTCTCGCTCTCGCTCTCGCTCTCGCTCTCGCTCTCGCTCTCGCTCTCTCAATTCAATGGTCTTTATTGGCATGGGAAACATATGTTTACAAGTGAAATAGATAATAAACAACAGTGAAATAAACAATTCAAAATTAACAGTAAACATTACACTCACGTGTAATGTTTACTGTTTCAAAGGAATAGAGTTTCAAAGAGAATAGACACATTTCAAATGTCATATTATGGCTATGCACAGTGTTATAATGATGTGCAAATAGTTAAAGTACAAAAGGTAAAATAAATCACCATAAATATGGGTTGTATTTACAATGGTGTTTGTTCATCACTGGTTGCCCTTTTCTTGTGGTAAAACAAATCTTGCTGCTATGATGGTACACTGTGGTATTTCACCTAATAGATATGTGAGTTTATCAAAATTGGATTTGTTTTGGAATTCTTTGTGGATCTGTGTAATCTGAAGGAAATATGTGTCTTTAATATGGTCAAACATTTGGCAGGAGGTTAGGAAGTGCAGCTCAGTTTCCACCTAATTTTGTGTCCCTCTGTCAGGCTCTGGCCATACAGAAGCTTTGCTTCTCTATATTTCTATGGAGTCTGGCAGATCTATTATTTCTACTTCTGTGTGGTGTTGTGTGTGGGATCCCTAATTAGAGGCAGCTGCTATGCATTACCTCTAATTAGGGATCCTACTTATATGTCTGTGTTCCACTCCCTTGGCGTGGTTCATTGTTATATGTATGTCCTGTGTTCGTGCTAAGTGTGTCTCCTTATTGTATTGCATATTTGTTATTTTTGTATGGTTCGCATCAAGTATAGTTTATTAGTTCAATAAACGATGTCGAACTATCGCTACGCTGCGCCTTGGTCTCTCTACACACCCGAACGTGACACCCTCTCTCAATAGCAAGGCCATGCAAAAGTTTTCCTTAATTCTGGGTCAGTCACAGTGGTCAGGTATTTTCCTGTGTACTATATGTTTAGGGCCAAATAGCATTCCAGTTTGCTTAGTTTTTTGGTAAATTCTTTTTGTTTTCTCATGATTTGGTTGGGTCTAATTGTGTTGCTGTCCTGGGGCTCTGTGGGGTCTGTTTGTGTTTGTGAACAGAGCCCCAGGACCAGCTTGCTTAGGGGAATCTTCTCTAGGTTAATCTCTCTGTAGGTGATGGCTTTGTTATGGAAGGTTTGGGAATAGCTTCCTTTTAGGTGGTTGTAGAATTTGACGGCTCTTTTATGGATTTTGAAAATTAGCGGGTATCGGCCTAACTCTCTGAGTAATATACCCCATTATATTTGTGTGGTATTGGATTCCAAGAGCATCTCTCTCTCTCTCCCTCTCTCTCTCGCTCTCTCGCTCTCTCTCTCCCTCCATCTCACCCTCTCTCTCTCTCGCTCTCTCTCTCCCTCCCTCTCACCTTCTCTCTCTCTCTCTCCCTCCATCTCACCCTCTCTGTCGCTCTCCCTCCCTATCAATTGATATGCATGGCAGGAGCCCTGGGCAGGAGTTGGGAGAGGAGATGAGGAGGCTGCGTTTGTGTAAAGTGTTTGTGGATCACCACAGGAAATTCCTGATGGTGTGTCGGCAGGATTTATCACAGCCTGACAGAAGCCAGCGCCCCGGTGTGAAAGCAGGCAGGCGCCCCAGCCGTGGGGCTCAGCGGCATCCCTCCCTCCAAGGCCCCATGAGTTGCAATGAGTCACAAATTAATCGGGCACCAGGCTGGGGAACCTCTAGAGCAGGTAGGACCCGAGAGCAGGAGAGGAGGGGAGCAGTGGATGTTTTAAAGATTTGTTTTGGAGCAATGAGCTGAAGGTATGTGACTAATGGCTTGTATTAGCACTGTTAAATAAATCACTGTTAAATAAATCACTGTTAAATAAATCACTTTGAAGTGCTTGAAAAACATCTTCACTGTCTAACATTCAAATCAAATGTATTTACTTCTAAGGCATACCGCCATTAAATACCATTACAATACAAGTCTTTGCAGACGTTGTATAAGCCCAACACCATCCCTGGTGTGAGCGATTACATTATATTTCCCTCTCTGTTTGGTTATCTCACCTCTCTCACGCAACATTAGCAAAGATCTTTTTCAAGTTGTCATTATCAAACACACCCACTTCTTTCCTTTCTGAACTCTGCTGCTGCTGCGTGTCCCAGTGGTTCCCCTCCCCTGGTGCTGGCTTCTGCAATCACAGTCTATGGTCGAGTCCCAAATGGCACCCTATTCCCTACATAGTGCACAACTTTTGACCAGAGCCCTATGGCACTATAGGTAATAGGGTGCCATTTGGGACGCAGCCCCAGCCTCCCCCTAATCTGGCTCCTGTGTTGCTCTGGGGCTCCTTTGGGGGCCGGGGAGGGGAGGGGACGCTGTTGCTGGGGCTCATCTGCTCCCTCTCAGCAGGGCTGCAAGAGCAGCTCCACCTGCCCCTGTAACCTAGCTTGTGCCAGCCTCAACAACTCTGTATTTCAGTCACAGATCAACATCATCCCCAGCCATAGTCCCAACCCAATTGCCTTAGCCCCAGCAAGTCTTAGCCCCAGCCAGTCTTAGCCCAATCTATACCCAACTCCAGCCTCTCCCTTCTAAACAAGGCCTATGCCCAGCCCCAGTCCCAGTCCCAGTCCCAACCCCAGCCCCAGGACTATAAACTAGCCACAGCCCTTTCCTCATGCATCTCCAGTACCAGCCTTGTAACACAACCCCAGCCCCCAGCCTGGCCTCACAGATCCAGCTCCCCATGCAGCTCTATCCTGAGCCCCATCTGTACAGCTCGTCACTGAGCCAGGCTCCAGCCCTGTCTGTGGCTGGCCCCATCCTAAATGGCACCCTATTCCCTATATAGTACACCACTTCTGAACAGAGTACTGTGGGCACTGGTCAAAAGTAGTACACTATATAGGTAATAGGGTGCCATTTGGGAAACAGCTGCTGTGTCTGCTCTGCCTCCCCCCAGACTGGCACCAGGACCAGTCAGGCAGGGCCCTCCTTTCAGACACACCCTGCTGCTGCCTCCCTCCATTACCCCCAACCAAGGCCTGGACGACAGGCAAGTAGAGGAGTTGGCACCGCCAGCTGCCCCGGCCTGTCTGGGCAAGTCAGACCTCCGAGCCAAACCACTGAGGTAGCAGTAGGTGCACTTATTTTCCCAAACAATGTAAGAGCAGAGAGAGAGGGGGGATAGAGAGAGAGAGAGAGAGAGAGAGAGAGAAGGGAAGAGAGAGGGGAAGAGAGAGAGGGGGAGAGGGGAGAGAGAAAGGGAGGGTGTAGAGGAGAGAGAGTGGGTAGAGAGTGGGGGGGGAGGAGAGAGAAAGAGAGGAGGAGGAGGGAGTGTGTGAGAAAGAGGAGAGAAAGAGAGTGGAGGGAGAGAGAGGGGTGAGAGAGGAGGAGAGAGAAAGGAGTGAGTGAAGAAGAGGGATAAAAAGGGAGAGCAGAAGGAGAGAGATTATCAGTGACCTAATCTATGTTGTAGTTTAGTTTAGAGGAAATAACAGTAATCAGTGTGTTTGGTTTTGTTGTATTTACTCTTCAGTATTGTGTTGGATATGTTGTTCAGCACTACTGCTCTAATTACAGCCCAGAGGATCAGAGGTCTTCAAGGAGAGACTCATCTCTCATACTGTTCTCTCTGTACATTACAAAGTACACTCTTAGAAAACATTGTTCCAAAAGTGTTCTTCGGCTGTCCGCATAGGAGAACCCTAACAGATGAGATTGAGATAATCAATAATACAACAATACCTGTCCTGACAACTACAGTAGACTCTCTGAAAGGGTTTTACTTGGAACCAAAATTATCCTACCTGGAACAAAAAAGTGTTCTTCAAAGGGGTTCTGCTATGGGGGGGGGGGGGGGGACAGCACAAGAACCCTTTCAGGTTCTAGATACAGTAGCACCTTTCTTTCAAAGAGTGTACTGTAGTTGTCAGGACAGGTATTGTTGATTATCTCAATCTCATCTGTTACCATTACCTCAACTAATCTCTTTATTACCAATCGTATCTCAATCTATGCTGCACTTTCAATCTATACTTCCCTCAATCTGTGCATATAGTAGGTTACAGAAGCCGGAGAGATTGATAGATTTACCCACAACTTGTGGTATTTACCTGTATTTGGTCAATGACAGGATAATGCTTTTGTAACCTACATTCATAATGCCTTGGTCTTACCTGGAGGTCTCTCTAATGGTTGTTAATGAACCAAGGAAAGTAATTGAAGAATGGTTAGCACTGCCTGCCTGTGCACATTAAGATATAAACATACATTATATCTCCCAAATGAGAGTCATTCTAGACCTGTATCTTTTCACATATGACTTGACAGCCAGTCTATAATGTTAGCCGTTAACCTCACGATGGACCATTACACTTCTTCATAGCTGCATCCCAAATGGCACCCTAGAGGTGCCCATAGGGCTCTGTTCAAAAGTAGTGCACTATGTAGGGAATATGGTGCCATTTGGGATACAGTCATACTGAATGAACAGGAGCGTTTTATCCACACTGCATTTGAAAAGGACTTCAACCTCCATGACTACAACCTCCATGAGTCATCGACTACCTTCTGCCGCTTAGCAACAGTAGGCCTGATCCCAGCCAGTTAAACAGGCCATCCATAGGTTATGAGCAGCCTATTAAGGAGAATCACGCAAGCATTACAGGTTCAGTTAAAGAGCTGTCTCCTTATCGCAGCACCCCTGGGGCAGAATCCCAAATTGCATACTATTGCCCTGGTCAAAAGTAGTAGACTAAAGAGGGAATAGGCTGACATTTGGGACGCAAACTGGAACTCCTTCATGGGCTGCAGCAGCGAGTCACCGTGGTGTGGAACACACTAAACATGCCCCTGAGAGAGAGAGGCTGGAGGCTGGAGACTGGAGGCTGGAGACTGGAGTTTCTCAAATGGGACACACAGACAGGCAAATACAGGTAAAAATCACATATTTTATACTACTGACCATTTCTAATACTGAAAATCCCTAATACTGATCTCTAATAATACTGACCATCACTAATAATACTGACCCTATCTAATACTACTGACCATCTCTAATAATACCGACCATCTCTAATAATACTGACCATCTCTAATAATACTGACCATCTCTAATAATACTGACCATCTCTAATAATACTGACCATCACTAATAATACTGACCCTATCTAATACTACTGACCATCACTAATAATACTGACCCTATCTAATACTACTGACCATCACTAATAATACTGACCCTATCTAATACTACTGACCATCTCTAATAATACTGACCCTATCTAATACTACTGACCATCTCTAATAATACTGACCATCTCTAATAATACTGACCCTATCTAATACTACTGACCATCTCTAATAATACTGACCCTATCTAATACTACTGACCATCACTAATAATACTGACCCTATCTAATACTACTGACCATCTCTAATAAGACTGACCATCTCTAATAATACTGACCCTATCTAATACTACTGACCATCTCTAATAATACTGACCATCTCTAATACTACTGACCATTTCTAATACTGACCCTATCTAATAATACTGACCATCTCTAATAATACTGACCCTATCTAATACTACTGACCATCTCTAATAATACTGACCATCTCTAATAATACTGACCCTATCTAATACTACTGACCATCTCTAATAATACTGACCCTATCTAATACTACTGACCATCTCTAATAATACTGACCATCTCTAATAATACTGACCCTATCTAATACTACTGACCATCTCTAATAATACTGACCCTATCTAATACTACTGACCATCACTAATAATACTGACCCTATCTAATACTACTGACCATCACTAATAATACTGACCCTATCTAATACTACTGACCATCACTAATAATACTGACCCTCTCTAATACCACTGACCATCTCTAATAAGACTGACCATCTCTAATAATACTGACCATCTCTAATAATACTGACCATCTCTAATAATACTGACCCTCTCTAATACCACTGACCATCTCTAATAATACTGACCATCTCTAATAATACTGACTCTATCTAATACTACTGACCATCTCTAATAATACTGACCATCTCTAATAATACTGACCATCTCTAATAATACTGACCCGATCTAATACTACTGACCATCACTAATAATACTGACCCTATCTAATACTACTGACCATCACTAATAATACTGACCCTATCTAATACTACTGACCATCACTAATAATACTGACCCTCTCTAATACCACTGACCATCTCTAATAATACTGACCATCTCTAATAATACTGACCATCTCTAATAATACTGACCCTCTCTAATACCACTGACCATCTCTAATAATACTGACCATCTCTAATAATACTGACCATCTCTAATACTACTGACCCTCTATACTACTGACCATCTCTAATAATACTGACCATCTCTAATAATACTGACCATCTCTAATACTACTGACCCTCTCTAATATTACTGATCAGCTCTAATACTGACGATCTATAATAATACTGACCCTATCTAATACTACTGACCCTCTCTAATAATACTGACCATCTCTAATACTGACCATCTCTAATACTACTGACCCTCTATACTACTGACCAGCTCTAATATTACTGACCATCTCTAATACTGACCACCTCCAATACTGTACAATGCAGAAGACCACTCATTAGTAGATTTACCTCTCCAGGCCCTGCTCTATTAACAGAATGTGTTTACTCCCAGTGTGTGTGCCTTTGAGCACACAAAGGAGAGAGAAAGAGGAACACCTCCCTCTTGGGAAACCTTGTGTAAAGGCACAGAAGAAATAAGCAGGCTTAGGGTTAATGTGATAGGTTTAAATACACGTTTCCCTTCTCTCTCTACCCCCGCGACTTTGATTTCAATCATTTCAAGAAGTCTCTGTGTTGAATCACAGTTGCTAGTGAAAGTTTACAAATCCCTTGTGTAGTGTTTACATTTTGCTGCCTTAAAAAATGTAATCTGAAAAGGGATTGCATTAGATGTTTTTCGTATCGATCTATACAACCCTACTCCACATTTTCAAATGGAAAGAAAAATTATAGAACATTTTCCAAATTACTAAGAAATACAAAATTAGGATACATTGATTGCGTATGTCTTCACACCGCAGAGTTAATACTTGTTGGAAGCACTTTTGGCAGCCATTAATAATATTCTACCACAACTACCACAATTTAGAGGAAAACCCGCCTCAGTCTTCTGAAAACCCTAACCCTGTGATAGAATGGTACAATTACCCACATTTAAATTCCAAAGACACACTAAAATGGCTTTCCAGGAGGTGTTGAGTGGTTCTAAATGGGCCAGTCTCAGTTCTGACTTACAGTGCCTTCAGAAAGTATTCATACCCCTTTATTTAATTAGTCACTGCCTGTATTTTGTTGTGTTACAGATTACAGCCTGAATTGAAAATTGACTAAATGTATTTTTTTTTCTCACCCATCTATACACAATACCCCATAATGACAAAGTGAAAACATATTTGGCAGCGATTACAGATGTTAGTCTTTCTGGGTAAGTCTTGCTTTCCACAACTGGATTGTGAAACATTTGCCCATTATTCTTTTCAAAAGTATTTAAGCTCTGTAAAATTGCTAAACAACCATTTTCAGGTCTTGCCATAGATGTTCAAATAGATTTAAGTCAAAACTGTAATCAATCAATCAATCAATCAAATGTATTTATAAAGCCCTTTTTACATCAGCCGATGTCACAAACTGCTTTACAAAAACCCAGCCTAAAACCCCAAACAGCAAGCAATGCAGATGTAGAAGGCACGGTGGCTAGGAAAATCTCCCAGAGGAACCAGGCTCTGAGGGGTGGCCAGTCCTCTTCTGGCTGTGCCGGGTGGAGATTATAACAATTCATGGCCATTAAGGCCAGTTCTTTCTCCAAGATGTTCAAATGTTCGTAGATGACCAGTTGAACTAATTGAAGCATTGATACTGGAGGCTGAGACAGGGGGGGTTGGGAGACACTGTGGCCCCTTCCGACAATACCCCCAACAATACCCCCGGACAGGGCCAACCAGGCAGGATATAACCTCACCCACTCTGCCAAAGCACAACCCCCACACCAATAGAGGGATATCAACAACCACCAACTTACTACCCTGAGACAAGGCTGAGTATAGCCCACAAAAGATCCCCTCCACTGCACAAGCCAGAGGGGGCGACAAACCGGATAGGAAGTGACGCACCCCTCCTAGGGATGGCATGGAAAGCACCAGTAAGCCAGTGACTCAACCCCTGTAATATGGTCAGAGGCAGAGAATCCCAATTGAGAGACGGGAACCGCCCAGGCAGAGACAGCAAGGGAGGTTTGTCGCTACAGTACCTTGCCATTCACCATTGCACCCCTGGGCCAGGCTACACTCAATCATAGGACCTACTGAAGAGATGAGTCTTCAGTAAAGACTTAAATGTCGAGACCGAGTCTGTGTCTCTCACATGGATAGGCAGACCATTCCATAAAAATGGAGCTCTATAGGAGAAAGCCCTGCCTCCAGCTGTTTGCTTAGAAATTCTAGGGACAACAAGGAGGCCTGCGTCTTGTGACCGGAGCGTACGTGTAGGTATGTACGGCAGGACCAAATCTGAGAGATAAGTAGGAGCAAGCCCATGTAATGCTTTGTAGGTTAGCAGTAAAACCTTGAAATCAGCCCTAGCCTTAACAGGAAGCCAGTGTAGAGAGGTTAGCATGGGAGTAATATGATTAAAAAAAAAAAAAAAGTGGGGTTCTAGTCAAGATTCTTTACAGTCTAGCAGCCATGTTTAGCACTAATTGAAGTTTATTTAGTGTAACTCGTCCAGTGTAGATTTGTAAATGTAAAGACTGTGTAAGGGGTATGTCGACTTTCACTAGACACTGTTAATATGGCCAGGGGGAAAGCAAGGTCTTGTTCCAGAGTGTGGAGAGCACAGGAGAACGGTGTCACCTTAATTGGGGAGGACGGGCTCATAGTAATGGCTGGAACGGAATGGAATGGTATTGAACACATCGAACACATGGTTTCCATGGGTTTAATACCATTCCATTCATTCCATTCCAGCCATTAATAGGAGCCGTACTCCCCTCAGCAGCCTCCTGTGGTGGAGAGTACATTTCAAGCTCAGAGCTGTTCATCATCAGTGGACCTCCCACAGAGGGAGATTATTAAAGTGTGTGTGTGTCTCTTCATCACCCGCAATCAAGACCTGGGGAGAGAATCCGAGCCGGAGCATGCATCAAATATGGCGGTAATTGGAGGCATCGCATTACTTATTTTAATATGCCAGCAGTAGTCAACACCCTAATGACATTGTAGAGGGAGGAATATGGAAATTAGGTTTTTGTGTGAGGGATTATGTAAAAAACGGTCACATTTTATACAGGGCAATTTACAAAACATTTGTAATTTGTTCATAAATGATTAACTAGTGCATTTTTCTCTCCCTGACACCTTATACAGTGTGGAAGAATCAACACTTCCTAACAAAGTCCACCCAATCAGTCTCAACAGGTCATATTGTAGTATACTGTACTATACTACTACTACTACTACTACTACTACTACTACTACATTTACATCATTTAGCAGACACTCTTATCCAGGCGACTTACAGTTTGTTAGTGCATACATGTTCATACATGTATCCCGTGGGAATCAAACCCACAACCCTGGTGTTGCAAGCGCCATGCCCATACTATTACTGCTGCTCCTACTACTACCGCTGCTACTACTGCTACTGCTACTGCTACTACTACTACTGATGCTGCTGCTACTGCTGCTGCTACTACTACTACTACTACTGCTACTACTACTACTACTACTGCTGCGACTATTACTACTACTGCTGCTGTTGCTACTACGCAGCAGACACAAGCTCGAACCCAGTTCGGTAACATAAGCATGAATGTCATATTCCTCCAATCATCATCCAGCATCCATTGCCTACTGTAGATAGCTCTATCTCTATAACCTCCTCACCCAGACTGCAAGAACCCCTGATTTTAGCTACTGACTGGCAGTCTGTAGCAGCTGTGGGGGATCTGCATATGCATTGATAGTACTCAGACACAAAGTAATTTCAATCCAGTTGATGTTCCAATCAGACTAGCTTTTATTTTTAATTGCCTCACAGCCTCCTCCAGCCCTATAGCAGGGCTGTGTCCCAAATTACACGCTATTTCCTATATAGTGTCAAATGTTTTGGTCAAAAGCAGTACACTAAATAGGGAACAGGGTGCCATTTTGGATGCACCCTAAGAGAAGGAGTGCAGACCAAAGAG
Organism: Thymallus thymallus; assembly: GCA_023634145.1. Classification (NCBI taxonomy): domain Eukaryota; kingdom Metazoa; phylum Chordata; class Actinopteri; order Salmoniformes; family Salmonidae; genus Thymallus; species Thymallus thymallus. The sequence goes on along the minus strand of CM042411.1, from coordinate 23,517,147 downwards.
AGAAATCTCAGAATATCAGCTCTTAAAAACGGCTCTTCCATACAGCTACGACTTTTCGTAACAGGTTAGGAGAACTTGTGCAGCTGGTGAGGCAGTGGCGTGTATTCATGGGTGCAAAGGGAGCTTTGCATCCAAAACAATGACCAAGAAAAAAATATATACAGTGCATTCGGGAAGTATTATTCTAAAATTGATAACATACATTTTTTCCCTCATCAATCTTCACACTTTACCCCATAATAGCAAAAAAAAGAAATGTTTGCAAATGTATTACAAATCAAAAACTGAAATATCACATTTACATAAGTATTCAGACCCTTTACTCAGTACTTTGTAGAAGCACCTTTGGCAGCGATTACAGCCTCAAGTCGTCTTGGGTATTACACTACAATCTTGGCACACCTGTATTTGGGGAGTTTCTCCCATTCTTTACTGCAGATCCTCTCTGTCAGGTTGAATGGGGAGCGTCCCTGCACAGTTATTTTCAGGTCTTTCCAGAGATGTTTGATCGGGTTCATGTCCGGGCTCTGGCTGGGCCCTTAAGGATATTCAGAGACTTGTCCCGAAGCCACTCCTGCGTTGTCTTGGCTGTGTGCTTAGGGTCATTGTCCTGTTAGAAGATGAACCTTCGCCCAGTCTGAGGTCCTGAGGTTTTCATCAATGTTGTCTCTGTACTTTGCTCCGTTCATCTTTCCCTAAATCCTGACTAGTCTCCCAGTCCCTGCCACTGAAAAACTTCCCCAAAACATGATGCCAAGTTTCCTCCAGACAACTTGTTTCTCATGGTCTGTGAGTCTTTAGGTGCCTTTTGGCAACCTCCAAGCGGCAACCTCATCTGCCTTTTACGGAGGAGTGCCTTCCGTCTGGCCACTTGACCATAAAGGCCTGATTGATGGAGGGCTAACCTTCTGGAAGGTTCTCCCATCTCCACAGAGGAACTCTAGAGCTCTGTCAGAACCCATCGGGTTCTTGGTCACCTCCCTGACCAAGGCCCTTCTCCCCCTATTGCCAGCTCTAGGAAGATTCTTGGGGGTTCCAAACTTCTTCCATTTAAGAATGGTGGAGGCCACTGTGTTTTTGGGGACCTTCAATGCTGCAGAAATGTTTTGGTACCCTTCCCCAGATATGTGCCTCGACACAATCCTGTCTCGGAGATCTACGGACAATTCCTTGCACCTCATGGCTTGGTTTTTGCTCTGACATGCACTGTCAACTGTGGGACCTAATTCCAAATCATGTCCAATCAATTGAATTTACCACAGGTAGACTCCAATCAAGATGAAGAAACATCTCAAGGATGATCAATGTAAACAGGATGCACCTGAGCTCAATTTCGAGACTCATAGCAAAGAGTCTGAATACTTATGTAATTAAGGTTTTTAATATTGTTTTTTTATTTATATAAATTTGCAAACATTTCTAAAAATCTGTTTTCATTTTGTCATTATGGGGTATTGTGTGTAGATTGATGAGAAACACATATAATTTAACATATGATTGAATTTTAGAATAAGGCTGCAACATAACAAAATGTGGAAAAAGTCAAGGGGTCAGAATACTTTCCGAATGCACTGTATATAACAAATGCGCTCCTCTGTCTCTGTTTGTGTAGCCCATCTATCTGATCCTTTCTGGTCAAAAAGAGTATGACATTGTTGCCGCCCGTAGCAATAAACACAAGGGAAGACAGCAAGAAAATCATAGGTGATTTGATGATGTTGAAATGTTGAAGTTGAAATGGTGCTGGAAAAGTGGAGGCAGCTCCTGTTTTCTTTGCAACTGTTTTCTTAACTCTCTGTGGTTCTAAATCTATAGTTGTTTAGTAGTCCGAAAATTTCAGAAACATTAACTTGCTTGACCATGCTGTAGGTCATGTGACTGTTTGCTACATGCAATATGCTTTGTGGACTTCTCCGGACAGAGGTTGCTCTCCGGTTTTGTGATGAAACAGAGGTGTGGTTGAATTTATTCTGCCACTGTGTCTTCTTATGTGGCTGAGTCTACGCATATGGCTTTTGCTGTTCTGGGAAGAGGAGGCGTGAGGGAGTGCCAATGTGTTGCAAAAGGAGGGCCAACTAACAGATGCTGATGGCCAGGATGAGCCACTACTCAGAAGGATGAGTAGTCAGTCTTCTGGTTACAACACTAAAGCTTTTGGTAACTATCTGATAGTTGAGTCAAGACGAGGTGTTTACTTGATACTGGGTCAGAGGTCACCACTATTACTGAGACACACTTTAAGAAGTCCAGAACTTTTGTGTGCAAAGTTGGTGCGTCTCACAGCCGCCAACGGGCTGGAGATTCCCGTTATTGGCTGTCTGGAGACAGACGTCGAGTGCATGGGAAGAACCCTCCATGGGAAGTATGTCTTCGTCTTGAAGGACTCCGTCTGAGAGTGAAGAAACACCAGGGGTACCCGGCATCGTGGGAATGAATGTAGTGTACGCTTCTTTTGCGATTTATAGGAGGTTGAATCAGGTGACCCGCAAGGATGATTACCCCCTTCCCCGTGTGGATCCTGCATCTTCTCAACGTTGGATCTGACTTCTGGGTACTTCCAGGTTGCGGTGAGCGAGGAGTCATCAAAAGAAGACTGCTGTGACCTCTCCCTTAGGAGACCTTCGGGTTATGCAATGCGGCGGCCACATTCCAGCGCCTCGTGGAGGTGGTGCTCGGAGACCTGGCCTTTGACACAGCCCCCCTGTGTCAAAGGCCAGGTCTCCGAGCATCACCTCCACGAGGGGTCTACGGATATGGCTTTTGCTGTTCTGTTCAGTGACTTTCCAAGACTACTATGAGCCAGGTGACGTCACGGCCGGCTCTAATAAGGTCCTGGGGAGAGGTGGCGCGAGGGATTGCGCAGGCCAGTGTGTTGTGAAAGGAGGAGGAGAGAGAGAATGATAACGAGTAGAGAGGAGACGAATTCAGAAGGTAACTTACGTCGAAGTATCGTTGGAGAAAGAGGAAGTGCTAATTCTGGAAGAGGATTGTTCCATGCCACCGAATGACTGTGAGTTCAATCGGTGGAACTAAGTACCTGCCAGAGTGATGCTAGCTAGCTAGCTACACACCGGAGTGATGGACATCAAATAATTGTTACCAACACCAGAGGAGAGCCATGAGTTGAAGTGATTTAGTTATAAAAGATTCCTGTGGAAGTAATTTAACTTTCTGTTTATGTCCTGAAAGAAGAGGACATCTAGAGTTGTGGACTTTTCAGTGGTTTGACATTACATAGTAGTACAAGGATAAGAAGAGACACTGTTGAATAATGAACATTTAGGCCTAATTAGCCATTCAAAGGAGAATAATATTACCGTGACAATAGTTGTTGGAAACGGCTGATATTTAATGGAATATGCAACCATCACTCCTGTGTTCCAATGACACGTTGTGTTAGCTAATCCAAGCCAAACTGTCTCTAACCAGAATAGAAAGAGGAGTGGGAGGCCCCGTTGCACAACTGAGCAAGAGGACAAGTACACTAGAGTGTCTAGTTTGAGAAACAGACGCCTCACAAGTCCTCAACTGGCAGCTTCATTAAATAGTACCCGCAAAACACCTTGTCTTAACATCAACAGTGAAGAGGCTACTCCGGGATGCTGGCCTTCTAGGCAGAGTTGCAAGAAAAAGCCATATCTTCCTCTATCCAGTGGCTGTGTTCTTTTGCCCATCTTAATCTTTTATTTTTATTGGCGAGTCTGAGATATGCCTTTTTCTTTGCAACTCTGCCTAAAAGGCCAGCAAGCTACATCCATTTTTGGGCTTGTAAATTATATATATTAATGTAAAAATATAATTATTAGTATTATTATACGTAGTAGAAAGCAATGGGTTATTTTATTTATTTAACCAGGCAAGTCAGTTAAGAACAAAATCTTATTTACAATGACGGCCTACCCCAGCCAAATCCAGACAATGCTGGGCCAATTGTGCACCGCCCTATGGGACTCCCAATCTCGGCCGGATTGTGATACAGCCTGGAATTGAACCAGGGTCTGTAGTGACACCTCTAGCACTGAGATTCAGTGCCACTCGGAAGCCACATTAGGCCTATGGATTGAGCAACAAAAGCCCCACTTTTATTCCATAGGCTGGGATCTACACTATGCAGCTGTTGCAAGAGTGCATTTTTCACTGGCTGTCCACTGTTTTCAAAAAGAATGATTGATAGGCATCTTAAACTTCTTGAATTCAACCATTATTGGGTTCAAATACACATTTAGATTTGTGAACAGCCATCCACAACAACCACAATCCGTAAGGCGCCAATAGCTAAATGAGAGAGAAGCAGTGTGATTCACATCAATGCGCTATGTAGATATCAATAGTAAGTGATATCCATATTCGCCGTAGACTACACCACTGCTGTCATCCTTACCTCCAAGCGTTTATTCCAGTTGGATAATCTTTGGATGCCGACAGCAGTCGCACCATTGGAAGACATAGATTGGACTGTAGATTGGACAAGCCTATTCCTGCTCTTTTGAGAAAACAGAAGTGGCAAATGTTTTTGTTACGCAAAGATCCTTTAAAATAGAAATGTAAAAGTAATCCTCGAAGTAAGCAAGTAAGCATGGTTTTTCAAAAGTATCTGTAATCTGATTCCAGTATTTTTGCTGGTAACATAACGGATTACAGTTACAATTTTTTAAATAATCCCTTACATGTAATGGATTACATGTAATCCGTTACTCCCCAACCCTGGATATATGATAGAAATGCTGTAAGACTGCTAGGTTGTATTGCTTTGTTTTCATTGGTTATATTCAAGCTAGGCTACACGTGTACGTAAAGTAGGTTACAGTAGGCTATTCTGTGAACTGTGAAATTGTGCCTGTTGTGTTGCTGCCTAAAACTGACAATATGTTTTCATTATTTTAAAGCAGAACTATCTTTTCATTAGTACTGCCTTGGGGTAGGGGGCCTAACCTGTCTTAGGTATTGGGATGTATTGCACTGCTACTGCACTTATGAGAATTAATGTAGCAGGTTAGGATAATTAGGTTAAGGTTAGGAAAATTGTTAGGGTTAATGCTCAAAGTGGTGTGTTTTTAGCTCCTGGTATGCAGCCATCCCTTCTCTCTATTTACATCCTGGCTACAGATTATATCAGGACAAGACTGCTCTCTGAGTGTGATTTACCTTTTATGACTTAATCGTCTTTTTTATTCCGTTACCAAAAGAAAGGCAAAATATCGCCCTGGTGTTTCTGTCTGTGAAGACAGACATTATACATAATATCTCCTCCTCTCATGTTTACAGTTTACTCTCTGTACTACCTGTTTGCCCTGCTGTAGATTGGCTGAGCCAACTGTAAATCAAATCCTACCCGCTAACAGACAAAAACCAGGCAGAATTGAAGCCAAGTCATCCATGACAACTACCCAGCACCAGCACCACCACCACTACTACTTCTGTCCTACCCCATCCACATGCTTTTCTGTTAACAACCGTCATATCAGTAGGAGTATGAATGCACTCTTCATAGTGACATCATGTGACAGATAACCTACATTATTCACTGGCACATTGCCTGCCTGGCATGTCCTCTGAACCTGCCTGGCTGAGCTACATGTCACATATTTGACCCGGGCCAGACTGGTTGCGTGACACTGTCACTGTTTATCTCCAGCTCCCCTCTGGGCTATATAGTACTGAGATATACACAGAGGGTGCCAGCCAGAGGCGCAGCTGGTGTCCTCTCTGTCCCCCATCCCCCATCCTCTTAGCCTTCAGGTGAGCCCAGGGTCCATTGACATTAACCCCATACACCTCACACCCTCCCCTCCCTGACGGTGACAACAGACATTCAGGCCAGGGATGTCAACCGTGTCACAGAGAATTACCGCGGCAACGGTTTGAACTCCATGCCGTGATTCCTATTACTCCTGTACGAGTGAGTGTGTGTTGCATTGTTGCTGTTCGCCGTTCGCCGCCATTCCTCCTCCTCCTCCTCCTCCTCCTCCTCCTCCTCCTCTTCCTCCCTCCTCCCTCCCTCCCTCCTCCTCCTCCTCCTCCTCCTCCTCCTCGTACCAGGCTGCTGTTTTATGGTAGTGCCTCGGAGGGGGGAGCGGTGAGTCGTGGTGTGTCAGTGTTGAAAGGCTGTGATCAGAAGCGAGGGCCTGTCTCATGCGCTTACAGACAGAACTAAGTAGGAGTGAGACTTGTCAGCGTTTAAATATTAATGTTGGGGTCCGGGAGGTTCCATTATATAGACTGTAGGGAAAAGGCATTAGCGCTCATCTGATTGCTCAATGCTCCACCACTTCACTAAGAGAGCTTTCCATTCCATATATGTGTCTAATAACAAGTGTGCCGTGATGCAAATGACAGAATGACAGCGTAAGAGATGATTACTAGCTACTCTATGATTACGTCTCAAATGGCACCCTATTCCCTATATAGTGCACTACTTTTAATCAGAGCCATATGGGCCCTGGTCAAAAGTAGTGCCCTATATAGGGAATATGGTGGCAATCAGGACGTAGCCCATAGTGTATCTACAAGGCAGTAAAGGCCTGAAATGGCTGACCAATGAAGTGTAAACGTTATTACATTAGAAATATGTCTACATTCTCATTCGGTTGATCGAATGCTCCGAACCGTATCCGTATAATTAGCCAACATGCATTTTAGTCCTGTCGGTCTACTGTCTAACCACAGCAGCAACAGACAAATCAATCATAGAACCTGTTAATCACACATTTCCCCCCCATGCATTTATACTGCATGTACTGTACTGTACAACTCGCATAAATAATTAATTATGAATTATTTATGTTTAGACTCGTACATGCTGAAAGCCTTGCTGTGCATCCCTAATGGAACCATATTCCCTACATAGTGCACTACTTTTGACTAGAACCCTATGGGCCCTGGTCAAAAGTATTGCATTACATAGGGAATAGGGTGCCATTTGGGATACACATCAACTTTCGTGAAAATAATAGGATCACTGTACTCAGCTACCAGCCTGTAAGCTAGGCGTGAGTGTATTCAACACAGAGTACTGTGATAGTGAAAGCAGAATAAACTGCATATGGATTCACTCTTACTCCTCTCACTATCTAGTAAGGTATCGGTCTCAGGAGCAACAACCCTCACTAACTAACTACGTGATGCCTCAGCTCAGTAGAAAAGCCTGTAATTCACTGTGACTAACCCCACTGGGCAGCCTAAAGTCATCCTATGCATAGAACACATAAGACCACACGGATGCTGACAGTGTGTGGTGGGTGGATGGGTGGGTGGGTGACAGGTGGGTGGATGGGCTTCTGCCTCGGGCAAGGGAGTTGTCAGCATGGCCCTGCTTCTGTCACTAGTTTGAAAGCACGCACGCACCCACACACACACGTGCACATATACACACACACATATAGTTACTGTAAGTCGCTCACACACGTACACACACACGGACACTCACCCTCACAGACACACACATTAGGTGGCTGCCTTTGCTCCATCCTCCTGTCCCCGTTCTCTCTCTCCACGGGTCCCGAGGGTCTGTGTCTCTCAGGGGCCACGCTACTGATGGCCCCTGCGTGTCTGACAAACCCCATCTGAGCTTCAGACATGTCGTCCCAACTGACATCTCCTTCCCTTTAAAGTACACTAATTTTCACGCAACCTGGGGGATGGGGGGTTCGAGTGGGTTTTTCGGAGCACAAGGGAGGGTAGTGCGTTTTTTCCCTGGTTTACATTCACTCTTTCCCTATAAACAATGGCTTGACTTACTTTCGATATTAGCCTAATAAAGTTTAGAAACGTTTGTGAAGGTTTGGTATGGTGTGGCTATGATTCATCTTTAGCTACTGCAGGCCTATGATATTAAGGCAGTGCGCCCCGGTACTCCAACTAACTCCGAAATTGACTTGCCTAGTTAAATAAAGGTTAAATAAAAACTAATTTAAATTAAAATTGAGGTGGGGAGGACTGTTTCAGGCCTACCAGAGTTACTCCTATAATCTAATATCATAATGCTTATCTTTATACAAAATATTTGGATCGAAAATGTATGAATTAACCTCCTTACGTCTATATCTGTATACCAGGCGCATCTCACATAAAGAAATGCATGTCGGTGTCGTAGCAAGAAAAAACGACATTTGTACAGTAGAGGGTTAGAATATGTTTTGTATACTTTTAGTATAACACACTTTATCAAGCTAACTATGCTTTGAATTACACGTTAATTATATAGTTATGTGTGTGTTGGGCTATGAATCCACCTGTTATGCTCTCTCCGTTAACACACTACAGTATCGTACGTCTTCAGGCAGACTAGGCGTTGAGCCCATGCCACATTCCTCTTCGTCATCTAGGCGTTGAGCCCATGCCACATTCCTCTTCGTCATCTAGGCGTTGAGCCCATGCCACATTCCTCTTCATCATCTAGACGTTGAGCCCCTTCCACATTCCTCTTCGTCATCTAGGCATTGAGCCCATGCCACATTCCTCTTCGTCATCTAGGCGTTGAGCCCATGCCACATTCCTCTTCGTCATCTAGGCGTTGAGCCCATGTCACATTCCTCTTCGTCATCTAGACGTTGAGCCCCTTCCACATTCCTCTTCGTCATCTAAGCGTTGAGCCCATGCCAAATTTCCTCTTCGTCATCTAGGCATTGAGCCCATGCCACATTCCTCTTCGTCATCTAGGCGTTGAGCCCATGCCACATTCCTCTTCGTCATCTATGCGTTGAGCCCATGCCACATTCCTCTTCGTCATCTAGGCGTTGAGCCCATGCCACATTCCTCTTCGTCATCTATGCGTTGAGCCCATGCCACATTCCTCTTCGTCATCTCTATTTTGATGACATGTTCCTTCTTTAATCCCTAACCCTAACCCTAACCCATCTAGCCTCTGCCTAGCCCTCGACACATCGGCATTATGCAGGGGACAAGGAAGGGAGAGGGGAGGGGAACATGGCATCCACTCTCCTCCTAGCCATGAAACCAGATCTCTAGCCCGGCCCAGCTGCACGGGGCTACGCCAGGGGCTGTGCGTTAATAATTTAATAGGAAACTCGGCAATCCCTCCATTTCTTAAGAGCAAGAGGGGATCTCAATTACCCATTGTTCAGCAAAACGTAACTCCCTCTGACCGCCTGCCTGATTTAGGAAGATAAGTGGAGGGTGGGTGGATGGATGGAGGAGAGGAGAGGAGAGGAGAGGAGAGGAGAGGAGAGGAGAGGAGAGGAGAGGAGAGGAGAGGAGAGGAGAGGAGAGGAGAGGAGAGGAGAGGAGAGGAGAGGAGAGGAGAGGAGAGGAGAGGAGAGGAGAGGATGGATGGATGGATGGATGGATGGATGGATGGATGGATGGATGGATGGATGGATGGATGGATGGATGGATGGATGGATGGATGGATGGATGGAGTGGAGTGGAGGAGAAGAGTGGAGGATGGATGGATGGATGGATGGAGGAGAAGAGTGGAGGATGGATGGATGGATGGATGGAGGAGAAGAGTGGAGGATGGATGGATGGATGGAGGAGAGGATTGGAGGAGAATCAACCCAAAGAGGGGACGATGACAGACAGAGAGTACCCTGAAGTAAGATTTGAAGAGGGGACGATGACAGACAGAGAGTACCCTGAAGTAAGATTTGAAGAGGGGACGATGACAGACAGAGAGTACCCTGAAGTAAGATTTGAAGAGGGGAAGATGACAGACAGAGAGTACCCTGAAGTAAGATTTGAAGAGGGGACGATGACAGACAGAGAGTACCCTGAAGTAAGATTTGAAGAGGGGACGATGACAGACAGAGAGTACCCTGAAGTAAGATTTGAACATTGACTATTTATCCTCCTTCACATTCTTTTTCAGGGCTGTATCCTATGTCTCGAGGGGGTTAGCTGAGTGCCTGGATCTTAGTTTCGTCCCAAATCCCACACTATTCTGTACTAAATACACTACTCTGTTCAAAATTAGTGCACTATGTAGGGAATAGGGTGCCATTTGGGATACAGACTTAGAGGCTCTATTCAATCCGTATCACGGAAGTTCAGCGTTACAGCGTAATTGGAATTTAAAGGCAATGCACCCGCGTTAGCGGAGTCTGCACTCACCGTAAACGCTGCGTATGTCGGCTCAATCAGAAATGACCTTCTCTTGCTAGAACAAAAGCGGTAACTGCTGTTTTCTACATGTAGAATTGCAATGCTCGTCAGTGGCCAACAACTTGACTTTGAGGCAATCAGAGAGCACAAACAAAAAGGAAAAAAAATAGGTAATTTTCTCTGTACATCCACAGTTAAATATCATGAGCCATTCACACTTCATATCCAATGTAGGCTATGGGATGGTAGCTAGCTAAGTGCACAGATGCAATGCACACAACACTAAATACTTCCTCCAAGCTAGCTTACCACTGTAGCTAGTATTGACATTATAATTACATCACAATGGATTAGTTTCCATGAAACAGCTACCTGTTTTAGCTGCCGAGTTAGTGCAGTGTCTTTAGATAGCTAGATAACTAGTGTGTTGTGCTAGCTAGCGAATATGCTAACATTAGCTAGCTATCTAAACATTTGGCTAAGGGCTGGCACTGGCAGTATGGGATTATGGAGAGTGAATTAAATTGTTTCGTTGTCATCTTGCTAGGTAGTTTTCTAAAAACTTTAGCGCAGCTAGCTAACATTGGCATCTAGACCATAAACTAAACAACGCTACTGCCACCTTCTGGTTTGAACAAGGCTGAGTGGCTGACGACTTAAAGGTCTTTGCTGTGTGAGCACAGAAGAGATTGACTGCCGACACTCTGTTCAGAGGTGCTAATTACTGTCGACAGGCAAATGTTTGGCAATCCCACCAGTGTGTCTGAGCCTTTAACTTTCTACATCATGACAGCATGGTCAGAGCTAGCATAGACACAATAAACACAATACAGATAGGCATACTGTATGCCAACATACACAGACACAATATACATAAACTAACACACACACTTGCACACACACACACTTGCACACACACAAACACATGAACAAAAGATGTCACAGTCACCTTGCTGCTGGCTTGTCCTGCATCACAACATCACTCCATTCCTCTCCTCTACAGAAGACAGAAAGACTGATAAAGACCTTAGATGACCCTCTTTGACTCCCTCTCCCTCCCTCTCCCTCCCTCTCTCTCCACTCCGTCCAGTAACCGGACAGTAAGGCCCAGTGATGTGAAGTAGAAGTGACACAGTATTCACTCTAGATTTGCATTGGGAGCTTAGCAGCTCTGTGACAAAGGAAGGCATCAGCCCCGCAGACAGTGGTGTTACTGCTCAAAAGCCCTGGGAGTTTAAAGGGATCCGTCTGCAGAGCTCACCGTCACGCCTGTGGATCTGTCACTGGTTACTACTCACGGGCTGCATCCCAACTGGCACCCTATTCCTTATAGAGCACTAAAAGTAGTGCACTTAATATGGGTGCCATTTGGGATCAAGCCATGGAGCAAAACGGCCTGTTACTCCATAAGCCTGGTTCTAGTTGACTGAACGATGGAGACCATAAGCCAAGCTGTCTGCCACGAACATTATAGACATACACTATACAGTATATACAAAAGTATATGGGCACCCCTTCAAATTAGTGGATTCGGCTATTTCAGCCACACCCGTTGATAATAGGTGTATAAAATCAAGCACACAGCCATGCAATCTCTATAGACATACATTGGCAGTAGACTGGCCTTACTTAAGAGCTCAGTGACTTTCAACGTGGCACCGTCATGGGATGCCACCTTTCCAACAAGTCAGTTCATCAAATTTCTGCCATGCTAGAGCTGCCCCGGTCAACTGTAAGGGCTGTTATTGTGAAGTGGAAACGTCTAGGAGCAACAACGGCTCAGACGCGAAGTGGTAGACCACACAAGCTCACAGATCGGGACTGCCGAGTGCTGAAGCACGTACCCCCCAAAAATTGTCTGTCCTCGGGTGCAACACTCACTACTGAGTTCCAAACTGCCTCTGGAAGCAACGTCAGCACACAAACTGTTGGTCGGGAGCATCATGAAATGGGTTTCCATGGCCGAGTAGCCTCACGCAAGCCTAAGATCACCATGCGCAACGCCAAGTGTCTGCTGGAGTGGTGTAACGCTTGCTGCCATTGGACTCTGGAGCAATGGAAACACGTTCTCTGGAGTGATGGATCATGCTTCACCATCAGGAAGTCCGAATCTGGGTTTGGTCCCAATGCATAGTGCCATCTGTAAAGTTTGGTGAAGGAGGAATAATGGTCTGCGGCTGTATTTCATGGTTCGGGCTTAGTCCAGTGAAGGAAAATCTTAACGCTACAGCATAAAATGACATTCTAGATGATTCTGTGCTTCCAACTTTGTGCATGACAATGCTCCTGTGCACAAAGCAAGGTCCATACAGAAATGGTTTGTCGAGGATCAGTGTGGAAGAACTTGACTGGCCTGCACAGAGCCCTGTCCTCAACCCCATCTAACACCTTTGGGATGAATTGAATGCCGACTGCGAGCCAGGCCTAATCGCCCAACATCAGTGCCGAACTCACAAATGCTCTTGTGGCTGAATGGAAGCAAGTCCCAGCATCAACGTTCCAACATCTAGTAGAAAGCCTTCCCAGAAGAGTGGAGGCTATTATAGCAACAAAAAATGGGGGACCAACTCCATATTAATGCCCATGATTTTGGAATGAGCTGTTTGACGAGCATGTGTCCACATACTTTTGGTCATTTAGTGTATCTATCAACAGAGAACCACGTTTCTTTATGAAAAGAGAAGACAGTTTTAGCAGTTTGCTCAGTCATAAGTACAAGAAAACAGAACCTCATTATATGTATGAATACCACCCCATTTGGACACACGTATATGCTGTAGGGTTGGAAAATTCCAGTAACTTTCCCAAAATTCACAGGTTTTCCAGAAATCCTGGTTGGAATCAGGAGACAATAAGCAGGACAACCTTAGAATTTTGGTAAAGTTACAGAAATGTTGCAACCCTACACATATACTTACAGTAGTCTAATACCTTAGAGTTAGACTTCATGGACAAACCTGCATATTGCTTTGGCACAGTCAAGAAACATCAAAATCCAATAATGGAATCAATCACCTAGGATTATTTGCTTTCCTAACTAGACATATGTTCACTCAGATGCCAAGTAGACATATGTTTGTTTGCAATGGGCTTGGTAGATGTATTCCCTTTCATTGGCAATCACTGCTATTCTGAAAGTGTGTGTGTGTGTGTGCGTATGTGCGGTCAGTGTGTGGGCCTAACTGAAGTCAGATGTGACAACCTGGTCATAAAACGTTAGAACATGAATAATCACTGAAAGGGATATGAAGAATCACACCGTTGCTTCTATGTATACGCCATTTAAATGACAAAATGGATGAAGACATAGATTAGTCTCCTGTGACCTCCTGCACGCGAGATTTTATCTGTGTTCAAAATGGCCCCCTATTCCCTATGAGTCCTGGACAAGTAGTGCAGCACAGAGAATAGGTTGCCATTTGGGATGCAGGCTTGGTTCTGGGTTCTGAGATAACCCATAAATAAAGTCAATGTGACATTTAGGGCAACAGGCCTCACTTAGCACGCAATCTAAACCTGCCGTTCAGCCTTAAGGAAAGCACAGGTAATAGCTTCCTCTGCACTAAGGCACATCTTGATGTGTAACTTGAACATGTCAGCTGTTTTTATTGCTGACCGTCTGGGGTAGTGCCTGCCGTTTGTGTTTTGTCTGGGCTCACAGATGTCTGTTGAAGGGTGCTTCCTGCTTGAAGGAGACTTCAGCAAGTAACTCCTGAAATGTATTAACTGGCTCAGCTTTCCTGAGGTCCACTCAATACGGTCCGGTATACTTCATCAGATTAGAACATATTAAGCCCTTTCTTAATCCTTTTTGTATTTCATTCTTTGATTCCTAACACACAGATAGAAATTGTATGATCAAACCTCTCCCTAAAACTTCAATCTGAGAATTTACGGCTGAAATAAATCTGGAATATTAAAGGAAACAGTAAATTATAATGGTAGATTTTGTCTGTGGGTCCTGCATATGAAAATGGTAATGAATTGTTATATTTATTTTAATTTATTCCCATGAATCAGCCCCATGATCCTTGGAATTTGAAGTTTGAGGTCAGTCCTATTAGCACCCCACTGCTACAGTGCTCATATGAATCAGTGGGAAAGGAAGTGCTCACCACATTGTACATACATTCACAGCCAGTGTCTATGTCCCAAATGGCACCCTATTCCCTATATAGTGCACTAAATAGGGAATAGGGTGCCATTTGGGACGCATCCAGTGAGTCCACTAAGAAACATTCCTAATGCTTTCACAGAGTTGGAGCTGGAGGTGCACATACGAAGTGTGCGTGTGTGTGTGTGTGCATGTTGTTTTACAGTGTGGATTATTAACTAGACCATAATCAGAGCTATAGGGGGACTATGTTCAATAACACTGGTCCTTGGGAAAGTGATGACTCTGAATGCCTCCCAAGTGGCACCCTATTCCCTATATAGTGCACTACTATTGACCAGAGCCCTATGGAAAACCCTATGGGCCCTGGTCTAAAGTAGTGCCCTATATAGGAAATGGGGTGGTATTTGGGATGCAACACTGTGCTGGGGCTGTCCAGCTGTTAATCCAATCAGCAGTACTGTGGTTATAATAATAATAACCCTCTCCTCCCTCTGTGTCTGTCAAGAGGCCTGAAGGACTGTGGAGGAGAGGAGAGGAGAGGAGAGGAGAGGAGAGGAGAGGAGAGGAGAGGAGAGGAGAGGAGAGGAGAGGAGAGGAGAGGAGAGGAGAGGAGAGGAGAGGAGAGGAGAGGAGAGGAGAGGACGAGGGAGGGATTGTGACAGAGGAAAAACAAATCCTCACACAAGCCTTTTAATTCATCCTGCTCTTGGAGTCTGTTAACGCTCCAGACCTGTACTGTTCTTCACCCATCATAACGAGGCCAGGGCCAGACACACACACACACACACACACACACACACACACACACACACACACACACACACACACACACACACACACACACACTGTCTGTCAATGCTCCAGACATGTACTGTTCATCACCCAACATAACGAGGCCTGAGAAAGAACAATCTGGCTGGGCCAGACACACACTGCCCGTGGCTGTAAAAGCCATTCATTACAGTATAGAACAGTAAGACCTCAGGGTATGGCCTACCCCATAGAGAATCTGGCCTGGATGAAGTCATGGGGAGAGAGTGTGTTTGAACCCTAGGTGACTGGAGGAGGTTGGGTTGCTGTGTGTGTGTGTGTGTGTGTGTGTGTGTGTGTGTGTGTGTGTGTGTGTGTGTGTGTGTGTGTGTGTGTGTGTGTGTGTGTGTGTGTGTGTGTGTGTGTGTGTGTGTGTGTGTGTGTGTGTGTGTGTGTGTGTGTGTGTGTGTGTGTGTGTGTGTGTGTGTGTGTTTGTTTGTGCTTGGTGTGTGGGAGGAAGGTAGCGGGGCTGGAACATAGGACCGGATGGCCTGGCAGAACAGCTCCAGGTGATGGGAGGGGCTGATTGAGGGGGTGAGAAGGTCATCTGGACACTATCCCACAGATAGACAGTCATGATGACCCCATCAGCCACAGCCCTGGCTCTAACCCTAACCCATACCTCACCCACCCATGACCCCTACAACCCATTCATCCTAGCCTGGCGGAAGGGAGGGGAGGGGTAAGGGAGCCCCTGGTGACATCATGCAGGATGGAGGAGGCGCTTTGGGCCGGAGCAGACAAGGCTGGGGATGACAGATCACTGTGTGTGCGGCCCTCAGCCAATCAGGAAGCAAAAACAGAGCATCAGTTGTTGGGTTCTGTTCATCTCACATTCTGGTGCAGTTAGGGTTCTAAATTACAGCAATCAATAAGGCCTCAGGCCCCCGTCTCTCTCTCTCTCTCTCTCTCTCTCTCTCTCTCTCTCTCTCTCTCTCTCTCTCTCTCTCTCTCTCTCTCTCTCTCTCTCTCTCTCTCTCTCTCTCTCTCTCTCTCTCTCTCCCTCTCTCTCTCTCTCTGTCTGTAATGGGGAAGTTGCAAAATGTGGGCCCTGACAGCAATAGACCTTTACATTTAAGCAGTAAGGGCTGAGGGGGTGTGGTATATGGCCAATATACCACAAACCCCCGAGGTGCCTTATTGCTATTATAAAATGGTTACCAATGTAATTAGAGCAGTAAGAATAAATGTTTTATCATACCAGTGGTATATGGCTGTCAGTCAATCAGCATTAGGGGCTCGAACCTCCCAGTTTATAATGATTCTAAGCACATGTAGATAATTTGACCATTGATCATTTTATTTTTAAGTAGATAGGGTAGACTAGAGGGACATGTGAAACGATTGAGACAATACAAATGAAAATGCTAAGTAGGCGAAAAATGTAGACATCGTATTTAATCTAAGCACATTCCATGTAGAAGGTCATAGTCTGACCACACACATGGCTCTCTGAGTACATATTCTGGGGAGTCCTGTCTGTTTTTGTCTCTGGGTTTTCTCTCTCTCTCTCTGAGATGTGTTTGGAAGTATCACAGCTAAAAAAAGAATATAGCACCTAAAAAAAAAAAACATGTCTGCACTTCACTGTACGAGAAGAAGCTTTTTGTTTTGAAAGTTATGAAATGATATGCTGTACTATATACAGTAATTCTTCACGTTCACTCATGGCGATAAAGTATTTTTCTTCCCTGCTTTCCTGATTCAATTTTAAGTCAATGTGCTTTATTGGCACAGCAAATATACTCTTGTCTTGCCAAAGAATGTACAGAACTCACAGATAAAGCAATAAACAAAAGAAAGCAATATTCCTTGAGTTCCACCATCCATGTTATTGAACTATCCAATAAGAAGTTACAGAATCTCTCTCTCTCTCGTTCCTCTCAGTATGAAGTACTCTGCTTTTCGTCTCAAAGTTAACCCTCTCTCCCTCTGTCTCTTTCTCCCTGTCTCTCGCTTTTTCTCTGAAGGCTTGGATGCTTTATCAGTTGGGGAATTTTAAGAGTTAATGGACATTTTATTCTTATAGGTTGTGTTTGCATGTGTTCATCTATTTTTCCGTACGTAGTTTTCACTATCAGTGGGATATTGTTGTGATTCTTTCTCTCTAGTGCTTTGAGACAGAGTTATATTCATTTGAAAACTAAAATTAGCGTTTCTTATTGGTCAAGTCTAGGTAGTCCCTTCCTGTTTCAGTCCCCTTTCTTCCATTTTCTGCCTAATGAATACGACCCTGGTTCTTGGTGAGTTAAACCAGGAAGGTGTTATAGCCTCCATGGAGCATGATAAAGACTCTATATTATAGAGCATGATAAAAACACATATTGAAGCCTCATGTGGATAGGGTTCACAATAGGTTCACAATTCTCCCTTTTTACGCTAAAAAAGTAGAAAAAAAATCTTCACACATTACTATTCTGTTATGTCATTAAATATGGTTAGTCTCAACTATCAACACTAACAGTCCTAAATGGCACCCTATTCCCTACATATTGCAATACTTTTGACCAGGGACCTATGAGCCCTAGATAGGAAATAGGGTGCCATTTGGGACACACTGCGAGTCTACTGGGAGTCAAAGGTTACATAATGAGGCAACAGGACACTTAAAACATTCATCATGAGGGGAAATGAGAACTTGTGGACCTGACTAGTATAGCCCTTTTCCTTCCCTTTCACTAGCTACTGAGGTCCTACAGGTCATCATACATCGGTTCACAATCAGATTGTTTTTCTTTGCAGACAAAATGCTATGTTTTTCCCTCTTCCCTTCTTGTAAATTGGCCTTAAAGGCTCAGACACCCTGGTATGATTGTCAAACGTTAGCCTGGTGACAGCACTTAATGTATCACCTTTGAACAGTGTGTCGGCAGTCAATCTCTTCTGTGTTCACACAGAATATACCTTTAAGTCATCAGCCACTCAGCCTTGTTAACATACTCCAAACCAGAAGGTGGCAGTAGCGTCGTTTGGCAACGCATGTCCGTGTGTGTTGTTTTATGGTCTACAGTCGTGGCCAAACGTTTTGAGAATGACACAAGTATTGGTCTCCACAAAGTTTGCTGCCTCAGTGTTGATGATGGCAATTTGCATATACTCCAGAATGTCATGAAGAGTGATCAGATGAATTGCAATTAATTGCAAAGTCCCTCTTTGCCATGAAAATGAACTTAATCCCCCAAAAACATTTCCACTGCATTTCAGCCCTGCCACAAAAGGACCAGCTGCCATCATGTCAGTGATGGTCTCGTTAACACAGCTGAGAGTGTTGACGAGGACAAGGCTGGAGATCACTGTGTTATGCTGATTGAGTCAGAATAACAGACTGGAAGCTTTAAAAGGAGGGTGGTGCTTGAAATCATTGTTCTTCCTCTGTCAACCATGGTTACCTGCAAGGAAACACGTGCCGTCATCATTGCTTTGCACAAAAAGGGCTTCACAGGCAAGGATATTGCTGCTGGTAAGATTGCAACTAAATCAACCATTTATCGGATCATCAAGAACTTCAAGGAGAGAGGTTCAATTATTGTGAAGAAGGCGTCAGGGTGCCCAAGAAAGTCCAGAAAGCACCAGGACCATCTCCTAAAGTTGAGGGATCGGGGCACCACCAGTGCAGAGCTTGCTCAGGAATGGCAGCAGGCAGGTGTGAGTGCATCTGCACGCACAGTGAGGCGAAGACTTTTGAAGGATGGCCTGGTGTCAAAAAGGGCAGCAAAGAAGCCACTTCTCTCCAGGAAAAACATCAGGGATAGACTGATATTCTGCAAAAGGTACAGGGATTGGACTGCTGAGGACTGGGGTAGAGTCATTTTCTCTGATGAATCCCCTTTCCGATTGTTTGGGCCATCCGGAAAACACCTTGTCCGGAGAAGACAAGGTGAGCGCTACCATCAGTCCTGTGTCATGCCAACAGTAAAGCATCCTCAGACCATTCATGTGTGGGGTTGCTTCTCAGCCAAGGGAGTGGGATCACTCACAATTTTGCCTAAGAACACAGCCATGAATAAAGAATGGTACCAACACATCCTCCGAGAGCAACTTCTCCCAACCATCCAAGAACAGTTTGGTGACGACCAATGCCTTTTCCAGCATGATGGAGCACCTTGCCATAAGGCAAAAGTGATAATAATTAAATAAATAATTAAGTGGCTCGGGGAACAAAACATTGACATTTTGGGTCCATGGCCAGGAAACTCCCCAGACCTTAATCCCATTGAGAACTTGTGGTCGATCCTCAAGAGGCGGGTGGACAAATAAAACCCCATAACTTCTGACAAACTCCAAGCATTGATTATGCAAGAATGGCCTGCCATCAGTCAGGATGTGGCCCAGAAGTTAATTGACAGCATGCCAGGGTGGATTTAAGAGGTCTTGAAAAAGAAGGGTCAACACTGCAAATATTGACTCTTTGCATAAACATAAATGTCATTGTCAATGAAAGCCTTTGACACTTATGGAATACTTGTAATTATACTTCAGCGTACCATAGTAACTACTGACATAAAGATCTAAGAACACTGAAGCAGCAAACTTTGTGGAGACCAAACTTTGTGGAGACCAATACCTCTCTATGACATGAGCGCACCATCTACTATAGCTAGCTATCTAGCAGCGCTAAGGGAGTGGTCGAAATGTACACAATTGTTACCGTTACCTGGGGGAAAATGGGGGAGGGTCATGCTTTTTTCCATCAGGGTGAGGGTTTAGTATTTTTTTATTTAGTCCAGGGGAGGGTCATGTAATTTGTAATGGATTATATATCATATTGCTCAGGGTTTGAGAATTAGTTGCTTATTATAGTATCTCGATGTGTGCCCGATGCAGCCACTCATCCCTGATTTTCTGCTGGGCACGCAATATCAAGTGTGTCTAGTGTGGTCTCCAAAAATTATCCATAGCCTGTACTATAGGCTATAGTCCTTGGCTCTACGAAGAGCATGCTCGTAGAGCCAAGGACTATAGACTGTAGTGATGCCTCTTGTACTGAGATGCAGTGCCTCAGACCGCTGAGCCACTCAGGAGCCCAAGACAATATACTTCCTTCCCAAGTTTCTGCACCGCTGCGATGGTGTATATAAAACTAGGCTACACTGCATTACACACTGCAATGGACAGGATACCTAATCATGAGCCCCAGCCTGCCTAACCAATGACTATGCAGTGTACGGTGGCACTTCAGGAGGCGAGCAACGAAATTCAATATCTGTGTGTGCGGACTAGGCCTACGGATGTCCTGTTCAGTTTGAGAGGGCGAGCGCGAAGATGAGGACCAGAGGAAAGCTTGCTACTGCTATAATAGATTTTAATAAAAACAATGTTTCATGTCCCATAATTAAGCTATTTATCAGAGTTATTGACCTCATAATAAGCCATATTTTAGTAATTTACATAACTTACATGAATATGAATCGGCAGCCTCGGAGATGGACAGCACATGGGTGCTGAAAGTAGGCTAATTCAAGAAGGCCAAATTCATTGAAACAGTCTTCATTTTGGCAACTAACAACAAGAGGGCTTTGTGTTGGAGCCTATTTCTTCCTATTCAAGAAATAAGAGGTATGCCCACCTGTTTAACAGACATAATTATAGTCTACTATCAATAGAGTTTGTCAGCCAAATCCATCAGTCACCATGCACTCCTTAAATATCTCAGTGTCAGTGAAGAGCTTGGTGTGTTAAGTTAAAACCAGAGCTCAAATTGAGGAGTTATGTGAGGGTATTGTGACTTTTATTAAAGAAAATGGCATAGGCTTACCCCTTGTTAGTTAGTAAAAATTAAAATGAAATGGATCTGATTATATAGCGCAATCTATTACAACACATTAGTCTACAATGCTTTATGCTAGAAACAAGCTGTAAAATGACGGGGAACAACTCAGATGCACATGTGATACCTTTGTTTTGTCTCTATGACATTCAGAGACTGCGCTACAACATTCTATAGCCGAGGAGACAAAAATTGACTTTGCTTGGGAAGTAATGTGTTATTCTGTCACTATCAATTGACGTTCGACATTTCAACAGGCTATTAAGCAACACTCTAACTATAAATCAGTCAGGAGCAAGCCAGGTAGCCTAAGAAGGAACGAAAATGAATTATTCAGGCTATATTATTATTATTTCAAAGCTATAAGAAATGGCAGGCCCATGCTGCTCTGGTGAAAAGTAGTGTACTATATAGGGAACAGGGTGCCATTTGGGATGCTGGCACCACCAGCTACAGTACTATTCAACTAGGTGCCGACTGGCCACAGGTCATTATTTGGCATGCAGTGTTTTCTCCTGCTCCTGTCTGCCTGTTGTTAATTTAATGAAATATTGAAATAGTTGTTGAATAATTCTGCCCAGGTACACTGATTCTCCCTGGTCCTGAGAGAGACATCAGCTCTCCAACAACTGGGCCTAGGCTGCGTCCAATGGTACCCTATTCCCTATGTAGTGCATTACTTTTGACCAGAGCCCTATGGGTCCTGGTAAAAAAGTTGTGCACTACATAGAGAATAAGGTGCTTGGGACCTAGATTTCCTCTCCAACCTTGGCAAGAAGGCTGCCCATAATTAATACACAAGCAGTTTTGTCTGAAAATTGACCGTTATGTTACACTAACTGGAGTTTCTTTGTAATCATTAATATTTCATTTTTCAGTCTGTTTTTTGGGGGGTAGTACAGTAGACAAGTAGCCTGGTCCCAGATCGGTTTGTGCTGTGTAGCCAACTCTTTCAGGCCATTAACTATACAGCACAGACAGATCTGGGACAAGGCTAGAGTTGGCTATACAGCCCAGACGCTGCTCTGGGGCAGTGAGTGAGCCTTCACGTCTTCATTTTATGTCTGAGGACATACAGTACTGAAATGCCATCTATTCCATTCCAGCCATTAGAATGAGCCTGTCCTCCTTTAGTTCCTCCCTACAGCCTCCACTGCCCTGCAGTAATTCTGTACTCTAGCATATGGTGACAGTAACTTAACAAACGTTACGTAAACCCAATAAAGCTGTCATCAGCCCTTCCATTAAGATGGTATCAGGTGACAGAAAAACATTGTATGGAGGTATTTCATTTTCCCCCAGCCTTATCTCAGGTGTAGTATTTCAGAGGCAGCCTTATATCAGGTGTAGTATTTCAGAGGCAGCCTTATATCAGGTGTAGTATTTCAGAGGCAGCCTTATATCAGGTGTAGTATTTCACAGGCAGCCTTATATCAGGTGTAGTATTTCAGAGGCAGACGCTCATGCCCTAGCTAGAGATTGTTCTCTGGGAAATCCACCCAGCATCGGGCAGGGCTGTATCCCAAATGGCACCATATTCCCTATATTG
The DNA here is from genome assembly GCA_023634145.1 of Thymallus thymallus. Lineage (NCBI taxonomy): Eukaryota > Metazoa > Chordata > Actinopteri > Salmoniformes > Salmonidae > Thymallus > Thymallus thymallus. The sequence continues at coordinate 23,494,845 of CM042411.1, read as the reverse complement.
TGCACTACTTTTGACCAGAGCATAGGAACTAGGGAGCCATTTGGAACGCAGCCAGGGAGAGTGAATCCAAAGTCAACCAATCATTATCTGTCTGGCAGCATTATAAGACACACACACACACATGCACGCCCGCCCGCACACACACACACACACACACACACACACACACACACACACACACACACTCACTCAACAGGACTCTAGCTTTGGTCTGATTTATTCGATGCTCCTGATGGATCTGTACAGAGTTCGCCTCTGGTGATAGGAGTGCAGGGGAATCAATGCAATGTTCTTTAGGAAGACAGGGAACTGAAGGATAGTAGTCTATCACAGGATTAAAAAGACTGGCCATGTCTGTGACGATTGTGACATCTCTGTAGACAGATATTTACCAAAGGTAAGCTACTGTAACAATAAAAATGACTTATTAAAGACATTGGAGAAAGTATGTGAGCTGCTGCCGGTGCCACTATTAGCCAAAAGGTAATAGTACATTTCATCTGAGGAAAGACAAAGTAGCTAGTTTGATGTCTTTGACAGAGGCAAAAGGGCTATGAAAACATGTAACAGGAGAAAAGGTTGCAAGGTTTATGTTTTTGAGGTACATTTTTCAATTTACTTGTTCATATCTTCTAGTTCTCAACTAGTTCTAACACTTCTTTCAATTGTAAAAGTAAAAACAGAGAGTTTGCTGTAACGTCCTCACTTCAGTTGTTGCCAAGAGGAAATTCAGCAGGTCTTGGTGGGCAGTCATAAATTGAAAATAAATCTTCCTTATTGTTTTATTATAACTAGGCAAGTCAGTTAAGAACAAATTCTTATTTACAATAACAGCCTACCCCAGCCAAACCTGGGCCAATTGTGCACCGACCTATGGGACTCCCAATCACGGCCAGATGTGACACAGCCTGGATTTGAACCAAGGACTGTAGTGACACCTCTTGCACTGAGATGCAGTGCCTCAGACCACTGCGCCACTCGGGAGCCAAATTTGATTCGATTTATTTAATTCAAGATGGAATTACAATACTTTAAAACACTACTTTAAAACTAAATTGTTTTAAGTAAAAACAATGCATTTTACAGCTTTAAAAGTTAGAGGTGGAGGCTTTTATATTATAGCGACCTTTAACCCAACACCTAGCGACCTCATCAAGGGGTATGGACCTCTTGGCATAATGGTTAAGGTGTTGGCTTGACAGTTGTTGGAACTGGGTTTGAGTCCTGGTCAGAGCTACTAGCATTTGCTACGTTGGTGTCAGAAGTAGGTTGGCGACAGTGAGGCCATTGGAGAGGTGTGTACATGTGAGGGTTTTGGTATAGAGAACTGTGGGGACATACTCTCCCAAAGGAAGGGGGCAATGTAATGACTTTAACCCAACACCTTGGTGTAACGGTTCAGGTGTTAGCTTGACGTCCCCATCGTTGGACCCAGGTTCAAGTCCTGGTTGGGGCAACTACCCGAATTGGCCAATATATTTTCAGGGACCAATCACAATGGGAATACAAAAGAAAATGTGATCTGATTGGTTAATGAGGCACAGAAATCTCACTAATTGTTTTTAGAAGTAAACTGATCAATAGATTGAGGGTACATCATGTTATACTGTCCAATGGAAAGAAAATTCAATGGAAGGAGGTCGTTTAGAAAAATAAATATACAAAATCCTCCTTAATTTCTCTATCTGTAAAACCCAATCCTGGCGAAGGCTAAGGGCCAAACACGTTGGTTTTACTCTTAACAATTAACAAGCAGTTTCATCAATGATTGCTAGTATTCAGTGTCTTGTTGAATTGTCTTGCATATCCTACAAATAAGAAATGTTTTACAGATTATGGGCCTATTCTCCTATAAATAAACATTATTCCATAATACGACCCAATCCAAACAGCAGGTGGCAGTACTGTTACATGAATAGTTTTAGGCCTTGGTTGTTCCTTCCCAAACTGAAAGGGATTACCTAATATCAGGAGGAGACCCTGTTCATGACGCCTTGTGTTCGACAGAGGGCTGTTCGCGGTGCAACAGATCTCAGAATACAGCAATTCGGCCGCGTCTCCTCGTGAGCTGTTCGGCTCTGTAAAGGCATACAAATTACATATTTCCACCGAACACCTGGTTTTGATGAGCGCACCATCTACTATAGCGTTCTATTATTCTTTTGAAGAAGAGAGAGACATAAATGTTTATGTCCACTGACAGCGAGGCTGTTGTGAATAATACTTGAGCCAAACTGCATCGACTAAAAAAGGTATTTTGAAAGGATAGCCTGGATGGAAAACAAGGCTCCTGTTCTTTCTCAAGAAAACTGACAAGCAATAGTCTGAATCCAAGGTAACCTGGATACATAACATAATGTTGTTACAATGTAAATGTTACAGATTAGATGTGCATGTTGTTTGGGCGCAGCTGTTACGTGTTGTTACAATGTAACAACACATATCGAGGCAGTCTGTGCTCTGCTTGAGTCAACGGAATGTTAATTTCGTTTTGTTTATGATGTGTTTTGCGTGTGTAGTCTGCTTTATGTATTTTTTTATGTTTGTAAAGGATTGTTACAGTTGAAGTCGGAAGTTTACATACACCTTAGCCAAATACATTTAAACTCAGTTTTTCACAATTCTGAGTAATCCTAGTAAAAAGTATCTGTTTTAGGTCAGTTAGGATCACCACTCTATTTGAAGAATGTGAAATGTCAGAATAATATTAGAGAGAATTATTTATTTCAGCTTTTATTTATTTCATCACATTCCCAGTGGGTCAGAAGTTTACATACACTCAATTAGTATTTGGTAGAATTGCCTTTAAATTGGTCAAACGTTTCAGGTAGCCTTCCACAAGCTTCCCACAATAAATTGGGTGAATTTTGTCCCATTCCACCTGACAAAACTGGTATAACTGAGTCAGGTTTGTAGGCCTCCTTGCTCGCACACGCTTTTTCAGTTCTGCCCACAAATTGTCTATAGGATTGAGGTCAGGGCTTTGTGATGGCCAGGGGCAGACTGAAACAATAATTCAGGCCGGGAATTTGACTCCATCCCAGGCCACCCTGTTCACGCAAACCACCAGACCGCTAATTTTGTAGGCTAACCCTATTTGTTGATGTATCGGGTACCAAACTAGTTATGAATTTGGCAACTATGTTAATCTGGGAAGAAAGTTATCCACATTACAAAATACAAACATTTGGGACTGACCAACTAGTAGCCTATCTGAACACTGAGTTTTCAAGGTATGCTATGGGTCCACCCTATGGGTCCACCCTCAACACATTTTAAGAAGAGAATGAGATATACAGAGTTAGCTCAAATGTTCAAGTGATTATCTTTATATTCAAGCATCAAGCATATCAAAAGTATGAAAAATCTTCACACACATTCACTGAACTTGAACATAAGTATAATACAAAAGTGGAAAAAGCACAAATGTTAGATTACAATGTTCACTCACTGGTGTCCATAAAGCAAACAGCACAAAAATGAACACATCTATATGTAGTCAATGTAATTGAACATTGGCTACATAACTGCAAGTATTATGCGAAAGTCCTAAAAACATGCCTCTGTACAAAAGCTTTAACTCACAGCAAATTTTCTTTCACCCTTGTCAGCCTGGTAAGGAAGAGTCATAGCGTAGCTATTTCAGAGTAACCAGGAAGTAATTACCACTAGTAAACCAGTAGGCAGCGCAGTAACTCACTGCTCTCTGCCATCTTGTCAATGATGTCATCTTTGTCAAGTCCCATAAGAATCTCTTTCTCTGTTGCCATCAAAACGAACTCTTCAAGGTTCTCTTGACAGAGGGAGGTTCTTAGGCGGTTCTTCACGAATTTCAGGGTGGAGAAGGTCCTCTCACAAGCCACCTGAGTGTGGGATAGGGTGAGGAGGAACTTGAAGCCCAAACCAATGATGTGATACGCATCCATGAGAAGATTGTACTGAGACAGGAGAAGATAGCAGCATATCGGGCAGTTTTTACATGTGGAACAACTTCTGGTCACCAACTCCACACTTTCATCAGAATCCTCAAAGCCTTCCCCTGATTCATCACTGGCAGTCTTTCCCACTGTTGTGCAAGGCTGATCAGTTCAGCCTGCGATGCCTCAACAGTGGCATGTTCATCAAATTCCAGTAAGCATTTGCTGAGCTCCTTCATGGCTGTCTTTGGAAGGCCCTTTTCTCTGATCTCAGGAAAATGCTTCATACTTTAGGAGAGCATCCTTGTACCCTTGGGCCTTGCTTCGGTTGGCAGGTTTAATGGTCACATCCTTTTAAATTATTTCCATAGTGATGACCACATCCGTGTAAAGTGCACGGTCAGGCTTTGCAAAGCTTCCAAATACTTTCCTCAAGGCCTCGTCTTTGGCCCACCAGCCTGTTTCACCAATTACATCAAGCCGTCTGTGTCTCCTGTCCTCACTGGTTTCCTCACATAGCTTCATGCGCTTGTAGGAATCTCGAACAAACACTGCAATGTCATTCAGTAGTGAGAAAAGGGATTCACTTGCCACATCAACCCCAGTGGTGTGAGTTAGCACAAGGTTGAGGACATGTGAGTAACACCATATGTGTACTTGGTTAGGAGACTCCCCTGTGAGCAATGCAGAGAAGCCTCTGTATTGTCCCTGCATATTAGCTGCTCCGTCTGTTGCATTACCAACACACTGTTTGATATCTATGTCCATATTCTCAACGGTCTGTTTCACAAGGTCCACAAAGTACTGTCCAGTCGATGACTCACATTCAATGACCGCAATCTCTCGTGGACAACATCAGTGACATATCGCAGAACTACTGCACACTGGTCTTTGGATGTTAAATCCTGTGTTGTGTCCATTTGTATTGAGAACATCACTTCAACAGCAATTGTCTGCTGAATCAACATTCTGATGACTTCAATTACTTTATTTGCTGTTGTTTTGGACATCATAGTTACCAAAGACCCTCTTCCTTTACTTCCCATCTGCTTCTTGCTTTTCTCAATGCAATCACTAACATGCTCTTGTAGGCAGAAATCATATTTTCTTAGCAACAATATAAGCTCAAGAAACTTGCCATGATTGACAGCCATGTTTTTCAAGTTATATGCAGCTTCGTGTCTGTGTCCTCTGTAGCTAAGCCCACATTTACCAATAACTTTAACTACATCAATCACACGTTCCATGACCTGCCTCCTCTTTCTGACCTGGTATCGTTGAACTGACATTTGCTTATCACTCAGAAGGGTACAGATGTCTGCTTTGCTGGCTCTGAGGAAAAAGGCTTCTGCACTTTCTCTAAGGGTCTTGCTTCTCTCATGTTCCTGTACACTCTGATGGGCATGTTTCCAGTCCTGCATGGCTCCTTTGACAAATGCACTGGCTGAAGGTTTTGCGAATGCAAGACATACTGAGCAGAACAAGGAGTGAGTTACTTCATTGTATGTCAGCCATTTTCTGTTTGTGCCATCTTTGAAGTGGAATACATTGTGAATGACTCTTTGAGGAGTTTGTTTTGGGTGGTACTGAAAAAATAAGTAAAAATCCTTGGACTGTGGATGCTTTCGCTGTCCCTTTCTTTTTTCCCTGTACTGGGCTCTGAACCTCTCTCTCTCTCTGCACATCTGGTTGCTCTGCAGAACGTGATTAACATTGTAAATAACTTAAACTTGTCTTACTTGTGCAGTCATCGATTGTATGCCCCCCGATTACAGTCCTACTGATAATCTCATAAATAAAGCACATATTAATCTAAGATCATAGCCTACATGTTTAGGTTTGTGCTCTTAAGTTGTACCTGAAGGTTCCTGCTCTGAGTCTGACTCTGAACTGACCACCATCTCCAGTTCTGCAGGATCACCTGCAGCTCTAGTGCTGCTGCTGCTTCCTTCTCCACCTTTTCAAAGAAAAAACTATATTATCAGACTCACTATCATTAGTGTATCAGTAGGCTACATTAATACAGATCTGGAAAACATTAAGAGTGGTCTCTTAATTTGGAGTGGTCTCTTAATTTGGAGTGGTCTTTTAATTTGGAGTGGTCTTTTAATTTGGAGTGGTCTCTTAATTTTTCCCAGAGCTGTATATTATTGTAGTAACTTGTAATGCTGGTACTAATGGCGCTAATGATCTTGGTCATTGCCTGTGCTGTGTCACACAGGCTACTGTGTTGCGTTCATGGATGTATTATGGTTAAGTTACTGTAGCCTGTTTCGCTGTACAGTGTATGTGCACTTTCCCTAGTTTATGTGGCATGAGTCATGACCGAATGCTGGCAAGTCCATAGTCTAGGTTGACTATTTTTTACTAGTTGAAACATATTGCCTTCAATGTTATATTATGATCGCTATGTTACACTCATTGCTATGATATACTTCCTCCACGAAGACGTAAGATGTGCAACAGCCTACCAGCCGTCGTGTCACTATTTTTTGCTAGGCTACTTAGCTAGTCATGCTGGGTGTTGTTTGTGTGTTTTAGCTAGTTTTTTTAACTGACCTGGTCCCTTACTGGCGAACATGTTGCTTATTTTGCAGCATTTAGCTGCGTCTGTGGCAAGGGCCTTTCTCTTTTTTATTCTCTCCCTCTCTGCTCCACCTTTCCACCTTTCCTTTTCTGACCGTCTATTTCTCCGTGCGACTAGTCTAAAATGTTATCCATAGAGAAGCAGGTAGACGGTTGCTATGTGCGTTGTGGAGAGACCTGATGTCATTTTTGGCGGGGACAATGCAGCGAGAGAGTCGCGCCTGATGTGTGGATTCTCCGTCAACTCATTCCTGCTTGCTATATTATCGCTGGTCAAGTTGACTATTCACGGCAGGCCAAAACGACCCTCAGGCCACCGAGAAATGTCCCGGTGCTCCCAACGGCCAGTCCGCCACTGGTGATGGCCACTCGAACACATTGACTTTGTTGTCCTTAAGCCATTTTGCCAGAACTTTGGAGGTATGCTTGGGGTCATTGTCCATTTGGAAGACCCATTTGCGACCAAGCTTTAACTTCCTAACTGATGTCTTGAAATGTTGCTTCAATATATCCACATAATTTTCCTTCCTCATGATACCATCTATTTTGTGAAGTGCACCAGTCCCTCCTGCAGCAAAGCACCCCCCACAACATGATGCTGCCACCCCGTGCTTCACGGTTGGGATGGTGTTCTTCGACTTGCAAGCCTCCGCTTTTTTCTCCAAACATAACGATGGTCATTATGGTCAAACAGTTCTATTTTTGTTTCATCAGACCAGAGGACATTTTCTCCAAAAAGTACGATCTTGTCCCCATGTGCAGTTGCAAACCGTAGTCTGGCTTTTTTATGGCGTTTTGAAGCAGTGGCTTCTTCCTTGCTGAGTGGCCTTTCAGGTTATGTCGATATAGGACTCGTTTTTACTCTGGATAAAGATACTTTTACACCTGTTTTCTCCAGCATCTTCACAAGGTCCTTTGCTGTTGTTCTGGGATTGGTTTGCACTTTTTGCACCAAAGTACGGCTGCGTGGTCCCTTGGTGTTTATACTTGCGTACTATTGTTTGTACAGATGAACGTGGCACATTCAGGCATTTGGAAATTGCTCCCAAGGATGAACAAGACTTGTTGAGGTCTACAATTATTTTTCTGATTTCTTTTGATTTTCCCATGATGTTGAGCAACGAGGCACTAAGTTTGGAGGTAGGCCTTGAAATACATCCACAGGTACACCTCCAAGAAGCTTCTAAAGCCATGACATAATTTTCTGGAATTTTCCAAGCTGTTTAAAGGCACAGTCAACTTAGTGTATGTAAACTATATAGTGAATTATAAGTGAAATAATACTGTGACCCCGGTTGAATACCCCTGCAGTGGGGGACTCGTGAGCACACCTATTTAAATGTCTCATACTGTTCTTGAACAACAGTTTTCTTCAACAGTCAATGTTCTCATTGCTCTCTTTTTTTGTTAAATACTCTTTGTTTATCATCATATCCGTCAGAAATTGAAGATCCTACCAAATGAGGAGGTTTTCATGTTGTTATGAATATGAATTGGCAAGCCAAATGAGCCTATGTAGAATAATGTCAACCAAATAATTCTGCTGATGTACAGTAGTGGGCATTGCTTGTATAACCCTCTACAGGAGGTGATTCATGTTTTGTAAATGCACAGGCTTAGTGCTGTGGGCTTTGGCTTGTTCTGGCCTTATATGATGAGAACCAGTCTGATAGAAAGTGACGTGTGTCCCAAATGGCACTCTGTTTCCTACATAGTAGTGTACTACTTTTGAACAGACCCTATGGGCCCTAGTCAACAGTAGTGCACTGCACTATAGTGAAAACAGTGCTATTTGGGAGACATGCTAGAACAGGGCCATCCAACCCTTCCTGTAGGTTTCTGCTCCAATTCCAGCTGTAACTAGCCTGATTCAGCTCATCAACCAGCTAATTATTAGATTCAGGTACGTAAGATTTGGGTTGCAGCGAAAACCTACAGGATGGTAGTGCTCCGGAAAAGGGGTGGGAGAGGCCTGGGGTACAACATGATGAGGATGGTGTTTTCCCTAAAGCATTCTTACCAATCCAAGAGGAGAAGATACATTCCTCAAATCAGCCTCATTGTGGGTAACAGAGTGAACCATACTTAGGAAGTTTGAGTTAAAATAGTGCACTATTTAGGGATTAGGGTGCCATTTGGGAAGCACACCGTGACTCGTGATTAAATCGTTACATCATGTCCCACCGGTCAGTGAGGTAACACAGCCCCTTACCTTGTTTGGCCCAGTGGGCACACATAGTAGAGCTTCTGAGTTAGAAGGATACTTTAGCCTCCACTGTGATCAGACAGGCCTAGTAGCTGCTTGACAGGCCTAGTAGCTGCTTGACAGGCCTAGTAGTCTGCAGACACAGAAAAGCCTCTTGGCCCACCAGCCTAGTCTGACTGAAGGCATACTGAAGGTGCAGATGTCCAGCCAAGTCTTTGATATAGGATTATTACTTCAGTAGCAGCAATAACCCAAATATTGTAATAGTTTAAAAATATATATTATATCTCTCTTTGTGGCACAGTAATTATTTTCTGAACTGTCATAAAAAACTCCAAGATACCTACAAAGCAAAGCAGACTCATTTTTAGCTCGTGTTCGCCTTACCCATCCACAGCTCCTATTGGGTTTGACCATACAACTACTAGGCATATGTTGAGAGTGAAGGAGAGTGAAGGAGAGAGCGAGTAGCAGCTGGATTAATTTAAACGGAGCTGAAGAATGTTTCTTTCATGAGTAGTGAGACGGACCTGTAGGCCAGGCCAGGGTTCCAGTGCTGAATCCAGAACACTATGTGCCTGCCAGGCAGCTGGCTCCCAGTCTTCCTGCCCACAGCACAGCCCCACAGTACACTCTGCCCAGGCCAAGCTAGCCCCAGCCACACACAGAGAGGTCTGTCTGTTCTGCAGACAGCAGGTACCTACTCTCTCTGCCCAGTGCACTGCCCTCTCAGGACAGACCCGTAGATAAATAGCCTGGCAGGAGACCGCTCATTCCGCAGAAAGCCATACTGTTGGTGTGGTTAGATGGACAGCACTGTTAGCTTTTTTTTTTATGTGGCACATTCATATTGATGGTTTAGGAACTAATCTCTTGTGGCATCCTTAACATTAGTTGGTTCTGGGTGCCAAAATTAGAACCGTTTTTTTGGCTCCACTCTGTTAGAGAATTCTGCATCTGAGAAGTGTCAGTTCTTACTAGGACTGTCAACTCTGTAGCTGTGATGGTACTTCAAGGGTAAGTGTTCATAATGATTTCTGTCTGATCAATTTATGATCAGACAGAAGCATTGATTGTATGTGTGGTGATGGTGAATGGTGACATATGTGGTAATCCAGGAAAGGTTAAGAGATTAAATTTGTGTTCTGTTTTTACACTGGTATTTCTTAAGTAAATGTTGTTCTGTTAGTGAACATTGTGTCCTCTCTGGTAGACTGGAAGCCATTTCAGTCACATGTCATGTCTGCAGGTGGAATGTGATGGGCTTCGTCCCTAATTTGTATAGGTATTTGTTAAAAGTAATGCACTATGTAGGGAATAGTGTGCCATTTGGGACGTAACCATGGTGTCATACTTTACAAGTAAACATGGTAAGTGTTCTCAAAGTAAGTCCTCTAAGCATCTTAAAGATGTTTGTGTGACTGACTGTGAAGAAATCCAGCGGAAAGTGAGAAATCCACCCAGCCTACACATCTAAATGTAAATGTATAGTTCAGCTTTAGATCATTTAAACCTTGCAAAATGTTGTCTGACAGTAGCCTACATTTACTGTATATGTACTGACAGCAAACTGTCCAATGTTCATTCACTGATGAAATACACTAAACCATTCTCCATGTAAAGGTAGTGAAAACATTGCATCCCTTTATAGTCATATTGCTTTAAAACCTTTGTTTGGCCATATAGCACTGTGTCCACATTATCCAATGGACATAAAGCACTGTGTCCACATTATCCAATGGACATAAAGCACTGTGTCCACATTATCCAATGGACATAAAGCACTGTGTCCACATCATCCAATGGACATAAAGCACTGTGTCCACATTATCCAATGGACATAAAGCACTGTGTCCACATTATCCAATGGACATAAAGCACTGTGTCCACATTATCCAATGGACATAAAGCACTGTGTCCACATTATCCAATGGACATAAAGCACTGTGTCCACATCATCCAATGGACATAAAGCACTGTGTCCACATTATCCAATGGACATAAAGCACTGTGTCCACATTATCCAATGGACGTAAAGCACTGTGTCCACATCATCCAATGGACATAAAGCACTGTGTCCACATTATCAAATGGGCACAAAAGGGATTTAGTAAAAATATCAATTTTCATTCCATAGACTGTGGCCTCTTCCATCTCTAACAGTAGCCAGACAGGAATTATTTGATTCACCTTCTTGCTTCACCATAACACCACTACAATACTTAGCCTGTACTCTTCAAATTTGATTAGGCCCTTTGATAAATTAAACATTATATCAGAAAACACAAATTAATGGGGATTATGAATTATCACTAATCCCCCTTGATCCCCAACCATGCATTCATCTAATCTGGTAAGTGTTTGTGGCCAGCTAGCTAAGTGGATCATGTCATTCACATGAAATGATCTGATCTCTCCCTCTAATGTGGCAGTAGTATATGAAGTATCTAGTGATCATAGACATGCATATAGTCATGCATATACTGTAAATGCATATGTTTACTGAGTAGACTAATGCTACACCATTGTTATTGATTCCTGAAAGGGGATATACTGAATAGGGTTGTATGAATGCATTTTTAAATTGAACTGAACTTGCTATTCAGCTCTCTTAGTAGCCTAACCATTGCATCCCACCCCCCACCCTCACTCTTTCCCTTACTTGCTATTCAATGTTCTCAGCCTTCCTCAGTCCTCAGCATGCCTGTATCCTGCCTGTGTGAATGGGGCCTTTAGGATTCAGCAGGCAGGGTGCCAGTTGTGTCTCGTGCCAACAACAGGAAACGCTGAGGTTTCCTCAGGCTGCTGTCACTTCCTTTCCTTGGTTCCCGGGTCCAGGACTCAGTAGCAGGCTATGGCGGCGTCCCAAATTGCATCCTATTCACTATTTACTGCACTACTTTTGACAATAAGGTTCTGGTCAAAAGTAGTGGACTATATAGGGAATAGGGTGCCATTTGGGATTCAGTCAATGTTTGGGGCTGGGCTATACTCATGTTAAGGATAGAATAGGAATGAATCCCTTTCCAATGTTATCACTTCATTGTAAACAGTACTGGAGGAGAGAGACATTTTGGATGAGCCAAACATGTTTGTTTAGAAATGTCTGATATAGGCTGAGCACTGAGCACAAAGGGAGGAACAGTCATAATTGCTTTTGTGAACTGAACACATTTCCTGTGTGTGTGTCCCGAATGGCACCCTATTCCTTATATTGTGTACTACTTTTGACCAGGCCCCTATTGGCATTGGTCAAAGGTAGTGCACTAAATAGGGAATAGGGTGCCGTTTGGAGTGCATCCCCCTATAACACTGCCTCTCCTCTCGCCCTGGGGCCAGCCTGTCACTCACTGGCTCACGTCCCTGTATTACAAACACAAACTGTACTGTGTGTATTAACTGTACCTCTCCCTTTCCTATTCTATCCCTTTTCCCTCTGCTCCCTTTCTCATTTCCTCTAGTTTCTCTCTCTCCTCCCTCTCTATTTGCCCCTCTCCCTGGCATGCAATACAGTAGTAGTGTGTATTGTACCGCGGCAGAACAGATGGAGCAGCGCTGTTACTGGTGAAGGAAGGGCAGGTGATGATGTAATCAATGCAGATCTTTCCCTTCCTCCCTCCCTCTCTTACTCTTTTTTTCTCTCTGTCTCTCCATGTCTGTCTCTTTCTCTCTCACTCCATCTTTCTCTCTCACTCTCGCTCGCTCTTTCTTTGTCTCTCTCCCTGTCACACTCTCTGTCCCTGTCTGTCACTCTATACATTTTTTCAATTCAGAAGGCTTTATTGGCATGAGAAATATACAGTTTATTAGGTACATCACCCCTTCACGAAAGTTATTGCTCCTTCAGACAGTGAGTCGCGTGGCCTGCCATATAAAGCAGACAGACAGGCATCAAGGCATTCAGTTACTGTTCGATTGAATGTTAGAGTGGGCAGAGAGAGAGTGTGTTGGCTGATGTATCCACCCTTTATAGCCTGCAGGACAAGCCTGCCCAGGTGCGCCACATCAGCTGACAATCATCCCAGCTCTGCCCACTGGCCTCCTGCAACAATTTATTTTTATTTAACCTTTATTTAACTAGGCAATTCAGTTAAGAACAAATTCTTATTTACAATGACAGCCTACCCCAGCCTCCCCTAACCAGGACGACGCTGGGCCAATTGCACGCCGCACTATGGGTTGTGAAACAGCCCGGGATCAAACCAGGGTCTGTAGTGACACCTCTAGCACTGAGATGCAGTGCCTTAGACCACTGCGCCACTCGGGAGCCCCAAACATGAGATCCCAGCAGACAGTGGGAGGGACGTCACAACCTAATACACATTAGCTAACATTGCCAAAGCAAGTGAAATAGACAATAAACAAAAGGGAAACTAACAAATAAAAAATTAACAGTAAACATTACTCACAAAAGTTTTGAAAGAATATAGACATTTAAAATGGTATATTATTGGCTATGTACAGTGTTGTAACAATGTGCAAATAGTTGGAAAAAAATATAAATATAGATTGTATTTACCATGGTGTTTGCTCTCCGCTGGTTGCCCTTTTCTCGTGCAACAGAAATATGGTCATACATTTGGCAGTGCAGCTCAGTTTCCACCTCATTTTGTGGGCAGTGTGCACATAGGCTCTCAAGAGAAGACAGGCTATTGTGGCCTCTCTCGACAGCAAGGCTATACTCACTGATTCTGTAGTCTGTACTATGTACATAGTCAAAGCTTTTCTTAATTTTGTGTCAGTCACAGTGTTCAGGTATTCTGTTTAGGGCCAAATAAAATATCATAATAATATCTCTATCCCTCTCTCTCTCTCTCTATTTCGATGTCTCTCTATCTTTATCTCTCTCTTTTTCTCTATCTCTCTCAGAACCCAGGTACAAACTAGAGAGGAACTATTAACTGACTACTCGATCTCAGTATTTTATTCTAGCTTGCCATTTTATTAACCTGAACCTGTTCTATTATTTTCTTGGTGCTGGACGTCTCACCATTGGCCTTATCAAGTGAAATACCACTGTCTGAGGTTTCTGTTCCCTTTATATAACAGCCACTGAAGGGGATGTGTTGTATTACTGTAGAAAAGGTTTGAACTTTAGCTGAACTTTTCACTTGATTGAGGAGAAAGGACTCCCTTAGTGATTCACAAGGGGAGAGATCTCACTTGACTGGTCTTGGGTTGATCTCTGAAAAAGGCAAAAGAGCAACCGCAAAGTAAATTTGCCCACAGAATGCTTTTGTAAAGCAAATGGTCTCTCATGAATTGCCTCTGGTATTTGTATCTATGTAGCTTACATTGTGCACTGTACTCAGCAATAAGTCAATGGAGTCTTGCTGTAGGCTAGTAAGGCTCCACTGGGACCTCCTAGAGACATAGAGACAGGTATCGGTTGTGTCTTAGCAACTGTGGTCTTCTGTAGCTCAGTTGGTCGAGCATGATGCTTGCAACTCCAGGATAGTGGGTTCGATTCCAGTGGCCACCCTTGTGTAAAATGTATGCACGCATGACTGTAAGTCTCTTTGGATAATAGTGTCTGCTAAATGGCATATATTATATATAACTGGACTGTCTGCTGCCCTGGGGACTTGGCTACTGTTACTAGGACACAGAGTCCTCCTCAAGTCTTTCTTGGTTATTTCTCAGTCTTTCCCTCTTCAAGAGGGTTAATGTAGAGCACATGTCAAACTCAAGGCCTGCGAAGAGACTGAAATGGCTAAAACCAAATCAAAACTGTGTAGAAATTATATTGGACCTACATTTATAAAGTCTCTTCACTCTTTCCATGTTGCTAAAAATCACCGTAACGAAAACGGAATAGTCAACGAGCATCGAAAATTCCCTAAATGGTGGATAGAGGACAGCGAGGAAATATAACACATTTTCAGTGTCGCCCTCCAGACCTCGGTGAAGACCGAATGCAGGCAACAGTTTGACACTCCTGATGTAGCGAGAGGGTGCACACACCATTTAAAAAAAAAACCTTATAATACATTTTGTTCTTGCTTAGTCTTTATATTTATTGAATTCAATATAGTTCAGCTGTCCCTGATGTTTCAGCTGCTGCCTTTCTCAAGGGATGTTGGTGAGAAGGGTTAGAGCGGTAGCTAGCCTGGTAGCTTGTTAGTACAGATTGGTGTAGATCAGACGTGTTCATTCTGACTGGTGTAGATCAGATGTGTTCATTCTGACTGGTGTAAGTCGGACGTGTTCATTCTGACTGGTGTAGATCAGACGTGTTCATTCTGACTGGTGTAGATCAGACGTGTTCATTCTGACTGGTGTAGATCAGACGTGTTCATTCTGACTGGTGTAGGTCAGACGTGTTCATTCTGACGGGTGTAGGTCAGACGTGTTCATTCTGACGGGTGTAGGTCAGACGTGTTCATTCTGACGGGTGTAGGTCAGACGTGTTCATTCTGACGGGTGTAGGTCAGACGTGTTCATTCTGACGGGTGTAGGTCAGACGTGTTCATTCTGACGGGTGTAGGTCAGACGTGTTCATTCTGACTGATGTAGATCAGACGTGTTCATTCTGACGGGTGTAGATCAGACGTGTTCATTCTGACTGGTGTAGGTCAGACGTGTTCATTCTGACTGGTGTAGGTCAGACGTGTTCATTCTGACGGGTGTAGATCAGACGTGTTCATTCTGACTGGTGTAGATCAGACGTGTTCATTCTGACTGGTGTAGGTCAGACGTGTTCATTCTGACGGGTGTAGGTCAGACGTGTTCATTCTGACGGGTGTAGGTCAGACGTGTTCATTCTGACGGGTGTAGGTCAGACGTGTTCATTCTGACTGATGTAGATCAGACGTGTTCATTCTGACGGGTGTAGGTCAGACGTGTTCATTCTGACGGGTGTAGGTCAGACGTGTTCATTCTGACTGGTGTAAGTTGGACGTGTTCATTCTGACGGGTGTAGGTCAGACGTGTTCATTCTGACGGGTGTAGGTCAGACGTGTTCATTCTGACTGGTGTAAGTTGGACGTGTTCATTCTGACGGGTGTAGGTCAGACGTGTTCATTCTGACGGGTGTAAGTTGGACGTGTTCATTCTGACGGGTGTAGGTCAGACGTGTTCATTCTGACTGGTGTAGGTCAGACGTGTTCATTCTGACTGATGTAGGTCAGACGTGTTCATTCTGACTGGTGTAGGTCAGACGTGTTCATTCTGACGGGTGTAGGTCAGACGTGTTCATTCTGACGGGTGTAGGTCAGACGTGTTCATTCTGACGGGTGTAGGTCAGACGTGTTCATTCTGACGGGTGTAGGTCAGACGTGTTCATTCTGACGCCTAGGTCAGACCATTCTTTTGCTTTGTTGATTTCTTCTGGTCAAGCAAAGTGGATTACTCTCTCTGTCTCTCTAGCTTATCTTCCTAAAGCCTGTTCTTCCACCCACACGGCACACACCTTCCTATCCTCTTTGAAAGCGGTGTGCTTCTTCATGTTGTAATCCAATTATATGCACTAATTTAGGAGACCTACGTTTCACTTTTCTGACAGGCCAGAGCTAGAGTTAGATTCAGAAGCCAGAGATTATATCGTATCTCTGTGGACTTCTGCTAAGGAAATCAAAGACCTTGTCACTTCGTGTTCTGAGAAAGGGCCTTGAGATCTCTCCAATGGGGTTCAACTTTATTCAAGTTCAGTTTTATATAGCATGCATGAAGGCCCTTTAACAATGACAAATCTCTAGTCTAAAGATAAAGATATCACAAGATTGATCCACTTTTCCTCAGTTGTGTACTTGAACACAAGAATCCTGAAGATACCCGTGGCGGAACCCTTTGTAGAAATCTGTGGTTTACAGGTCAAACAAGTGCAAGCGATTGGGAACTGAACATTTTAATCACAGTGCAGCTGTGTGTGTGACTAACACATTTCAGTTATTGTGTGTGACCACAGATTATCCATTATATTGACCAAATACTGACTTAAAAAATGTAAGGCAATTAGCCTGGATAACTTTAGCTCATAGCTGTCAAACGTTTTCCATGGAGGGCCGAGTGTCTGCGGGTTTTCGCTCCTCCCTTGTACTTGATTGATTGATTAATTAAGGTCACTAATTAGTAAGGAACTCACAACACCTGGTTGTCTAGGGCTTAATTGAAAGGAAAAAAACAAAACTTGCCGACACTAGGCCCTCCATGGAATGAGTTTGACACCCCTGTTCTAGATCATTCTAGCCAATGAGAGGGCAGATACGTGTGTGAACAACAGGCACAACTCCAATATAATGTTTTTTCACAAAGTTGCCGGGATGTCACGTGCCATACTTATCAGTACACTCGTAACACCTATGCACTACAAAACATCTATTCCATCAAGTAAGCCATTACATTTTTTTTTTACCAAATTCGACACTCCATACAAAAACTCCTTGCTTGGTGAGAGAGAAGAAAGAAAAAAAACACCACCTGCTGTAGGAAGACAGATTTTGGGCCCAGTTATCCCTCTCGCTTCACCTCTTTCTCTCTGGTGTGACTCACAAATGTATGTTAATTACTATGCTGTAACGTTAGTAGGAGAAGAAAAGCCAATTGTTTTGCTACTTTACTTTACAGCACTGTAATGCACGAGGGAGAGCGAAAGGCTTGACCAAATTGATTTGCGATGGTAGAGTAACTTATCGCTAGTTATTTATCAACTCATCTGATTACAATAGTACCTGTCTTGCCAGCTAGCTAACCAGTACTTTAGCTAGGCTAATTGAGACTACATAGCGCACGGTTAAAGTTATCCCCTTCGGAATCCTACAGTAAATAACAGCTCCATTCAGATTATTAAGTTGCAGCCTACCTGTTGGCTCTTGGTGTTGTAGCCTGTCCTTCTCATAACTTTTAGTTGTAATTTTAATTCCAACTTCCATTGATTAGCCACACGGAGGCTCTAGCTAGCTCTATGACTGTAGCCTAGTGCCGGTTTGATGATAACAAGCTACATGCGCAACTTTCGTGAAAAGCAAGACCAGCAGCAGCGATACAATTTTCTCTCTTTGCGGGAAGCGCGATGTAGACCATCTGCGTTGTGAATTAGCCTCATGCCATGAGTATGCATAGCCATCTCGAGACAACTCAGATAGTGTTTTTCTTATTTTTTATTGCCGGGATGTCACATATCATACTTATATCAGTACATTCGTAACAGCCTAAACATTAGCACTTCTATTAGAACAAATAATACCTCACGTAGCCATAAATGTTTTTAATAATAAACAATTTGCCTCACGGACACATAAATTCCGCCATGATGTATTTTCCACGATTTTGAATTTTGTGAAAAACACTTAAAATGCTACTCTTCTGGCACCGAATGACCGATCTGCACAAAACCTGATATGTGGCATCTATGGACACAGGTCTCTCAATGCAATATTTTCCAGACTAGTACCTAAAACAACATGGTCGCTATTGACCAATAAACATTCACGTGGGCATGGTCTGGCACATAAATGCATATAAATCCATCAAGGATATTCGTATTGTAACAAAATTTGTTGCAAACACTATCAAGACTCAACATATGCGAGAACATTCATATCGACTACACAGTATATTTCTTGATCTGTTTGACTGATGATTTTAGGGGCTCCCAAGTGGCACAGTGGTCTAAGACACTGCATCTCAGTGAGTCACTACAGACAACCTGGTTTGAATCCAGGCTGTATCACAACCGGCCGTGATTGGGAGTCCCATAAGGCGGTGCACAATTGGCCCAGCGTTGTCTGAGTTTGGCCGGTGTAGGCTGTCATTGTAAATAGGAATTTGTTCTTAACTGACTTGCCTGGATAAATAAATACTCAGGGATATGAGTCTAGCTAGCCCACGTGATATCTCAGACACCACTGGCCTGATTTTTACGAAACTTGGATGAATGACTCGGTACTGGTACGCCGTGTATATAGCCAAGTTATCGTTACTCATTGAGTATTTATTCCTTGTGTTATTATTTTTTTATTCTTTCTCTCTTTTGTTCTCTTTATTGTTGGGAAAGGCCCGTCAGTAAGCATTTCCCTGCTAGTCTACACCTGTTGTTTACCAGTGCATTTTTATTTTATTTGATGTGCCTTAGAGATTCGGCTTTGTCAACATTACACTGATTGGCCCAAGGAGGGCGCTATAGTAATCAACTGTACATGCGTTAGTCCCACGCGATATCTCAGACACCACTGGCCCGATTTTGACAAAACTTTTATGAATGATGCATCTTCCCATAGAGATCCGTCATTTACAAAATTACACTGCCCTAAGTGGAGCACTGCATCGTTCGTGGGGGATGACATGTTTATTGTTGCCTTTTTTTGGTTTACAGAGGGAACTGTGTTATTGTCCCCCACGATGAAATTGGGGAAGGGACAGTGGATCTGTCTCCATTAGTTAGTATGTTAGTCACATGCGATATCGGACAGCACTGGCGCGATTTTGACAAAACTTGGGTGAATGATGCGTCTTGTCATAGAGATCCTGCATTTACAGAATTACACTGAGCTATAGTAATTCACCGAAAGTCACACGTGATATCTCAATTGGCCCAAGGGGTGGCGCTGCATCATTGCTTTGTTTAACCTAGATGGATTATACATAAAAAGAGTTTGCGTAAGCCTTTGATACCGACATCATGTAGCTACAGTATATGCTTGTCGGGACTGAAATGAAAGCTGTCAGACAGGTGCTTTTGACAGAGATCGACACTCTGACTGGAGAAATGCTCACAATTTTGATTTTCCACTACAGTTGTTGAATTAAAGGGGAAATCTGGGATTGTAACAATCACAAAGCTTGCACCTTGCCACTTTTTTGGTAAACAGCTGAGGGTATGGGGCTGGAATTAAGCTCATGAGACATTTATAAATGAGATTGCTATTTATAATTAATTTAAAAGTCCAAAATGGATGTACCAATCCCAGATTTGTACATCCATTTCACATCTGCATTACTAGCAGATGCAGATTCAGCCTCAGATTATATAAATCCAGTCTCTGTATTGTCAAGTATAGAATTTACAATCTAAATAGATTATAGCATTATGCATATCTAGAATGAGGCCTATCTAGTTGATCTATTTCTCAGCAGTGTTCTCCTAGGGGTAGCAGCACAGGGACATTGCTCTGACCCACTTGTCCAGATGGAGGGTTAAAGCAGGAGATAGGCTGGTAACAAGCTGGTCTGGTATTCCAGGCTGGTCTGGTCTACCATGCAGAGAGAGGAATAAATCCCAATTTCTGACTCACAGTCGTCCATTAAATGAACGATCAACTAATAGCCAGCCATTATAGCATATTGGCTTACCTTTCTTCATGTCAAAACACATATTTTGTAAGTGATGATGGAAGTGTTTCTTTCCAAGCTTTGGACGTGGCAATAACAAGAGATTAACTCCTGTAGACATTCCTAATTGGCCTAAACATAGCTGGGATGATATACAGGGTGTCACTATAAATTATACAAATGGCCAGTCAGTCAGAGAGGTAGTACCCACCTCACTGTTCTCTATCTGTCACAGGGTAAAGACACAGAGAGACAGAGACAGGCAGCGAGATAGAGACCGAGAGATAAGAGAGACCAAGAGAGAGGCAGAGACAGGGCAGTAATTCCACCTCAAAAAGCAAGAGGATTTCAACAACCACCATCTCAGATTGTTCTGAAAGCCTTTCTGCAAAGATAAGATTAGCCTTCCTGCTAAATTATTTTGTTGAAATATAATTGGATCTCTGAGAAATTAAGCTAATTGATTGCTATTAAGCTATTAATTTATAGGAATCATATAATCTTCAATAAATATAGTACCTGTCACAATCGCTATGAGACAGGACCCGAGGCGCAGAGCTGTGGTGCAAAAACATTCCTTTATTCCAACAAGAGTAATCCCAAAACCAAACAACGGTGCACCGTAAACATGAACCGGCATGAAACAAAAAGGAACACACACACAGGTGGAACAACTGAACTTCAATAGGCTCCCCAATTAGAGGCAATGCGGCGCAGCTGCCTCTAATTGGGGACCAATTCCAACACAAACATAGACCTGGAAAACCTGGAAAACATAAAGGTTTCCAGAGACCTCTCTGAACATAAATCCTTACAGTACCTAACATCCGATTTGGACCATAAGTATTCCTAACAATGAGTTAGGCCTGAGAAATCCAATAAAAATTAATAGCCACCAACAAACCCCCCACACCCCACGCCAATCCCACGACAACAACCAATATACAGTACAAAAAAACTGACAGAGCTTGAGAGGATCTGCAGAGAAGATTGGGAGAAACTCCCCAAATACAGGTGTGCCAAGCTTCTAGTTTCATACCCAAGAAGACTCAAGGCTGTAATCACTGCCAGAGGTGATTCAACAAAGTACTGAGTAAAGGGTCTGAATACTTATGTAAATGTGATATTTATTTTTATATATATATATATATATACATTTGCAAAAATTTCTAAAAAAATGTTTTTGCTTTGTATTATGTGTAGATTGATCAGGGATTTTCTTTTTTTTATCCATTTAAAAATAAGGCTGTATGGTAACAGAATGCTAGGGTGCCATTTGGGACGAAGCCACTATGAAGCCACTATGTCTGGAGTGATATCCATATGACACGAATTTTCACATCTGTACTGTGTTTGGAGGAAAAGGTTGTTGTAATGACACTTTGTGGAGGATGTGACACGCCATGTGTCCATGTGTCATCAACATGTTCCTTTTTATAGTTTCAGACATTCAGACACAGTTATATACTCTCACTCATGTTCCTAATATTTGAGTGGTGGGGGTGGGAGGGGGGTCTGGCTGTGGTAAAACAGTGTTATTTTGGTCATCCACACACACACACACACACACACACACACACACACACACACACACACTCCTGCAGGAGGTCCTCCTACATTACCTCTAGTGACCGTACACCACGTCCTTCAGTTCCATCTGTCTACAACCCTGTCTCCAACCCTGTCTCCAACCCTCTCTCCAACCTTGTCTCCAACCCTGTCTTCAACCTTGTCTCCAACCCTGTCTCCAACCCTCTCTCCAACCTTGTCTCCAACCCTGTCTCCAACCCTGTCTCCAACCCTGTCTCCAACCTTGTCTCCAACCCTGTCTCCAGCCTTGTCCCCAACCCTGTCTCCAACCTTGTCTCCAACCCTGTCTCCGACCCTGTCTCCACACTACTAGTACTGTACCAATCCATCTTAGGGTATAAAAGAGAACCCACTATCTGTGTAGTAACAGTATTGACGTATGGCTCTGTGGTGAGTGGAAGGCAAGCAACACTAATTTCCATCTTTGTTCGTCAATAGGAACTTTGGACCATTGAGGCTTGAACTTGGCCCTGCTTTCATAACCCCCTATGGTTCCAGTTCCACAGTAGCTTGGCCCTCCCCATGAGTCATCCCTCTCACACAGTGCAGAGTAGGGTTGTTTAAGGGCTTAACACAGTCATGGTGCCTGGCCAGTCAATTCAAAACTTCTACTCTGTGTGAAGTTAGAGGAACGTGTTGTATATTTGTATAACGCTTCTCACATTCACTCACTCTTGGTTGAAATTAAGTCTCTGAAATGAAGTCTGCACATCTGTCATCCACACACACACACACACACACACACACACACACACACACACACACTCCTGCAGGAGGTCCTCCTACATTACCTCTAGTGACCGTACACCACGTCCTTCAGTTCCATCTGTCTACAACCCTGTCTCCAACCCTGTCTCCAACCCTCTCTCCAACCTTGTCTCCAACCCTGTCTTCAACCTTGTCTCCAACCCTGTCTCCAACCCTCTCTCCAACCTTGTCTCCAACCCTGTCTCCAACCCTGTCTCCAACCTTGTCTCCAACCCTGTCTCCAGCCTTGTCCCCAACCCTGTCTCCAACCTTGTCTCCAACCCTGTCTCCGACCCTGTCTCCACACTACTAGTACTGTACCAATCCATCTTAGGGTATAAAAGAGAACCCACTATCTGTGTAGTTACAGTATTGACGTATGGCTCTGTGGTGAGTGGAAGGCAAGCAACACTAATTTCCATCTTTGTTCGTCAATAGGAACTTTGGACCATTGAGGCTTGAACTTGGCCCTGCTTTCATAACCCCCTATGGTTCCAGTTCCACAGTAGCTTGGCCCTCCCCATGAGTCATCCCTCTCACACAGTGCAGAGTAGGGTTGTTTAAGGGCTTAACACAGTCATGGTGCCTGGCCAGTCAATTCAAAACTTCTACTCTGTGTGAAGTGAGAGGAACGTGTTGTATATTTGTATAACGCTTCTCACATTCACTCACTCTTGGTTGAAATTAAGTCTCTGAAATGAAGTCTCTCTCTCCCTCTCTCTGGAACTGTGTGAAGTGGAGAGAGGCTGGTCTGCACTGTACTATTCTGAACAGCTGTAGTGTTCTGTAGAGGCTGGTCTGTGCTGTACTGTTCTGAACAGCTGTAGTGATCTGTAGAGGCTGGTCTTTGCTGTACTGTTCTGAACAGCTGTAGTGTTCTGTAGAGGCTGGTCTGTGCTGTACTGTTCTGAACAGCTGTAGTGTTCTGTAGAGGCTGGTCTGTGCTGTACTGTTCTGAACAGCTGTAGTGATCTGTAGAGGCTGGTCTTTGCTGTACTGTTCTGAACAGCTGTAGTGTTCTGTAGAGGCTGGTCTGTGCTGTACTGTTCTGAACAGCTGTAGTGTTCTGTAGAGGCTGGTCTGTGCTGTACTGTTCTGAACAGCTGTAGTGTTCTGTAGAGGCTGGTCTGTGCTGTACTGTTCTGAACAGCTGTAGTGTTCTGTAGAGGCTGGTCTGTGCTGTACTGTTCTGAACAGCTGTAGTGCTCTGTAGAGGCTGGTCTGTGCTGTACTGTTCTGAACAGCTGTAGTGTTCTGTAGAGGCTGGTCTGTGCTGTACTGTTCTGAACAGCTGTAGTGTTCTGTAGAGGCTGGTCTGTGCTGTACTATTCTGAACAGCTGTAAGCTCTTACGTGGAGAGGTGGAGGGGGAGGGGTAGGGGGAAAAGCTCTTAGTGATATGGGCTCTGCACTTAGAAAAATAAAACAAACTGTTCACTCTCAAAAGCAGCAACTAAGGATGACAGTGTTGCTTTCATGACTCCATAACACCTTTCAAAAGTGCAAGACAGATTGAATATTCATGACAAAATAACCTAAATAAATTTCTAGACAAGCTGTTGTTATGAAGAACTTGTTATGAAGAACCTTAGAAGAAACACTGTTCATTCAATGAAAAGTTGATGGACGATCAAATTGAAAATCATCAAACCAGTGATGTCATCTGTTTCAAATAAAAAGATAATAACAATAACTAATAATAACAATAATAATATAATAATAACAATAATAATAACAATAATAATAACAATAATAACAATATAATAATATAATAATAATCATAATAATCATAATAATAATATAATCATAACAATAATAATATAATAGTAATAACCATAACATTAATAATACCAATAATAATACTATAATAATATAATAATCATAATAATAATAACATAATAATAATCTAGGCTGACTTGCTCACTGGTGTTCTACAATGAATAAATGATTAATTAGTGCAGTATTACTGATCTTATGACCCTCTGTGTTCCAGGTCACCTGTGCCAGACGTCATGACGACGGGCCGGTCGGCACGGTACCGTCCCACCTGGGACCTGGCCCTGGACCCCCTGATGTCCTGTAAACTGTGCCTTGGGGAATTCCCCTGCGAGCAGATGACCACCATCAGCCAGTGCCAATGTGTCTTCTGCAGCCTGGTCAGTAGATACAAACAACACACCTGAATAGGTCCTGTTCATTAGGCACCAAATGTACAAAAACAGAGACAGAATCACACACTTCACTGTTTAAGCTATTAAACAGATAGATTACATGGATTTATTAAGACTGGGTTGTGCTAATTAAGTACCAAACAGAAGAAAACGCAGTGAAACAGGGAGGAATTACCTGAACTTGTGAAAATTATTGTTTTTTTATTGGATACTTCTAGGTAGTCCCTCCCCGTTTCAGTCTGTTTTCTTCCATTTGGTGCCTAATGAACTCAACCCAGTCTTAATGGATCCTGATATAGCCATGTACTCTTGACTGTGCACTTTCCCCTAGTACCCCTACACTTGAAAGTAGGTGTGCTGACTTAAGTAGAGCTGTACTAAGTGAAGAGTGTGCTTGAGAACAGGACAGCCCTCAGCAGTGCTGAACATACTGTACTGAAGGGCTCTGGTCAAAAGTATAAGAGTATAAAAATGAATAGGGTGCCATTTGGAACACAAGACTATTCTGATGAGGAGGAGGAGCTTGGAAGAGGAGCTTGGACTATGTTGATGTAACTGCCCTGGTCTTGTTTCTCCTAAGTGAGAGTGTGACTTGTTAAGAGTGGACATTATATAACGTCTGCCTGCTGTCATCATGTAGGCTGACAGCTGTACTAGAGAACTGGGCTAAGTCCTGTCCTGTTCTGTTCTGTCCTGTTCTGTCCTGTGCTGACCTGTTCTGACCTGTTCTGTCCTGTTCTGTCCTGTGCTGACCTGTTCTGTCCTGTTCTGTCCTGTGCTGACCTGTTCTGACCTGTTCTGTCCTGTTCTGTCCTGTTCTGACCTGTTCTGTCCTGTTCTGTCCTGTGCTGACCTGTTCTGTCCTGTTCTGTCCTGTGCCGACCTGTTCTGTCCTGTTCTGTCCTGTGCTGTCCTGTGCTGACCTGTTCTGTCCTGTTCTGTCCTGTTCTGTCCTGTGCTGACCTGTGCTGACCTGTTCTGTCCTGTTCTGTCCTGTGCTGACCTGTGCTGACCTGTGCTGACCTGTTCTGTCCTGTTCTGTACCGTTCTGCACTCTCCGTGACATAACAGTAGAGAAGGCGTTTCCCCTAGCTACAGCACACTTGATTACTTGATGATAATACTGGTTGCATCCCAAATGGTACCCTATTCCCTTTAGAGTCCACTACTTTGCTCTGGTCAAAAGTAGTGCACTATATTGGGGATGAGGTGCAATTAGAGACGGACACACTATCCGTTGTATTTTAGAATCAAGTTTAACTCCTCTGCTTCTCCCTTGCAGTGCCTGAAGCAGTATGTGGAACTTCTGATCAAAGAGGGCCTCGAAACCGCTATTAGCTGCCCAGACTCTGCCTGCCCAAAACAAGGTCACCTGCTAGAGAACGAGGTAAAGTAAAGTAGTCCTACCAGGCTTCCCATTGGCCTGTCCCAAATGGCACCCTATTGAGACGCTGCCATTGAGATCTCCAAGTACTGTAGCTACTTGGCTCTATTCCTATTCAACCTGGATGCATCTCTTAACAGGTGAGGAATACAAGAAGAAGGGTGATGAGAGACTTAACCCATGTCTGTGTATGTCTCTACGGTTGTCTCTCTCTTGCAGATTGAATGCATGGTGGCAGCAGGGAGCATGCAGAGGTACAGGAGGCTGCAGTTTGAGAGAGGTGCGTACAGGCAACTTCCTTGACCTCTAACCCCTGACACTGTCACTGGGTCACAAGTGACTCACAACCATTCCCAAGATGTGGTAGTGGAGAGAGCGCAAGTCATTAATGTGACTCCCTCCATCCTCTCTCCTCCATTATAGACTGATCTTAACCTCTCAAAACATTATATGACTCTCAGAGAGAAGAGACTGAGAGTGGACACCGGACAGGTCCCAGCCCTGTCCTTAGTAACCCTTGAACCTTAGAAGGGAGAGACTGGACTTATTATTCAGTAATGCTTCTTCTTCTTCTTCTTCTTCTTCTTCTTCTTCTACTTTGAAACCTATCTTAACCTCCTGTTCAAATGACAGAGAAGAAGAGAGAGAGTGGAAGGCTGGGAGCGTTTTCTCTCCATCTTAACTCATCAAATTTGTGTAGGATTTAATTGGCAACCTCTTCAGAAAAACAATCCCAAGACATCTGGCTCATGGATAATGGTAGATGAGAACTTTGTAATTGTAGTGGATACACACACACACACACACACACACACACACACACAAACACACATACACACACATACAGCAGTTGTTGTTATATGTCCTGTAGAGAATGAGTGAGGCTTTTATTTGGACTGCTCACTACAGAAGATGATCATAATCGTGATGAGAGGGAGTTCAAGCCAGGACACAGAATCATACTGTATCTCAGAATAGCTTTTATTGACATGCCAAAGACGGAGAAGTGAAAATGGCTTCAAAAGCTATGCTAGTAGTCTTGTTCTGCATGTTATTCTATTGGGTGTGCCGTTGCCACATGTTCCCCCGCGGAGGTATGAGGTCCCAGCCATAGAAAAATTATGGTGGAAAATGGACTGAAACAGGGTGGGACTACCTGAAGTCATTCAATAAGAAATACAAATAGTAGTAGTAAAACCAAAAAATGTTTTGTTACAATGTGCTGTAATGAATATGACCCTGTCCCTGTGTGTGTTCCACAGAGGTGCTGCTGGACCCATGTCGGACCTGGTGCCCGTCCTCGTCATGCCAGTCAGTGTGCCAACTGAAGGAGGGGGATGTGGCGCTGCCACAGCTGGTTCAGTGCTCCGTGTGCAGATTGGAGTTCTGCTCGGCCTGCCGGGCAAGCTGGCATAAAGGACAGGCCTGCCAGGACAACATGCCCATCATCACCTTCCTACCCGGGGAGACCAGGTAGGCTACAACATTACTACTACTACCACTATGAAACACACCTACAACACTACAACACAGTTACTACTACTGCTATCACTACTACTACAACACACCTATACTACTACTACTACTACTACTACTACTACTACTACACACATACTACTACTACTATACACCTATACTACTGCTGCTACTACTACTACTACTACTACAATACAGCCCCTACTACTACTACAACCCACCTACTACTACTACTACTACTACAATACAGCTACTACTACTATCACTACTACTACAAAACATCTACTACTACTACTACTCACCTACTGTACCCTGGAATAGGGTAGGTTCAGTAGGGAGGAACCGTTTTGAAACTTAGTGAAATGGCAAGGTTCAATTTGAACGTGTCCAATGAGAACACAGACAATAAGAACACAATACAGCCCAATACAGAGTCAATCCAGACTGTATCACAACCGGTCGTGATTGGGAGTCCCATAGGGCTACACCCAATTGGCCCAGTCCGAGTTTTTGCCGGTGTAGGCCGTCATTGTAAATAAGAATTTGTTCTTAACTGACTAGTTAAATAAAGGTTAAATAAATAAATGTAAATGTAAAATCATGTGATGTTTAGCTGTTAGTATCACTCTAATTATCCTTGACAGTTTAGTAGGTACTGGTCTATCTATGTCCTGACGTTCATTGTCTTCCAGTTCCTTCTACAAGAGCGATGACGATGACGCGCCCATCAAGCGCTGTCCCAAGTGTAAGGTGTACATCGAGAGGGACGAGGGCTGTGCTCAGATGATGTGCAAGAACTGTAAGCACGCCTTCTGCTGGTACTGCCTGGAGTCTCTGGATGTGAGTAGAACCAATAAACCCTGAACACACACACACACACACACACACACACACACACACACACACACACACACCCTTCTGCTGGTACTGCCTGAGCCTTCCATAGAGATACAGTCTAATGCTCTAATACTCAATAGTGTTCTATTGAATTGTGTGGAACCTGCACACAGTGACCAAACAACAGAGCTTGTAAAACACATGATGCCACTTACACACAAACTCAATGGCCAGTTTATCAGGTACACCACCCCATTCACAAAAGCAGTTTGCTCCTACAGACATTGAGTATCGTGGCCGTGGCTTCCTATATAAAGCAGGCAGACAGGCATCGAGGCATTCAGTTACTGTTCGGTTGAACGTTAGAACGTGCAAAATGAGTGACCTAAGCGGCTTTGAGCGTGGTGTGACTGTCTGTGCCAGGCGTGTCGGTTCCGGTATCTCAGAAACGTCCGGCCTCCTGGGATTTTCATGCATAACGGTGTCTAAGGTTTACAGAGAACGTTGCGACAAACGTAAAACATCCAGTCAGCAGCAGTCCTGTGGGCGAAAACAGCTTGTTGATGAGAGAGGTTGAAAGAGAAGAAGCTCGCGATCACCAACACTGGACAATTGAAGAGTGGAAAAACATCAGACGAATCCCAGTTCCTGTTGCATCATGCTGCTAGCAGGTTCAAGATTTGGCACAGCATGCCAGTATCTGTTAATACGAGTATCTGTTTCAGACTCAAATAGGATTCCCTCAACATTGCTCTGATGTCCAAAAGCTTTCAGGTCAAAATGTTTTGATATTAAACTTGATCAGTCCAAAATTGCTTTTTAATTCTGTCATGGAAATAATTGTATTTGGGCAATTACCACGTCATTGGGCAATTAGTGGTTTCTTTGCTTTCAGTTTTCCATGTGGGACAATTTATCAATGAATTCTGAATGTATAATTCAATAGATAACAATTTGAACAGGAAGTAACAAAACAAGTCAAAAAAACAAAAACTTACATATGATCTGGGCCAGTGTACATTTTTCTAGTGATCCTGCCCCCACATTTAACCCTGATTTTTTAAAAATTTAATCCAGGCTTTAACCCTGTTATTGATTCTCTCTCTCTCTCCAGGATGACTTCCTTCTGATCCACTACGATAAAGGGCCATGCAGAAACAAACTGGGCCACTCCAGAGCTTCAGTGATCTGGCACCGGACACAGGTACTGTATTGTAAAAACAAGGCATTAGTTGGCTTTAGCTCAGCAGGCTGACAATCTTCTGGCATGCTGGAGTCCCAGGTTCGAACCCAGTCAGTCACACAGGTTAGCAGTATCTATGTAGACCTATCCCGCACCTGCCTGTCCAGTTACAGGTCCTGGTTTTCATACTATCTGTCTGTCACTATGGAAGGAGTGAATACAGACTTAGTGTATTTTTACACTTTTTCATACTGCCGCACTATGTATCATGTATCATGTATCTGTCTTTTGTGTATTTCGTTTTGGCATTTTGCACCTGACCTGTGTTTTTCGTGGCTGCTTGACAAAGTAATTTCCCCACAGGGATCAATAAAGTACCTATCTATCTATCTAAGACAACATAGGGACAACAATTGTAAACATATAATTTTAATAAGTGTTTCAATGTGTCTGGCCACACTAGTTCCTTGGTAGGTCTTACGTAGGTTTAACGCCATTTAAAAAACTTGGATACCCTAGCTGCTTTATCAATGTTTAAAATGCTGTTGAAAGCTCTTATCCCATTAGATTAAACACTTCACAATGACTGTTGATTATCACGGACAATAAATAATGTATATATCTATATATTCAGTGTCAGAAACCACAGGAGATTGGTGGCACCTTTCATTTATTTAACCTTTATTTAACTAGGCAAGTCAGTTAAGAACAAATTCTTATTTACAAGGACGGCCTATCTACATGGTCAGCCCCTGGAGATAATTAGGGTTAAGTGCCTTGCTCAAGGACACATTGACAGGATTTTCACCTTGTCGGCTCAGGTATTCGAAACCAGTGACCTTTCAGATACGGGCCCAACGCTCTAACTGCTTGGCTACGTGCCACCCCCCCCCCCCCCCCCCTCACCCCCCCCAAAAAAAATCGTAACTGGGGGCTCGTGGTAATGGCTGGAGCAGAGTAGGTGGAATTGTATCAAAAACCAAGTCCTTCCATTCACTCCGTTCCAGCCATTATTATGAGCCGTCCTCCCCTAAGAAGCCTCCACTGTCAAAAACACTATGTAAGCCAGCTGTCTTGTCACAATGTAGATTTATGTTTGAGGAACTACTGCCTCCTTGTGGATATTCAGTGTACTACTGCTCAACATGATGTTGTGTTGATGCATCTTTGTACTGTACATCACTTCTCTCTGGTGTCTATGTGATGTCTGGGTTAAAACAAGCACTTCCCAAACATGAATCCCATGTTACAATGGGTGACGTAAAAAGCGCTTAGATACATTTGGTTGATTGTTAATGTGTGTATGAAGTAAAAGCACTCACTTCTACCTGCTCTCTCTCTCTCTCTCTCTCTCTCTCTCTCTCTCTCTCTCTCTCTCTCTCTCTCTCTCTAGGTGGTGGGGATCTTCGCTGGCTTCGGTCTTCTCCTATTAGTGGCCTCTCCCTTCCTCCTCCTAGCCACACCCTTTGTTCTGTGCTGCAAGTGTAAATGCAGTAAAGGAGATGACGACCCTCTGCCCACCTAACCAACCCCGCCTTGGGCACAGGGTCATGCCAGCTCACCGGTCATGCCAGGGGCACCAGGACTGTTGATGGACTTGGTGTTTGGTTAGTCATCCACTCCTTATGGTGTTTTAATCCCGCCCACCGGGCTGGAGGACTCATAGGGATTGGTGGGTTTGTCGCTGGGGCATCGCAGTGCAAGTGGATGAGGAACATTGACTTTGGGACGAAGCCAGCAAGTTAGGTTGAGAGGACACTGAACACTGTGGTTTCGTTGTGATGTATTATGAAGAACGGGGCCTGGAGAGGAGAGGATAACAGAACCCGGCACCAGTCAATGTTAGGCTGGGTTAGTTGTTGCTTCAGAGGACTTGGGAGTCAAAATGGGATCGGTGGTTATAGCTCTGTCTATGTGTGTCAGGTTCAAGGTTAAGGTTATTTTGTCTTGTACATCTGTCTTGGTGCTTGTTTGGGGGACTGCAAATATAATTTTGGAGGGAGCAGCCTTTCTTATCAGCCACGGAATGTGAAAGTGTCTCCTATAAGGATAGAGTCTGTGTCCCAAATGACAACATATTCTCTATATAGTGCACCATTCTGACCAAGGCCCATAAGACTCTGGTCAAAAGTAGCACACTATATAGGGAATAGGGTTTTATTTGGGCCTAAGCTAGAGTTGGTGGTTATTTACTTACCGACCCGTTCTACCTCTTCAGCTCTTTAGGTTTCTATAAGAGCATAAACAATATCAAGGACCTGGTCAGAGAAAAATATTTTTGATTATCCGTTTGTATCATATAAAACTCTGAGGATTCACAACGTCCCTCGAATATATTTTTGAAT
Source organism: Thymallus thymallus (assembly GCA_023634145.1). Lineage (NCBI taxonomy): Eukaryota > Metazoa > Chordata > Actinopteri > Salmoniformes > Salmonidae > Thymallus > Thymallus thymallus. Next base: position 23,463,136 of record CM042411.1, on the reverse strand, counting down.
GTTTTGTTTTCTGTTATAGACTTGCTGGGAAGAATTAAAAGATGAGACTGTTGTTCAACATAACCCACAGGGTGCGTGTGTACTAAATGCTTGAGGATGTTGTAGAATCTACTAAGGAGTCAACTTTACCACCATCTTGAATTTACTGCCCGTTCTCCAGAAGAAAAAGAAAATGGCCGCCCAGATGTAGCAAGCAGGGTTTGAGTCCATTGAGTCCATTTAAATTCAATCAATTTCAGGAAGTTAACTGAAATTTCGATTTTCCTCAATGCTTCTTTATGAGAAATATTTGGAATTGGAATTTTGATTTACTTCCTGAATTGACTGAATTGAAAAGGATTTAACCCCAACCCTGGTCGCGAGCGCTAATGTCCACCAAATAACCCCTTCTGTAGCAGCTCAACCTCCGTCCGTTATCTTTACAAGCAGTGAAAGCCCTTTACCCTTTAATGAGTTAAATTAAACTTCTCATATTAGGCAATGCACTTGAGTTGATGTAGCCAAGGTGCCACAAAATGCCTTTCAAATCTACTTTGATCTGAGTGTGATTGATTCACACTCCCTTTTTACCAAAATGCTCTTATTTGATATTGTACAATTCCAAATATGTTCTGAACACTACTGTTATTCATCCTACAATTTGTCACATGTACTAGCATTCTCCTGTTATTCTCGACACTAATTATGTTTAGAAAGACTTCATTGCTTGCATGTTGTATTTTTGTGGATAGAAAAGTATCAGAATAGTAGCTTTATTTTAAAGAATTATGTGGCATGACAATGGTGTACATTCAGGGTTTTAAACGTTTTAAAGTATTTTATCACGTTGATTTTTGTATACGGATATAACCTCGTCCCCAGGTACAAGTAAGAGCCAACTAGTGGACGAGATTAACGCAGATGTATTTCCATGATATTTCATTTTTAAATGTACTGCTTAATTTTTTTCACGATAATTTCACAGTATTCCGTCACAAAACCTGACCAATTGAGTCAGACCCCAAAAATAGGCTCAACACATCCTGGTTCAGTTTTATAGCAGCAATTGGGTCAATACAGCTTAGAAGACTGAGCAACGAGGAGGTGTGTGTGTGTGTGTGTGTGTGTTAGTGTGTGTGTGTGTGTGTGTGTGTGTGTGTGTGTGTGTGTGTGTGTGTGTGTGTGTGTGTGTGTGTGTGTGTGTGTGTGTGTGTTGGGGGGGAAACAGGTTAATAGGCTTATTTCTAATTAGTGGTCATGTTTTTGGAGCCAAATGTAGCCAAAATTATCCTTTAAGATATCTAGGTCAGAACCACTTGTAGTGTGTGTTCACTTATGTTTTAGTATCTTATTTTTGTTTGTATTTAGGGGGTTTTGTGTTAAAAGAATATTGCATTGCACTCAACTAATTATATTTAAACTGTATGAAGAACAGCTTTGTTACTGTAGCATTTCTGCACATGAGTTATGTTATGTTAAATGGATACTTTGGGATGTTGGCAATGAGGCCCTTTATCTACTCCCCCGGAGTCAGATGAACTCGGGATACCATTTTTATGTCTCTGCGTGCAGTTTGAAGGAAGTTGCTAAATAGCGCTAGCGCAATTGCTAACTACCATTAACGCCATGCATGCTAGCAGATACCATAGACTTCCAGTCATTGCGCTAACACTAGTTAGCATTGGCAAAATCCCGAAATATCCATTTAAGTTCCTGTTCAGATGTTCACATACTGTACATTTGTTTGTAAGACAACAAATTATAAATAAAAAAGCAAATTTAGCTTGTTCTGGTAGCAGGTATTCTTGGTTATGTGCTTTGAGTGAATGAAACCAAATGAAACAAAATGGTAGACTTTAACGTGAAATGCTTACTTACGAGCCATTTCACAACAATTCAATAATAATCAATTGCTAAATAAAAAAAGGAAATAGTAATACAATAAAATAACGAGGATATATACAAGGAGTACTGGTAATGAGTCAATGTGCAGGGGTAGGAGGCAGTTGAGGTCATTTAGGTAATATTTAGGTTGGGGTAAAAGTGACGTGTGTGTGTGGTGTGTGTGTGTGTGTGTGAGAGACCGTATGGACTGTATGTGTGTGTGTGTGCGTGTGCGTGTGCGTGTGCGTGTGTGTGTGTGAGAGAGAGCGTATGGACGGTGTGTGTGTGTGTGAGAGAGAGAGAGCGTGTGTGTGTGTGTGTGTGTGTGTGTGTGTGAGAGAGAGAGTATGGACGGTGTGTGTGTGTGTGTGAGAGAGAGAGCGTGTGTGTGTGTGTGTGTGTGTGTGTGTGTGTGTGTGTGTGTGTGTGTGTGTGTGTGAGAGAGAGTATGGACTGTGTGTGTGTGTGCGTGTGCGTGTGCGTGAGAGAGAGCGTGTGTGTGTGTGTGTGTGAGAGAGAGTATGGACTGTGTGTGTGTGTGTGTGTGTGTGTGTGCGTGTGCGTGTGCGTGTGTGTGTGTGTGTGAGAGAGAGCGTATGGACGGTGTGTGTGTGAGAGAGAGAGCGTGTGTGTGTGTTTGTGTGTGTGTGTGTGTGTGTGTGTGTGTGTGTGTGTGTGTGTGTGTGTGTGTGTGTGTGTGTGAGAGAGAGTATGGACGGTGTGTGTGTGGGGGATTCGGGTGCGTGTGTGTGCTGGAGTGTCTGTGTAGTATGTGTGAGTGTGTAGGTAGAGTCCAGTGGGTGTTCATTGAGCCATTGCAACAGAATCAGTGCAACAAATCGTCTGGGTAGATATTTGATTAACAATAGAAGAGTGTGCAAAGCTGTCATCAAGACAAAGGGTGGCTACTTTGAAGAATCTAAAATACATTTTGATTTGTTTAACACTTTTTTGGTTACTACATGATTCCATATGTTATTTCATAATTTTGATGTCTCCACTATTATTCTACAATATAGAAAATAGTCTAAATAAATAAATGAGTAGGTGTGTCCAAACTTTTGACTCGTAATGTATGTTCTTTTTTCATATGTAATTATTTACAATGACGACCTGTCAAACACATCAATGGACAAGAATTACACTGTACATTCTGTATAGATATACACATCAATTACACAATACATGAAAAGCAAACACAAAACATGAAAAGCAAAACACAAAACATGAAAAGCAAAACATAATCATATCAAACTAACACATTTTCTATCGTCCGCCTGAATTGCCCTAGAGCCGCTGGTCGGTTTTTGTCGGAGCGAATGGTCGGGGGACCAGAACATAATTATAATACAGTTTTTTACAATCACTTTGTTTCTATTTTCAGAACCTTGATGTCATTTTTCACAACTCTAGACACAAAACTCACAACCAATTATCAAAATGCACATTTTTCAAAACTCAAACCCTTTTCTCAATTGCTTGGATACAATACACATAAAACTTAGATCATTTGTTCATTCAACAAAAATCACCTGTTCAATATGACACAACTTAACATCAAAGTACTACTATTTCAAAAGGCAATTCACACATTACATTTCAAATGAGTGTCTATTCATTTCCTTACAATGATCTAACTATCAATTGATACAACTGCTCAAAATGATAAGTAACTGTTGCATCACTCTTAATGCATAGTTGTATGGAAACAGACAAACAATCTTCCATGTTTACAGTAAATCATGAAAGTTTCAAGATAACGAGATTCATTGTCACCAATTAGCGTGGAGCATGAACCAATTAGATTACAATATCCATCAGACACTGTGTCTATGGTCCCAAATACTGTACCACCTTTTCAGACTATTTACAGTATTGACAGTACTGCACTGTATAGATGCAGGCCCTTGTAATTGCTTGTCCAATTCTGCCAACTCGTTACTGATGATTGAGTGCACATTGTGGAACGAGTATATAAAGAGTTGATTGGGATCCAATTGCAAGAGCATAGTGATACGTAACATGGAGCCAGCAGGTGATCCAGGTCACAATGGAGGTCAAGCAGTGGTGGGAGGAAGACGAGGGAGACGAGGAAGACGTGTTGGTCAAAGGAATGGCAGGGGACAGGCACCCCTTCTGAGAGGTGGTCGTGGGCCTCGTTTGAGAGGTGTGGGGGAACGTGGTAGAGGACAAGGCCACGGACCAAGACAGCGGCAGCAACAGCATAGAGTGTCCAATGAAATTCGGGCAATAGTTGTAGACCATGTCATAAATCATGGCATGACAATGACTGAGGCGGCTACAATGATACAACCAAACCTCAGAAGGTCAACCGTGGCCTCAATAATCACTTTCCGCAATGAGAACCGGTAAGTTATCAGCATGCACTAAACATTATGCTACTCTCAATTGTCAAATGACTGCATACCAATATGTATCACAGAATAGGTGATGTGACCAAGTGTCTTCTTACTCTAATGTTCCCTGTAGAATTGTGACCAGGCCAAATAGTGGAGGCAGAGGCAAGATTCTAACTGACCAACAAGAGCAGGCTGTGGTCGATTTGGTTCGGGACAGAAATTATATTCGCCTTACAGAAATTCGCCAGCATATCTTGAACAATGAAGACATGTTCAACAATGTGGGATCCATAAATTTGCCGACTATTGCACGCATACAGAAAAGGCACCAGGTATCTATAAAACAACTATACCGTGTGCCTTTTGAAAGAAATGCAGACAGAGTGAAGCAAATGAGGACTGAGTATGTTCATGTAAGTTCAGTTTCAAGATTCCCAAAAATTCGACATTGTACAGTGATCTCTAAATCTCTTTCCAAAATGTATTTTTAGAGGGTGATGGAGCTGGATGCTGATGACGACCATCACAAATTCAAGGAGGAGAGGTCGGAATTTCATTGGCCAGCGGGCAACCATCCAAGTACCTGGACAACGTGGGGCCAACATTACCATGTGTGCGGCTATATCAGAAGATGGTGTGGTGGGACGCAGACCTCATATTGGACCATATAACGCAGCTCTCCTTGTCACCTTTCTTGATGAGCTCGATCAGGTTTGTAGAGCTGAAGGTGTGACCTGTGTCATTGTGTGGGACAATGTCATATTCCATCATGCTCATGTGGTGCAAGCATGGTTTCAGGCCCATGCACAATTTACCACCCTGCATTTATCCCCATATTCTCCCTTCCTTAACCCGATTGAGGAAATTTTCTCCGCATTGAGATGGAAGGTTCATGATAGGCACCCTCATGAACAAGTCACTCTTCTCCAGGCCATGGATGATGCCTGCAATTACATCACAGCAGACCAGTGTCAGGCCTGGATTCGCAATGCCCGAAGGTTTTTTCCAAGATGTTTGGCTAATGAAAACATCCATTGTGATGTAGATGAGAACCTGTGGCCAAATCCACAACACAGAGTTGATGACAATGTAGAAGTACAGCAATCACTCCTGTTTTGTTTCTTACAGTACAAGCAAGCAAGTTGAGGAACACTGCATTTGATGTTTTACAGTACTGTCTTTTCTTTTCTATTTCATAGCTAATTATTTTTGCTTTGATTCAAATAAACCTATGTTGTGATTGTACTGTAGTGTTTTGCATCAATATATTACAAACTTTGTTCAATGATTCCACTGTCTGTAGTATTCTCTCTACTACTGCAGTACTTTTACAGAGATGTATTTACTGTACATGTAGTACCATAATGAAACCTGTATCACCTATTTTGTTCTACAATATTTAATGATTGTACGAACAATGACACAGTGAAACTATCAGTTGCTTGTGTGTGGGTGATCTATAGTTATGTTTCAATGGTATTTCACAGTAAATTTGTTTTTTGAACCAATGATTGTGCAAGTGCAAGATTTCTTTAAAGATGTGAATGCACAATGCAATGTTTTGAACATTAGACAGTGAGTTTTGTGTCTAGAGTTTTGAAAAATGACATCAAGGTTCTGAAAATAGTAGCAAAGTGATTGTAAAAAACTGTAATTGCACAGCAAATTGACCACAAATACAATAATTTCATACCTTGATTAAATTGAGACACGATCACATGTCTATTTTTTTATTTGTGAGAATACCTGGGAACAGATTTCCTACATTTCCAAATTCTTGGTGAAAAGGGGGAGGCTTGCAAGCCGAAGAACACAATCCCAACCGTGAAGCACGGGGGTGGCAGCATCATGTTTTGGGGGTGCTTTGCTGCAGGAGGGACTGGTGCACTTCACAAAATAGATGGCATCATGAGGAAGGAAAATTATGTGGAAATATTGCAGCAACATCTCAAGACATCAGTCAGGAAGTTAAAGTTTGGTCGCAAATGGGTCTTCCAAATGGACAATGAACCCAAGCATACTTCCAAAGTTGTGGCAAAATGGCTTAAGGACAACAAAGTCAAGGTATTGGAGTCGCTATCACAAAGCCCTGACCTCAGTCCTATAGAACATTTATGGGCAGAACTGAAAAAGCATGTGCGAGCAAGGAGGTCTACAAACCTGACTTAGTTACACCAGTTCTGTCAGGAGGAATGGGCCAAAATTCACCAAACTTATTGTGGGAAGCTTGTGGAAGGCTACCTGAAACGTTTGACCCAAGTTAAACAATTTAAAGGCAATGCTACCAAATACTAATTGAGTGTATGTACATTTCTGACCCACTGGGAATGTGATGAAATAAATAAAAGCTGAAATAAATCATTCTCTCTACTATTATTCTGACATTTCACATTCTTAAAATAAAGTGGGGATCCTAACTGACCTAAGACAGGGAATTTTTGCTAGGATTAAATGTCAGGAATTGTGAAAAACTGAGTTTAAATGTATTTGGCTAAGGTGTATGTAAACTTCCGACTTCAACTGTAACTCATCAACATGCTTTTTGAAATATAGCTTTTTCGTCAATCCAGATGCCCAGATATTTATAAGCATGGACACGGTCAATGAGGGCACTATTCAAAGTACGTATGCATAAATCACCAGATACATTTTTACGTGATTTAGAAAAAGAACATATACTTGGTTTTACCTGCATTAAGTACCAATTTCAGTTCAACAAAGGCTTTCTGCAGGGCAATAAAGGCAGATTGAAGCTCTGACAGATCCTGGTCAGCTGTGGAGGCAATCGCATACACCACAGTGTATGCGATTAACCAATATTGTTAATGTAAATAGTGAAAGAACCGGACCAAAATGGATTCCTGTGGGAAACCCATTGCTATGTCCAGATTTAACACCATCAGTAAATACACGCCAGATGTCTTTATACATGTCAATAAAAGGGGCTACACAGTCTTTCTTCTTATCTAAACAATTAAGAATATAATTTAAAACCATCTAAGTTGAGTATTTGCCAAGGATTCTAGAAGGGGCTAGAATTATTCAGGTCACACGAGTCACCACCTTTGTGAAGGTTGGAGTACATGGGCCTCGTTCCAGACCCTGGGGATGGTACCAGAAATAATTGTAAAGTGAAAAATATTCGTCAGAGATTCTGCAGTCAGAGGAGCATAAAGCTGCAGCAGAAAAAGATCAAGTACATCATCAATCAATTTGTTTTACATCAATCTTGTGGAAGGCGTCTTGCACATCACAAGTAGAAAGTTGCAGAGGGAGAGGAAGATCAGATATTTCAGTGCAGTACTCACTACTTGCATCAATAGAGCAATACTAGCACAATATACAGTGGGACTACAAATAATGTACATTTTCGACTATATTACACAAACATTATGTTAACATAGACGTTTTAATACATTCTTTATGAAAACACCAATATCACCACTCTAATAAGTAAAGTATTACTGTGTATCCCTGAGAAATAACCCCATTGAAAACGCAGTGCACAGACAGACCGCCATCCTCTGCCCCTCTACGGTTACTCATTTGAAGAGGGGACCTAACACGCTCCGGACCTCTTTTTTACAAACAGGCTCCCCCAGCCCAAGACAGGAGGTGGCGGGACTGCAACATCTGGTGTGTGTGGTCTAATCCAGGCATGGTTCTGCGTCCCTAGACCGCGCATGGCCTGGCACGGGGACCCGCAGGGACAGGTGGGCAGCTGCCTCCCACGGTAACAGTTCAACAGCAAACCTAATCAATTCATGTGCCTTTCCACCAACTACCTCGGCCATCTGTCCGGGCCTGGGCTACACATCACACAGGAACACAGCAGCACTGCAATGTTCACTCCGGTGCACACGGAATGACAGAACTAACCATCAGAGGCTGAATCACATGGTGTTATCTAACTAGAGATGTTGAAGACGATGCTGGTACAAAGGAGTGGTGTGTTTACTGCATCTTGATTTCAATCTACTGACGGAAATATTGAGGGTGGAAGTTGGGAGTACGGACTGAAATACTGTTTTACAGCCACAAGAGGGCATCCTTAGTTTGGATTTTGTTATGTAACCCCCGCATCTAATGCTGTGCCCAATTGCTCACATGGTCCGTTATTTTTATGACTGTATAACGTTCCCTGTTTCTTTTTTGTTTTTCATTAAAATAACGCTCACAGAATATGTCTCTCCCTTTTATTCTTTCATCCATATGCAGAATATCCTCCAACCAAAACCTTCACAAGATTCACAGCAGAAGAGCAGGAGTGAGTGGAGAGCAGAGAGCAGAGAGCAGAGAGCTGGACCTGAGGGACTTCATATACACAGGTGAGCTGCTGGAGCCTCTGGACAGCCTACCATTACAGCCCTCCCTTGCTTGGCCTGAGTTCAAGTAGCCAGAGGTACAACTGGGCCGTTGACTGTCATAGATTCTGACAAGCACATGTGTGAGAGGGGGGGCAGGGATCAAAGCAGAGCATTTTATCTCCATTACAGAGCCCCTTGCTACATTTTGTATTCTGCCAATCTGTTGAACCAGCCGGATTAGAAAACCTGGGTGGGCAGAGATGTAGGCAGGGTTTGGTTTTAGGGAACAAATAGCTGCGACAGAATGATACATACAAAAAAATACTAAACAATAATAAACACATACTAAACAACATGGAACACATGCTAAACAACACGAAACACATGCTAAACAACACTAAACACACGCTAAACCCATACTAAACAATACTAAACATATACTAAACAACACTAAACACATATTAAAGAACAGAAACCAAATACTAAACAACACTAAACACATACTAAACAACACTAAACAACACTAAACAACACTAAACATATACTAAACAATACTAACCAACACAAAACACATACTAAACAATACTAAACATATAATTAAAAACACTAAACGCATATTAAACAACACAAACCAAATACTAAACACCACTAAACACATACTAAACAACACTAAACCCATACTAAACAACACTAAACACATACTTAACACATACTAAACAATACAAAACATAAACTAAACAACACTAAACATAATAAACAACACAAACCAAATACTAAACACCACTAAACAACACAAAATACATACTAAACAATACTAAACACATACTAAACAATGCTAAACATATACTCAACAACACTAAACACATACTAAACACCACTAAACATATACTAAACAGCACTAAACACATACTAAACAACACTAAACACATACTAAACAACACTAAACAATACTAAACATCATGAAACACATACTAAACCATACTAAACAATACTAAACATCATGAAACACATACTAAACCATACTAAACAATACTAAACATCATGAAACACATACTAAACCATACTAAACAACACTAAACACATACTAAACAACACTAAACACACACTAAACAATACTAAACACATACTAAACATATACTAAACAGCACTAAACACATACTAAACACATACTAAACAATACTAAACATATACTAAACAACACTAAACATATTAAACAACACAAACCAAATACTAAACACCACTAAACACATACTAAACAACACTAAATGATACAAAATAACACAAAACACATACTAAACAACCCTAAACACATACTAAACAATGCTAAACATATACTCAACAACACTAAACACATACTAAACAACATGAAACAAATACTAAACAACACTAAACAACACTTAACAACATGAAACACATACTAAAAAACACTAACCAATACTAAACACATAATAACGGTACTAAACAATGCTAAACACATACTATACAATAACAAACAACACTAAACAATACTAAACAAATACTAAGCAACACTTTCACAAGAGTAAAGACTTTGATAACTGATGTGGAAATGATTCTCTAGTACCATGTCAGCTGTTATATGTAGTTATGTTGTACTGATGAAATGATAGGTTGTCATTTAAATGACCTTACTGTTGGTTTATCCCCAGTCTCCTCCAGCCTCCCCCAGTCTCCACCAGCCTCCCCCAGTCTCCTCCAGCCTCCCCCAGTCTCCTCCAGCCTCCCCCAGTCTCCACCAGCCTCCCCCAGTTGTCTCCAGCCTCCCCCAGTCTCGCCCAACCTCCCCTAGTCTCCTCCAGCCTCCCCTATTCTCCACCTGCCTCCCCCAGTCTCCCCCATTCTCTCCCAGACTCCCCCAACCTCCCCTAGTCTCCACCTGCCTCCCCGTCTCCCCCAGCCTCTCCCAGCCTCCCCAGTCTCCCCCAGCCTCCCAGCCTCCCATCCTCCCCAGTCTCCCCCAGCCTCCCCAAGTCTCCCAGCCTCCCTTTACATCCCCCATCCTCCCCTAGCCTCAACCCAGTCTCCCCCAGCCTCCCCTAACCTTCCCCAGCCCCCATTCTCCTCCAGTCTCCCGCAGTCTCCCACAGCCTCACCTAGTCTCCCCCAGCCTTCCTAGCCTCCAGTCTACACCTGCCTCCACCTAGCCTCCCCAGTCTCCGCTAGTTTCCCCCAGCCTTCCCCAGTCTCCACCTGCCTCCCCCTAACCTTCCCCAGTCTCACCAAACCACCCCCAGTCTCGACCTGCCTGCGCCTAGCCCACCCCAGCCTCCCCTAGCCGCCCCCCTGGCAGATGGTACCAGGCTGAGGGTGCTTCTCTTCCCCATAATTACCAGCCAGGTTCCAGATGGAGCCATGCAGCCTCACTGGTCCCTTCATCCGCCGTCCCTCCCCTCCTCATCCCTTTTACCCTCATCCCGACTGCCCACCGCAGCCTCTCTGTGCTGCACCGTGTCTTCCAGCCCACACTGTGTTCTTCTGTGCACACTGGCTACAGTATGGCCCCCAACTAATACTTATTATGATGTTGACAGTTGAATATTGTGTAAATATTTCACATCCACCACATTATTCTCTAGGATTTTCCTTCAAAAAACATATGGTCTCTTTTAGTTTTTTTGCAAAGCAATTCTTCACTGTTGGAAAAGGGAAATGTTTTAGACGTGTATGAGTCTAGCCCTACTTAAGCAGCAGCTAACATGAAAGAGTTTAGTTCCTGAGTCCAGCTGTCTCTCTATCTCCTCTCCTCTGTCTGAATGCTATGCAGGCTGGTGGCTGGTGCCACTGTGGCACTCAGATGGGGACTCAGATGGGGACTCAGATGGGGGCTCAGATGGGGACTCAGAGGAGACTCAGATGGGGACTCAGAGGAGACTCAGAGGAGTATCAGAGGAGACTCAGAGGAGACTCAGAGGAGACTTAGAGGAGACTCAGATGGGGACTCAGAGGAGACTCAGATGGGGACTCAGATGGGGACTCGGAGGAGACTCAGAGGAGACTCAGAGGAGACTCAGATGGGGACTCAGAGGAGACTCAGATGGGGACTCAGAGGAGACTCAGAGGAGACTCAGAGGAGAGAGAGAGATGCGCTTCTCATCTCTGATGCTGTCTGCTTTAGAGGGGCAGAGCTGAACGGAACACAGACACAGTAAAGAGCTGAGTATCAAAGACAAAGCATCCTCGAACACCCCATCAATATGTGAGTCAGAGAGAGGAAGCGACAGAATGTAATGTGCAGAATAAAACAATTAACATACTTTATTAAAAGTTTTAAAAAAAGATTTGTGTTAAGTAAAAATAATTTGAAATGCACCTGTAAAAGAAATATGTTTGTTTATCACCAGCGTGTTCAATACACAACAATATGGCTATTCTTACTGTAGAATATACAAACCGGTAATAACTAATTAACACACTTAACATTATACCTATTTCCTCCATAACACTTGCTCCTCTACATAGCAATGCCAGATTCAGGTAATAGCAATAGCCTGAAGGGGTTGGAGTGGGGGAGTACATGGGTGAGGGGGCAGGGGTGGGGGTAATGGTAGAGGTGACCTTGTTACCATTTCAGGCTGAATTGGCCTGGCTGGTAGAGCTCATACAGCAGCAGGAGGGTTGTGTCCGTGGGGAAAGGCAGACAGATGCTGTCTCTCTCTCTCCCTGTGGGTGAGATGCACGGTGGAGAATCTGGCCTGAGCAGCTGCCACCCTAATGATGAGCCCTGCTTCTCCTCTACAACCTACGCTATACTACTCAATGCTATGCTACAATCGGCTACACTACATTAAGCACCACTACACTAGACTACATTACGCTGCACTGCACTACACTACACTACAGTACACTACACTACAGTAAACTACACTACATTATGCTACACTACATTACACTACAGTACACACACTACATTACACTACACTACAGTACACTACACTACACTACAGTACACTACATTACGCTACACTGCACTACACTACACTACACTACAGTACACTACAGTACACAACACTACAGTACACTACAGTACACAACACTACAGTAAACTACACTACATTACGCTACACCACGCTAGACTACATTACTCTACACTCCACTCTGGTATACTACATTAGACTACACTACAGTACACTACACTACATTATGCTACACTACACTACACAACACTATACTACACTATAATACACTACACTGAAGTACACTACACTACATTACGCTAACCTACACTACATTATGCTACTCTACACTACATTACATTACATTGACCTAGAATGCGCTACACTACACTACATTACGCTAACCTACACTACATTATGCTACTCTACACTACACTACATTGCATTACATTGCACTAGAATGCGCTACACTACACTACATTACGCTACACTACATTACGCTATACTACACTATATTATTCTACACTATATTGCGCTACACCACGCTACACTACACTACATAATACTACACTACACTGCACTACACTACATTAGGCTACACTACATTATGCTATTCTATACTACATTGCGCTACACTATATTACGCTACACTATATTATGCTACACTTTGCTATGCTACGTACCAGTACACTACATTTGGCTACACTACACTACATTAAACTACACTACATTACATTACATTAAACTACACTACATTACACTACACTACATTAAACTACACTACATTACGCTACACTACACAGCACTATACTACATTACGCTACACTGCACTACACTACATTACACTAAACTACACTACAGTCGTGGCCAAAAGTTTTGAGAATAACACAAGTATTGGTCTCCACAAAGTTTGCTGCTTCAGTGTTCTTAGATCTTTATGTCAGTAGTTACTATGTTACACTGAAGTATAATTACAAGTATTCCATAAGTGTCAAAGGCTTTCATTGACATTGACATTCAGTTTATGCAAAGAGTCAATATTTGCAGTGTTGACCCTTCTTTTTCAAGACCTCTGCAATCCGCCCTGGCATGCTGTCAATTAACTTCTAGGCCACATCTGATGGCAGGCCATTCTTGCATAATCAATGCTTGGAGTTTGTCAGAAGTTGTGGGTTTTTGTTTGTCCACCCGCCTCTTGAGGATCGACCACAAGTTCTCAATGGGATTAAGGTCTGGAGAGTTTCCTGGCTATGGACCCAAAATGTCGATGTTTTGTTCCCCGAGCCACTTAGTTATCACTTTTGCCTTATGGCAAGGTGCTCCATCATGCTGGAAAAGGCATTGGTCGTCACCAAACTGTTCTTGGATGGTTGGGAGAAGTTGCTCTCGGAGGATGTGTTGGTACCATTCTTTATTCATGGCTGTGTTCTTAGGCAAAATTGTGAGTGAGCCCACTCCCTTGGATGAGAAGCAACCCCACACATGAATGGTCTGAGGATGCTTTACTGTTGGCATGACACAGGACTGATGGTAGCGCTCACCTTGTCTTCTCCAGACAAGGTGTTTTCCGGATGGCCCAAACAATCGGAAAGGGGATTCATCAGAGAAAATGACTCTACCCCAGTCCTCAGCAGTCCAATCCCTGTACCTTTTGCAGAATATCAGTCTGTCCCTGATGTTTTTCCTGGAGAGAAGTGGCTTCTTTGCTGCCCTTCTTGACACCAGGCCATCCTCCAAAAGTCTTCGCCTCACTGTGCGTGCAGATGCACTCACACCTGCCTTCTGCCATTCCTGAGCAAGCTCTGCACTGGTGGTGCCCCGATCCCGCAGCTGAATCAACTTTAGGAGACTGTCCTGGCGCTTGCTGGACTTTCTTGGGCGCCCTGATGCCTTCTTCACAACAATTTAACCTCTCTCCTTGAAGTTCTCGATGATCCGATATATGGTTGATTTAGGTGCAATCTTACTAGCAGCAATATCCTTGCCTCTGAAGCCCTTTTTGTGCAAAGCAATGATGACGGCACGTGTTTCCTTGCAGGTAACCATGGTTGACACAGGAAGAACAATGATTTCAAGCACCACCCTCCTTTTAAAGCTTCCAGTCTGTTATTCTGACTCAATCAGCATAACAGAGTGATCTCCAGCCGTGTCCTCGTCAACACTCTCACCTGTGTTAACGAGACAATCACTGACATGATGGCAGTTGGTCCTTTTGTGGCAGGGCTGAAATGCAGTGGAAATGTTTTGGGGGGATTAAGTTTATTTTCATGGCAAAGAGGGACTTTGCAATTCATCCGATCACTCTTCATGACATTCTGGAGTATATGCAAATTGCCATCATCAACACTGAGGCAGCAAACTTTGTGGAGACCAATACTTGTGTCATTCTCAAAACTTTTGGCCACAACTGTACATTACGCTACACTACATTACACCACACTACATTAGGCTACACTTTGCTATGCTACTTTACAGTACAATACATTCGGCTACACTACATTAGGTAACACTACATTAGGTTACACTACATTAGGTTACACTACATTAGGTAACACTACATTAGGTAACACTACATTAGGTAACACTACATTAGGTTACACTACATTAGGTTACACTACATTAGGTTACACTACATTAGGTAACACTACATTAGGTAACACTACATTAGGTTACACTACATTAGGTAACACTACATTAGGTAACACTACATTAGGTTACACTACATTAGGTAACACTACATTAGGTTACACTACATTACGTAACACTACATTAGGTAACACTACATTAGCTTACACTACATTAGGTAACACTACATTAGGTAACACTACATTAGGTTACACTACATTAGGTTACACTACATTAGGTAACACTACATTCAGCTACACTATGTTAGGTTACACTACATTAGGTAACACTACATTAGGTTACACTACATTATGTAACACTACATTAGGTAACACTATATTAGGTTACACTACATTAGGTTACACTACATTAGGTAACACTACATTCAGCTACACTATGTTAGGTTACACTACATTAGGTAACACTACATTCAGCTACACTATGTTAGGTTACACTACATTAGGTAACACTACATTAGGTTACACTACATTACGTAACACTACATTAGGTAACACTATATTAGGTTACACTACATTAGGTTACACTACATTAGGTAACACTACATTCAGCTAAACTATGTTAGGTTACACTACATTAGGTTACACTACATTAGGTAACACTACATTAGGTAACACTACATTAGGTTACACTACATTCAGCTATACTACATTAGTCTACACTAAGCTACGCTACATTACAGTACACTACTGATACACATACATCATAATACTGACACGTACATCATAATACTATTTAACCTTTATTTTATCAGGGAGTCATACTGAGACAAAGGTCTATTTTACAGATGAGCCCTGAATTACAGAAATTACAAAAAAATATACATCAATGTAAATACAACATGCAAGCAGAAAGAGCAATATGGTCATGAAAAACAAACCTATTCATCAGGAATAAGATCCTCCGATTTCTGAATTTCCCTAGAGGCACCAAAACATCAAATTTAAGAACATTTTGAAGATTGTTCAACAAATAAGGTGCAATAAAACTAAGCTGATTTACTTAACTCAGTAGAGACCAAAGGAATATCCAGAGTTAACAATCGCTGAGACCGGGTGTGGTAACTTGTATGTCTAAAGTTTAGTAAAGATGTTAGGTACAGTGGGACTTTTTGTAAAAGGGCTTTATAAATGAAAATAGCAATGCATCAACCTATGTGACATCAAAGAGGGCCAACCAACTTTCTGGTAGAGAATGCAGTGATGTACAACATTTTTTTGCCCGTAATAAAGCGCAGTGCGCTATGGTAAACTGCATCTAACGGCTTTAATGAAGTGGTTGTTGTTAAATCAGGAGTTCTCTCTATGACACAAATCTTTACACCACACAGCAAACTCCTCTCTAACAACTTCACTAAGACACGCCAGTCACTTCAACAGCCTCCTACGCCATGTCAAAGCAGTGTTTCTGGTTGTACAGTGACAAGTCATAAGTTTTCAGGTGTTAGACATGTCCTGGTCTTATGTCCTACGCACTTCATACTGGTGGGTGTACACAGAAAAAGGATTTAGTTTCATTCCGCTGTATTTGAGGCTGTTGCATTTTCTCACTATATGGCACCCCAATGCATTTACTGGTGACTCCATTGATAGCGAAACAAGCCATGATCAGCCATTGGGATACAGTTGAAGTCAGAAGTTTACATACACTTAGGTTGAAGTCATTAAAACTCATTTTCCAACCACTCCACAGATTTCATGTTAACAAACTATAGTTTTGGCAAGTCGGTTAGGACATCTACTGTGAGGGCTTGGTTGTGGTAAGGCCTCTTACTCCCACCTAGGGGAGGAGAGAGGCACACAACCAAGCTCTCACACACTAACGAGGGAGATTATCATCCCCAATCAGAGACAGCTGTCTAGCGTTGTCTCTGATTGGGGATAGTATTTAATCCCCACACAAATCCACCTGTGTGTGGATCATTGTTCCTGCTTGTCTGCTTCGTGTTCCAGAAAGCGAGTGAGTCACTGTGTTTCGTTTGTATCGTGTTTTTTTTGTTTTCTATGTCATCTCCGTCTTTTATTTAAATGCTTCGTGAGTCCATCTCATTAATAAAAGAGGAATGACACTCCATCAGCGCTCCGTTTATCGTCCCTTAACTACGCACCGTGACAGAATGATCCACCACCCTGGGACGCAACGGGGGATTACGTTAGGAGATATCCTCCTCGGTATGGGGAAAATTACCGAGGAGGAACACTCTTACTATCGCTCGGTGGAGGAAGGCTGGGGTCCGGAGCAGCCCGGTACGGCCCGCGCCTGCTCCGCGCACCAGCCAAACGGTGCGTTTCCCCAGCCCGGCGCGACCCGTGCCAGCTAAACGCAACAACCCAACAGTGCGTTTCCCCAGCCCGGTACGACGTGTGCCAGCTAAACGCACTAGCCAAACGGTGCGTTTCCCCAGCCCGGTGCGACCTGTGCCAGCGCCTCGCATCAGAACAGTGGTGCGTTCCCCCAGTCCAGTATGCCCCATGCCTACTCCTCGCACGGAGGCTACCGCGACGGTCGCCAGCACAGCTCTGTGGTTGGAGACCATCTCTGCGTCGGTGCCCAGAGTGGGCACGACGTTCAGACCCGCTGTGGAGCAGGAGCTCCATAGCGCGTCGGTGCCCAGTCTGGGGCCGACAGCCAGCCCAACCACAGGGCTGGAAACCCTCTCTGCGTCGGTGCCCAGGGTGGGCACGACGTTCAGCCCCGCTGTGGAGCAGGAGCTCCATAGCGTGTCGGTGCCCAGTCTGGGGCCGACAGCCAGCCCAACTACAGGGCTGGAAACCCTCTCTGCGTCGGTGCCCAGGGTGGGCACGACGTTCAGCCCCGCTGTGGAGCAGGAGCTCCATAGCGCGTCGGTGCCCAGTCTGGGGCCGACAGCCAGCCCAACCAGAGGGCTGGAAACCATCTCTGCGTCGGTGCCCAGGGTGGGCACGACGTTCAGCCCCGCTGTGGAACAGGAGCTCCGTAGCGTGTCGGTGCCCAGTCTGGGGCCGACAGCCAGCCCAACCACAGGGCTGGATACCATCTCTGCGTCGGTGCCCAGGGTGGGCACGACGTTCAGTCCCGCTGTGGAGCAGGAGCTCCATAGCGCGTCGGTGCCCAGTCTGGGGCCGACAGCCAGCCCAACCAGAGGGCTGGAAACCATCTCTGCGTCGGTGCCCAGGGTGGGCACGACGTTCAGCCCCGCTGTGGAGCAGGAGCTCCATAGCGTGTCGGTGCCCAGTCTGGGGCCGACAGCCAGCCCCACCAGAGGGCTGGAAACCATCTCTGCGTCGGTGCCCAGGGTGGGCACGACGTTCAGCCCCGCTGTGGAGCAGGAGCTCCATAGCGTGTCGGTGCCCAGTCTGGGGCCGACAGCCAGCCCCACCAGAGGGCTGGGAACCATCTCTGCGTCGGTGCCCAGGGTGGGCACGACGTTCAGTCCCGCTGTGGAGCAGGAGCTCCATAGCGTGTCGGTGCCCAGTCTGGGGCCGACAGCCAGACCAGCTGCAGGGCTGAAGACCACCTCTGCGTCGGTGCCCAGGGTGGGCACGGCATCCAGCCTGAGGTCTCCGGAGAAGGTCAGCAGCCCGAGGCCTCCTGTGACGGTCAGCAGCCTGAGGTCTCCTGTAAAGGTCAGCAGCCTGAGGCCTCCTGTGAAGGTCAGCAGCCCGAGACCTCCGGAGAAGGTCAGCAGCCCGAGACCTCCGGAGAAGGTCAGCAGCCCGAGGCCTCCGGTGAAGGTCAGCAGCCCGAGACCTCCGGAGAAGGTCAGCAGCCCGAGACCCCCAGAGAAGGTCAACAGCCCGAGGCCTCCAGAGAAGGTCAGCAGCCCGAGGCCTCCAGAGAAGGTCAGCAGCCCGAGGCCTCCAGTGAAGGTCAGCAGCCCGAGGTCTCCAGTGAAGGTCAGCAGCCCGAGGCCTCCAGTGAAGGTCAGCAGCCCGAGGCCTCCAGTGAAGGTCAGCAGCCCGAGGCCTCCAGTGAAGGTCAGCAGCCCGAGGCCTCCAGTGAAGGTCAGCAGCCCGAGGCCTCCAGTGAAGGTCAGCGCCACGCCACCTCCAGCAAAGGTCAGCGCCACGCCACCTCAAGCGAAGGTCAGCGCCACGCCACCTCCAGCGAAGGTCAGCGCCACGCCACCTCCAGCGAAGGTCAGCGTTCCGCCACCTCCAGCGAAGGTCAGCGTTCCGCCACCTCCAGCGAAGGTCAGCGTTCCGCCACCTCCAGTGAAGGTCAGCAGCCCGGAGCCTCCAGCCACAGCTCAAGGTCTGGAGCCTCCTCCACCGGTGCCCAGTCCGGGGCCGGTCATCGACGTCGCTCCAGTGAAGGAGCAGTCCGCTCCACCGGTGCCCAGTCCGGGGCCGGTCGTCTACGTCGCTCCAGTAACGGAGCAGTCCATTCCACCGGTGCCCAGTCCGGGGCCGGCCGTAGGAGAGAAGCTACTCTCACAGCCTGTGCCACGCCCGGAACCGGAACCGGAGCCTCCACCAGCAACCACCTCAGTACCCCGCCATGTCCCCCCTAGAGTTTTGGACATTTTTTCTTTCAGGAGAGGGGGGATTTTTTTGTGTGCGATCGGGAGTCCGCACCTTAGGGGGGGGGTACTGTGATGGCTTGGTTGTGGTAAGGCCTCTTACTCCCACCTAGGGGAGGAGAGAGGCACACAACCAAGCTCTCACACACTAACGAGGGAGATTATCATCCCCAATCAGAGACAGCTGTCTAGCGTTGTCTCTGATTGGGGATAGTATTTAATCCCCACACAAATCCACCTGTGTGTGGATCATTGTTCCTGCTTGTCTGCTTCGTGTTCCAGAAAGCGAGTGAGTCACTGTGTTTCGTTTGTATCGTGTTTTTTTTGTTTTCTATGTCATCTCCGTCTTTTATTTAAATGCTTCGTGAGTCCATCTCATTAATAAAAGAGGAATGACACTCCATCAGCGCTCCGTTTATCGTCCCTTAACTACGCACCGTGACATCTACTTTGTGCATGACACAAGTAATTCTTCCAAAAATTGTTTACAGACAGATTATTTCACTTATGATTCACTATATCACAGAAGTTTACATACACTAAGTTGACTGTGCCTTTAAACAGCTTTGAAAATTCCAGAAAATGATGTCATGGCTTTAGAAGCTTCTGATAGGCTAATTGACATAATTTGAGTCAATTGGAGGTGTACCTGTGTACCGCTCAGAAAGGAGACGCGTTCTGTCTCCTAGAGATGAACGTACTTTGGTACGAAAAGTGCAAATCAATCACAGAACAACAGCAAAGGACCTTATGAATATGCTGGAGGAAACGGGTACAAAAGTATCTATATCCACAGTAAAACGAGTCCTATATCGATATAACCTGAAAGGCCACTCAGTAAGGAAGAAGCCACTGCTCCAAATCCGCCATAAAAAAGCCAGACTATGGTTTGCAACTGTATGGTACTTTTTGGAGAAATGTCCTCTGGTCTGATGAAACAAAAATAGAACTGTTTGGCCATAATGACCATTGTTATGTTTGGAAGAAAAAGGGGGAGGCTTGCACGCCGAAGAACACCATCCCAACAGTGAAGCACGGGGGTGTCAGCATCATGTTGTGGGGGTGCTTTGCTACAGGAGGGACTGGTGCACTTCAGAAAATAGATGGCATCATGAGAAAGGAAAATTATGTGGATATATTGAAGCAACATCTCAAGACATCAGTCAGGAAGTCATCTTCCAAATGGACAATGACCCCAAGCATACTTCCAAAGTTGTGGCAAAATGGCTTAAGGACAACAAAGTCGAGGCCTACAAACCTGACTCAGTTACACCAGTTCTGCCAGGAGGAATGGGCCAAAATTCACCCAACTTATTGTGGGAAGCTTGTGGAAGGCTACCTGAAACGTTTGACCCAAGTTAAACAATTTAAAGGCAATGCTACCAAATACTAATTGAGTGTATGTAAACTTCTGACCCACTGGGAATGTGATGAAAGAAATAAAAGCTGAAATAAATCATTCTCTCTACTATTATTCTGACATTTCACATTCTTAAAATAAAGTGGTGATCCTAACTGACCTAAGACAGGGAATGTTTACTAGGATTAAATGTCAGTAATTGTGAAAAACTGTGTTTGAACGGATTTTGCAAAGGTGTATGTAAACTTCCGACTTCAACTGTACATGGATAACACAGGAGGCTGCTGAGGGGAGGACGGCTCATAATAATGGCTCGAATGGAGTAAATGGAATTGCATAAAACACCTGGAAACCATGGAAACCATGGATTTGATGTATTTGATACTGTTCCACTGATTCCACTCCAGCCATTCCTACGAGCCTGCGGTAATGGCTGAAAAACCAAATGTGTTAGGTATGTCAGATAGTGTCTGTGTGTGTCTTTATGTTATTATATTATATATTATTTATAAGTGAGTCTGTTGGACTGTGTTTCGGGGAAGGACACAGAAAGGGAGTAGAGGGGGGAGGGGTGCAGCAGTGTAGTCTGTACTTCACACCAGATGCCGAACATGACATTTTCTGGCTGGGCCAGTCAACCCCAGCAGGGTGGACATCTGTGGAGCTGCCTTTCATCTCTCCGTACCCCCCTTTTCATCCCCAAACGAGATGACTTGGTACCTGGGCTGGGCGATGCGAGGCCAAGGGGCCCTGGAGACAACCCAGCCAGAGGAGAACTAACTACTGCAGCCAACCAGCCAGCCAGCTAGTTCCTGGGCTCTGCTCGGCTCTGCTCTCCCCAGCTGGGGTTGCTTCTTGCCCGGGGCCTACCTAGCCTGCCGCACAGCCATCCTGCTGCAACATCTGTTCTCTCTCCCAGGCCTGTTTGATCTGCAGCCCATAGCCCTGTCTGTCTGTCTGTCTGTCTGTCTGTCTGTCTGTCTGTCTGTCTGTCTGTCTGTCTGTCTGTCTGTCTGTCTGTCTGTCTGTCTGTCTGTCTGTCTGTCTACCTGTCTGTCTGTCTGTCTACCTGCCTGCCATCCTACCTGCCAGCCTGTCTGCCTGTCTGTCTGTATCCCTGAATTTTCAGTTTAGGTCTGTATTATTGTGAGGAAAAGGCCTAACTGATTTTGGTTGCTCTAAATGTGGTTAGAGCAACCGTATTGACAGTGTTCCTGCGAAATGGTTACAAACATTGGTGTCCAAAAGCCACAGCCACTCATTGTAGCAATAGGCTGGCTCCCAATGACTGTATGGACGATCTTGTTGAGGTCACGGCTGGAAATATCTGCATCATTATTCTCCCTCCCTCAATATACAGTAAGTCGTCTATATAAGTCTTCTATAAACACATAGAACTGCGGTGAACATAAGAATTCACATAGAATTATAGAATCACATTCATAGTATGTATTCCAGTGTATGGCCCACTATTCCCTATATATAGAACACTACGTTTGACCAAAAGTAGCACACTATAGAGTAAATATGGTGTCTTTTCAGACGTACAGCCCAAGACTTGTCCCAGCCAACACAAAGAGAGCCATCAGTCCCTCTGGGATAAGCTGTCTCTCAGTTTTTTTTCTCAGCACCAAAGACTGTTGCTGCAGCACAACAGCTCTACTGACCCACAACTGAGTCATTCCAGCAAGAGAGAGGAATGTTTATTCCAAATTAGATCCAGAGTTAAGGATTACGATTCAAGAACGTATTTACTTTTATTTGATTAATGAAGCCAAGCAAACCACCATCATCAGCAGATGTTTGTAAAATCAATATTTATTTGTTTAATCGTGTTGGTATCAATGGAATGGACTTATATTGAAAACATCATCCAGTAGTTGGTATTCAGATACCTTATGCAGGTGAGTAACAGGCTATGCAGGTGTAGATTTTTTAAAACCTTTATTTAACTAGGCAAATCAATTAAGAACAAATTCTTATTTACAATGATGGGGAACAGTGGGTTAACTGCTTTGTTCAGGGGCAGAACTAAAGATTTTTACCTTGTCAGATCGGGGATTCAATCCAGCAACCTTTTGGTTACTGACCGAACGTCCTAACCACTAGGCTACCAACCGCTGAAAACCCTCCCACTGGCTGGCCAACATATTCTCTCATAGAGTTTTCATTCAATAGGGTTTTGAGGACATTTATCTTAAGCCATCCCTTTAAATACGGTGTACCTTTAATTAGAATTTTGTCAACAGAATACATTGAGAGAACGGGTTCAGACTACATCTAAATATATGCATATTCGTCTCCATTTCAGCACCAACTGGTAGATAAAAAAAATACTCTGATCTTGTACATTTTTGGGTTAGGAAAGTATTTATGAGTCATAATGAATAAAATAAACAGGTTTGGAGAGCCTGTACTCACAAAATATATTGCCAAATGATTCCCAAATGATTGAACAACATAAGCCTAACATGATCCACTAATGCTAGCGACCTCAGGAACAGCTTACACAGACGTGACAGGAAAGAAAGGTCAACAGAATGGAATGTAGGCTACAAATTGAAGAACACTAAAACTAAAGTGACACTTATAAATGTACGTGGGTATTACTGACGATGGCACCCAATAGTGGCTAATATGTAATATAATGCAAATTGTAAAATAAAATATAATTTCCTCACACATAAAGATGGTGGAATTCTGAGGGAATTCAGTCAAAGACAGAATACGGCATATCTGTAGACCAGGCTCATAGGCTGCTGAGGGGAGGACGGCTCATAATAATGTCTGGAACTGATGTGTTATGATGTGTTTGATATCATTCTATTCACTCCATGAGCCGTCCTCCCCTCAGCAGCCTCCACTGCTGTAGACACACCTCCACCACGCCTTCATTTCTTAGATCTCTACCTTGAACGAATAGCGGGTGAAAAGTGCATGAAAAGGGAATTATGTTCCGTTTACGACTGCTTAACTCATTGAACATTAACATCAAGATCATTGAACATTACCGCCTGTAAAACTGACAGAAAAACCTCACACACAACAGCTACTCTGTCACCTCAAGGAAAAAGTCCTCTGGCTGTGCCATGGAACATCGCAGTCACATGCAGATCCCGTAGACTGTGAAAAGGGGGCCTCCATGTGCCAGCTAACTGTTTTCTTAAAGAGAAAAAGAAGAGACATATTTATGTTCTTGTTAAGCTAATGGAAACAGACTCAAAGCTAAGCAGCAGGAAATGGCACTTTAGTAAATTAAGCTCCTGTTTCTTTTTGCGTCTCTCTCTCTCTCTCTCTCCTCCCCCTCTCTCTCTCTCTCCCCTCTCTCTCCCCCCCTCTCTCTCCTCTCTCTCTCCCCCCTATCTCTCTCCTCTCTCTCCTCTCTCTCTCCACTCTCTCTCCTCTCTCTCCTCTCTCTCCTCTCTCTCTCCCCCTCTCTCTCCTCTCTCTCCTCTCTCTCTCCTCTCTCTCCTCTCTCTCTCCCCCTCTCTCTCCTCTCTCCCTTCTCTCTCCCCTCTCTCTCCCCTCTCTATCCTCTCTCTCCCCTCTTTCTCCTCTCTCTCTCCCCCTCTCTCTCCTCTCTCTCCACTCTCTCTCCTCTCTCTCCTCTCTCTCTCCTCTCTCTCCCCTCTTTCTCCCCTCTCTCTCTCCTCTCTCTCCTCTCTCTCTCCTCTCTCTCTCCTCTCTCTCTCCTCTCTCTCCCCTCTCTCTGACCTAAAACCAACTCTGGAGTTGAAACATGACAAGTGTGAAATGCTTTATGACCATGCTGCCAGAGATTACATTACATGAATAACAACTGGGATGATACTGCATATAGCCCAATCAGATACAATCTGAGTACTGTGGCAGTGTGGAAGAGTGGGAGGAAAGACTCTATCTAGGTCCAAATAACACTGCATTCCCTATGTATGGGCCCCGGTCAAAAGCAGTGCACTGCATAGGGAATGGGGTGCCATTTGGGATGTAGAAACTGTTGCGTTCTCTAGGTGGCAGCTCTCAGTGAAGACTGAAGAGTATTGACAGGCAGGGTTGGATGGTTCTGCTCTCCCTTTGCCATGTTGGCTTGTCCCTGGCCAGGCTCATGGTTGGCTGGGGTGGGAGATGGTTGGCTGGAGAGGAGATGAGGCCACACTGTTGCCATCGTACTCCTCTCTCTCTCTCCTTTCCACCTCTATCTCTCCTCCCTTCCACCGCGCTCTCTTCTTCTTCATTCCACCTCTATCTCTCCTTCTTCCTTCCACCTCTATCTCTCCTCCCTTCCACCGCGCTCTCTCCTTCTTCCTTCCACCACTCTCTCTCCGTCCTCCCTAGATTAATTCATAATTTCAGAGAAAGAGCTCGATTGACACCAAGGTTATGCAGACTTCTAAGCATTGATGATTCATCAAAAATGTTACATTGACAACAAGCATTGTCATGTTTACACTCCTTTACCGAATCAACACTGTGCTTTTAATTCCACTTGAACCCTCCCGATGAATAAAGTCACTCTGGCGCGAAACTGAAGTGACCCCATTCTTCAGCACAGTCGTTTGTGATCTGATTAATTGTTTTCCGGAGGAGCCATAGTAATTGCGTCTGCGGCAGAGAGAGAGAGAGAGAGAGAGAGAGAGAGAGAGAGAGATACTTTTCACAGATCCCTGCTTATTAACATGTGACATAATTATAATGGGGAGAAACAGTAGAGTCCCAGTAGACCGCCATAACACAGACACAGTTAGACACAGTTAATGACAGAAGATAGACTTTAGACCTTAAGCCTGAACAGGGTCGTATACATTAAGCACCAAACGAAAGAAAACAGACTGAACAGGGAAGGATCTACCTGA
This sequence comes from Thymallus thymallus, assembly GCA_023634145.1. Classification (NCBI taxonomy): domain Eukaryota; kingdom Metazoa; phylum Chordata; class Actinopteri; order Salmoniformes; family Salmonidae; genus Thymallus; species Thymallus thymallus. The sequence goes on along the minus strand of CM042411.1, from coordinate 23,437,359 downwards.
ACATGTCCAATAAGAAACTATTTTCTATTGCAAAATGTTTCGCAATGGTGCGCACTAATGAATATCACCCAGCTCTGAGAGAGGACCTGTCACTAGCCAGGCAGATGGGGAAGAGGTCTACATAGAGGACAGGGACACCAACACACCACAGAACTGTGTTAGTCCTCTGAGCTAAAGCCTAGGCATTCACTTGGGGAGCTGACACAAGACCTCAGGTTACTCGTCATGTTCACTGAACCACCTCCGTTACATACAACAGCTTCACTTCTCTAGCTCAGCCTCGATCAATGGACCAGCCCTTTCTACAGCTCTCAGACTCCAAGAGACTGTTGCTACTTACCAGTTGTGTTTTTTTTTCATAAACCATTAAGTCTGCAACAATGTCTGTCTTAACAAAAAGTAATTTTAAAAAGAGAGATTGGCTGTTACCGTAGAGGACAAAGAAGAGACTATCACAACAGATGGGGATTTAATTGATATCCATATAAATCAAAAAACAATCAAGACAACCTTTCAGACCCTCAAAGTCAGACTCTGTCATTTCGTCTTTCATCAATTAGCTATTATATACAATAGGGCACTAGTTAATGTTTTGGTGGATGGTGAAATATGGCTTCAGTAAAACTAAATCATTCCTAATAATGAGACACTGGATGATGACAGAAGCTAAACTGTACGTTCACTAACGATGTGTCTTGTCCCTCGGGTTCAGGTCAGGAAGTTTGTCCCCTCGGGTGTGTCCTAGCTCACAGGTGTCCCTCTCCCTGCTCCCATGGCCTTAATCAAAGGAGCGGTGACATTTACCTACATAGATCTACCGCACCTGCACAACAACAGCTGGATCAACTCAGACACTTTGCATCTTATCCTGTTCTGTATCTGTCTGTCCTTTCAGCTAGCCAGTACTGCTATGGGTAACCAGTATCAACACATGCAAAACACTTCAGCCTACAGCTCACCGTTTTACAGCTGCTTTTGTGGATTTTCATGCTGATACGAGTGTATTCAAATGATTGTGATGTGAACAGGGGTGTTTTACTGTTATGGTTCACAAAGGGATTTTCTTATTGTGGGTGCATCCCAAATGTCAGCCTATTCCCTATGTAGTACACTGCTTTGGACCAGGGCTTATAGGGACTTTATTGGGAATAGGGTGCCATTTGGAACCGAGGCAACGTACTGGTTACGGACGAAAAACCGCTTTGCTGTTTGTCTTGCAAATGTGGGACCTTTATGGACAAAGGTCACAAAAAGTGTACAGTACCGTCATGCCGAGGGACAGATTCAAAGAGTAAACTCACAACACACAATCTTTGAGAAGATGTACCACTCCTGACATAGAATAGGATTTTGCATGTGTCGTTGCAAGTGTCGTTGCAAGTGTCGTTGCACTAGTTCCTGTAGTCGTGTAAAAACAATATTTTCTCTTTATTGTAAGAAACACAGACAAATACAGACATGTTGTTCCTGTCTCTCTCTCCATCTCTCTCTCCCGCCCTGATTGTGAGCCCCAGTTGTCTTGTCATATTTTGAAGCTGATAACAAGACAAAGACAGCTCCTCAGGGCCTCACAGCAGTCACTCCTTAACTAAATGACTGGTGCCACTTTCTCAGTGGCAATTTAGACATTTTCAGACAGACACTACTAGCTATCCATCATGTTGTTGAGACTCCATTTTTTCTTCTTTTTTTTCTTGTTAATTGTTCTGGTCATTGGTTTTGTTATAGAGTGCATTTTTTAAATAATTAAACATAATTGCGTATCTGAACAGAATATATTATCTCTCAGTGCCAGAGGCCTTGACAACAAGCAGTGTCAAAACAATGGATAAAAGCCTGAACTTATGTGTCATCTAGTGCTCAAAACCATCAGTTATCATAATTACATTGTACTTTGCTCTGGCAGAGATGCTTTTACATGCAGAACATGTTCCCCAACAGTAAGCAAATGGAACCCATGCTACACAGGAGATTAACGGGAATAAAGCATTAATTTAACAAGTCACTCAAAAAACACCATCTTAGTGTACGGTAAATGCAATTTAACAGTTCCATGTAGAATTAATAGAAAAAAGCTTTCTTGATTTTAATACCATTCTTTTTGCCAATTAGCAGTCTGAAAACCATTTATCCAGTCTGAAAACCATTAATCCAGTCTTAAAACCATGTACAGTAATAGTAAGCTTTTAACAGTGTGTGCATAAATAATTCCTATTTCCTTCACTGTCTCCGTCTGGTGAAACAAACAACTTTATATTAAAGGTAAAAACATGATCTTCTTTTCAAATCAATTTTTCAATGTTTAGCCTTCGTTCCTTTCACATAGCCCAATTCTCTTCAGAACAGTCTATTCCCACTCGGCCATTTACCTCTGTTGATCAATGTAACCATAGAGTAGAGCAGCAACCCATGTCAGATAGGCTACCAAACAACGTACTGACTGACCTCATTCACCACTCAGGGTCTTGGCATAATTGCATCCATGAAATGGGATTTGAGTGGTATTACATTAGTTCTTCTTCATTAGCCATTTGGCCTTCATTAAGTTTCCTGTTGAATGCTTTGCCATTATGGAATTATTCATCCGTTTTGAGATGTAATATTCTGTGAAGTGATTGGATACCATAACATTCCTTGTGATTGGATTTTATATTGTTGTTCCATGACTACAAAGAAAAATGACAAAAATTTGACAAGATGTGCCCAAGAAACCTCAATGAGGATACAAAACAGGATGCTATGAGGACCACATAAAGGGTTTCTACTGCTTTCATTTGTCATCCTCTGGGGTTCTTTGAAGTTGTAAGTAGTTTTTAAATGTACGTATTGTTTTAACCATATTGTTTTACTCCATTGAGAATATCCAGTTTATATTAGGAGCCATACGAATGACTGGTGTATACAGAATGTCCAGGTAGGCCAGCTTCCCATTATGAACCATGCTGCAGTACAGAGGATTCTCCGCCAGCCGAGAGAGAGAGAGAGAGAGAGAGAGAGAGAGAGAGAGAGAGAGAGAGAGAGAGCGAGAGAGAGAGAGAGAGAGAGAGAGCGAGAGAGAGAGAGAGAGAGAGAGAGAGACCATTCTCCCACAGCCCTGACTCATCTGATTTTAAATGCAGCAGTCTTACTCCCATCATATTTCACAGCGGCCAGCAGCCCGGCCTGTCATTGGCTATTGCCCTGCAGGGACTACTGGTCAAAAGTAGTGCACTGTATAAAAAATCGGTTGCCATTTGGGAAACATCCTAGCTATACCTTCCTGGAAAACCTACCCTTCCCATGTTGCAGTCCACCAACCTTATGGAAGAAAACATTGCAACACTGCAAAACAGACTAGTTCAGCCAGTGATAAACCCAGGTGATCATATATAAGTCGTATAGACTGTGCATATCTATTTAATTATTTCAGAGAACAATAGCTGCTATTCATGACAAATTCACCCAAACGTGAACATTATTTTCTGTCATTATCTCATGTACAGTAATAGCAGAGAGAGCATCAACAATTTGTATTGCCTTCATGTATTACATCTTACCAGCTCTATTTTTCATCCCCATCTAATGGACAGACAGTTTTCAGGTAGCTGCCATTTACTTGGAGATGCTGAGAGTCTGAGTGAGAGTCTCCCACTGCTCAGTGCTGCTGCTGGGTCAAGTCAATGTTGTGAGAGGGCCACCTTGGCACAGGGCCATTTGTCAAATCCGTCAATGCCTCAGATAATTAGTGGGCTTTAGCTACTTTCCGCATCAACTACCCCTCTACAGTCCCAGTATTTTAACAATCTTCAGCATCCACTACCACTGTCCAGTCCCACTACTTTAACTACCTTCAGCATCCACTACCACTCTCCAGTCCCAGTACTTTAACTACCTTCAGCATCCACTACCACTGTCCAGTCCCACTACTTTAACTACCTTCAGCATCCACTACCACTCTCCAGTCCCAGTACTTTAACTACCTTCAGCATCCACTACCACTCTCCAGTCCCAGTACTTTAACTACCTTCAGCATCCACTACCACTCTCCAGTCCCAGGACTCATAGGCCATGTCATCCTGCTCTCTCAATATATTCTCTCATTGTGGTTAAAAACCACACCCTTTTAAATATAGCAGCACAATGCAGTGTTGCGTTACGTAATCTACAAAATGGAGGCTGTTGGACAATGGGTCTGATCCTTGCAATAGTGCAGTAGCCTGGTACATAAATATTGAATGGTTGTCATCAAGCTGCCACTCAAAAATAAGCTCCAAGCTGTAACCAGTGCCTGCAATCTGGTTCAGTCAACCTACCGGGGTATTTACAAACGGAAGAGGAACTAAATCATCCACGTGTATTGATCACATCTTTACTAATGTTGCAGAAATCTCTATCCGTACCCATTGGTTGTACAGTAGTGATCACAGTAAAAAAGCCATATCTAGAAAAAACTAAGTTCCAAAGACTGGTCCTAAAATTGTGTGTAAAAAGAAAGTGCTACCTACAGTTGAAGTCAGAAGTTTACATACACCTTAGCCAAATACATTTAAACTCAGTTTTTCACAATTCCTGACATTTAATCCTAGTAAACATTCCTTGTCTTAGGTCAGTTAGGATCACCACTTTATTTGAAGAATGTGAAATGTCAGCATAATAGTAGAGAGAATGATTTATTTCAGCTTTTATTTCTTTCATCACATTCCCAGTGTGTCAGAAGTTCACATACACTCAATTAGTATTTTTTAGCATTGCCTTTAAATTGTTTAACTTGGGTCAAACGTTTCGGGTAGCCTTCCACAAGCTTCCCACATTAAGTTGGGTGAATTTTGGCCCATACCTCCTGGCAGAACTGGTGTAACTGAGTCAGGTTTGTAGGCCTCCTTGCTTGCACACACTTTCAGTTCTGCCCACAAATTTTCTATAGGGTTGAGGTCAGGGCTTTGTGATGGCCACTCCAATACCTTGACTTTGTTGTCCTTAAGCCATTTTGCCACAACTTTGGAAGTATACTTGGGGTCATTGTCCATTTGGAAGACCCATTTGCGACCAAGCTTTAACTTCCTGACTGATGTCTTGAGATGTTGCTTCAATGTATCCACATAATTTTCCTTCCACATGATGCCATCTATTTTGTGATGTGCACCAGTCCCTCCTGCAGCAAAGCACCCCCACAACATGATGCTGCCACCCCCGTGCTTCACGGTTGGGATTGTGTTCTTCAGCTTGCAAGCCTCACCCTTTTTCCTCCGAACAAACGATAGTCATTATGGCCAAACAGTTCTATTTTTTCTCTAAAAAGTACGATCTTTGTCCCCATGTGCAGTTGCAAACCGTAGTCTGGCTTTTTTATGGTGGTTTTGGAGCAGTGGCTTCTTCCTTTCAAATTATGTCAATATAGGACTCGTTTTACTGTGGATATAGATACTTTTGTACCTGTTTCCTCCAGCATCTTTACAAGGTCCTTTGCTGTTGTTCTGGGATTAATTTGCAATTTTCGCACCAAAGTACGTTCATCTCTAGGAGACAGAACGCGTCTCCTTCCTGAGCGGTATGACGGCTGCGTGGTCCCATGGTGTTTACACTTGCGTACACTTGTTTGTACAGATGAATGTGGTACCTTCAGGCATTTAGAAATTGCTCCCAAGGATGAACCAGACTTGTGGAGGTCTACATATTTATTTCTGATGTCTTTGCTGATTTCTTTTGATTTTCCCATGATGTCGAGCAAAGAGGCACTGAGTTTGAAGGTAGGCCTTGAAATACATCCACAGGTACACCTCCAATTGACTTAAAATATGTCAATTAGCCCATCAGAAGCCATGACATTTTCAATTTTTGGAATTTTTGTGTATGTAAACTTCTGACCCACTAGAATTGTGATATAGTGAATTCTAAGTGAAATAATCTGTCTGTAAACAATTGTTGGAAGAATTATTTGTGTCATGCACGAAGTAGATGTCCTAACCGACTTGCCAAAACTAGATTTTTAATGACTTCAACCTAAGTGTATGTAAACTTCCGACTTAAACTGTATATCCCCCCCACTGGAATGAGGAACATCCTGACGCTGCACTTGAAGCAATTTATGAAACAGTTTCTTCCGCTTACTGAGAGCACCTTCAAGAAACTGACTGTTAGAACTGCCAAATCCCCATGGATCGATGATGAATTGAAAAACTGTATGGTTGAGAGGGATGAGGCAAATGGAATAGCAAATAAGTCAGACTACACAGCAGACTGGCAAACATACAGTAAATTGAGAAATCACGTAACTTAACTAAACAAAAAAAAGAAGAAACTATACTATGGAACAAAGATAAATTATATAAAGAATGATAGTAAAAAGCTCTGGAGTACTTCAACTGAAATTCTAGGCATTCTTCATTGAGGCAGATGGCTTGTCCATAACAAAACCCTTTGATATTGCCAACCACTTTAATAACTTTTTTCGTTGACAAGATTAGCAAACGGACATGCAAACAACAAATGCTGAACCTTTATATTCATGTATAATGGACCAAATAATGAAACACAACCACTGTCGTTTCGAGTTCCACAAAGTGGGTGTGGAAGAGGTAAAACATTGTTTGCTCTCTATAAATAAAGACAAACCACCTGGTACCGACGACCTGTGTCACGACGGGGTGTGTAAGCAGACCAAGGTGCAGCGCAGTAGTAGTTCGACATCGTATTTATTTAAATAAATATACTAAATGAAGAACTAACCAACACAAGACAAAGTACTTACAATAACAGACAGACACTCACACTCACACTCACACTCCTACTCCCACTCCTACTCCCACTCCTACTCACACTCCTACTACATCGACTGACATAAAGACAATGAACCACACCAAGGTGTGGGACATGACAACTTAAGTAGGATCCCCAATCAGAGACAACGCATAGCAGCTGCCTCTAATTGGGGACCCAACACAAAACACCACAGAACTAGACATACTAGATCTGTCAGGCTCTGACCATGGCTAAAAAAAGGAGCCAAAGGCTTCTCTATGGCCAGAGCCTGACAACCTGGATGGTAAATAAAGACAAACCACCTGGTACCGACAACCTAGATGGTAAATAAGGACAAACCACCTGGTACCGACTACCTGGATGGTAAATAAAGACAAACCACCTGGTACCGACTACCTGGATGGTAAATAAGGACAAACCACCTGGTACCGACTACCTGGATGGTAAATAAAGATAAACCACCTGGTACCGACAACCTAGATGGTAAATAAGGACAAACCACCTGGTACCGACTACCTGGATGGTAAATAAAGACAAACCACCTGGTACCGACTACCTGGATGGTAAATAAAGACAAACCACCTGGTACCGACTACCTGGATGGTAAATAAGAACAAACAACCTGGAACCGACTACCTGGATGGTAAATAAGGACAAACCACCTGGTACCGACTACCTGGATGGTAAATAAGGACAAACCACCTGGTACCGACTACCTGGATGGTAAATAAGAACAAACAACCTGGTACCGACTACCTGGATGGTAAATAAGGACAAACCACCTGGTACCGACTACCTGGATGGTAAATAAGGACAAACCACCTGGTACCGACTACCTGGATGGTAAATAAAGATAAACCACCTGGTACCGACAACCTAGATGGTAAATAAGGACAAACAACCTGATACCGACTACCTGGATGGTAAATAAAGACAAACCACCTGGTACCGACTACCTGGATGGTAAATAAAGACAAACCACCTGGTACCGACTACCTGGATGGTAAATAAGAACAAACAACCTGGTACCGACTACCTGGATGGTAAATAAGGACAAACCACCTGGTACCGACTACCTGGATGGTAAATAAGGACAAACCACCTGGTACCGACTACCTGGATGGTAAATAAGAACAAACAACCTGGTACCGACTACCTGGATGGTAAATAAGGACAAACCACCTGGTACCGACTACCTGGATGGTAAATAAGGACAAACCACCTGGTACCGACTACCTGGATGGTAAATAAGAACAAACAACCTGGTACCGACTACCTGGATGGTAAATAAGGACAAACCACCTGGTACCGACTACCTGGATGGTAAAATGCAGAGGTTGGTAGCAGAATACATTGTGACTCCTCTGTTTGCTACATCTTTCATTTAAGCCCTCCCCTTTGTGCACTAAGGTGTTATTTTATCAGTTTTTTAAAACTGGTTTTATTGCTAACTTGAGTTACATGGGGTGGCAGACAGTTCCATGTAGTCATGCCTCTATGTAATACTGTGCGTTTCCCAGCCTCTGACCTGGACCTGGGGACTGTGATGAGACCTCTGGTTGCATGTCTTGTGTTGTACCGATTAGTGTCCGAACTGTGTGCTAACTGCTTGAACAGACAAGTTTGGTACCTTCAACACATCCATACCTCGCACAAAGACCAATAGTGATGCAGTCAATCTCTCCTCAACTTGAGCCAGGAAAGACTGACATGCATGTTACTGACACTTTCCCTCCATCAACATCTAAGTGCGATACGTGCTGCTTTATTCTGGACCAACTGCAATTTAGCTATGTCCTTCTTTGCCGCACATGACAACACAGCTGGGCAGTAGTCCCTCTGCGACAAAACAGGGCCTGTAAGACCTGTCAGGTTGACTGAGATGTCAAGAAGGCAGAGCAACGCCCTATTGTGGACACACCTCTTCCCATTCTAACCATTGAGTGTATATGTTTTGACCATGACAGCTTGCTATTTAGGGTTACACCCAGCAGTTTAGTCAATAGCCACATTATTCAATAATAGATCTTAACGAGGTTTAGCATTGAGCGAGTGATATGTCCCAAAAATGATGCTTTTCGTTTTCGAGATATTTAGCACAACATTTTACTGTTGCAGCCAACGTGTATACTGTTGAGTCATCAGCGTACATACTGTAGACACAGTATTTGATCTAACACAATTATATTCTAAAAGCTTATTAAGCACTTGTAACAGGCTGATTGATTGATCGGCTGTTTAAACCATTAAAGGGTGCTCTGCTATTCTTGGGTAGCAAAATTACCTTTGCCTCCATCCATGTCTGAAAGGGGACTGTGAAGAGCCATTTTATATATACACTGGGGGCCAAAAGATTGGAATATTACTAATTCAAGGGTTTTTTACATTGTAGAATAAAAATGAAGAGATCAAAACTATGACATAACACATATGGAATCATGTAGTAACCAGAAAAGTGTTATATAAAATATATTTTATATTTGAGATTCCACCGTCCTTCCCTCCACCTTCCTTCATTCCACCGTCCTTCCCTCCTCTGTTCTCCCTCCACCGCCCTTCCCTCCTCAGTCCTTCCCTCCACCGTCCTTGCCTCCACCGTCCTTGCCTCCTCAGTCCTTGCCTCCTCAGTCCTTGCCTCCTCAGTCCTTGCCTCCTCAGTCCTTCCCTCCACCGTCATCACATCCCCCAGCTAAGCATCATTCCAACTGACCCATCCCCCTCTCCTTCCTCCATCCAACCCATTCTCTCTCTCTCTCTCTCTCTCTCTCTCTCTCTCTCTCTCTCTCTCTCTCTCTCTCTCTCTCTCTCTCTCTCTCTCTCTCTCTCTCTCTCTCTCTCTCTCTCCTCTCTCTCTCTCTCTCTCTCTCTCTCTCTCCTCTCTCCTCTCTCCTCTCTCTTCTCTCTCTCTCTCTCTCTCTCTCGTCGTACATATATAGGGTGGCAGGTACCCTAGTGGTTAGAGCATTGGGCCAGTAACCAAAAGGTCGCTGGTTCGAATATCTGAGCCGACAAGGTGAAAAAGACCTGTTGATGTGTCCCTTGAGCAAGGCACTTAACTCTAATTTGCTCCAGAGGCTGACCCTGTAGGTAGGCTGTTATTATAAATAAGAATGTGTTATTAACTGACTTGCCTAGTTAAATAAAAATAAAATAAATAAAAATACATCTAGCAGGAAGTTAGGAAGTGCAGCTCAGTTTCCACTTAATTAGTGGGCAGTGTACACATAGCCTGTCTTCTCTCAATAGCAAGGCTATGCTCACTGAGTCTGTACATAGTCAGAAATGTCTTCAATTTTGGGTCAGTGACAGTGGTCAGGTATTCTGCCACTGTGTACTCTCTGTTTAGGGCCAAATAACATTCTAGTTTGCTCTGTTTGTTTGTTAATTATTTCCAATGTGTCAAGTAAATATGATTTGGTTGGGTCTAATTGTGTTGCTGTTCTGAGGCTCTGTGGGGTCTGTTTGTGAACAGAGCCCCAGGACCAGCTTGCTTAGGGGACTCTTCTCCAGGTTCATCTCTTTGTTATGGAAGGTTTGGGAATCGCTTATTTTTAGGTGGTTGTAGAATTAACCGCCTCTTTTCTGGATTTTTGATAATTAGCGGGTATCGGCCTAATTCTGCTTTGCATGCATTATTTGGTGTTTTACATTGTACACGGAGGATATTTTTGTCCCATTTTGTGAATTCTTGGTTTGTGAGCGGACCACAGACATCACAACCATAAAGGGCAATGGGTTCTACAACTGATTCAAGTATTTTTTGCCAGATTCTAACTGGAATGTCGAATTTTATGTTCCTTTTGATGGCATAGAAGGCCCTTCTTGCCTTGTCTCTCAGATTGTTCACAGCTTTGTGGAAGTGACCTGTGGCGCTGATGTATGTTTAGTTTTTTTGTGTGCTCTAGGGCAACGGTGTCTAGATGGAATTTGTGTTCATGGGCCTGGCTACTGGACCTTTTTTGGAAGACTATTACTTTTTTCTTACTGAGATTTACTGTCAGGGACCAGGTCTGACAGAATCTGTGCAGAAGATCTAGGTGATGCTGTAGGCCCTTCTTGGTTGGGGACATAAGCACCAGATCATCAGCAAACAGTAGACATTTAACTTCAGATTCTAGTAGGGTGAGGCCGGGTGCTGCAGACTGTTCTAGTGCCCTCGTCAATTCATTGATATATATATGTATGTTGAAGAGGGTGGGGCTTAAGCTGCATCCCTGTCTCACCCCTCGGGCCTGTGGAAAGAAATGTGTGTGTTTTTTGCCAATTTTAACCACACACTTATTGTTTGTGTACATGGATATTATGTTGTAGGTTTTCTCCCCAACTCCACTTCCATCAATTTGTATAGCAGACCCTCATTTCAAATTGAGTAGAAAGCTTTTTTGAAATCAACATTGCCTTTGTTTTGGTTTGTTTGTTTGTCAATTAGGGTGTGCACGGTGAATACGTGGTCTGTCGTATTTGCTCAGTACACTGTTTTCACTGAGGAAATGTATGAGTCTGCTGTTAATTATAATACAGAGGATTTCCCCAAGGTTGCTGTTGACGCATATCCCACGGTAGTTATTGGGGTCAAATTTGTTTCCACTTTTGTGGATTGGGGTGATCAGTCCTTGGTTCCAAATATTGGCGAATATGCCAGAGCTGAGGATTATGTTAAAGAGTTTAAGTATAGCCAATTGGAATTTGTGGTCTGTATATTTTATAATTTCATTTGCGATACCATCAACCCCACAGTCCTTTTTGGGTTGGAGAGTTTGTATTTTGTCCTGTTGTTCATTCAAATAAAATAAAATGTATTTATAAAGCCCTTTTTATATCAGCCGATGTCACAAAGTGCTATAAAGAAACCCAGCCTAAAACCCCAAACAGCAAGCAATGCAGATGTAGAAGCACGGTGGCTAGGAAAAACTCCATAGAAAGGCAAAACCTAGGAAGAAACCTAGAGAGGAACCAGGCTCTGAGGGGTGGCCAGTCCTCTTCTGGCTGTGCCGGGTGGAGATTATAACAATTCATGGCCATTAAGGCCCGTTCTTTCTCCAAGATGTTCAAATGTTCATAGATGACCAGCAGGGTCAAATAATAATAAAAGTAGTTGTGGAGGTTGCAACAGGTAAATACATCAGGAGTGAATGTCACTTGGCTTTTCAATGCAAAAGAGCACAGGTGCGGTAGAGCGAGAGCAATCAATTGGGTTCTTGTAGTCTTTAACGAGATTAAGCATTGAGTATATGTTTTTGATGTTTGTTCTTTGTTATAGGGCCAAAAAGATTGGAGAAGTGGTTTATCCATACATCTCCGTTTTGGATAGATAACTCTTTGTGTTGTTGTTTGTTTAGAGTTTTGCAATTTTCCCAGAAGTGGTTAGAGTCTATGGATTCTTCAATTACATTGAGCTGGTTTCTGACGTGCTGTTCCTTCTTTTTTCGTAGTGTATTTCTGTATTGTTTTTCTGATTCACCAAAGTGAAAGCATTGGCTCAGGTTTTCTGGGTCTCTATGGTTTTGGTTGGATAGGTTTCTACATTTATTTTGTTAGGTTTTTGCATTCTTCATCAAACCATTTGTCATTGTTAATTTTCTTCGGTTGTCTGCTTGACATTTTTAGATTTGATAGGGAAGCTGAGAGGTCAAATATACTGTTGAGGTTTTCTACTGACAAGTTTACACCTTCACTATTATAGTGAAACATTTTGTCCAGGAAATCTTCTAGAAGGGATTGAATTTGTTGTTGCCTAATAGTTTGTTGATAGATTTCCACACTACTTTCCTTCCATCTATAGCATTTCTTAATATTATTCAGTTCCTTTGGCTTTGATGCCTCGTTTAGTCCATAATGTTGCTTGATCAGTGGTTAGGCTATTTGCTGATCAAAAGTAGGAACAGGCGGGCCGGCGGCACTTTAATTGGGGATAAGGGACTCATAGTATGGTTGGAATGGAATAAATGGAATGGTATCAAACACATTTTCCATGTGGTTGATACCATTCCACTCATGCCATTTCAGCCATTATTATGAGCCGTCCTCCCCTCAGCAGCCTCCTGTGAAAGTATGCTACATGAAAAGTGCAACACTGTTAATATAAAAGTGTGTTAGTGTGGGTTTTCAGTGAATTTACAGTATGCAAATCACAAAGATTATCTACATTTCGGTGCAGGAAAAGTCTCAGCAATTGTTTTTAAATCAAATTAAGATCCTACATCTGTATGCCTCTGAGGCACAAGAAGGTACATTTTGGCAAGATAGTACAATTGTTGCCACCAACGCCATATTGAAGATGTAGGTAGTATACTCTAAAATGATAAAGGGTTCATTAACAGTGGGGAAGTCTCACTGTCCTCTCTGTCAAAATGGTAAAAAATAAGCAAGCGAAGTAACAGACAAACAGAGCATTCTTACTTGTTGGAGATGTATCTTACAATACATCGACTGTGTTCTCCCTTCCAAGAGAGCCTTAAAGACAGACATTTCAAATCAGTCCTTAATTCATGTGTCTAGACACCATTCAGGCAGTTAATATAGGTGCCTATTACCCACAGTGGTGCCCAGGGTGCATCCCAAATGGCACCCTATTCCCTATATAGTGTACTACATCCCAAAAAGTAGTGCAGTACATAGGGAATAGGGCGCAATTTGGGATACAAGCATGATGATTATGCAGCAGCAAATTGTTGAGCTACCACTTACTGCACCCCTAGAGAGAGAAAGATAGAGAGAGAAAGAAAGAGAAAGAGAAAGAGAAAGAGAAAGAGAAAGAGAGAAAGAGAGAAAGAGAAAGAGAGAAAGAGAAAGAGAGCGAAAGACAGAGAAAGGCAGAGAGAGAGAAAGTGCTTTCTATATTCCCCCCCTAGAATGTCCATACTTTAACGAAGACAGCTTCTCCATCCTGGAGGAGGAAATCATTAATTTCCAGGCCCAGGGACATGTACTAGTCTGTGGCAAACTAAATGCTAGAACTGAACAAGAACCTGTCACCCTCAGAACACAGGGGGACAAACACCTACCTGGAGGTGACAGCATTCCCTCCCCCACAACTCCTGCAGCTCTTTTGCACACTGGGTATGTACAAAGTCAATGGTAGGCTTCAGTGGGACCCTTACGGTAGGTACACCAATAGCTAATCTCTTGGCAGGTAGCCTAGCGGTTAGAGCGTTGGGCCAGTAACCGAAAGGTCGCTGGTCTGAATACCCGAGCCAACAAGGTGAAAAACCTGTCGATGTGTCCTTGAGCAAGGCACTTAACCCTAATTTGCTCCAGGGGCTGCCCCGGTAGGTAGGCCGTCATTGTCAATAAGAATATGTCAATAAGAAGACGTGCTGCACCATAATTTGTGCTGTCTCCTTGGCAGAGGGCAGTTTGGGAAGAGGGATGAAGTGGGCGGCAACACTGCTATCCTGATGGTCGACCACCATCAGGATAGCAGTGTTGCCCTCTGACGGGGAGTGGTTGCAACAGGCCAGCCGGAGTTTGCTGAGGAGTCTTGCTCTGTGCATCCGGAACCATGGTAGGCCAGCAAAAGCGTTGGCACACATAGGCCAGGGTCCACCGGGAACCTGGATGCCAGTCAAGCCTGGAGGAATGGGCCCACTCCAGGACCACGGAGCGGACCGCGTCAGGCACAAACATCCGGTTGTCTGGGCCACCTCCAGGGTTCAGTTGAGACTGCTGCGCCTCCCGGACCTGCTTCCCTATTCCCCAGCTGAAGGCCGTCACCAGGCAAGAGGTGGGAAGGATGGTCCCCGTGGGGCTGTGGCGGCGAAATGCTTAATGTTCTTGGACCCCGGCCGGTAGGAGAGGGAAAAATTGAACCGAGTAAACAGCAGGGCCCACCTCGCTTGCCTGGAGTTGAGGCGCTTGGCGGTGCGGCGATACTCCAGGTTTTTGTGATCCGTTCATTGTTTGATGATGTTCCGCCCCTTCCAGCCAGTGCCTACATTCCTCCAACGCCATCTTCACTGCGAGGAGTTCCCGATTCCCCACGTCGTAGTTCCTCTCCGTGGCATTGAGGCCGTGGGAGAAGTGGGCACAGGGATGCAGCTTAAGCTCCTGGGCAGAACGTTGGGACAGGACAGCCCCCACTCCGATATCCGAAGCATCGGCCTCCACCACGAAATTATGGGAATGGTCAGGATGAATCAATATGGGGGCTGTGGTGAAGCGGTGTTTGAGGTCCCGAAACACCTGGTCAGCGGCTGCGGACCACGTGAACGGAACCTTGGTGGAGGTGATTGCGGACAGGGGGTAGGCCAGGGTGCTGTACCCACGGATAAAGCGTAATAAAAATTGTCAAACCCCAGAAAGTGTTGCAGCTGAACCCTGGACAAGGGCTGACGCCAATCCACCACCGCTCTCACCTTCCCTGGATCCATCTGGACACTCCCAGTGGAGATGATGTAGCCCAGAAAGGGAATGGTGGAGCAATGAAATTCACACTTTTCAACCTTCACAAACAGTTGATTCTCCAGAAGGCGCTGGAGAACCTGTCTCTCGTGGAGCACGGGCTCTTGAGGAGAGCTGGAGAAGACAAGGATGTCGTCAACGTACACGAAGACGAACCGGTTCAACATATCGCAGAGGACATCATTCACCAGGGCCTGGAACACCACCGGGGCATTGGTGAGGCCAAAAGGTATGACCAGATACTCGTAGTGGCCGCTGGCCGTGTTGAAGGCGGTCTTCCACTTGTCTCCCTCTCGTATCCGCACCAGGTGGTAGGCGTTCCATAGGTCCAACTTGGAGAAGACCATGGCCCCCTGGAGCGGCTCGAAGGCCGAGGAAATTAGTGGTAGCATGTAACGGTTCTTCACCGTAATGTCATTGAGGGCTCGATAGTCAACCCTGCGCTGGCGGAAAAGGAAGAGGGACGGATAAATCCTGCCGCTAGGGAGTCCCCAATGTAGGTCTCCATAGCCTTGGTCTCTGGTCCAGACAACGAGTACAGCCGTCTCCGGGGCAGCGTGGTGCTAGGGAGAAGGTCAATCCCACAGTCACAGGGCGATGCGGTGGAAGGGAAGTGGCCCGGGCCTTACTGAACTCCTCCCTGAGGTCCTGGTACTCCGCGGGACTGGCGGAGAGGTCCGGGGAAGCCTCCGAACCCCCAGGAAGACGTCCCGGGGCAGGTTGTGCAGACTTCAAACAGTGGGCGAGGCAGAACGAGCTCTGGCCCATAATGGCCCCCTTGGCCCAGTTGATGAGGGGATTATGACGTTGAAGCCAGGAGAATCCCAACACCACAGGAATCTGAGGAGATTTGATCAGCAGAAATTGCATCTTCTTGCTGTGATTCCCTGACACCCGTAGATTGATGGGAGTGGTGTTATGGGTGACCCGCCCAAAAGAGCGCCCGTCCACTGCTCTAACCTCCATGGGTATGGAGAGGGGCTGAGTGGGGATGTTCACCTCGGAAGCCAAGGTGATGTACAAAAAAACGATTGTCAGCCCCAGAGTCAATGAGGGCCCGGAATGACTGGTCTCCCCACCGCAAAATAGCATGAAAGGGGGTGCGAGTGTGGGAATCCAACAAAGTCTCCAAGTACCCACCAGAGTACTCGCTCCTACCAGTGGGCCTGGTCTTTTACCCGTAATCACCCATCGATGCGGATAGTCAGGGCGATGAGGGAATCCAGATCTATGGGCAACTCCGAGCGGCAAGCTCGTCCTTGAAATCCACCGCATAAATCCAGCGCGGTCACCAAGGTGAGAGCCCTCCCGGACATCAGTGTGATGAGGTAGGCTATCTTGGAGCACTCCGAGGGGAAGGAGGGCTGAAGCTTGAAAATGAGGCCACACTGAGCCAAAAAACCCAGACAGCTGCTCGGCTCTCCATTAAAGCGTTCTGGCGGGAAGGTGGAGTGACTGGTGGGACCGTGCTGCTAGCCGCCGAGTTACCGAGTTAAACGAAACACACCTCTGCCTAAACATCAGCGCCACAGGTCACTTCCACAAAGCTGTGAATAATCTGAGAGACAAGGCAAGAAGGGCCTTCTATGCCATCAAAAGGAACATAAAATTCGACATACCAATTAGGATCTGGCAAAAAATACTTGAATCAATTGTAGAACCCATTGCCCTTTAGGCTGATACCCGCCAATTATCAAAATCATGAAAAGAGACGTTAAATTCTAGAACCAACAAAAAGGAAGCGATTCCCAACCTTCCATAACAAAGCCATCACCTACAAAGAGATTAACCTGGGGAAGAGTCCCCTAAGCAAGCTGGCTTTGTTATGGAAGGTTGGGAATCGCTTCCTTTTAGATGGTTGTAGAATTTAACAGCTCTTTTCATGATTTTGATAATTAAAAGCTAACACAAACAGACTACACAGAGCCTCAGGACAGCAACACAATTAGTCCCAACCAATTCATGAGAAAACAGAGAGTACACAGTGGCAGAATTCCTGACCACTGTGATTGACCCAAAATTAAGGAATGCTTTGACTATGCTGTAGGCAGACCTGGCTCTCAAGAGAAGACAGGCTATGTGCACACTGTCCACAAAATGAGGTGGAAACTGAGCTGCACTTCCTAACCTCCTGCCAAATGTATGACCATATTGGAGACAAATTTCGATTTCCCATATCTATTGGGTGAAATACCACAGTATGCATGTGTGACCTGTTGCCTCAAGAAAAGGGCAACCAGTGAAAAACAAACACTATTGTAAATACAAGCCGTATTTATGTTTATTTATTTTTCCTTTTGTACTTTAACGATTTGCACATCATTACAACAGACATAATATGACATTTGAAATGTCTTTATTCTTTTATAACTTTTGTGAGTGTAATGTTTACTGTTAATTTTTATTGTTTATTTCACTTTTGTTTATTATCTATTTCACTTGCTTTGGCAATGTAAACATGTGTTTCCCATGCCAATAAAGCCCCTTCA
Source organism: Thymallus thymallus (assembly GCA_023634145.1). Taxonomy (NCBI): domain Eukaryota; kingdom Metazoa; phylum Chordata; class Actinopteri; order Salmoniformes; family Salmonidae; genus Thymallus; species Thymallus thymallus. Next base: position 23,419,732 of record CM042411.1, on the reverse strand, counting down.
TTTGAAATTGAATTGAGAGAGAGAGAGAGAGAGAGGCAGGCCAGCGTCTTGAAGAGACAGGTTCCTAGAATAACAACAGGTGGCGTCTTATCCACTTCCTTTTCCTTACTCTGTAACGCCCTATCAAACACTGTTCATAGGCTGCAGTCAGTGATGAGAACCCTAACGCTAATCATAGGGTTTGGCAGCAGAAAGGGAACTGTCTGAACAGTGTCACAGATAACTGCCTAATGGCACCCTATTCCCTACTGTATAGTGCACTACTTTTTACTAGAGCCCTGTGGACACTACTGTTTTTGACCATGGCCTGTACAAAAGGAGTTCACCAATAGGGTACCATTGTGACGCAAACAATGTATTTTTCCTGGATTGTAATTAGAGTCCGGTCTGCACAGTAGCCTTTGTGCTCTGGCAGAAAAGGCGATACATGCGGCATCCCAAATGGCACCCTATTCACTATATGGCGTACCACTTTTGATCGGTCAAAAGCAGTGCACTAAATAGGGATTAGGGTACCATTGGGGACACAGACCATAGTATTTGCTTGCTGTGGAACAGAGTGAGGGCTGTGTCTAACAACAGAATTCTGATGAAAAACGGCTTGTGGTGGTATTCAGGTTATCCTGCAGGGATATCCTTCTCACTGAGACAGAGAGAGATTAGGTTCTATCCCAGGCGGAATCCCAAATGGCACCCTATTCCCTATATAGTGCACTACTTTTGACCATAGCCCGATCAAAAGTGGTACGCCATATAGGGAATAGGGTGCCATTTGGGATGCAGCCCGTATCACCATAGGGCGCTGGTTAAAAATTATGAAATTTCCCCCCCGGGGGATCAATAAAGTACCTATCTATCTATCTATCTATCTAAAAGTAGTGCACAATGTAGGTAAAAGGGTGCCATTTGGAACGGGTCACAGTGGTGGTACGGACACAGATGTCCTCACCCATGGAAGTGGACATACACCGGTCCACCCATGCCTGCCTGCCTGCCTGGGAGGACACCATCTTAGAAATTAAAACAAAAGAGAAATTCCACAGTCACTCACTGAAATACTGCACCACCAGCCTACCATTGAAATGGAAACAAGATGACATAGGTGGTAGTGGTAGAATAGCTGACATGAAAATAAAATACACATCATAATCACCTTTCTGCCTGCCTGCCTGCCTGCCTGCCTGCCTGCCTGCCTGCCTGCCTGCCTGCCTGCCTGCCTGCCTGCCTGCCTGCCTGCCTGCCTGCCTGCCTGCCTGCCTGCCTGCCTGCCTGCCTGCCTGCCTGCCTGCCTGTCTGTCTGTCTGTCTGCCTGCCTGTCTGCCTGTCTGTCTGTCTGTCTGTAAGTCTGGATGGCTGGCTGGCTGTATGTCTGTCTGTGAGATGGTAAAGGGAGGAAGATGATGTCACACACCAGTGTATATTGAATAATATAAAGTATTGTAGATCTGTATACAGTGTGAACACAGTCGATGTGATTGAGATATAGGCCTAGTTGTGCAGTATTGATGTAGAGCTATAAAGACACTCATATGCTCAGACAGTAACAGACAGAACAGTGATTGCGTCCCAAATGGCACCCTATTCCCCTGGCATCTAGTAAAAAGTAGTGCACTATATAGGGAATAGGGTGCCATTTGGGACACAGACATAGACTCTCTATGGGAGCATGTTGGGTTGTTTCTCTGGAATGAATATGGGTGGAAGATTCAATTAGTGTCAAACTCCACAGGATATGTAACATCTCTCCTCTGACACTCATTCATCATCCCAGCAGCTGGAAACAATAAAAGCTAATATTGAGCCCCTAGTAGGCAATAATTCATAACACTCACCCGGGCCCCTAACTTATTTTAAGCCACTGTAATGAACAACAAACTAAAACAAAACAGGATAGAGGAGGCATGACAAAAGGGCTGTTTGTTAGCCGGAGTGAGCTTGTAAAGCAGAGAGTTTGATGATTCCTTGTGGCTTTCCTCATGCCACTGCCTGGTCCCATCCCATTCCATACTCCATATCATCTAGGCTTGATTATTGTTTTGTCCCTCCTGGTCTGGCATCTCGCCACTGTGCTGCAGCAATTACCGTATTATACAGCACTCCATGAAACATGCAATTTACTCATTATTTGTAAAGTCCCGTTTTTATTACCAGTGCGTCTTTTTACCAGATCCCCGCTCCTCTCTCCGCTCCTCTCCCTGCTCCTCTCCCTGCTCCTCTCTCCTCTCCTCTCCTCTACCCGCTCCTCTCTCCTCTCCTCTCCCTCCTCTCCTCTCCTCTCCTCTCCTCTCCTCTCCTCTCCTCTCCTCTCCTCTCCTCTCCTCTCCTCTCCTCTCCTCTCCTCTCCTCTCCTCTCCTCTCCTCTCCTCTCCTCTACCCGCTCCTCTCTCCTCTTCTCTCTCTGCTCCTCTCTCCTCTCCTCTCCCTGCTCCTCTCTCCTCTCCTCTCCCTGCTCCTCTCTCCTCTCGTCTCCCTGCTCCTCTTTCCTCTCCTCTCCTCTCCCTGCTCCTCTCTCCTCTCGTCTCCCTGCTCCTCTCTCCGCTCCTCTCCTCTACCCGCTCCTCTCTCCACTTCTCTCCCAGTCTCTAGCTGCTTATATAAAATCTCTCATAAAACACATACAGAGAAAACGGTATGCATGCAGCTGGCACTCCTCCACCTGTATCTCACCATTATGATCAGACTCATAATTTCCACCAATATGAAGGTTATTGAACGAGGGCAGCTAGAGACTTGTCATTTTGTGTGTTACTTTATCTCACCAGACAGATACAGTCATCCAGATGCATTGTAGCTTTTATATCCCGTCATCAACACTGATTTTAATGTGTCTCCACTTTAGCACTGAGCTGCCTGACAGAATAACATAAGGGTTGTTACTGTGCATTGTATGATAAACCACACCCCACACCCACACCCACACCCATCTCCACAATAGTTAACACAACACAACACTCTTAATTAATTCCACAAACTCTCCCGTTTAATTTTCATATGAATACATACGTGGATAATCCAAATAGTTGTTATCGTTCATAATAACAATAATAATATGACGCTTTACTGAGAAAAAACAACCACGACAGTGAAGACACAATGGTTCAATGCCTCCCAGGCCTATATGTGAGAATGCAGAGTGCATGACAATGGCTGCCATGGCCTTGGTGTAAAGGAGAGGCTGATGTCCCTCTGAAGAGCCCTCCAGTCTAATGAATGGCTCTCACAGAATCATTGGTTAGTAGCCATACTCACAGGGCCACAGCTTTTTTATTGACACATCTAATTTCATGATGTCCAGCTTTGTCCAGCTGTAAGTGGATGCATACTGTTTGTACATACTACAGATGTAGGATCTTCATTCAATCACCATAATGTCCATTAATAATAATCCACATAATATTTCAAATTTCCTGCAGGATTATTTTCCTGCTGTAGCAAACTGGCTCAAATTAATATCCTACATCTTTATATGATGTTTTCGAGTTGTTTCTTTAATTATAGATCGATTTGAATACCACCTCAATTCAATTTCAATTTAAGGGGCTTTATTGGCATAGGAAATATGTTTGCATTGCCAAAGCAAGTGAAATAGATAATAAACAAAAGTGAAATAAACAATAAAAAATGAACAGTAAACATTACACTGGAAATAGCCTACCCTACAACCTCATCCACATATTATTATTTTTGCTCATTTGCACCCCAGTATCTTCTATTTGCACATTATCATCTGCACATCTATCACTCCAGTGTTAATGCTAATTTGTCACTATTTCGCCACTACGGCCTTTTTATTGCCCTACCTTCCTAATCGTACTACATTTGCACACACCTAACATATATTTTCTATTGTGTTATTGACTCTACGTTTGTTTATCCCATGTGTAACTCTGTGTTGTTGTTTTTGTCGCACTGCTTTGTGACAAAAAAACTCACAAAAGTTCCAAAAGAATTTTCAAATTTCAAATGTCATATCATGTCTATATACAGTGTTGTAATGATGTGCAGGTACACTCTTAGAACAAACAGTGCTATCTAGAACCTAAAAGGGTTCTTTGGCTGTCCCCATAGGAGAAGACTTTGAAGAAGACTTTTTGGTTCCAAGTAGAACCATTTCCACAGAGGGTTCTACATGGAACCCACAATGGTTCTACTTGGAACCAAAAAGGGTTCTTTAAAGGGTTCTCCTATGGGGACAGCCGAAGAACCCTTTTTATTCTAAGAGTGTAGGGTGGCAGGTAGCCCAGCGGTCAGAGCGTTGGGCCAGTAACCAAAAGGTTGCTGGTTTGAATACCCAAGCCGACAATGTGGAAGAACCTGTCAATGTGTCCTTGCGCAAGGCACTTAACCCTAATTTGCTCCAGGGGCTGACCCTATAGGTAGGCCGTCATTGTAAATAAGAATTTGTTCTTAACTGACTTGCCTAGTTAAATAAAGGTTAAATTGTTAAAGTATATCTCAATTGCATACTCCTCACGTCCTCTCTCCTCTCTCCTTGCCTCCTTCTCAAAACCCATTGGATGAGAAATGTCTCTGACCTTCTCCTCCAATAGGTTTTAGCATCACATAGGGGCAGTCACAGGGGCAGTGAGAGGAGTGTGAGAAAAGTTTGACATAACTACAGCAGTTCTACAGTTCTTGAGAGACTCAGAGGGATGGAAAGAGGGAGGGAAGTGTGAGGGGATAGGAATGGAGAGAGAGAGAGAGAGAGAGAGAGAGAGAGAGAGAGAGAGAGAGAGAGAGAGAGAGAGAGAGAGAGAGAAACAGACAGACAGACAGACATAAATGAGAGCAAGGCGTAAATGGACTACCTTAGTGACAGCTCCATTACCCAGAGGTTGGCAGATGTCCGCCTGGCGCCCGACTGTGTTAGCAGGTGGAGCGGGCGGGGAGGAGGTTAGGGGAGGGTGGAGGGGGGAGAGAGTGAGAGAGAGAGAGAGATACATAACAAAGCCATCACCTACAGAGAAAGGCTCTGTTCACAAACACAAACAGACCACACAGAGCCCCATGACAGAAGCACAATTAGACCCAACCAAATCATGAGAAAACAAAACATTTTTGGCCCTAAACAGAGAGTACACAGTGGCAGAATACCTGACCTCTGTGACTGACCCAAAATTAAGGAAATCTTTGACTATGTACAAACTCATAGCCTTGAAGTGTAGGCACCACATGGGACAAAAAAGACTTGAGTTCTGTTGAAGCAGCCTAGCCTGAACAGCTTTATTATTTCCCTTCATGTTGGCGCCGTTGTCATAGGACTGTCCTCTGCAGTCCTCAAAGGGGATGTTCAGCTCCTCCAGTCTTTTGAGGATGAGAGATGACAAACTTTCCCCTGTTGACTCCTCTGACACAAGAAAGCCCATGAAATGTTCTTTAATTTGTGGTATGTCTTCCAGAACACAATCCTTATGACTCAGATCAGGGGTGCAATCTAAAATAATGGAGAAATACTTTTTATCTCTTCCACTATTTTTTCCAATATTTTTGGCTGATGGAGTCTATCAGTTCATTTTGGATTATTTTGCCCAGGTAATGTGTGTGACTGCCAGCTCCACTTTCCACCCTACCAACATGCTGCTTCATTACTGGATCAAATTCGGCCATAAGCTCCACCTCTTTGAGACAATTGCCATTGTCTGGTTTGTTTAATGTGTCTGTGGATCCCCTTAAAGCCATTTTTCTTTCAGCTAAGGACTGAATTATTGCCACCAATCTGGTAAGAACTTCACGCCACCTGTTTCTCTCAGCCTCAGCGAATGCCATCTCTTGCTTATCTATTATTAGCCCCTTTGCAAGGCGGACCTCCAATACCTTCCATGTTTGTATTGTGTGTATTGTGCTCCTGGCTATCCTCATGGGCCTTGAGCAAGTGGCTTGCATTTTTCCAATCCCTTAGTCCTTCTTTATTCAATTTGAAATCTCTCTGAGAAAACATTTTGCAGCAGAAGCAGTACAAACTATCATGAGTATATTGGCCAGTTTCTTTTGATTTCTTCTCCATTGACTAAGACTCTATTGAAATAGTCATGCTGACACTTTCTCCTGTCTTTTTGTTTCGGAAACGTGAAACTGTTTTTTATTTGATACGGTCCTCTGAGAACAAACTCTGTTCTTACCTTATCAGTTAAAACAGATGGCCAGTCAGTAGGGTCAATTGGTGCAGCCTTTTTGTAGATGCCTGGTGCTGCATCTCTGGGCTGTGCTGAGGTAGAGGGGACAGGAGCACTTGATGCTGCATATCTGGGCTGTGCTGAGGTAGAGGGGCCTGGAGCACTTGATGCTGCATATCTGGGGCCTGGCTCCGTAGTCTGGTGCCATAGCCTAGCACCCACCATGCACCGATGCAGCCATGCTCCACTGACCGGTATACACACACAACAGAGAGGGACTAACGCACAGAGGTACAGCAACACATCACTGTCATTGTTGAGGAAAGGAAGGTAACCACATGGAGGTAGAGAAAGGAAGGTAAACACATGGAGGTAGAGAAAGGAAGGTAAACCACATGGAGGTAGAGAAAGGAAGGTAAACCACATGGAGGTAGAGAAAGGAAGGTAAACCACATGGAGGTAGAGAAAGGAAGGTAAACCACATGGAGGTAGAGAAAGGAAGGTAAACCACATGGAGGTAGAGAAAGGAAGGTAAACCACATGGAGGTAGAGAAAGGAAGGTAACAACATGGAGGTAGAGAAAGGAAGGTAACAACATGGAGGTAGAGAAAGGAAGGTAAACACATGGAGGTAGAGAAAGGAAGGTAAACCACATGGAGGTAGAGAAAGGAAGGTCACCACATGGAGGTAGAGAAAGGAAGGTAACCACATGGAGTTGGAGAAAGGAAGGTAAACACATGGAGGTAGAGAAAGGAAGGTAACCACATGGAGGTAGAGAAAGGAAGGTCACCACATGGAGGTAGAGAAAGGAAGGTAACCACATGGAGTTGGAGAAAGGAAGGTAAACACATGGAGGTAGAGAAAGGAAGGTAACCACATGGAGGTAGAGAAAGGAAGGTAACCACATGGAGGTAGAGAAAGGAAGGTAAACCACATGGAGGTAGAGAAAGGAAGGTAACCACATGGAGGTAGAGAAAGGAAGGTAACCACATGGAGGTAGAGAAAGGAAGGTAACAACATGGAGGTAGAGAAAGGAAGGTAACAACATGGAGGTAGAGAAAGGAAGGTAACCACATGGAGGTAGAGAAAGGAAGGTAACAACATGGAGGTAGAGAAAGGAAGGTAACCACATGGAGGTAGAGAAAGGAAGGTAACAACATGGAGGTAGAGAAAGGAAGGTAACCACATGGAGGTAGAGAAAGGAAGGTAACAACATGGAGGTAGAGAAAGGAAGGTAACCACATGGAGGTAGAGAAAGGAAGGTAAACACATGGAGGTAGAGAAAGGAAGGTAAACCACATGGAGGTAGAGAAAGGAAGGTAAACCACATGGAGGTAGAGAAAGGAAGGTAACAACATGGAGGTGGAGAAAGGAAGGTAACCACATGGAGGTAGAGAAAGGAAGGTAACCACATGGAGGTAGAGAAAGGAAGGTAACCACATAGAGGTAGAGAAAGGAAGGTAACCACATGGAGGTAGAGAAAGGAAGGTAACCACATGGAGGTAGAGAAAGGAAGGTAACAACATGGAGGTAGAGAAAGGAAGGTAACCACATGGAGGTAGAGAAAGGAAGGTAACCACATGGAGGTAGAGAAAGGAAGGTAACAACATGGAGGTAGAGAAAGGAAGGTAACCACATGGAGGTAGAGAAAGGAAGGTAACAACATGGAGGTAGAGAAAGGAAGGTAACCACATGGAGGTAGAGAAAGGAAGGTAACCACATGGAGGTAGAGAAAGGAAGGTAACCACATGGAGGTAGAGAAAGGAAGGTAAACCCCATGGAGGTAGAGAAAGGAAGGTAAACCACATGGAGGTAACGTTAGAGAAAGAGATTACACTCTATTGGAGAGAACAGGAAAGAGTGGAAGAGGGGAATGAATGACGAGGTAAAGAAGGAAATATAAGAGGAAGGAAGAGTAGTGTGATTCTCTAGATATCCGTTTTCTGGTAGAGGACTTTCCTCTCTGTGCTGACTGTACTACTGCATCCCAAATGGCACCCTATTCCTTGTATAGGGCACTATTTTCTAACAGAGCCCCCATGGCCCTGGTTAAAAGTAGTGTATTAAATAGGGAATAACGTGCCATTTGGGATGCAGACTATGGCTCTGTACGGACGTCACGTTGCTTGCTTAGTGAGTACCACTTCCCCCTAATGTGGCTCATACATGGCTGGAACTCGGGACCGCCCTCCTTGACAACGTTCCAACGGTTTGAGCCACCCAAAAGGTATCAATTGGATGGCTCCATGCGCAACATTTCAAGCTAGCTGTGGAGTGAACTTCGGGTACGTTCTTAATCAGGTCTGATCAGGGGTTGAGTTAGAGAGGAACTAAGCAGAGTTAAAACAACACCATTCAGTAGTAATTTGATAGATTTCTGCTACCACCTTCTTTCCAAGATGCTCCACCCCCACCACTTTCCTTCCCAATAATAATCTTCTCTGTACACAGCGAGGTGTGTGACCCATCTCTGACACTAGGGTGTGTATTTCCACCAAGGCTATGTGAGCAAATGGGGCCTGTAGCTCATATCACACACACACACACACACACACATCATATATGTCCCAAATGGCACCCTATTCCATAGAGCCCTGGTCAAAAATAGTGCACTAAATAGGGAATAGGGTGCCATTTGGGACACAGATACTTTTCTCACCAGAGCTCAGCGGCCAGGCAGAGTAGGTCCAGGCCAAACAGAAAGAGATGCCAAGTTTAACCTTTTATGCCGGTAATCTCTCCCTTCTCCCCCTTTGAAGTTTCAGCGGCATGGCCTTGAGACAGCTGAGCAAATAACACCTGTCCTATGATGTCCTGCCTGAAGCATCTCCTAACACAGAGACAGACAGTGCAAATCTTAGAATCAACTAATAAAGACTAATCCAATTACATTGAATGAGCAATGATGCAGGACAACATACAAACCCTCCAACCAAAAACATTATAAAATCCATGTACACAAATAATAAGTGTGTGGTTAAAATTGGCAAAAAACACAGACATTTCTTTCCACAGGGCTGTGGGGTGAGACAGGGATGCAGCTTAAGCCCCACCCTCTACAACATATATATCAACGAATTGGCGAGGGCACTAGAACAGTCTGCAGCACCCGGCCTCACCCTACTAGAATCTGAAGTCAAATGTCTACTGTTTGCTGATGATCTGGTGCTTCTGTCACCAACCAAGGAGGGCCTACAGCAGCATCTAGATCTTCTGCACAGATTCTGTCAGACCTGGGCCCTGACAGTAAATCTCAGTAAGACAAAAATAATAGTGTTCCAAAAAGGTCCAGTTGCCAAGACCACAAATACAAATTCCATCTAGACACCGTTGCTGTAGAGCACACAAAAAACGAAACATACCTCGGCCTAAACATCAGCGCCACAGGTAACTTCCACAAAGCTGTGAACAATCTGAGAGACAAGGCTAGAAGGGCCATCTATGCCATCAAATGGAACACAAAATTCGACATACCAATTAGGATCTGGATAAAGATACTTGAATCAGTTACAGAACCCATTGCCCTTTATGGTTGTGAGGTCTGGGGTCCGCTCACCAACCAAGAATTCACAAAATGGGACAAACACCAAATTGAGACTCTGTATGCAGAATTCTGCAAAAAATATCCTCTGTGTACAACGAAAAACACCAAATAACGCATGCAGAGCAGAATTAGGCCGATACCCGATAATTATCAAAATCCAGAAAAGAGCCGTTTAATTCTACAACCACCTAAAAGGAAGCGATTCCTGAACCTTCCATAACAAAGCCATCACCTACAGAGAGATGAACCTGGAGAAGAGTCCCCTAAGCAAACAACACAATTAGACCCAACCAAATCATGAGAAAACTAAAAGGGAATTACTTGACACATTGGAAAGAACTAACAGAATGCTAGTTGGCCCTAAACAGAGAGTACACAGTGGCAGAATACCTGACCAATGTGACTGACCCAAACTTAAGGAAAGCTTTGACTTTGTACAGACTCGGTGAGCATAGCCTTGCTATTGAGAAAGGCCGCCGTAGGCAGACCTGGCTCTCAAGAGAAGACAGGCTATGTGCACACCGCCCACAGAATTAGGTGGAAACTGAGCTGCACTTCCTAACTTCCTGCCAAATGTATGACCATATTAGACACATATTTCCCTCAGATTACACAGATCCACAAAGAATTTAAAAACAAATCCTATTTTGATAAACTCCCATATCTACTGGTTGAAATACCACAGTGTGCATCACAGCAGCAAGATTGACCTGTTGTCGCAAGAAAATGGAAACCAGTGAAGAACAAACACCATTGTAAATACAACCCATATTTATGTTTATTTATTTTCCCATGTTTTAACTATTTGTTTTAATTATTTGCACATAGTTACAACACTTTATATATACATAATATGACATTTGAAATATCTTTATTCTTTTGGAACTTCTGAGTGTAATGTTTACTGTTCATTTTTATTGTTTACTATCTACTTCACCTGCTTTGGCAATGTTAACATATGTTTCCCATGCCAGTACAGCCCTTAAATTTAATTTAATTGAATTGAGAGAGAGAGAGAGAGAGAGAGAGAGAGAGAGAGAGAGAGAGAGAAGAGAGAGAGAGAGAGAGAGAGAGAGAGAGAGAGAGAGAGAGAGAGAGAGAGAGAGAGAGAGAGAGAGAGAAAGAGAGAGAGAGAGACAGAGAGAGAGAGAGTTAGAGAGAGAGAGAGAGAGAGATAGAGGCAGCACCGTGAGCAATAAGGAGACTTCATGTAAAAGTGGTTCCCCAGGAGAAATTGTGTGATCGCATTGAACTGACAGAACAGAACTTGGAAATGCGAATGAAAGCACTGATTAAAGAAACATTATACAATCCGAAATGACTCTAATCCAGAGGAGAAAATATGTAAGATTGTGTGCGTCCAAAATGGGATTGCTTCCAAAATGGCACCCTATTCCTTATGTAGTGCACTACTTTTGACCAGGGCCCTGGGCGTCACAAGACTGTTAGTCCAATGAGCTAAAGCCTAGATGTTTGCTAAGGTTACCCATCACCTGACCTCTGCTCAGGAACTTCAACATAATGGATATAGGATAAGAATCCTGAGCTAGATAATGATTGACTGCCAAGGACAGAGGAACAATGTGAATGTGAAGGGCTCCACCCTGGTCAAGGCCCTGTGTAAGCATAGATGCAAACAGATAGTTTTATTGTGTGGAATGGCTAACACCAAATTATAGGGATATTCAAATTACTCATCTGAGGAAATAATTTATTATGTACATAATTTATTATACAAGAGACAAAATTCACAAATTCTACAGCACAACGGCAGTCATGTCTTAAGTGTAAAACTAACAATGACTCAATAATCCATGCCTTCTGGGAATTCTATAAAGTCCAAGTGTTATGGGTGGAGTTAGAAAGCCGTCTGTCATAAGTTTAACGATGTAAATGTACCTTTAATCTCTCTATCTGCATATTTCAAGACATGGCATTTGAGGGTGCGGTGATATACCCAATTTGTTGGACCATAATTTACTCATCAATCATTAAGAAAAAACATTTACCTAAAAAAAACGGAAATGTGGGCTATAGAGAGAAACAATTTGAAGCCATGCGGCATAAAGTGTTACAAGCACTGGAGATATCCAGAAGATTAGCAATGGGAAGGGATGTTATTGTGAGACGGACAGGATGGGTATGAATACAGTGGGAGCATGTGGGTCTGAGCAAGTGTGACTTCATTCATGTTTGTCGAACAGTAGTGTACGTCTGAGTTGGTGTTTATGTCTTCATTCTTATTTTTTCTCTATATTAAAGGTTGGGAATTAGGTCCCAGCCAAGGTCATGTCTACATTAGTGGATCTGTGTTTGTGGAATGTTAAAGGGAAACTAATACTATTTTTTGGTATTTGTTTCATTACTACATTGTTGACGTAGTTCCATAACATAGAAATAATATGGAATGTAAATATAAAAATATAGAAATCTTCCCCATATGATGCGTTTTCCATCATATGATGTTTCGTTTTGCATTATATGATGTTGCGTTTTGCATTATACGATGAAAAATGCATCATACGGGATGATTTCTGTGTTTTGGGTCCTATAGTGTCCTATTGGGAATAGGGTACCATTTGGCACACTGGTAAGGGCTTTTGGCTGCAACCATTTGAGTCCTCATTCTCAGTACTTTTATTTTGTTTTTTAATAACACAAATATGCATATACAAAGACAATAGACAACTTAACATTCCACAAAAAAACATTGGGTTAAACGTAGTGCACTATATAAGGAAAAGGGTGCCATTTGGGATGCACACAGAGCCATTACAGAGGCCTGCCAGCACCCATTTCCACAGGAGTTATTCAGAAGAAAGAGGTAGAAGGGGAACACCAAACAAAAGTGAATTTTTGTCCTTTGCACATAAACAGGATGCTGCTATTCTTCCCACAGAGCAAATATACTGTGTGTCAACAAACATGTCCACAAATATGACAAGTAAAAGCACTGAGTGTCAGGCTCTGGCCATAGAGAAACCTATTTGCTTCTCTATGTAGCCATGGTCAGAGTCTGACAGTTCTTTTCTTTCTGTTTCTGGTGGTGGCTTGTGTTGGATCCCTAATTAGAGGCAGCTGTAGTGCATCGTCTCTAATTAGGGATCCTACATAGGTTTGTATGTTCCACACCGGGGATGTGGGTCGTTATTGTATATGTCATTGTATATTTCGCAAGTCAAGGAGAACAGTAAGTGTGCTACTTTTTTCACGTTCGTTATATCGTGTTTGTTTTTTATTCTGTATAGTTTGTTCATTGGCAATTTAAATACATAGTAAAGAATAAAAAAATGTTTAACTATAATCCCTGCACTGCGTCTTGGTCGCTCCATGCACCCAACCGTGACAGCCCTTGGGCTCTGTATGCGCCCAGTCGTGACACTGAGAGATAAATCAGTGGAAATCAAACCTCGATAACTAAAGATTGCTCTACACTCTTAGAAATAAAGGAATCTAAAAGGTTTATTCTGCTGTCCCCATAGAATAACCCTTTGAAGAACCCTTGTTGGTTCCAGGTAGAACTATTTTGCTTCCAAGTAGAACCATTTTGGGTTCCGTGTAGAACCCTTCTACCTGGAACCAAAAAGGGTTTTACCTGGAACCAAAAAGGGTTCTCCTATGGGGACAGCTGAAGAACCTTTTTGGAACCCTTTTTTCTAAGAGTGTACAGGGAAATCTAAAAGTAAGGGAGTCCCTGAGTTCATTCTATGAGAGAGGATTAATAGTTGCTCTGAAATGCGAGGTAAATGTTGTCCCAGCTTCAACAAGCATGTTGTCCAGAGACAATATCCTAGGATAGAAGATAAGCCCTGTAATACTACCCCTGTAATACTACCCCTGTAATACTACCCCTGTACACTGTAATACTATCCCTGTAATACTACCCCTGTAATACTACCCTTGTTGGATAATGTGCAACATTGATGAGCAGGGAGGAAAATACCACAACGTGAGATGTTTAGTTAATATGATAAATCTAGGTGGGCAGTCGGTCACAGCTGTGTAAATACATACTTCTGTCTTTCTTTCCATCAAATGTGCCAAATAAACATCAGTGTGTTATTTTTAAGAGACTATGGTTTCTTTTTGTAGTTTTTTTTTGCATCATCCATATGAAACCGAGGGGAATGTGGGTACATGCTGCATCCCAAAAATACATAACGAAGCATTGGTTGTGTCCAAAATGGCACCCTATTCCATATATAGTGTATTAAACCTAAATGGCAACCTGTTCCCTATATTTTAGTGCACTATATAGGGAATAGGGTGCCATTTAGGACGCCATTATTGAGTGACAGGGTACTTTGAAATGAGAAAGAGAAAAGGATCCTCCACAGAGAACTGAGTCATGATCTTGACATGTTACCTTGCAAGAGAGAAGGATTGAGTCAGTGTCTGACCCATTTTGCACATACTGTACTGTATATACAGTAGATGTTCTATTGTGTCATTGACTGTACATTTGTTTATCCCATGTGTAACCCTGTGTTGTGTTTTTTGTCGCACTGCTTTGCTTTACCTTGGCCAGGTCGCAGTTGTAAATGAGAACTAGTTCTCCAACTGACCTACCTGGTTAAATAAAGGTGAAAAAAAAAATAAAAAAAATGTTGATCTTAAAAATGATGATCAATAACTCTGTTTTTTTACACAGTTTATCTCTGCGTTTCAAATGTACATTTTCCATTGTCTTAACCCTGAAAGGTACTTTCATGATTTTGACACATATACAGTAGCACATAAATATGTAGCTGAAAACGACTGGATGCATGTGACATAAGCTGTACATACCAAATGGCACCCTATTACCTATAGTGCACTACTTTTGACCAGGGCCCTTAGCCATTTCGCACTATTTTCTCACAACAAGCTGTGGCATCTAGGACAGCTAGTGAAATAAGTCAGTATACAGATATGAAACAGTAGATCTGTTGTGTTGAGAAATGCAAACCACCAGCGCAGGTGTATGGCTCCGGGCACTTCAGGGCAGACACCGGGAGGAGCTCCATCTTAAGTCAGCTGAGATCCCGAGCGCTGACTTACAGCCGCTGTCGTCATAGCAGCCGCCTGAGCGGCGCCGCGCCGACTGACTTCGAGGGCTGCTGTGAATTGGATGTCGTCACAGCGCTGGCGCCAGGGAGTCGGTAGAAGTGGGAGCTTGCGGCGATGCAGGCAACTCGCTACTGCAGTGTGTGTTGAGCTCTGGTGCCAAGCCATCATCCGATTGGGTTCAACTTGGTACAGTGGGAAATACATGGGGAAACTGAGCACAGTTTAATTCATTGTGAAGTAAACTCACTCCAGATGAGCTAGTAGCCACGAAACACTGCAATTTCCCTTTATGGAAAATAATATAGGCTAACAATAGCTGGGACTTGGAAATGTAATAGATGGCAAAACATCAAACCTAATTGTCTCTGCGTAATTAGGAGGTAGCCTACATTTGGCACACGGATGTGCCTTAATTTAGATCACCTGTACAGTCAGAAATACATACCCAGATGACTTCAAAAAAGATTTTCACAAGAGCTCGCCAACCTCATTTCACAGGTAACAGAGAAGAGCATCACTTTAGTGCGCGCCTTCACATCACTTGCTCAAGAATGCGGAAAATATGGGAGGGATGAAACAGATCTACCGCATTTGAACCAATACCGTTGCTTGGGACAGTGATTGACACTTCTAGTTAGCCAATGTACGTGCAGTTCGCCCTGATGTGTGACAAGCCCTGTTCAAGAGCCTTTATAAGAACAAATCACAAAGCGCTGACAGTTTGTAAACGGCGAAGACTGGCCTAAGATACTGGTTTCTTTCATGTGTAATATCTTATCGCACTCAACTGTCGTAATGAAAGCAATAAGCCCGGTGCGGTCTATGAGGAACAACATGTCCAACTCGTCGGAACATACCCTCGGCATCTCCCGGAGCAAGAGCCCGATGGATGACCCTCTGAGTCTGCTGTACAATATGAACGACTGCTACACCATGCTGAAGGAACTGGTGCCCAGCCTCCCACAGAACAGGAACGTCAGCAAAATGGAGATATTGCAGCATGTTATAGACTATATCTTGGACCTTCAGATTGCACTGGACTCTAGCTCGTCCCTCTCCAGCTGCCAACATCAGCAGCAGCGGCTGGGACAGGGACAGGCAGCATCACCCATGAATCCCCTAGCAACCATCAACTCAGACATCAGCCTCATCACCTTTCAGGTAAAAATAGAATCGAATAGCTTTATTTTTTTCTAAATAAGAGGACTTCTGTTTTGGAGTGGTTCAGAAAAATAAATAGCTGAACATAAACATAGCAGGCCACACAGAATCTAGCGTGTTCATTTGGAATTCCTATATTTTAATGGATCCCCAAAATCCTATGACATGTACAGTATTAATGTGGCCTAGGTAATATATGTCTATATGCTTACTTTATTTAAAGGCTTTTAGAATGTATATATTTTTTACATTCTTTCTAAAGCAGCCTGCCTATTTTGCTTCGCATAAAGCTTTTGCATTTGACTATGTGCCGCTGTTAGTTATTGTACACGTGACAGCTTTGTGGTGAATGAATGTAGCACCAGCCCAATAGAGACCAGACCACTGCCATTATACTAACTCAGCAAAGCCAGTCAATAGCCTCTATCTGTAAATGGTGATATTTAACAGTGCAGTTGTCTTGTGTGTTTGTACAGTCAAGTGACCACTTCCCCAAAGAGACAGAGACTAATGACAGCTAAACTCTCCTTCACTGACTGGGTAAGTATTTCCTTACAGCCATTATTGCATCCATCATTTTAATTTGGAATAGTCATTTTGTTCATTAGGAAAAAACAAGTTGCGCTAAAATGGGTCCAAACTACACTGTCCCCATAGGAGAACCCTTTTTGGTTTCAGGTAGAACCCTTTTAGATAGATAGATAGATAGATAGATAGATAGATAGATAGATAGATAGATAGATAGATAGATAGATAGATAGATAGATAGATAGTAGTATGAAAAAATATAAAAATACAAGATGTCTGGAGTGCAAAAAGCTATAAAAAGTCATTGCATAGTATGGGTGAATGGCTGAATATATACACTACACATTGTTACAGAGTGTTAGGTGAAAAAAAATGCTCAAAATATTGCAAGTTGATATAGATAAATAAGGAATATTTGCATGGTTAACTATACTATACAGGTCGATATACAGGTCGATGGCAGAGAAATACTTAAATATCTAAATGTGCGTATGATATAAGTGAGGGTAATAATAGTTTACTTAATATACAGTCTGGTTAAATGTACAGGTAAGTGAATATTTGCATGGTTACATAAACTGTACAGGTAAATGACAGGAAGAGATACTTAAATAGCTAAATGTGCGTATGATATAATTTAGGGTAATAATAATAATTCCCTTAAAAAACAGTCCTTAGTGCAGGGTTTAATTACAGATAAATGCACGTATTGCACATTCAATATACTAAAAGCAATGAAAAAAGATATCACTGACAGGATACTAATATGCAGTCCTGAGTGAATGACTACGTAAGTTCAGTCCAAGAATTACTTACAATATTGCACGTGATATGATGTAACAACTGTACATGAATATGTATATACAGTCCTGAATGAATGAGTGCTGAATGAATATGTCCTGAGTGAATGAGTGATTACAGACCAGAGTTACTCATGGATGGATGCCTAATTGTTAAACTAGGTCCTAACACCCCAACAGTTCCAGGTCTATGTTGCGACCGCACGGCACCCCGGTGAGGCATTAAATAGTCTAATAGCCGCCGGCAGGAAGGACTTCCTGTAGCGCTCTCTGGCACACCGTGGTGGGATCAGTCTGTAACTGAAAGTGCTCCTCTGCATCATAACCATGGCATGCAGGGGGTGGGTGACGTTGTCCATGATGGCCAGCAGTTTGGCCAGGATCCGTCTAATCCCCAGAACAAAGCTAGCCTTCCTGATCAGCTTACCCGAGAAGCATCATAATTTGTGTTCCATGTAGAACCCTCTGTGGAAAGGGTTCTACATAGAACCTATAAGGGTTCTACCCGGAACCAAAAAGGGTTCTTCAAAGGGTTCTCCTAAGGGGACAGCCGAAGAACCCTTTTAGATTCTAGATAGCGCTTTTTTAAATAAAGAGTGTATAAGGACATGGATACTTGGTATAAGTTGCTCTTTGAAAAGAGTAGTCAATATGAACTGTTATATTGTTGACTTGAGTAAGATATGACATCACTGTAGATGGAGTACCCTCTCATGAAATAATAGTCTCTGGCTACATAATAGACAGACTGGCTACTCCAGTCAGTGGTTGTGGGTTCTGAAAACTACCGGTCTGTAGATCATTTGCAGCGAGGAAAAGCAGACGCCAGCCAGCATCATTATAGCAATAGTATAAATCCATTCCCACGTTGTACTTAGAGGTTGTCAGGATGTTGCATATTCCTCCGACTGAGTCGACGCCTCCATCTGCTGCTCAGGGATTGCCCAGTATTTCAGTGGATGCCTCCCAAATGGCACCCTATTCTCTATGTAGTGCCCTTTGGGCCCTGGTTAAAAGTAGCGCACTACATAGGGAATAGGGTGCCATATGAGACACAGCCTCACCAGTATTTCAGTGTTTGGTTAAAGTAGAAAAAGAAGTGTGGCTTCCTCTCAGGCGCCAGTCTGACTGTCCAGTTCCCTGTCTGTCCTTTAGTCTTGCTTCTCTCTAAACATGACCCTCTTTTCTCTTCCGGATCTTTTACAGGTGTGTTTTAAACAGGACTTCATGTTCCCCTCCAATGGCTGGCTGGATTTCTGCTTGACTTAACTTTCTTTATTTTTTTTCCTAAAAGGAGATATGTGTTGTTGTTGTTTTATTTATCTACTGGCCTGGCCTGATGTCTTTTGTTCCAACTGAAGAATGATACCTCAACAACAATGGGAACACAACGACAGACAGACTGACTGACTGACTGAAATTACAGTATTGAAACGAGATATCTTTCCACAAGAGGAAACTTGCCTTTTCTTGGGAAAGTGGCGCATTACTACAGACAGACTAATGGACACTCAATGTATATAAATGTTAAGAAAAAAAATCATGCCTGTATAGTAGCAGATTTGTTGCAGAGAATACAGAGATGCATTTTATTGTGCTGCGGCTTTCAAAGAAATGTTGTAAATTGCACTTTTATACAATAATAAAGTATATTCCTTATACTGTACATTATGTTAATATCCATATTACTTTATAATACCTGACCTTTTGATAAAAGCGTCTGCAAAATGGCACATATATTATTATTACATTTTATGGCACACACTATTTTTGCATGGGAGAGCACGCCTCCTGCTGGCCGACGTTAAGAAGGAACTGATATATGAAAGTATGACAATACTTAGTGGTTCATACATTCTTTGTGAGAACATACAAGACGCTAGACTGTAGAAGATCAACATCCAGCTTTTATTTTTCAGTCAGTTAATGTCTGACGGCACCATTCACGTCTTCCCCTTCATAGAATATCACTTATGTTCTTCTCCCACATGGTTATCATCTGACTGGGTTAAAAGACACCATACAACATCACAGTGCATGCAACACATAGGAGAGCACTCTTTGACATTTGCACAGATATTTGCAAACTAAGTTGCAAATCGCATGCTTTGTACAGGTCATTACGTACACATGCAACACCAAGCTTTACTGAAGCCAGATTTGTGAATCGGACGCCATTAAATGTACATTTTATATCTGCTTAATTCAAATTTACATTTAATGGCGTCGGATTCACAAATGGGGCTATCTTTATTGGCCTCTACTACTGTTAGGTGACAGGCCATTACAACATGTAATAAACCAAATAGCTTTACAACCAGCGTAACTGTTCATTACAAAGCAGTGTACATACAGTCCCATTCATCATATGGCGAAGACTCAGCAACTGAATTTTGCAGCGATCGATAGCGTTTCTGAAGATACTTCTCGTTGTCAATTCGTTGTTAAACTGCTATTATTGTCACATATTAGTGTCAATGTCCCTTTTATCTTTAAATGTTTGTTAGTTTTGGAAGGAGATATTAGATGTGTCCCAAATGGCACCCTTTTCCACAGATAGCGCACTACTTTTGACCAGGGCCCATATAGGCGTAAAAAAAAGTGAAAAGCCCTATGGCTTTTGCAATGAGACGAATAGTTTAGTTGACTCTCCGCCATGTCATTTGCTGAGACAAGACAAAGACAGATCCTACACACAATTGTGTTAATTTGGCTCACGTATTCATACGCAGTCATTCTTCATCTATACCAGGCATCTTCTATTTTATCCACCCATAAGCTCAATACATCACTCGTTGACACGCATAGGCAGCAGCAGCTAGAATTAATACTGTTGAGGCATGCTTGTAGCCTGGTCCCAGATCTGTTTGTGGCCTTGCCTAATCCATTGCTTGTTTTGGCATGACAACAAGTGACAATGAGTTGGCGTGATGTCACAGACTGACACTCAGGCTCCCATGCTTGTTGTAGTGCAAAACAATAAACAGATAGTTAGTCAGTAACTGTATGTAGTTAGTTGTAAATTATACTGCACTGTAAAAAGTGGGACGGCATGATCAACATTTACACTTTGGTTCATGCAACCTGTTCTGTCAATTTGTCTGAAATCAAATAACGAATTTGTCAGATCAATGTGATTTTTTTATTTGAATGAAAGCTTCTAAATTGCTTTCACCACCTCATGCACATTGAATAGTGGTGGGGGCAACGTAGCTGCGGCAGCCTATCAGAAGAGATAGAGGCATTGCTTATCGGGGAGGTGGGATTCAGTTGGTTCTTTTTTCCCCACCCGTGAGAGTGATGTCATTACAGTTAATGTGGTCTGTTGTACTTGTTATTCAAACTTAAACTTGTACACGGCCAGCAACTGTAATGATACTTGCATGTGATACTAAAGCACCTGGTAAGGTTTCTATGTTAAGGTAGCCATTGCTTGGTTAGAATATTGTGGTTACTAAATGTGAAGGTCTTAAGTTTGGAAACATTATTTCATGTTATCTTAATTTACAGGTTGCTGATTGAATTGCTTGTAGCCCAATTGAAGAAATGTGGATAGGTAATTCCAAACTTGGAACAAGTATTTCTTTGAATTTATTATATTAGGTTTAACCAATGGGGAAAAGAAGGTTGAGTGTTAAAATAAATAGGTTACAACTTGAAATATAGGTTAATGAAATATAACAGTTGGCATTGAATCATATATTTCTCATAATAATGTTGTTTTTTACTTGTGACCAGAGGTGAAGTAAATTGGAGTCATTTTTTTATGTTGATCCAAAGAGCCATTTTTTACAGTGTACGTAGTTAGCTACCTTCAATTCCACAAGAGAATGTCAAGATGATTAGTAGGGGTAACACAGTACAAATACACAGTACAACATCTCAGTGAGCTGCCTCTACTGACCGCTTCGCTCTCCTGTTACAGAATGTGAGCTCGCCGGATCATGCTGGTTTAACAAGGCTATCTACTTAGTGCACACCTATCTACGCATGCATTGTCAGACGACCACACCAAACATCTACTGACTAAGTGCTCTCCAGGGGTCTCCCTCCTGGGTACGAGATGGGCGGGGGGGGCTCACAGGATGCTCTCGCGCTCCTCTCCGAATGTGACAGTGTTGGAGGACACGGTGGTGATCTCTGGGGGATCCCCGGGGTTCAGCCCCCTCTTCAGGTGCACCACGCGCACTTTCTCGTTGTGCGGGCCGGGCTTGGTGGTGGTACTGGTGGTGCCGGAACCCGTGGAGATGATGACCTCGCTGATGGAGGAGGAGGTAGGGGTGGAACAGGTGGTGTCGGTGGACCCCACCAGAGCCCTCTGCCCCTCGAAATGCTGCTGCTGGTTCCCCTGCTGCTGAGCGTTGGTGTTGTTGTTGAGGGTGGTGTTGCTCGGCATGCGGTTGAGGTTGTAGCTCTTGGACGACGGCCAGCTCTCTTCGGGGCTGCTGGCCAGCAGGCTGCACTGGTCCTCGGAGCAGATGGACATGCGGGCCACGGCTGGATCCTGGAGACCACTCAGGCTGCTGGGCAGACCCCTCTTACTGGCCGCCCGGCTCTGGCTGTTCTCCTGGTCCAGGTCGATCAGGTTGGACCGCTCCAGCTGTGACAGGTCAGCCTCCTCGTCCTGCAGGGAGTGGTTGGGCGAGCTCTCGTTGGAGCGCATGCCAGAGTCAGACGAATCCTTCTTGTCCAGCATGGAGTCAGACAGGAAATCTTTCCCCTTAGCCAGGGCCAGGGAGCTGCTGCCGGAGGATGCTTTGGGCTCACCTGGCTTCTTCGCGTCCCCCAGGAGAGGAGCGTCGGAGTTCTCTGAATCCTCGTCGTCGCTGGTGAGCTTCTGGTAGCGCAGCCCGCCGGTCTTCATCTTGAGGTCGGCTGCTCCCTGGAACAGGCCGCTCCCCCGGTCGCTGGACCCGGGCACCTTGCGTCCAAGCAGGGTCTTGGAGGATCCGTGGGGGTCCAGCAGGGTCTTGGAGGATCCGTGGGGGTCCAGCTTCTCGTCCTCCTCTGTGATGGGGTCCAGGGGGGCTTCGGCGGTGGTGAAGTCCGGGGCGTCCACAGCGGGAGGCTTGTTGGTGCTTCTCTTGGTGGTAGACTTGTCCTTGGTTTTGTCCTCGGAGCTGGAGGAGGTCATGAACTGGTTGGGGTGGGGCTGGACAGGCTTCTCTCCACCGCCTCCGCCTACCTCCAGTGTGGCCATCTGGGCGATGTACTCCTGGTAGGCGTTGCGGTACTCGGACTGCTGCTTTTCCGTCAGCTTGACGATGTCGTTGGAAGACTCCTGGGAGTTGAGGCTGGACATGCTGAGGGTGCGGTGGGTGGGGGCCTGGGGAGAGTGGAGGGGGAGGACATAGACCATTACATCTCATACAGTAAGACATTGAAAGACTGAGGAGGGCCTAGATCTGTTGTCTAAGTACATATGAAGGATATCATTTGGTATATATACAGGTCAATGGCTTTATTCATGGTTCTGTACATTTACATAGCTATACAATTCCTGTCTTTATGTCAACATAATATAATGATGCAACTTAGACCTTCCTACAATGGAAGAGACCACCAGTCACTCACCATCCATGTGTTGTTGCTGTTCCTGGGAGGAGGCTCGTCCAGTCCCACATTGCTCAATTCCTCAAAGCTCAGGTTGAAGCTGTACATGGGCGAGTTGGCGTCGAGGTTGGCGGCGCCGGCGTGGGCCAGGGCGACTTGGCGCCTCGGTTCCCCGTGGCCCGCCACACTGCTGTCCACCTCGCTGGGAGCCTCCTCGTGAAGCACCTGGCTCTCCACGTGACGCATATCCAACACCTAGAGGAAGAGGAGGAAGAGGTGAGAGAAGGCAGAAGAGTAGGAGGAGGGAAAGAAAGTAGAAGAGGGATGGAGAGAGAAAGAGGAAGAGGAAGAAAAGGTAGAAGAGGGAGGGTGAGAAAGAAGAAGAGGAGGAGGAGGAAGAAGAAGAAGCAGAGGAGTAGGAGGAAGAGGGAGGGAGGGAGGGAGGGAGGGAGGGAGGGAGGGAGGGAGGGAGGGAGGGAGGGAGGGAGGGAGGGAGGGAGGGAGGGAGGGAGGGAGGGAGGGAGAAAGAAGAAGAGGAGGAGGAGGAAGAAGAAGAGGGAGGGAGTGAGAAAGAAGAGGAGGAGGAAGAAGAGGGAGAGAGAAAGAAGAAGAGGAGAAGGAGGAAGAAGAGGGAGGGAGAGAGAAAGAAGAAGGAGGAAGAAGAGGAAGGAACGATGCAGTCTTCTCTCAATACGGCTGGGCTAATGAGTAATTAATGGGTTGAGAGGTGATTGAAAACAGCAGTGTCCAGTGTTAACGCTACTGGTAAATCCACTACAAAAGAAAAGGAAACAGGAAACAAGGTTAGGGTTAAACTCACGGTTCCTCTGAAGAGCTGCCAGTCTCCAAAGTTCATTTTCATCTCATTCTTCAGCTCATCAATGTTGCACTGGGTCAGAACTCTGCCATTCACATTAGCCTGAGAGATAGAGAGGAGCACGAGATACAAGGAAGAGGAAGTTAATGGTAGAGACAGAGGAGGTTAATGATAGAGAGAGATAGAGGGAGAGAGAGAGAGAGAGAGAGAGAGAGAGAGAGAGAGACAGAGAGAGAGAGGAGGTTAATGGTTGAGTCAGAGGAGGTTAATGGTAGAGAGAGAGAGAGAGAGAGAGATAGAGGGAGAGAGAGAGAGAGAGAGACAGAGAGAGGAGGTTAATGGTTGAGTCAGAGGAGGTTAACGGTAGGGAGAGAGAGAGAGAGAGAGAAAGAGAGAGAGAGAGAGAGAGAGAGAGAGAGAGAGGAGGTTAATGGTAGAGAGAGAGAGGTTAATGATAGAGAGAAAGGGGAGGTTAATGATAGAGACAGAGAGAGAGAGAGAGAGAGAGAGACAGAGAGAGAGAGAGAGAGAGAGAGAGATAGAGGGAGAGAGAGAGAGAGAGAGACAGAGAGAGGAGGTTAATGGTTGAGTCAGAGGAGGTTAACGGTAGGGAGAGAGAGAGAGAGAGAGAGAGAGAGAGAGAGAGAGAGAGAGACAGAGAGAGAGAGAGAGAGAGAGAGATAGAGGGAGAGAGAGAGAGAGAGAGAGAGAGACAGAGAGAGGAGGTTAATGGTTGAGTCAGAGGAGGTTAACGGTAGGGAGAGAGAGAGAGAGAGAGAGAGAGAGAGAGAGAGAGAGAGAGAGAGAGAGAGAGAGAGAGAGGAGGTTAATGATAGAGAGAGAGGAGGTTAATGATAGAGAGAGAGGAGGTTAATGGTAGAGAGAGAGGAGGTTAACGGTAGGGAGAGAGAGAGAGAGAGAGAGAGAGAGACAGAGAGAGAGAGGAGGTTAATGGTAGAGAGAGAGGAGGTTAATGATAGAGAGAGAGGAGGTTAATGGTAGAGAGAGAGGAGGTTAACGGTAGGGAGAGAGAGAGAGAGAGAGAGAGAGAGAGAGAGAGACAGAGAGAGAGAGGAGGTTAATGGTAGAGAGAGAGGAGGTTAATGATAGAGAGAGAGGAGGTTAATGGTAGAGAGAGAGGAGGTTAACGGTAGGGAGAGAGAGAGAGAGAGAGAGAGAGAGAGAGAGAGAGAGAGAGAGAGAGAGAGACAGAGAGAGAGAGGAGGTTAATGATAGAGAGAGAGAGGAAGTTAATGGTAGAGATCTCTCTCTCTCAGCTCACCTTCTTAATGGTGGCAGTGTACTGGGCCAGCATGCTCTGGTCGATACCCTCAATCTGTTTGACACGTTCACACACTATGTCTGTGTTCATGGAGCTCAGGAGGATGGCGGGGGTGCCCGACACCACAGAGGCTGAACCCTGACACACACACACACAGAACACACTGTCAACAACCAGATAGAGGACTCAACCAACAGGAAAAACATGGCTTGTTGGCTAGATTTAATGGAGGTCAAGATTGCATTTCTCAAAGTTATCATGTGCTGTATTCATCAATAGTAACCTCTGCCCGTTTGAGTAGGAATGTAATTATACAAAATAAAATTAAATTCCATGCTGAAACACCGTTGAAATCTGCAAAGGTAACACAGGAAGGCCCAGTGAAAGGGGAGACCAACATGAAAAGGCCGTAGGCTGCATAAACCATCAGTAGGTATGAGAGAACTACAATATGATTTAATCTACAATGGGTTGTTGATGAGAGTGGAGCTATCCTAAGGGTGAGTACAGTATGACAATGGGGTTAATAGAGGTTGTCACAGCATTATGTCCAAACCAAACACTGTCAGTGAGTGGATGAGAGAATCCTGTATGGTAAAACTTGGATGTAATCTATAACATCACATCACTTCCTGCTATCTACAACTACTAGGCTACTCACTAACGCAGGCGTTAGACTATATACACTCTTAGAAAAAAGGGTTCCAAAAGGGTCTCCCCATAGGATAACCCTTTTTGATTCCAGGTAGAACCTTTTTGGGTGTTATATATATATACACAGTCATGTGAAAAAGTAAGTACACCCCCTGGAAAGGTCTCTCTTTTTCTTTTTTCTTTTTTTTACATATTTTGACAGATGGATATGTAATCTTCACTTCAACACTATTGACAGATAAAGGTTACCCAATTTAACAAATCACAAAAAATGTTATGGAATTAAAATAAACGAAAATGTATTTTCCTTACGGGGAAAAAGTTAGTACACCCCTACCTTTACCATCACATAAAATGGCTAAAATTAGAATTAGGTTTACCAAAACAAGTGCAAATGATTAGAAAACATTAGAGAGAAACTAACCCTAACCCTAACACCTGGGTAAAGGCAGTTGTGTCTTGATATTCTTTTTTGAGAGCAGAGGCTTAATCCTTCCTGACCTCCCATGTAGGCCACGTTTGTGCAGTCTCTTTCTGACAGTGTACCCATGCACTTTGACATTGATTGTGGCAAGAGAGGTCTATAGATCCCTTGATGTTACCCTGGGGTTCTTAGAGACTTCTATTAGCATCTTTCGGTCAGCTCTTGCGCTGACTTTGGTGGGACGACCTGTCCTAGGTAGTTTGCCAGTGGTCTGGAATTCTCATCGGACAGTGGAATGATGTACTTTGAATTGCTTGGAAATGGATTTGTAACTCCTCCCAGACTCATGGGCATCAATAATCTTTCTTCTGAGGGCCTCCGGTAGGTCTTTTGATCTTTGAATGATGTGTTACCACACACCCATATGGTTAAGACCAAACCAGTTCTTATCTTTAGTTTCTCTTTAATGTTTTCTAATCATTTGCACTTGTTTTGGTACCTAATTCTAAGTTTAGCCATTTTATGTGATGGTAAAGGTAGGGGTGTACTAACTTTTTCCCCGTAAGGAAAAGGCATTTTTGTTTATTTTAATTGCATAACATTAGACAAGTTTTTTTTATTTTGTGTGATTTGTGTGATTATATAAATTGGGTAACCTTTATCTGTCAATAGTGTTGAAGTGAGTAGGTAGGTAGGTAGGTAGGTAGGTAGGTAGGTAGGTAGGTAGGTAGGTAGGTAGGTAGGTAGGTAGGTAGGTAGGTAGGTAGGTAGGTAGGTAGGTAGGTAGGTAGGTAGGTAGGTAGGTAGGTAGGTAGGTAGGTAGGTAGGTAGGTAGGTAGGTAGGTAGGTAGGTAGGTAGGTAGGTAGGTAGGTAGGTAGGTAGGTAGGTAGGTAGGTAGGTAGGTAGGTAGGTAGGTAGGTAGGTAGGTAGAAGGGCCAGACAAAATCAAATGTTTGAAATGCTTATTTCAAACATTTGTACTTATAGAGTACAAGTGTTGGAAATCTACAATGTATCTTACAAAGTTACAAAACATCTGTAATTGTAAATAGGTCTTAAATAGTATGACAGAAGCACTATGATGAGCAGATCAAAGATTTCACTAGTCAGCGGCCTTGTAGCGTCCAGTATCTATCTCACTTAGTGTCCAAACATGGGAGCTACACTAGAGTGTAGTAGGTTTTTAGCTACTACACTGGATGCGTAGCTTTTTCCGGCGTGAGCAGAACACACGCCACTTTATCAAGTGTTCTCGGGTGTGAGCCGCACGTGATAACAAATCAATAGGACCAGAGTGTCATTTCACTTACGTCCAGGTTTCATTGACATGAATGGGAGCGTCTCACGCTCGGCAAAAGTTATTACTCCAGTGTACCATGACTAACTCCTAGTTCCCAATCGAGAGAGTGGGCTAGTTTCCAAGGTGCATGCGGGGACTACGGAGGTCAGATCACTTCCGAAGGGGGTTAGTTTGTCGGTCTAGGCCTAGTTAGGAGGAAAGCAGCGTTAGCGGCAGGAGTAAAAAGCCTGAGTTAGGGACAAAATCTGAATGGTTTCAGTACCTGCTTTTTTTTCAAAGACGGTACCCTAAACTGCTTGAAGGGAGGAGGGAGAATGAGAGGTGGAAAGAAACAGATGGAAAGGTGAAGAGGGAGTGGCTACAGCAGGTCTTCATCAGAGAGGGATGTGAGGAGAGAACATTAGGAAAGACACACAGATGACAACATTATCGTCTTAGAGGAGAAAAAAACCTTAGGGAGACAGACATAACCTTCAAGACAGGAAATAGAGAGAGAGAGAGAGAGAGAGAGTGGAGAGAGAGAGAGAGAGAGAGAGAGAGAGAGAGAGGGCATGCCTTCATTGTAAGAATGAGAATAAGATTTTTGATTATGTGTGAGTGTGTGTGTTTGTTTGTGTGTGTGTGTGTGTGTGTGTGTGTGTGTGTGTGTGTGTGTGTGTGTGTGTGTGTGTGCAGGGCTCTAAATAAACATTTTTTATTGGTAGCACTGGTGCTCTCAAATTTAAAAAGTTAGGAGCACCACATGACATCTAGGAGCACCAGAAATATTTGTTTCAATTGATTGAGATACAGCCTATATTGGGCCTATATGAATTCTAGCTACTTTTGAAGCACATGTTGTGCCCTAGAAACTAATATGTAACACTGTAAAGACATTAGCTTATTATAAAAGCAAAAATGTTGATATGAATATAGGTTTCTACATTGTGTAAAAGCACTATTGAGCTGCATTAGATTGAAAATTGGATACTTTAAAAACGTCAGATTTGTGACGCCAACATGCAAGAGATCTATAATTCATGGTCATTGATCCCCTAAAGAAGCTCTCCCTTTTCCTTTCTTTCTTTACCCCCAAAAGTTTGGATATACTGGTAAAGTTACCAGGTTGTTAGCTAGCTAGCCAATGAGGTAACACGACTGAACAAAGTGTAAACAAGTGGATAACGTGCAAGTAGTTTTAGAACGGACATGGTTTATGAATGTAGTCCCGGCGAACCGCTATAGATAAAAATGTTGCGGCGGTAATATGGGTCAGATCTTTTGACCTGGTTGGGCTAGAAGCAAACCATTTTCGCTGTAGTAATGATGCAAACATGACCCTATCGAATCAGATTTTTTCTCTAGGGCACTCGTAAACAACAGTACAGCGAAGCCTTAGCACTACAACAATTATTATCTGGGAGATTTGTTTTCTGATGTTCAAACAATCCAAATCAGAAGGTTCAAACAAGAATATAAGAGAATGTAATTTGACAGGACAATAATTTCTCTATCTATAACATGGTTATACATCCATTCTAGATTAACTATCTCTACGCACTACCTTGCACTAGGTCTAATACTCTAATACTTACGAGTCCACTGCTTGGATCCCAGGGATAGCCACTTTTAAGTGGGAATGGGCGTGGTGGAGGAGCATGAACAGGGAAACTGCCCGCGTAATGACGTGGCAGCTGGTAAACATGATGGGGGAAATATGGCTGGAGGGAGGGGAATACCAGGGAGAAAGGAAACGTTTAACATGGGGTGAAATAAATACAACGCTTAAATATGAAACCAGCGTAACAATGAGTGAGGTGTCTGATTGTGAGATATTATGAGATACAGATTGAAGCAAATTAAACAGTCACATCATGTCAAATACACTAAGTATGTACAGTGCATTCAGAAAGTATTCAGACCCATAGACATTTTCCACATTTTGTTACGTTACAGCCTTATTCTAAAATTGATTCAATTGTTTTTTTTCCTCATCAAATCTACACACAATACCCCATAATGACAAAGCAGAAACAGGTTTGTATACATTTTTGCTGAAAAATGTAATAAATAAACTGAAATATCACATCTACATAAGTATTCAGACTCTTTACTAAGTACTTTGTTGAAGCACCTTTGGCAGCGATTACAGCCTCGAGTCTTCTTGGGTATGAAGCTACAAGCTTGGCACACCTGTATTAGGGGATGAAGCTACAAGCTTGGCACACCTGTATTAGGGCAGGTCTCTCCAGAGATGTTCGATCAGGTTCAAGTCCGGTCTCTGGCTTGGCTACTCAAGGACATTCAAAGACTTGTCCCGAAGCCACTCCTGCGTTGTCTTGGCTGTGTACTTAGGGTCGTTGTCCTGTTGGAAGGTGAACCTTAGCCCCAGTCTGAGGTCCTGTGCGCTCTGGAGCAGGATTTCATCAAGGATCTGTCTGTACTTTGCACTATTCATCTTTCCCTCGATCCTGACTAGTCTCCCAGTCCCTGCCGTTGAAAAAGATCCCCGTAGAGATGGTGCCAGGTTTCCTGCAGACGTGACGCTTGGCATTCAGTCCAAATAGTTAAATCTTGGTTTCATCAGACCAGAGAATCTTGTTTGTCATGGTCTGAGAGTCCTTTAGGTGCTTTTTGGCAAACTCCAAGTGGGCTCTCATGTGCATTTTACTGAAGAGTGGCTTCTGTCTGGCCACTCTACCATAAAGGCCTGATTGGTGGAGTGTTGCAGAGATGTTTGTCCTTCTGGAAGGTTCTCCCATCTCCACAGAGGAACTCTAGAGCTCTGTCAGAGTGACTATCGGGTTCTTGGTCACCTCCCTGACCAAGGCACTTCTCCTGATTGCTCAGTTTGGATGGGCGGACAGCTCTAGGAAGAGTCTTGGTGGTTGCAAACTCCTTCCATTTAAGAATGATGGAGGCCACTGTTTTCTTCAGGACCTTCAATGCAGCAGATGGTACCCTTCCCCAGATCTGTGCCTCAACACAATCCTGTCTCGGAGCTCTATGGACAATTCATTCGAACTCATGGCTTGGTTTTTGCTCTGAAATGCACTGTCAACTGTGGGACCTTATATAGACAGGTGTGTGCCTTTCCAAATCACGTCCAATCAATAGAATTTAGCACAGGTAGACTCCAATCAAGGTGTAGAAACTTCTCAAGGATGATCAATGGAAACAGGACACACCTGAGCTCAATTTCGAGTCAGATAGCAAAGGGTCTGATTACTTGTTTTTTGTTTTTTTATTTTAATACATTTTAAAAAATGTCTAAAAACCTGTTTTCGCTTTGTCTTTATGGGGTATAGTGTGTAGATTGATAGAGGAATAAAATATTTAATCCATTTTAGAATAAGGCTGTAACGCAACAAAATATGGAAAAAGTGAATGGATCTGAATACTTTCCGAATGCTTTCTCTATGTATGTATGTATGTATGTATGTATGTATGTATGTATGTATGTATGTATGTATGTATGTATGTATGTATGTATGTATGTATGTATGTATGTATGTATGTATGTATGTATGTATGTATGTATGTATGTATGTATGTATGTATGTATGTATGTATGTTTGTATGTATGTATGTATCTACAGTGGGGAGAACAAGTATTTGATACACTGCCGATTTTGCAGGTTTTCCCACTTACAAAGCATGTAGGAGTCTGTAATTTTTATCATAGGTACTCTTCAACTGTGAGTGACGGAATCTAAAACAAAAATCCAGAAAATCCCATTGTATGATTTTTAAGTAATTAATTTGCATTTTATTGCATGACATAAGTATTTGATACATCAGAAAAGCAGAACTTAATATTTGGTACAGAAACCTTTGTTTGCAATTACAGAGATCATACGTTTCCTGTAGTTCTTGACCAGGTTTGCACACACTGCAGCAGGGATTTTGGCCCACTCCTCCATACAGATCCTTCAGGTTTCGGGGCTGTCGCTGGGCAATACGGACTTTCAGCTCCCTCCAAAGATTTTCTATTGGGTTCAGGTCTGGAGACTGGCTAGGCCACTCCAGGACCTTGAGATGCTTCTTACGGAGCCACTCCTTAGTTGCCCTGGCTGTATGTTTCGGGTCGTTGTCATGCTGGAAGACCCAGCCACGACCCATCTTCAATGCTCTTACTGAGGGAAGGAGGTTGTTGGCCAAGATCTCGCGATATATGGCCCCATCCATCCTCCCCTCAATACGGTGCAGTCGTCCTGTCCCCTTTGCAGAAAAGCATCCCCAAAGAATGATGTTTCCACCTCCATGCTTCACGGTTGGGATGGTGTTCTTGGGGTTATACTCATCCTTCTTCTTCCTCCAAACAAGGCGAGTGGAGTTTAGACCAAAAAGCTCTATTTTTGTCTCATCAGACCACATGACCTTCTCCCATTCCTCCTCTGGATCATCCAGATGGTCATTGGCAAACTTCAGACGGGCCTGGACACGCGCTGGCTTGAGCAGGGGGACCTTGCGTGCGCTGCAGGATTTTAATCCATGACGGCGTAGTGTGTTACTAATGGTTTTCTTTGAGACTGTGGTCCCAGCTCTCTTCAGGTCATTGACCAGGTCCTGCCGTGTAGTTCTGGGCTGATCCCTCACCTTCCTCATGATCATTGATGCCCCACGAGGTGAGATCTTGCATGGTGCCCCAGACCGAGGGAGATTGACCGTCATCTTGAACTTCTTCCATTTTCTAATAATTGCGCCAACAGTTGTTGCCTTCTCACCAAGCTGCTTGCCTATTGTCCTGTAGCCCATCCCAGCCTTGTGCAGGTCTACAATTTTATCCCTGATGTCCTTACACAGCTCTCTGGCCTTGGCCATTGTGGAGAGGTTGGAGTCTGTTTGATTGAGTGTGTGGAGAGGTGTCTTTTATACAGGTAACGAGTTCAAACAGGTGCAGTTAATACAGGTAATGAGTGGAGAACAGGAGGGCTTCTTAAAGAAAAACTAACAGGTCTGTGAGAGCCGGAATTCTTACTGGTTGGTAGGTGATCAAATACTTATGTCATGCAATAAAATGCAAATTAATTATTTAAAAATCATACAATGGGATTTTCTGGATTTTTGTTTTAGATTCCGTCTCTCACAGTTGAAGTGTACCTATGATAAATTTCGTTATTACAGACCTCTACATGCTTTGTAAGTAGGAAAACCTGCAAAATCGGCAGTGTATCAAATACTTGTTCTCCCCACTGTATATATGTACAAACAAGGGGTCACACAGTACAAACACCTCATCATGTTACAGCACAGAGACTTCAACTTAAATGGGAACTATAAATAAAGACAGCTCTGCAAATTATAAACCAGAAGTGTCCCGCAAAGTGGGAAGGGGGACGATAACATTAAAATGACTGAAAGGGTGGTGAGAAATGTAGGCAAAGGAATGTGTTGAGGTTCAAAGCCCTTTGTTTTGTTGCAGAGGCTGTCAGTGATCGCTTACCAGACAGCATACGACTGAATGAATTAACTGACACGATATAGAGCTAGAGTCAGACGATCTACAAGTGAAGCTTTGGCCATTCCGTTTGGAACCAGGCCCTTCTCAGTCCTACATGGAATAATAATGTTCTTGGCGACATGAGGGTGTTCTTTCTCATACACTCACCCTGTTATAGAAGGGGTGCTGGGGGCCAGCCATACCACTGTAGTTGCTGCTGTGGGGCGGTGGGGACACCAGCCCTGGGGGGTTGAAGGGCCCGTTGAAGCAGGTGGAGGGGGAGCAGGCGGACATGCCTGACTGCTGGCTGTAGACGGAGGTGGGGCGGAGAGCAGCTTCCTGCAGGGGCAGGCTGGGATAGTTCACCGCTCTGATGCTCATCTGCTCCCTGGCAGCACGCACGTCTGGGGGGAGAGAAGAGGGAGACAGACAGGCAAAGAGAAATAAGTAGTAAAAACAATTATAATTTAACTCTTAAGTCCGGAAGAAAAGTTGGGTCTGCACATATGGACATGAAACCATATGACTTAACTGTAATCACATCCAAATGTCAATAATTGTATTCAGGATAACAACATCATATCGACTGACATGTTGGGAACCCTAATTATTTGACACAGACACAGCTAGCTACGCTCCCCCTCACCTGCAGCATGCACGTCTGGGGGAGAGGAATGCAGACATAGAGAAATTGAAAGAGTTGAAATCAAAAGAGTTGAAATCAAAAATAGTTGAAATCAACTCTGTCTAAAATATTGACATTAACCCATCTGACAAATTTGTGATACATCCCAAAATCTGCAAGTTGTTATTCAAGTTTGAAAGAGAATGGATGCCTGTATAATATTTCTAAAACTTATTAGACTTACTTGTGTGGAACCCTGATTATTTGGTGACATAAACACATATGCTCTCCCTCACCTGCGATGATCTCTCGTAGTTTGGGGTCAAGGTTGACGGTGCAGGGTAGGAAGGTTTTGATGTCGCGCGCGTTGAGGACGGGTGTACGGGAGGAGAGGAACACCTCGAAGCTACGCGCGTCCCCATCAATCTCCAACAGGGGCTCCACGTCTTTAGTGGTGGGAATGTTTTTGGAGATCCTAAAACACCAGGGATAAATGTTCAAAAAGCCATTACAAACCCATCTTTGTAAGATTGAAGCCTAATGAAGACAGGTGAGGAAAGAGCTATAGCTCTTCTAGACTGAAAGGTTGCTTCTTTAGTTTGACATTTTTCACAGCTGACCAACAAAAAAAAGTTAATACAAAAAGTAAAATATATCTTTATCCAAAAACAGGGAATAAATTACAATGAGGGAAATGTAATTTTCATTTTAAAAAAATAATTCTGTGAGCTTCATGGATTAGAGCTTTTTGAATGACATAATATTGGGTTTGGAGAGAAGAAAATCTTATTCATTCAGGGGCAAAAACGTGAATAGAACATATGTCATTATTTATTTTCGGGAACACCCTTTTACACACGAAAAACCACTCAACTTTATTTTGCAGCAACTAAGCTTCTGTCTGACAAGTAATTGACATTCAAATACAATAATCCAACCAATGGGACGCAATTATAATGACGATTCAACCAATTAAACTAATCCTTATTGCCCAGTGACTAATCTGACTGTTTCATCACGTCAGAGTCTGTGTGTGTTCTAAATGGCACCCTGTTCCCATATAGTGCATATAGTGCCCTTAGGATTCTGGTCAAAAGTAGTCCACTATATAGGGAATAGTATGGGCCATGGTCAAAGGTAGTGCACTATATAGGGAATAGTATGGGGCCATGGTCAAAGGTAGTGCACTATATAGGGAATAGTATGGGCCATGGTCAAAGGTAGTGCACTATATAGGGAATAGGGTGCCATTTTGGACGCAACGTCTCTAATCATCTTTATTAGCTGGAAGATTAGAAATTCAAGACAATCCTCTCTCAATGGATCAGTGGGAGTTGGTTAAGTGCAAAGAGAGTTAATTTATTCATGCAGCTAAACAGTTCCTACGTTCTACAATTAGGACAGGTGTTTCAAGAAGGCTTTTAAGGTCAGGAGAGGGTGTTGGGGTCTAGAGTATATTACCTCTGGTAGATATTCTTGAGGGTGGCCCAGTTTTAGTGGGGTAGAGGGAGACTACAGTATATTACCTCTCGTAGATAGTTTTGAGAGCGGCCTGGTCAGGGATGCCGTCAGTCTCCTCCAGGAACAAGATGAGCCAGGAGGTCCTGTAGGGCCACGTCTCAGTAAGGTTGATCCACGATGCCAGGCGGTCCCAGTTAAACATAATCTGATTTGCCCTCAGCAGACGACCTATAGACAGACCAGCATTGTGTAAGTCAGACTGGACAAAACTAACATGGTTTCCTCAAAGAAATCCATCCATAATCTGTATGGTCCATTGTGGTTAAAGTAGTAAACTCAGTGGGAAAACTTGTGGTAAACAAAGCGTGTGTGTGTGTGTGCGTGTGTGTGTGCGTGTGGTGTGTGTTAGTTTTTCATAAATTACATCTCTAATTTAAAATGTCGATACAAGAAAGGAAAGGGTGTGTGACGAAAACGCACCATAGTCTCTCTCCAGAATGCCCTTTGTACGCATTCATTTGCCCTTTGTTCATGTTTATTTTTTTATATTTTGCTTGAGCATGCATAGAAGTACCTGGCCTGTGCGCAAATGTAGGCCTATAAAAGTTCTCGTTTGGGCTTGTCGGATAGTAGGCTATTTCTGATTGTCTTAACCACCACTTATGACCTCCCGAGCTTCTCAAAGTATTAGAAAACTCTTTCCGACACTCTCCTCCTCGATGGGCTCAAGTAACCTCCGCACCTCGGTGTGAAATAGCAACATATTGCTGATCCCATATCTCCAGTGGAAACGTCAAAAAACGTCAAAAAACAGGCTACCTGAACAGCTGTGTCTGGGAAACAGTGAGGGCCCAGTTGAAACAATGTTGCCAGTTCGCTATAGCGAGAGCTGCAGCCAGAGAGGTGGAGGAGATAAATGCTATTGACTGAACCAAATGCCATGTGTAGCAAAATATCTAGAGGATATTTATTATCTTCAAATATAATTTTGGATCTGGTTGATATTTCACATATTTTCAGACAGATCCGAGGTCCATGGCCACCGAGCGTGAACGGACCCAGGATCCGAGGGCCAACTACAAAATTTGGGATCTGACCTCGGGTAATCGGGTATATCTGTAAAGACCTCTAGTGTGTGTGTGTGTCTGTGTGTGTGCGTGTGTGCATGCGTACATGGGCGCACATGTGGGTGTGCATGTGTAGGTGTGTGCGTGCGTCGTGCGAGTCAACGTGTGTCTGTGTGTGTGTGTGTGTGTGTGTGTGTGACCCACCTGTGACAGAGACTATGTTGAGCAGCCTCCTCATGGTCTGGGGGCTGATGTCACTGAACCAGTCTTCTGTCACCAACAACTTGCTCAGGTCAAAGGACATCTGCCGTGTCACCGTCCTCTGCATCTGACGCCGCCGGTACGTGTCCTATGCACAGAGATAGGGTTGGGCGGTATGCAGATTTCCATAGCGTCATACCATTTCTGTATCATACCGGGGTACATGGTATTACCAGAAGTGCACACAAACAAATTATAATAATAATATATAAAAAATTTTAGGACAACGACGACGACGCACAAACAACAAGGATCTTGATCCAGGAGGGGATGGAACGTCTCTGCTGTAACCAAGAAACAACATTTTGAGTGAGCATTTCTCTCAAATGTTAGTGAGCATTTCTCCTTTGCCAAGATAATCCATCCACCTGACAAGTGTGGCATATCAAGAAGCTGATTAAACAGCATGATCATTACACAGGTCCACCTTGTGCTGGGGGACATTAAAAGGCCACTCTAAAATGTGCAGTTTTGTCAGACAACACAATGCCACAGATGTCTCATGTTTTGAGGGAGCATGCAATTGGCATGTTGACTGCAGGAATGTCTACCAGAACTGTTTCCAGAGAATTTGCACAACCAAAGTATTTCTGCACAAACTGTCAGAAACCGTCTCAGGGAAGCTCATCTGTGTGCTCGTCGTCCTCACCAGGGTCTTGACCTGACTGCAGTTCGGCATCGTAACCGACTTCAGTGGGCGAATGCTCACCTTCGATAGCCACTAGCACGCTGGAGAAGTGTGCTCGACGGATGAATCCCGGATTCATCGAGCAGATGGCAGACAGCGTGTATGGCGTCGAGTGGGTGAGCGGTTTGCCGATGTCAACATTGTGAACAGAGTGCCCCATGATGGCGGTGGGGTTATGGTATGGACAGGCATAAGCTACGGAAAACGAACACAATTGCATTTTATCGATGGCAATTTGAATGCACAGAGATACCGTGATGAGATCCTGAGGCCCATTGTTGTGCCATTCATCCGGCACAAACACCTCATGTTTCAGCATGATAATGCACGGCCCAATGTAGCAAAGATTTGTACACAGTTCCTGGAAGCTGCATACTTACCAGACATGTCACCCATTAAGCATGTTAGGGATGCTCTGGATCGACGTGTACAACAGCGTCTTCCAGTTCCCGCCAATATCAAGCAACTTGATTGTGGCCTGTGGAATGTTGTCAACAGCCTGATCAACTCTATGCGGAGATGTGTCGCGCTGCATGAGGCAAATGGTGGTCACACCAGATACTGACTGGTTTTCTGATCCACGCCCCTGCTTTTTCTTTTTTAAGGTATCTGTGACCAACAGATGCCTATCTGTATTCCCAGTCATGTGAAATCCATAGATTAGGGCCTAATTAATTTATTTCAATTGACTGATTTGCTTATATGAACTGTAACTCAGTAAAATCTTTTCATGTAGCGTTTATATTTTTGGTCAGTGTGTATATATATATATATATATATTCCGACTTCAACTGTATATCATTTAAAAAGTAGAGAAAATGGCAAAATAATGGAAAAAGTTGACAAATTTGGCCTGAGATTTGGTACAGCTCCTTGAGTACACAACACCTGGGGTCTCATTAGAATAAGAGGGGCTTGGGGGGGTAAGGTTAAAGGAGCAATCTGCAGTTATATAACAAAGCGGTGACCGCGCTACTGTTTTGGTAAAAAGCTGATGAATGGGACTGGAGAAATGTAACCACTCTCAAATTCATAGACAGAGCTATGGATACAAGGACTGACCATCCATGATAAGAAATTATAGTTTTAACCATGATTTGAGGCTATACAGAGTTTGTTAACATTTACAAACAGTGGCATAAAAAAAAAAAGAAGCTTTTGGGTTATTTTGGGTTCTGATCGGGGTACGACAGTTGAACTAAACAGCTGCTACATACATTTTTGGACATAAACTCATGAGGCATTTATTTATAACTTCTATTCTTCAAGAATCAATGGGTACGTATCAATAATTGATTAAGTCCAAAAATGTATGTAGCAACAGCATATCGCCCCTTAATGGTTAGGGTAGGTTACAGCTGGAGTGTTCGCAGTAGCCTGGCGGAAGCAGCCTGATCGCTGTGTTCACCATTCTGTTTTACTGCATGTATCAGTCTGGCCTTTCTCCAACAGGTGGGCAGACAGAGCGTAGGGTAAAACGGTGCCAGACAGACGAGTGAAGTGGAATAGAATGGTCAACGCCGCAATCAGGCTGGTTTCACTCGCACTAAACTGCACATCATGTGGCTTGGTGGGGGAGAAACGCAGCAGATTGGATTAAGCCTCATTGGATTAAAGTCACTTTGCCACAGTCACACTGGGTTCTAAAAACACAATCTCCTACTTCCAGAAAACAAAAGCAGTGCGCTATAAAAGGAAGTAGGATCAAAGCTCCTGCATATGACAAGACTGTTAATGTGTAGATGTGTGGTTATTATATTGATTTTAATAATGACAATACTATTGGTGAAGAACAGTGTTGACCCATACGCCTGTACTCTATGTGAACCCACCAGGCCACACACACCACTCACACACACACACACTCTTCTCTCTCTTACCCTGCGGTTCAGGGTTGTCTTGCTGCCGAACTTGGTCATCTCTCCGACGCTGTGCTGGGATAGCTTCCTGTCCAGCTCCTCATGCCAGCCTGAACACAGAGACCAACAAAGACAGGAGATTTGAAACCAGAGCTAATATTAGCCAATGATTTGACACGTGCAGTTAAGTGTGTGATGGTGTACATGACTATATCTGAATGAGAAGGTGGATGTGAGTGTGTTCATTTGTGTGTGTGTGTGTGTGTGTGTGTGTGTGTGTGTGTGTGTGTGTGTGTGTGTGTGTGTGTGTGTGTGTGTGTGTGTGTGTGTGTGTGTGTGTGTGTGTGTGTGTGTGCGTGTACATGCCCATGTATGTGTGTGTGTGTGGTCTGAGATTGGTACGGCTCCTTTCATACAGGGCGTGTGTGTGTGTGAGTCTGTCTTTACCGTCTGAGTGGTAGGGATTACCGTCTGAGTTTCCGGTGTCTCCGTTAGCGGGCGCTGCCACACACATCTTCCTGGCGCTGCTCAAACCCCGGCTGTTGAGGAAGACCGGCAGGTGGACGATATTTCTCATGTAGTCGTGGCCGTTGATGTTGGAGTCCCTGAGCACGCTGTTCAGGTTCTGGTTGATGGCCTTGATGATGATGTGGGGGTCGCTGGCGAAGATGGAGATGAAGGGGCCTTTGGAGAAAAGCACTCTCACCTGGTGGAGAGGAGAGGAACAGGCAGATATGGTGAGGTGTGCGAACCAAATGTGTGTTTGTGTGTGTGTGTGTGTGTGTGTGGGGGGGGGGGGGGGGATTGGTGGATACAGCATAGTAGTTTGGTCTAATCTATTCATTATCCAAATGTGCAAAAGACGTTGAAATATTAGATTTTGTGAACGCTATCAAATGTCAAGATAAATTGCTCTAAACGTATGAGGGATGCTGCTTACAATTACAAAGACATCATGCATAAAAGATCCATTATTTCCTCAGACCAAAGATTTCATTAGTAAACAAGAAACAGCTGGTTCAGATAAGCAAGCCCCTCAAATACTAGATTAAAGACAATTCTATTACTGTAAATAATAAGAAAAACCATGACATCTTCTGGAATCTTTGTGACTGATGTATAACTATGTACTGTATAACTAGGTCATCTTTGCTCTCTTGGGAAAGATCGTCTTCGGAAATAACTCAATTTGCAGACCAAGTCAACACAAAGGGTGAGACGGTCCAAAGCGGTTGGTCAAAACCATTACGTTCCTGTTCAGAGTGATATTGTACACCATATCACCATGTGACTGTGTGTGTGTGTGTGTTCGTGTGTATGTGCCCGCGCGCTGCAGGCGTGTGTGTGTTTGTGTCGTACCGTATCCAGCATCTGCAGTACTTTGTCCTGTTCACAGGAGTCCAGGCCGTCTATGATGACAGACAGACGCGTCTGGTTCTGAGTGAAGCCATCGATTGTCTTAGCCATCCTCGCCATCAGCTCCACCTCATTCTTCAACACCTGAGGAGGGAAGAGAGAGCGCGAGAGAGAGAGGAGGAAGAGAGAGAAAGCGAGAAGGAGAGAGAGAGAGAGAGAGAGAGGAGGATGGGTGAGAAAGGTCATACTAGCCTTAGAAGCCAGTAATATGGTGAGAGGGAGAATTAAACAGATGTGTGTGCTTTGTGTATGGGTTTCCAAGTGCTTGCGCGCATACATACGACTCGCCTTCCATCCCTACCTTCATGAAGCCCTCGCTCTTCAGCTTGTGCATCTTGTTGGCGGCACTGTGCAGCCTCTTTCTCTGGGAGTTGAGCACCGAGTCGGCCACCTGCCACCAGGTCCGGCAGTTGAGCACCAGTGCCAGGCCCACCGCGCTGGCCATGGCGATCAGCACAGCGTTCACTGTCTGGTTGGCCCCGTCCACCTTGAAGATGGCGAGGAGGGCCGTGCCGGTGATCAGGCAGCCCAGGATGAAGACGAAGATGACGAAGGAGGGAACGCAGCAAGTCTTCTTCCACTTCTTCTTCCCTAAAAGACAATAACATTTTTAAAGTACTCAGTAGGCATAAAAACATTAACAAGTAGTGCCAATAAAGTCTAACACATTTGCCCAAGGGGATTCAATCAAGTAAACTGACCCGATTATTTTGTCCTCCTCTGGTCATTACCTAGTGATTCCTCTGGTCATTACCTAGTGATTCCTCTGGTCATTACCTAGTGATTCCTCTGGTCATTACCTAGTGATTCCTCTGGTCATTACCTAGTGATTCCTCTGGTCATTACCTAGTGATTCCTCTGGTCATTACCTAGTGATTCCTCTGGTCATTACCTAGTGATTCCTCTGGTCATTACCTAGTGAAGTGATTCTCTGGTCATTTCCTAGTGATTCTCTGGTCATTACCTAGTGATTCTCTGGTCATTACCTAGTGATTCTTCTGGTCATTACCTAGTGATTCTCTGCTCATTACCTAGTGATTCTCTGGTCATTACCTAGTGATTCTTCTGGTCATTACCTAGTGATTCTCTGCTCATTACCTATTGATTCTCTGGTCATTACCTAGTGATTCTCTGGTCATTGGTTACCTTGTGATTCCTCTGTCTTGAAGACCCTGAAGAGGCGGGTGGCCATGAAGCCAAACTCCCTCTCACAGGCATCAGACAAGGTGGCTATCATCTCTGCCAGGCTGGTCTCCCCTCCCACACTGGACAGACGGTTGTAGTCTGTGAACAGGAACCTGCAGGGCAGCAACAGTAAAGGCAAGGGGTGGACATTAAATCATTGGTCAAACACAAACTACTTCTAAAGGCTTTATATGGCATTCCTAAAGTCTCCATAAGCACTACATAAATAATTCACAAATAATTGATAAACCAAGTCATACTATATTTAGTGTCATTACATCAAGGACTTTGCCAAATGTGGCATTTGATTGTAGTGTAGTAGATTCCTGGTAGTGCTGAGAGGGGTTTGGTAGTGGGGGGGGGGGCATGACACGGATGGTTTGTGTGTGTGTGTGTGTGTGTGCGCACCTGACGGGCAGGGCGCGGGTGGTCTGCTCTGGCAGGTCAGGGGGGTTGACAAACATCAGTTTGAGTAGCAGCTCCAGGTAGCCGATGTGTCGGGCCAGACGGGTACTGATCACCCACGCCCAGTTCCAGTTCTCACCCTCACGACGACTGCCGAAATACACCACCACTACACAGAGAGGGTTACTGTGTCAAACTCTTACTGTGTCAATGAAAAGCCAGAGACAGACAGTTAGAATAATCTCTTAACTTGATCATTAAAAGTGTTTGGTAAACCAGTCAGTATACTGCATAGGCTATGTGTGTTAATATACTGTTTATTTAAGCATTAAGTCCAGTCAAAGTATGAATCCTTTTTCTCATCTCTCTGCAATCAATAACTATGGCGTTATCAGGTCTTACAATTTTGTTACTGGTATAATACCGCCCTCTAGTGTGTCACTTGAAAATAACGTGTAATCTGCAGCATAGGCTACTAGACTACGGGATCCTTGGTACGTCACTACCCTAAAACCTAACGCTAACCTTAACCCCTAACCTTAACCATAACCCTTACCTAACCCTAAC
This sequence comes from Thymallus thymallus, assembly GCA_023634145.1. Classification (NCBI taxonomy): domain Eukaryota; kingdom Metazoa; phylum Chordata; class Actinopteri; order Salmoniformes; family Salmonidae; genus Thymallus; species Thymallus thymallus. Next base: position 23,377,550 of record CM042411.1, on the reverse strand, counting down.
CTTAGCCCTTACCTTTACTTAACCATTTTACATTTAAACATCAATGGGGTAGAGACGTCCCAAAGATTCTGGATTGCTCCTAGACTACTGGACCACAGAAAATGGAGGACTGAGTGACGGTCTCACCGAAGCAGACATAGAGCAAGGCCAGCAGGCTGAGGGAGACAGCGATGGCCAGCTTGGGGTCGACGGTGAAGCCCAGGACCAGAGCTACAGAACCACACAGCAGCAGGGACATGAACACCACCAGCCAGGAGAACTGGAACAACGGCTCCACCTGCTGGCCAGCAAACGTCTTCATCTCATCTGAAGAGAGGGAGGAGATGAAAGGAGGAGATAAATGAGGAGTGAGATACTAATGAGATTGTAGGTTAATTTGTGAAACTCAATTTCATAAGTATTTTATAAAATAAGAATCTGTTAATATTAAGGCCAGGCACCACAGGCTAAAATTATATTTGTATTTTGTTCCATTAATATTCGTTTTTTCAAAAAGTAAAAATAACATTGTCAAAAGGTTTATGAAAATGTATATTTTTGTTACTTTATCATACTACCGTCATACAACTTTTATGACATACATCCATAATTTCAAAGCACTACATTGAATCACACATAATATAAAATCCCATTTCATAGAGAATGTAACATTTATTTTTATTTATTTTTTTATTTAACCAGGTAGGCCAGTTGAGAACAAATTCTCATTTACAACTGCGACCTGGCCAAGACAAAGCAAGGCAGTGTGACAAAGAACAACACAGAGTTACACATGGAAATAAACAAACATACAGTCAATAACACAATAGAAAATCTATATACAGAGTGCAAATGTAGTGCAAAATGCAGTAAGGTTAGGAAGGTAGGGCAATAAATAGGCCATAGTGGCGAAATAAATTACAGATTAACATTAACACTGGAATGATGGATGTGCAAATGATGATGTGCAAATAGAGATACTGGAGTACAAAATGAGCGGAAGTTAAAAAATAAATATGGGGATGAGGTAGTAGGATGGGCTATTTACAGAAGGGCTGTATACAGGTGCAGTGATCGATAAGCAGCTTTGACAGCTGATGCTTAAAAAGTTAGTGAGGGAGATAGGAACCTCTAGCTTCAAGGATTTTTGCAATTCGTTCCAGTCATTGGCAGCAGAGAACTGGAAGGAATGGCGGCCAAAGGAGGTGTTGGCTTTGGGGATGGCCAGTGAGATATACCTGCTGGAGCGCATACTACGGGTAGGTGTTGCTATGGTGACCAGCGAGCTGAGATAAGGCGGGGATTTACCTAATAAAGACTTATCGATGACCTGGAGCCAGTGGGTTTGGCGACGAATATGTAGTGAGGGCCAGCCAACAAGAGCATACAGGTCGCAGTGGTGGGTAGTATATGAAGCTTTGGTAACAAAATGGATGGCACTGTGATAGACTACATCCAATTTGCTGAGTAGACTGTTGGAGGCTATTTTGTAAATGACATCGCCAAAGTCAAGGATCGGTAGGATGGTAAGTTTTACAAGGGCATGTTTGGCAGCATGAGTGAAGGAGGCTTTGTTGCGAAATAGGAAGCCGATTCTAGATTTAATTTTGGATTGGAGATGGTTAATGTGAGTCTGGAAGTTGAGTTTACAGTCTAACCAGACGCCTATGTATTTGTAGTTGTCCACATATTCTAAGTCAGACCCGTCGAGAGTAGTGATGATAGTCCAGTGGGCGGGTGCGGGCAACGTTCTATTGAAAAGCATGGCATTGAAGCTTGTTTGAAGGTTAGTTAACAGTGTCCAAAGAGGGGCCAGATGGTGTCGTCTGCGTAGAGATGGATCAGAGAGTCACCAGCAGCGAGAGCGACATCGTTGATGTATATAGAGAATAGGGTTGGCCCAAGAATTGAACCCTGTGGCACCCCCATAGAGACTGCCATGGGACCGGACAGCAGGCCCTCCGATTTTACACACTGAACTCTGAGAAGTAGTTGGAGAACCAGGCAAGGCAGTCACTTGAGAAACGAAGGCTGTTGAGTCTGCCAATAAGAATGCAGTGATTGACAGAGTCGAAAGCCTTGGCCAGGTCGATGAAGACGGCTGCACAGTACTGTCTTCTATCGATGGCGGTTATGATATCGTTAAGTACCTTGAGCGTAGCTGAGGTGCACCCATGACCACCTCGGAAACCAGATTGCATAGCAGAGAAGGTACGGTGGAATTCGAAGAAGTCAGTGATCTGTTTATTAACTTGGCTTTCGAAGACTTTAGAAAGGCAGGGCAGGATGGATATAGGTCTATAACAGTACTGGACTATTTGTAGTAACTTACTTTGAAGAGATGGTGATTGGGTCTAAATAGCTGTTTGGCGTTTGGAAGTCTAAATTCAGTGTACTTGTCTTTAACTGCCATTTCCCGGAAGTCAGACTCTTCCCACACGCCAACTCATTTTTCTCAGCCTCAGAAGCATCTGCATTCAGGAAATGTTGCGTGGTTCTCTTTAAACGTATTCTTCAATTGTTGATATGTTGTCAAATTTTTATTCTAGATGATATTGTCTTCAGAAAAATCTGCCAAAAATGTATTTTACGTACCTTTCTTTAGTATTTTACAGATAGAAATAAATATTTATCCACAATATGCTATGTATAAGTTCGGTCTTGGAGTGTCTTAACAAATTTTAACAATTGTAAATAAGTCTAATTTCATCAAGTGTCTAGATAATTGATGTGTGATATGCAAATGAGATAATGAGATATCACCTAATTGACATATTTTTATACAATATTTCAGAAAAATTGTAATATAAAAAACCCTTATATCTGTGTGTTGTTTGCTTTGCTGGTGAAGTTTGGTTGTATTATTGCATTGTTAAAGTACAGAATGTAACGTACAGTATGTATACATTTAGTCTTGTGATTGTGTTGGAGAATGTTTTGTTCTCCAACACAAAAACATTATACCCTATTAGGGTGTGGTGCCTGGCCTTAACAACCATCTTATTATTATTAACATGTATAAAATTATCATTATTTTAATGTTTGACAGTTGAGCTCTGTTCTATTTGAGCAGTATCATAAAGGCTCAGACTCCTGTATAGATGTGAGTGGAGCCTTGACAAGCAGACTGGCTAGTGCCTTACCCTCCAGTTTCTTGAGCAGGAAAGACTTGCCGCTGCCCCACTGGGCGTACAAGCCCACACAGATGGGCGGCTGCATGGTGGGCTCACTGAGAATGTCAGCCAGTGCACTGCTGTACAGGTCATAACCCAGCATGTCCCCATCGGACTCAGTAGGGGACAGGTGTCCTGGGAGGGACACATAGAAAGATAGGATGAGGTTAGTCAAAACAGTTCGAGATTTTGAAAGTTACATAGCTTGAAAAATGCACATACGGGGATGATTTCTTAGCAATTTGCATCATACGGGATGATTTCTGTCTTTTGAAAATTACATATCTTGAAAAATGCATCATACAGGGATGATTTCTTTATTTTAAAAGTTACATGAAAACTTGATTGCTGACAAGCCGAACCTTTTGGGATTATGTCAACAAAGGACTAATGAAACAAATAGTTTTTCGGTGGAACTTTCCTTTAACTGGCGAAAGTGACTGAGCTGCTGGAGAGTAAGGAAACTTACGGGCTCCAAAGATCTGGGTGAGGATGCTCTTCTGGTGGCTGCAGTCAATGTTGTAGGGCGTCTCGCCAGCCTTGTTGGGCCGGTAGAGCAGGCGGCCATCTTTAGGGTTACGAAGGAGGAGCTCTGCCAGTCTGCGGCTCCGCCCACGGATGGCGATGTGGAGGGGGGTGTCACCTCTCTAGAGAGAGATGGTTGGTATCAGATTGTATACCTACTGACTATTTTGCCTTTCATAGCTTGCAAATGTATTAAAAAATAATAAAAACAGAAATACCTTATTTACAAAAGTATTCAGACCCTTTGCTATCAGAGTCTAAATTGAGCTCAGGTGCATCCTGTTTCCATTGATCAACCTAGAGATGTTTCTACAACTTGATTGGAGTCCACCTGTGGTAAATTGAATTGACTGGACATGACTTGGAAAGGTACACACCTGTCTATATAAGGTCCCAGAAAATGTGGGGTTCAACAAGGGTTCTTCTAAGATCCTCAAAGTTGTTCTAAGAACCTTAGGGTTCTTGGCACTGAAAAGGGCAGGAAATGGTTATTCCAAGAACCCCATAGGAGGTGGGGTTCATCGAGGAACCTCCTTAGTTGGTGGGGGATGTTGCAGGAACCTAACTGCCAAACTGAAACATTTGGATTTGAATTTGAAAGGACAGCAGGTGCAGGTACTTAACTGAAAAATGTAAAGATCTCCGTAAGGTTTGTCCCTTTGTATGATCTAAATGGATACTGTTTTATGATCATACCATCTATCTTTTTATATTTGTGCAAATCTTTCTAAAACAGAAAATGGACACAATTCAATGGATATCATTCAACAAAGAGGTAAGAATATCTAGGCTATAAGAATATGTTGATGGCTAGCTGTATTGGGTACAGATGACTGAACTGCTCACATTTGTGTCTGTGTCTGCAGAATATACAGACAAGGAGGCATAAAAAGGTATGTCAGTTGGTATTGGTATGTTATGCAGATCACATTTACCGTCCTCCTCCCTTACCTCATCAATTAATATCCCATAGGCCTCTACATTATGGAAAAGGTATGTGTACGAAAACCATTATCACAACATTCACATTCACCACAAAAACCAAGGTATGAATACTGTTGTGTGCATGTTTTGTTAGTCATCTGTATAACTACTATTTTTTGGATTCACAGACTTCACCATCCCTACACCTCTGATGAAAATCATTCTGGCTATGGATACGGAAAACATCAACACATTCAAATCAAGACGCCAGAGGATATACCCACTAAAATCATAATAAACACTGACAACTAAAATATTGTGTTATTGTTATGCATATTATTATTATTAATAATAATAATAATAATGTGGGGGGGTAGTTAAAAAATGTACCCCAAAAGGTTCTTCAAATGGTTCTTTGAGGATCCATTAAAAGGGGTTCTTCAGAGAACTTATAGGGGTTCCCCACTGTTTCAATTTGAAGAACACTTAAAGGATACTCCAGGAACCTTTTCTTTGAAGAGTGCAGTGCATGTCAGAGCAAAAACCAAGCCATGAGGACGAAGGAAATGTCCGTAGAGCTCTGAGACAGGATTGTGTCAAAGCAACCATCTCTGCAGCACTCCACCAATCAGGCCTTTATGGTAGAGTGGCCAGACGGAAGCCACTCCTCAGTAAAAGGCACATCACAGCTCGCTTGGAGTTTGTTAAAAGGCACCTAAAGGACTCTCAGACCATGAGAAACAAGAATCTCTGGTTTGATGAAACCAAGATTGAACTCTTTGGCCTGAATGCCAAGCTTCACGTCTGAAGCAAACCTGGCACCATCTCTACAGTGAAGCATGGTGGTGGCAGCATCATGTTGTGGTGATCTTTTTCAGCGGCAGGGACTGGGAGACTAGTCAGGATCGAGGGAAAGATGAAAGGAGTAGAGTACTGAGAGATCCTTGATGAAAACCTGCTCCAGGACCTCAGACTGGGGCGAAGGTTCACCTTCCAACAGGACAACGACCCTAAGTACACAGCCAAGACAACGCAGGAGTGGCTTCGGGACAATTCTTTGAATGTCCTTGAGTGGCCCAGCCTGAGCCCGTATTTGAACCCGATCAAACATCTCTGGAGAGACCTGAAAATAGCTGTGCAGTGACGCTACCCATCCAACCTGACAGGCTTGTGAGGATCTGCAGAGAAGAATGGGAGAAACTCCCCAAATACAGGTGTGCCAAGCTTGTAGCATCATACCCAAGAAGACTCGCTGCTGTAATCACTGCCAAAGGTGCTTCAACAAAGTACTGAGTAAAGGGTCTGAATACTTATGTAGATGTGTTTATTTCTAAAAACCAGTTTTTGCTTTGTCATTATTGGGTATTGTGTGTCGATTGAAACTTTTATCAATTTTAGAATAAGGCTGTAAAGTAACAAAATGTGGATAAAGTCAAGGGGTCTGAATACTTTTCCGAATGCACTGTATATACACTGAGTATACAAAACATTAAGAACACCTTCGTTTGGGCAATGACTCTACAAGGTGCTGGCCCATGTTGACTCCAATGCTTTCCACAGTTGTGTCAAGTTGGCTACATGTCTTTTGGGTAGTGACTAGGGATGTTAATGGTTAACCATTAGTCAGTTAGCTGCTGAAAATACATTTGACCAGTCATGCTTATCACTCTATAGGTTAATTTGCATAATTTCGTGAACAGTGTTTTCCGGTAAATTGCATTTTGGCAAATGTTTGAAAATGCTCTGCTTCATTACAGTAAGTAAGCTTTTCAAGGTAAGGTCTACACCTGTTGTATTCGGTGCATGTGACAAATACAATTTGATTTGAGTTGATTTAGTTGCATGTTCAATAATATGAGGGGATAGGCTTGCTATTGTCACATGTTTTTGAAGCTCTTAAAATGTCAGTTCCTTCCATGTATAGTATTTTCTGTTGGTCACTTCATTTTAACGAATTTAACCATTTGTTAACCGGTTAATGGGGGTTGGTTTGTTTGTCCTCCCCTTCATCAACACTGATTGAAGTGGATTTAACAAGTGACATCAACAAGGGATCATAGCTTTCACCTGGATTCACCTGGTCAGTCTATGTCATGGAAAGAGCATGTTTTGTACACTCAGTGTATTTTTATATGGGTATAGACAGTTAAAAGAGGTGTACCTTGTCCACAGCAGACACCTTGGCTCCTTTGTCCAGCAGAAGCTCCACTATGTCAATGTTCCTCATCTTAGTGGCTTTGATCAGAGGGCTCTCTAAATCCTGACACCAGGACACATAAACACAGGTGAGAAAACTGTTTAAATAGAATAGGTGGCTGTGTGCGTCTGTTGATAGTTGAGATATGGTTACATTTACTGTAAGGTGGTTGTTTTCTCTTACCTTGGTGCAGGTCTCTGTGTCAGGGTTGCACTGGAGGATATCTCTCACCATGGTGGCGTTGCCTTTCTCCACGGCCCAGTACAGGGCTGTCTTGTTGTCCTGCAGAAGGTGAGGTGGATTGTATTTACTGTAATCAATAATGTAGTATTGAATGTCTGTGTCCCTATCCCTTATATAGTGCACTAATTTTGACCTGAAAAGTAGTGCACTATACACACAGTAGAGTGCCATTTGGAACGCACAGTATTTGTCTCTGTCGCTCAGTTGGTAGAGCATGACGCTTGCAACGCCAGGATAGTGGTTTCACTTAGAAATGTCCTTGTTTTTGAAAGAAAAGCAAATGTTTTGTCCATTAAAATTACATCAAATTGATCAGAAATACAGCGTAGACATTGTTAATACTGTAAATGACTATTGTAGCTGGAAATGGCAGATTTTTAATGGAATATCTACATAGACGTACAGAGGCCCATTACCAGCAACCATCACTCCTGTGTTCCAATGGCACGTTGTGTTAGCTAATCCAAGTTTATCATTTTAAAAGGCTAATTGATTATTAGAAAACCCTTTTGCAATTATGTTCTTTAGACTAGTTGAGTATCTGGAGCATCAGCATTTGTGCGTTCGATTACAGGCTCAAAATGGCCAGAAACAAATAACTTTCTTCTGAAACTCGTCAGTTTATTCTTGTTCTGAGAAATGAAGGCTATTCCAATGCGAGAAATTGCCAAGAAACTGAAGATCTTGTACAACGCTATGTACTACTCCATTCACAGAACAGCGCAAACTGTCTCTAACCAGAATAGAAAGAGGAGTGGGAGGCCCCAGTGCACAACTGAGCAAGAGGACAAGTACATTAGAGTGTCTAGTTTGAGAAACAGACGCCTCACAAGTCATCAACTGGCACCTTCATTAAATAGTACCCGCAAAACACCAGTCTCAATGTCAACAGTGAAGAGGCGACTCCGGGATGCTGGCCTTCTAGGCAGAGTTGCAAAGAAAAAGTCATATCTCAGACTGGCCAATAAAAAGAAAAGATTAAGATGGGCTAAAGAACACAGACACTGGACAGAGGAAGATTGGAAAAAAGTGTTATGGACAGACAAATCTAAGTTTGAGGTGTTCGGATCACAAAGAAGAACATCGTGAGACGCAGACCAAATGAAAAGATGCTGGAGGAGTGCTTGACGCCATCTGTCAAGCATGGTGGAGGCAATGTGATGGTCTGGGGGTGCTTTGGTGGTGGTAAAGTGGGAGATTTGTACAGGGTAAAAGGGATCTTGAAGAAGGAAGGCTTTCACTTCATTTTGCAACGCCATGCCGTACCCTGTGGACGGCGCTATTGACATGAAATATTCACCAGATGTTGGTAACAACCCAAGTAATCCATACATACAAAGAAACCAAAACAAATAAGTTCAGAAATTAAGTTATGTGTAATAATTTGAAATGACACAGGGAAAAAGTATTGAACACATGAAGAAAGGGAGGTGCAAAAAGGCATGGAAAGCCAAGACAACAGCTGAAAACTATCAGTAATTAAAAAGCAATCCAGCCCCCTGTCAGTGCAAATTAATATCAGCTGTTTTCTTTGTATGTATGGATTACTTGGGTTGTTACCAACATCTGGTGAACATTTCATGTCAATAGCACCTTTGGAAATATATTTACTGAGAAAAATGGTGTTCAATACTTATTTCACCCGCTGTATATATATATATATACACCCACATACATATACACACACATTGTAGAATAATAGTGAAAACATCAAAACTATTAAATAACACATATGGAATCATGTAGTAACCAAAAAAGCCTTGATGACAGCTTTGCACACTCTAGGCATTCTCTCAACCAGCTTTATGAGGTAGTCACCTGGAATCTATTTCAATTAACAGGTGTGCCTTGTTAAAAGTACGTTTGTGGAATTTCTTTCCTTCTTAATGCGTTTGAGCCAATCAGTTGTGTTGTGACAAGGTAGGGGTGGTATACAGAAGATAGCCCTATTTGGTAAAAGGCCAGTTCCATATTATGGCAAAAACAGCTCAAATAAGCAAAGAAAAACAACAGCCCATCATTACTTTAAGACATGATGGTCAGTCAATCCGGATAATTTCAATAACTTTGAACGTTTCTTCAAGTGCAGTCGCAAAAAACATCAAGCGCTAAGATGAAACTGTCTCTCATGAGAACCGCCACAGGAAAGGAAGAACCAGAATTGCCTCTGCTGCAGAGGACAAGATCATTAGAGTGAACTGCACCTCAGATTGCAGCCTCAAATAAATGCTTCACAGAGTTCAAGTAACAGATACATCTCAACATCACCTGTTCAGAGGAGACTGCGTGAATCAGGCCTTCATGGTCGAATTGCTTCAAAGAAACCACTACTAAAGGACATCAATAAGAAGTAGACTTGCTTGGGCCAAGAAACACGAGCAATAGACATTAGACCGGTGGAAATCTGTCCTTTGGCCTTATGAGTCCAAATTTGAGATTTTTGGTTCCAACCGCCGTGTCTTTGTGAGATGCAGAGCAGGTGAACAGATTATCTCCGCATGTGTGGTTCCCACCATGAAGCATGGAGGAGGAGGTGTGATGGTGTGGGGCTGCTTTGCTGGTGACATTGTCAGTGATTTATTTAGAATTCAAGGCACACTTAACCAGCATGGCTACCACAGCATTTTGTAGCGATACGCCATCCCATCTGGTTTGCGCTTCGTGGGACTATCATTTGTTTTTCAACAGGACAATGACCCAAAACACACCTCCAGGCTGTGTAAGGGCTATTTGACCAAGGAGAGTGATGGAGTGCTGCATCAGATGACCTGGCCTCCACAATCACACAACCTAAACCCAAATGAGATGGTTTGGGATGAGTTGGACCACAGAGTGAAGGAAAAGCAGCCAACAAGTGCTCAGCATATGTGGGAACTCCTTCAAGACTGTTTGAAAAGCAATCCTCATTAATCTGGTTGAGAGAATGCCAAGAGTGTGCAAAGCTGTCATCAAGGCAAAGGATGGGTACTTTGAAGAATCTAAAATATATTTTAGTACAAATATAGTACAAATTAAGAAAAACCCTTGAATGAGTAGGTGTCCAAACTTTTGACAGGTACTGTATATATATATAAAAATGTCAAGACTCCCTACCTGTCCTCTGATGTCGATGTCAGCGTATTTGTGCAGCAGAGCCCTCACTATCTCCACATGGCCTCCTCTCACTGCTCCGATAAGCACCGTGTCTCCACTCTGTACAACACACACATACACAGGTCAGCACACAGCTTACACTACATCCACATCTCAATACAGCACTTATAATCCAGAATCTGTGTGTGTGTGTGTGTGTGTGTGTGTGTGTGTGTGTGTGTGTGTGTGTGTGTGTGTGAGCGCATGCGCTCCTTTGCCCACCCTGTCTGGTATGTTGACGTAAGTGCCAGCGTCCAGCAGGTCCTGTACTATCTCAGTATAGCCCTCCTTGGCAGCGATCATCAGGGCCGTGTTGCCGTCCTTGTCTGTCATGTTGACGTTAGGGTTTCTCTTCAGAAGCTCCTTCACCACCTCAGGGAAACCTCCCTTCACTGCAACGATCAGAGCTGTCATCGAGTTCTACAGGGGGGGAGGGAGAGGGAGAGAGAGAGCGACAGAGAGAGAGAAAGAGAGAGAGAGAGAGAGAGAGAGAGAGAGAGAGAGAGAGAGAGAGAGAGAGAGAGAGGACAGGAGCAATGGAAAAAATGAGAAGAGGATTAGAGAGAGCCGTGTTATTACAATGGTATTACATTCATCTAAAGTAACTATGTTTGATGTACAGAGCCTTTCTCTATGACTTTAGAACGGTGATATCAGAGTGAGAGGTGTAGACTGCAGAACAACAATGTTCATTTGAATGTCTGTTCATTAGAATGTCTGTTCATTAGAACGTCTGTTCATTAGAACGTCTCTTCATTAGAACGTCTCTTCATTAGAACGTCTGTTCATTAGAACGTCTGTTCATTAGAAGTTCTGTTCATTAGAAGTTTAGTTCATTAGAAGTTCTGTTCATTAGAATGTCTGTTCATTAGAATGTCTGTTCATTAGAAGTTCTGTTCATTAGAATGTCAGTTCATTAGAATGTCTGTTCATTAGAAGTTCTGCTTATTAGAATGTCTGTTCATTAGAAGTTCTGCTTATTAGAATGTCTGTTCATTAGAAGTTCTGCTTATTAGAATGTCTGTTCATTAGAATGTCTGTTCATTAGAATGTCTGTTCATTAGAGTTTCTGCTTATTAGAATGTCTGTTCATTAGAATTCTATTCTATTTCTATGGTGTAGAGACATACCGCCCCCTCCTGGTCGACATCGGCTCCATTCTCCAGCAGGTGCATCACACAGTCAAAATGGCCCTTCCTGGCTGCCCAGATCAAAGGGGTGGTACCATACTGAGAGAAAGACACACACACACACACACACACACACACACACACACACACACACACACACACACACACACACACACACACACACACAGACACAGACACAGACACAGACACAGACACAGACACAGACACAGACACAGACACACACACACACACACACACAGGGTTATCCATACTGGCACAGGTCCCTATTTCACTAACCATTGCCCCAGCCATGTGTCCAAATCGGTTGTCTCACCTTGTCAGAGCAGTTGACCTTGGCTCCGTTCTCCAGCAAGACCTGGACGATCTCAGCATGACCTCTGCCTGCTGCCCAGATGATGGGGTACACACTGTATTGCTGATGAGGAAGACAGAGAGTAAGAGATACATGGGGTTGTGATGTACTGCATCTCCTTAGCCATGAGGGTTTATGAATGGCAAGTATACGAACGCCATTACCCGTGTGAGGAATACGTCACGAATAGGTATTTGATTGAATGCCATTACCTGCCCAGTAGTGTTGGGGTTGGCTCCGTTGTCAAGGAGAACCTCGGTTACCTCCGCGCGGCCTTTGTAGGCAGCCCACATGAGGGCCGTCCAGCCTCCCTGCAGAACAACATCAATTACTGTACATAAACACAATCCTGTACACATTACAGTACCTTCAGGGCTTTGCATGCAAAAACATTACAAGCATAGCCTGTACATTGAATAGTTCTGTGTTTTTATTGAAAGCCCTAACTGATTGGACTGGGACAAGCATACAAATCAAGTTCATACAATCACCAAAACATTATTAGCTTATTACTGATTGTGGCCAGTTGAACCGATTCAGTGTCTCAGCATGTCTCTGTGCTCTATGTAAGCGCTGCTGAGACAGGACTGTACAGTATGATATATCTAATTAAACCACCAAAACACTGCTATTACTTAGCAGTTGTGGCCAATCTAACAGGTATCTCACCATGTCTCTGTGCTCTATGTAAGCACTGCTTTCTAACAGTTCCTTCACCACCTCTACATGGCCTTCCTTAGCAGCACAGATCAGAGCAGACCAGCAGTCCTGAGGGAGAGAGAATAGCACAGCCCACCGGTCACCACGGAGACAGAGAGACAACGGTGACTACCGTTACCATGGAGCCATCAAGCAGAGTTCACAATGATTGCCACTTTCACCATGACGTATAATGAAGTCAATGTCTTCCTAATAGGCTAGGCCTTGAAATTAACGGGAACAAATACAGAGAGGGTTTGCGATCCATCGATCTTACCACATCGTCCAGATTAACATTGGCTCCTCTCCTGATGAGCTCCTGTACAATCTCAATACTGCCCTGCTCCGAAGCCAGCATCAGGGGCGTCTGACCATTCTGGTAGGGAGGGGACAAGGTACGCATTTAGAAACACCTACTAGAAACACAATGTATTATATTCCGTTGTACGGTAATAGACCCAATCTTCCCAGTTATCTTCAATAGACGCTTCTCTAAGCTATATTTGACCTTTATTAGACTGTGTCCCCCAAATGGAACCCTATTGCGTATATAGGGCACTACTTTTGACACTATTTAGGGGATAGGGTTCCATTTGGGACACAGCCTATAGAAAATACCTATAGTCAGATTAGTATACCTGTAGGCCTATTAGATAGTATGAGGATACTCACGTCACTCCTGCCGTCCACCTCCTTGAACTTGTCCAGGTGGGCCTTGAGCGCTGCCAGGTTCTCCTCCTCCACGTAGCTGAAGAGGTTCTGGATGGCCAGAGTGGTCATCTTGATGGAGGTGGTGGTGTCCATGGCTGCAGCTACTTCTCCTTACCACCACGGCACCTGCATGGGGAGAGATCGTATAAATAAAATGCTTTGCCCTTATGGCATGGGTACACTCAAAATGGTCTGCCAAACCACACATTATGGCATCATTGACTTGAATGGAGATTCCATTCTACTCATTCTAGTTCTGTGGGAGGGATACAGGACAGTAGGGATGTTAGGGTGGGAAGGCATTGGATGCTGTAAGCTATAAAAAAAGATAATAATAGTCGCACACTCCACCCTGAAGAAGGCACCGTGATGCCGAAACGTTGGTGGTTTTTTTTACCCAATAAATTACTGGGAGGTTATACATATGGAGTGTGCGACTTTCTTTGTTTTTATAGCTTACATTTTTATAGCTTAGTTTTTCCCTCTCTAGTTACAGGCTAACTTTCCTTTATAAAAGGCTAGTTCGTGCTATATCTAGAGTTTGATTAAAAAGCAGTGTGAAACAGTGGGGGGGGTCTGGTGAATGTGTGAGAAAGACCTAGAACAGAGGACATAGCCTATTTATCTGACCCTGGCATCCAGAAAGTTGGTCGACTAGTGTGTGTGTGTGTGTGTGTGTGTGTGTGTGTGTGTGTGTGTGTGTGTGTGTGTGTGTGTGTGTGTGTCGATCGACTCACTCCAGTGCTATCTGGCTCCCGCAGCACGGCGGGCCTGGGCTTAGGCCTAGATATCTCCTGACATTTAAAGAACTTCAGACTCAGAGAATTAAGCCAGCGCCAGATTTCAAAGGGCCACTCACTCACTGCATTGGTGACAGGATTTTCACCCAGGCAGGCAGCCACAGCAGCAAGAGTTGAAAGATATGTTTGCTTGGTTTATTAAAGTCCTCCTGGCTGCTATCATCGTCTGACATGTACAGAATATATTTTTTCACTCAGAGAATAGCCTCTGTTTGGCAATGCACGTGTACACACAGTCTTCTTCCTATTTTACAGGTACACAAAATGGCAGCTAGTCTAATTTGGGGTTTAGTCTTCTCAAAGCATGTGCTTTGCTGTTATTGGTGCTAGGTTATATAAAGTGCTATTGCATTGTAATTATCCATTTGTTTTTGGCATAGTTAAACATTATATTTTAGCTTAGGTCATACTATAAATTCACAGGTAAACACCAATGGCATAAAAATACAGCCAAATGTATTGCAAAGAAACCCAACAGTATATGTTTAAGCAATAAGGCACGAGGGGGTGCGGTATATGGCCAATATATCACAGCTAAGGGCTGTTCTTATGCATGACGCAACGCGGAGTGCCTGGATACAGCCATTACCCCCCAAGGTGCCTTATTGCTATTAGAAACGTAATTAGAGCAGTAAAACATTTGTTTTTGTCATACCAGTGGTATAGTGTCTAATATGCCACGGCTGTCAGCCAATCAGCATTCAGGGTTCTAACCACGCAGTTTATGCATATTAGTATCCTGCCAGTTGCACCTTTTCTCATTGCTTTTAGTATATCGAATGTGCAATACGTGCAGTTGTCTGTAATTAAACCCTGCGCACTAAGGACTGTATTTTAAGGGAATTACTATTATTACCCCAAATTATATCATACACACATTTAGCTATTAAAGTATCTCTTCCTGTCATTTACCTGTACAGTTTGTGTAAACATGCAAGTATTCACTTATCTGTAAATATAACTGTATACCTAACTGTACAGCTAATTTAACCATGCAAAATTTTCACTTACCTGTTCATTTACCCAGTCTGTCTATTAAGTAAACTATTATTCCCTCGCTCATATCATACGCATTTTTAGCTACTGAAGTATTTCTCTGCCATCGACCTGTATAGTATAGTTAACCATCCAACATCCACCAATGTATAGTGTACATATTCAGCCAACCACTCATACTATGCAATGTCTTTTTATAGCTTTTTTTTGCACTCCAGATATCTTGTATTTCTATACTTTTTCATACTGCCGCTCTATGTATCATGTACCGTGTATCTGTCTTTTGTGTACTTTCGTTGTGGCATTTTGCACCTGCCCTGTGTTTTGTTGTAGCTGCTTGACAATGAAATTTCCCCCCCGGGGGATCAATAAAGTACCTATCTATCTATCTATCTATCTATCTATCTATCTATCTATCTATCTATCTATCTATCTATCTATCTATCTATCTATCTATCTATCTATCTATCTATCTATCTATCTATCTATCTATCTATCTATCTATCTATCTATCTATCTATCTATCTATCTATCTATCTATCTATCTATCTAATAATCACATATTTACCACTATTCACACAGGCAATTTGAGACAGATTTATAGACTAGGTAGCTAAGTGATTTGTCTCCCTGTAACCATTAACTTAGGTTTATTAATCATCGTCCATAATGTGTTTCTCCAGAAAACTGGTCAGTTTCATTACAGTAACTACATTCCTACCCAACAATTCCAGCACAGACAATATGAGCTTACAATTCAGTCAGACAGCCAAGCGTATGACCTTAACATGGGTGTGGGCGTCGGTCAGTCAAGCCACAAAAACAAACCCCTTCTGTGTGACACGAAAAGAATGGCTGGGTTAACTAGCCCGGTCCTGCCGGCAGGCTGACAGACAGTTAAAAGCATTCCTTCCATGCCCACGGAGAAGAGCGCAGCACAAACCCTCCGGCATTCCACCGCACGACACCACCTATTGCAGCGACAGTAACACAACAGCTGAAAGCAGTCACAAAGAATAGAGAGCAGCTAAACAACACAGCGCAATTATTACATTATTACAACCGAGCAATCTTACCTATGGGAATAATACTGTTCTCTCTGTGGGTTGTTTTTGTCTGAAATGTATGCCTCCACATACACCGGTCCTGGCCAGCCCAGGCTATTCCCCCTAGCTGTGGCTGCTGATATTGAATTATGCATGAGGATGAAGTACCACCCAGCCACTCTGGCACATGCTCAGAGGACAGGGAACAGTGGAGACAAAAAGGCCCAATATAGGCCAGCAGCACCGCTGACCTAGAGACTATAATATCAATCAATCAAATGTTTTTTTATAAAGCCCTTATTACGTCAGCAGTTGGTAACTTTATTAATATGATGTAGGCCTAGTATGAGGAGGGTTCAAACCTTTAAGACCTTCCCTTCTATCTGTGGTATGCAACAAATATAGGACTAGATGGAATAGCTATACTACAGTATGTGTGGTATGCAGTGAATATACTGTAGAAGGAATACGTAGGCTAGGCTATACTGTAGGTCAAAATCTGGAACTACTCCAGTGTCTCTGCTGTCTGTTCAGACTGGGCTACATCTATTGTGTTGTGCTTCTCTGTACCAAAGCAAATGTACTGAAAAATAAACATACAGAAATGACATCTGTGTAAGCTTGGTTGTTGCTGACTAAACTCAACTCCACGATTTAGGATGTTGTTGAGCGGCAACTAGTGTGGGCGGACTGGAGATCCGACGTCACATAAAAATTACGTTTTTATTTCAGCAACCAAAGAATAGCCCACAATTAAAACAAAACAATGTAGTGTGTAACTGCAGGCTATTCTTTGGGTGCTGAAATCAGCCGTTTTTAATAAAAACGTAACTGTATGTGATGTCGGAACTCCAGTCCGCGCACACTAGTCGGCGCTCAACTCCATCGTAAAACGTGGGTTTAATCGGCTAGCTTGGTAAAACGTGGGTTTAATCGGCTAGCTTGGTTGATGACCTCAAAATCACTTAAAATAATAATGCAACGTTTAAAAAAAAAATAATGTAATGACTTGTTCGACCAATAAGGCCTGCTACCAATCATTCCCTGCCACTAGCTACCTACAAGAAAAGGTTGTAATTGCGGCCCGCAATTCAGGGCGTTCCTGTATGTGGGCATTCCTGCATCTGCAGGAACCCCTCTTTATACACTACATGACCAAAAGTATGTGGACACCTGCTCATCGGAACATCTCATTCCAAAATCACGGGCATTAATATGGAATTGGTCCCCCCCTTTGCTGCTTTAACAGCCTCCACTCTTCTGGGAAGGCTTTCCACTAGATGTTGAAACATTGCTGCTGGGTCTTGCTTCCATTCAGCTGATGTTGGCGATTAGGCCTGGCTCGCAGTCGACGTTCCAATTCATCCCAAAGGTGTTCGATGGGGTTGAGGTCAGGGCTCTGTGCAGGCTAGTCAAGTTCTTCCACACTGATCTCGTCAAACCATTTCTGTATGGACCTCGCTTTGTGCACGGGGGCATTGTCATGCTGAAACAGAAAAGGGCCTTCCCCAAACTGTTGCCACAAAGTTGGAAGCACAGAATCGTCTAGAATGTCAATGTATGCTATAGCGTTAAGTTTCCCTTCACTGTCACTAAGGGGTCTAGCCCAAACTATGAAAAACAGCCCCAAACCACCAAACGTTACAGTTGACACTATGCATTGGAGCAGGTAACATTCTCCTGGCATCCACCAAAAACCCAGATTAGTCTGTTGGACTGCCAGATGGTGAAGCATGATTCATCACTCCAAAGAACACATTTCCACAGCTCCAGAGTCCAATGGCGGTGAGCTTTACACCACACCAGCCGACGCTTAGCATTGCGCATGGTGATATAAGGCTTGTGTGCGTCTGCTCAGCCATGGAAACCCATTTTGTGAAGCTCCAGACGAACAGTTCTTGTGCTGACGTTGCTTCCAGAGGCAGTTTGGAACTCAGTAGTGAGTGTTGTAACCGAGGACAATTTTTTTTCAGCACTCGACTGTACCATTCTGTGAGCTTGTGTGGCTTACCACTTCGCAGCTGAGCCGTTGTTGCTCCTATATGTTTCCACTTCACAATAACGGCACTTAAAAGCTGACGGGCAGCTCTAGCAGAGCAGAAAGTTTACAAACTGACTTGTTGGAAAGGTGGCATCCTATGACGGTGCCACGTTGAAGGTCACTGAGCTCTTCAGTAAGGCCATTCTACTGCCAATGTTTCTCTATGGAGATTGCATGGCTACATGCTTGATTTTATACACCAGTCGGCAACATGTGTGGCTGAAATAGCCAAATCCACTAATTTGAAGGTGTGTCCACATACTTTTGTATACATAGTGTACTTATATTGGTCTATTTTTAAGCTTGGACAGGCGGGAGGTGGGGGCACTCCAGTACAGGAGGTGGCGTTAACGCACTATAATGTTGGATGCCAGCTGCCATAAAACCTCACAGAAGAAAGGGCGGGTGTGACAACGGTATCTAGCTAGCTGTACACCGGTAGACAGTGTCCTTCGACCCTGTCTGTCAGGCACAGTTTTCCTGCAGTTCTGTTAACAACGGAGTTCAAGCAGGAACCAATGGGATGCTCGAGTGGGGGCGGTCAAGCAAGATGCAGGAATGCCCACATGCAGGAACGCCCACATGCAGGAACGCCCCGAATTATTGAGCTACCACGTAATAAGCGGACAACCTTGGTACCGTTACAGTAGCTAGTTAGTGAATAATAAGGTAGCTACCTCATTTCAATTTCCAACAACATTTAGATCTAACTAGCAGCTATTTCATTTGGCTAGCCATATCAAATGTTTTCCGTGCCTGACTGCGACCATTATTGATTGCAGTATTTTGAATAAATGGCAATAATCACAATTAGCTGATAACATGTTTGATAGCGAATATGATATTTGCTAGACTACAGCAGTTGCTAACGTTAGCTAGCAGAGTCAGACAAGAGAACGTTCAGATGGGCTCAAGCTGTCAATCAAACTTAATCGATAAATGGAGGACACATTTCGATGCTTAGACGTGAGAAACGGCAATTCACAGTGACATACCTTTAGAATAAAACGAATATAAATGTTCCACACTTCGGTGTAGTCTTCTGAATCCTCGCCTTATATGCGTATAGTGCTCACAGGCTATTCCCCATCCTCGACAACAGCCATTTTAGTGGACCAGAAAAACACAGCACTTACTAGGGTGGCTTCCCCCCCGCTGTCCGTCAAATCATCTTCCCCGCCTACAAACTGTGACGTGATGGAGCGCTGAGATGCTGGGTTTACTAGTCTACTACTGTACAAATTGAATTTGCCATTGACGAAAACTGCAACGTCAATAATTAATATATTTTATTTACCGGACTAGAAAATATTTAATGTGAATGTTATGTCAAAGCTTTCTTCGTGTGTTTATTCCGCTTTATAGCCTACCACATTTCAGGTTATTCACATTCATTCTCGATATCTTAATTTGCAAAGGAGCTGCTGTTTCGTTGAGGAAAACAATGTTTTAAAACATTTTACCAGGCTGACTAACAATTATTATATGGTGGGTCAAAGTCCAACATTTTATGAAGACAGTAAAGGGCAGGTGCTGAGCTGTTTGCTGCTATAGCCTGAAATATTCAATGCCATCTGATAATCTGCACCTATATAACACATAGGCAGGTGCCTGTGCAAAGCTATAGGCCTACTCTCCCTAAGGTAACACATTTCAAAGCTCTGACTCACAGTTGACCTGCCAGCAGTATTAAGTAGTCTACAGTGGCCTATGTGAAGAGGGACTAGCCTACTCTACGCCATTCAAACAGTGCAGTCAGGGCTTAAACAAATATGGTTTACGAACATTAAGCTGTGTAGGTTGTATGAGTCAGGGGAAACCTTTATTTTTTTATGTGCTTCTTAGCATGGTGGTTTCTCCTGTGTAGTATACTCTACCAGTTGTCTCTCTCTCTCTCTCTCTCTCTCTCTTGCTGTCAAACCTACAGTATATGCTAGCAATTGAGCCTGGGGACGAACAACGTAATAGGAACAATTAAACCACAGTTATTCATCTTTTACATATCACACTTAATATGCCAAGTTACAAAAAGATCCATCTTTTAATCACATAATATACAAAAACAAACCATCCACATCATCCACATGACATTTAGCAGGATTGGCTGCTCGGGGCTATGATGAGCGTTCCATTCTCTTTTCTCCAGAGCCTCAAGCAAGGGTTTCTTACAATGACCATATTTACCTAATTCACAATCGACTCTAGAAGAAGTAGGTTTAGTTTGCACAACCCCTTGTAATGAAAATAGAATCAGAACTGTCTGAAGAAGCAGAGTGTAAATACTGTCATTTTATCCTTTTCATCTCCAGCTCAACATGATCCTATGTTAATTTTCCTACCTTCCCACCACCTTCTCACCTTTGTCGAACATACCACAAGTCCATTAGAATCACATAAATAACAAGTACATGAAATGACAAAATGTACCTCTTCACATGGATAATACTAGACCATCTCCCCTCACACTGCTCACACACAATTCATGAATAAGGGGTTAGTAGCTACTCTCACAGCCTGGGATTACCTGCTAAATGAGTTTAGGTGACTGATTTAAATCATCATTGATACGTTCCCTAATAATCCCTCAGTGATTTCTTTCTCTAACTAACCATTCTTTTTCAGATTGTGATTGTGTCAAACCGTTATATAATAACAACACACAATGACTTTCAACAGAAGAAAACAGAAGTGATTTTGAAGTGAGCCAATAACATCACCCAGTAATAGTCTGGAGTAAGTCATTGGGTGTCACCCAAATGGCACCCTATTCCCTATATAGTGCACTACTTTGACCAGGACTCATAGGGATGTGGTGAAAATAAGTACTATTTACTCTATGTAGGAAAAGGGGTGTAATTTGGGACATTTTTCCTGTTGAGACCATGAATCATCATATTGTAGGGTGTCCAATCAAAAATGCATCTTTTGACCAATGGTTAAAATACACTGAACAAAAATATAAATGCAACATGTAAAGTATTGGTCCCATGTTTCATGAGCTGAAATAAAATATCAACAAAAAGCTTATTTCTCTCAAAATTTGGGCACACATTGCATTACATCCCTGTTAGTCAGCATTTCTCATTTGCTAAAATAATCCATCCACCTGACAGGTGTGGCATATCAAGAAGCTGATTAAAAAGCATGATCTTTACACAGGTGCACCTTGCGCTGGTGACAATAAAAGGCCACTCTAAAATGTGCAGTTCTGTCACACAACACAATGCTACAGATGTAATAAAGCCCTTTTTGTGGGGAAAAACTCATTCTGATTGGCTGGGCCTGGCTCTCCATGGCTGTGCCCCTGCTGAGTCATGTGAAATCCATAGATTAGGGACTCATTTATTTATTTCAATAGACTCATTTCTTTATATGAACTGTAACTCAGTAAAACCTTTGAAATTGTTGCATGTTGCGTTTATATTTTTGTTCAGTATAATATTGTGGAAATACTCCTCTAAGAAAACCAATGCTCCAAACCTCATGCCTCTATCTTAATCCATTCAAAAGTTATTGTAGGATGGCCAAATTAAGGGTGACTAAATCAATGTTGGACTTAGTCAAAATACAGAAATATAGCATTGCGTCAGCCAGGCTGGATGCTGTGTGAGAATTAAGGCAAATTGACCCCCTGATTGTTGAACGCGTCATCTTTCTTCTCGAATCCAGATGACAAAAAAACAATATAGAAATAAGATAGATATCAATTTTGAGACATGACATATAGTATTTTTATATTTGAGTATGCACTTTTCATATTATTGTGAAAATTCCTGTTCTTTTTCGAAGATTTCTTTCAAAAACAAGCATATCTCCGTGAAATGTCAACGGAGCACTGAGTGTATACCAATCTTTTTATTTTCAAAGCCTTTTACATTTAATTCAGCTTGTCTCATGCTAATTTTGTTTTTTGCGACCCGCGGAAACAACTTTGAAGACAAAGACCACAAAATGTAAAATCCTCAAACGTTGTTGTTATGCGACATCTGCACCGCTATGTCAACAGAGTTCAGTGCTTATTATCGGATGTATTAGGTTACGAAATCTGATTTGTTTTTATATAATGTTAATGACATGTAAGCGAAAGTCCCCACGGAATGATTCAGAACATGAATAATCATATTTGTCTTGGTAAAATGAAATTCTCACCAAAACGCACCCTACATATTTTGTGAAAATACCTTAAGGACACTGCTATCTAGTTTTCCTTCTCTTTTAATTCTTGTCTCCTAATTTCCTAAAACACTCCAGGTAATTTGTCACCTAACTGAGACCACTCCACTCTCTCCCACCTGATCCTAAACCTGTTCACCTTGAGTGAGAAACCCAGCACACACAATAATATCCAATGTGAGGAGGATACACAAAAGCTAAAAAAAAAAAAAAAACAGAGTGGAGAAAGAGACAAAGGTTATAAGGCAAGTTTGCATACTCCCATAATACAGTAACAGTAAAATACTGGCATTTCATCATCGATTCGAGACCCCTCCATCCCACTCCATGCCAGCCACAAGTCCTCATAATAGTACCCCATGTAGCTCAGTCGGTAGAGCATGGTGCTTGAAATGCAAAGGTTGTGGGTTTGATTCCCGTGGGGTACCAGTATGAAAATGTATGCACTCACTACTGTAAGTCTGTTAAATGACTAACATGTAATACAGAAGCTGTGCGTTCCAAATCACATTTTATTGGCATCCTATTCCATTTGCAGTGCACTACTTTGACCAGGGTCCATAGAGCTCTGGTCAAGAGTAGTGCACTAAATAGGTCAATCCCAAAGCTTTCAGTCCATCCATCCCTTCTCCATGGTGTGGCTGCTGCTCAGTCTCACGTGAACAAATGAAAATCATCATCCCACTACAAAACACAGGTTGGTCAGAGTCTCTTTCTCTCTGTCCCTGTCTGTCTCTGTCTCTGTCTGTCTGTCCCTGTCTGTCTGTCTCTGTCTCTGTCCCTGTCTGTCTCTGTCTGTCTGTCCCTGTCTGTCCCTGTCTGTCTCTGTCTGTCTGTCCCTGTCTGTCTCTGTCTCTGTCTGTCTGTCTGTCCCTGTCTCTCTTTCCCTGTCTGTCTCTGTCTCTGTCTGTCTGTCTGTCTGTCCCTGTCTCTCTTTCCCTGTCTGTCTCTGTCTGTCTGTCTGTCCCTGTCTCTCTTTCCCTGTCTGTCTCTGTCTGTCTCTGTCTCTGTCCCTGTCTGTCTGTCTGTCTGTCTGTCTGTCTGTCTGTCTGTCTGTCTGTCTGTCTGTCTGTCTGTCTGTCTGTCTGTCTGTCTGTCTGTCTGTCTGTCTGTCTGTCTGTCTGTCTGTCTGTCTGTCTGTCTGTCTGTCTGTCCCTGTCTGTCTCTGTCCCTGTCTCTGTCTCTGTCTGTCTGTCCCTGTCTGTCTCTGTCCCTGTCTGTCTCTGTCTCTGTCTCTGTCTGTCTGTCCCTGTCTGTCTCTGTCCCTGTCTGTCTCTGTCTCTGTCTGTCTGTCCCTGTCTGTCTCTGTCTGTCTGTCCCTGTCTGTCTCTTTCCCTGTCTGTCTCTGTCTCTGTCTGTCTGTCTGTCTCTGTCAGTATATCTCTGTCTGTCTCTGTCTGTCTCGGTCTGTCTCTCCTCTCTCCTCTCTCTTTCTCTCTAATACTGTGTTGGACAGTCCCTGCAGTCCTTGATGCTAGTCTCTCTGTGTGTGTGTGTGTGTGTGTGTGTGTGTGTGTGTGTGTGTGTGTGCACCGTTGCTTGTCTCTGGTTCATGTGGCTTTGGTCTTCTGGTTGCAGTTGCCGTCTGTGGAGGTGGAGTCCAGGTGGGAGAGAACGGGAGCCTCCTTCAGGCGCAGGTGTCGGGGCTTGACTGGCAGGGCTACGGCCAGGAGGACACAGCCAATGTGGACACTGAAGTACCAGGACCTGGGGACAGAGGAGAGAGAGGATGATTTAGGGATCAATATCAGAATCAGAAAACCTTATTGCCAAGCAACAAATGTTGCTAGGAATTTCTCTTGGTGTTGTGCACATTTTTCATCAAGAATCAGGCACATAACAAGTTCATTCAACTTCTCAGAAAAGGAGCAAAAAGCCACTGTATAAGTAGAATTATTGTCAACATTAGATGTGTTTAATGCCCTTGATTATTCTCAAAGATCATCAATAAAATCTCTCTAGAGCTTGCTAGCTCTATTCATATTCTAAATATGAATGTCTGTTGGAGGGACCAACGGTCCCCTACATTTCAGCAATCAGTTCTCCTGTCAGGTTCAGACAAAAGTAAATTCTTCTTGCACTTCCATCCAAGGTAACAAACTATGAATACTTTTTTTGACTTGAGTGCGGTAAAGTACTGTTCTCTGGATGCTTCCCAAATGGCACCCTATTCCCTATATAGTGCACAACGTTTGACCAGAGCCATATGGACCCTGGTCAAAAGTAGTACACCATAAAGGGAATAGGATGCCCCCATAGTTTCAGGCCACTCACCTGTAGAACTTCATAGAGGGCCCGACAGACAGCAGCACAAAAGGCACCACAGTGTAACAAATGGCAATCTGCGTGCCCGCCCACGTGATCCCGTCATACACTAGTTTGTGTGAAGGCGAGCCCAGGAAGTATGGCCTCACGTTGTGTCTCATCTGGGGAGAAAAAAAGAACCAAAGCAATGAATTCAGAGCAAAACAATTTGTGAAACAGTGAAAATCTAAATTTACAACAAACGGACCTTCTAAATCTAAAATATGTTGCACTGCCCTTAACTCTCTCCCCCTCCCTCGTTTACAGTTACCATATCTAAGGTTGCGTCCCAAATGGCACCCTATTCCCTATATAGTGCATGGGTCCTGGTCAAAAGTAGTGCACTAGGGAATAGCGTGCCATTTGGGACGCAGTTTAAGAGTCAAGTAATACGTTTCCAATTGGACTTTCTCTCCCAGCAGCTCATACACCAGCGGTCGTCAGCCTCAGTGAGTTTCAAAGTGTCTCAGGTGATGCTCCATTAGCCGGAGTCCTGCCCGGTCTCCTCGCCATCTGTCTGTCTGGCTGGCCTGTTATCTGTGTAGTCCAGCTGGACCCAGGTTGCGTCCCAAATGGCACCCTATTGCCTATATAGTGCACTACTTTTGACCAGGGCCCATTAGGTACCCTCATAGGCCTCTGGTCAAAGGTATTGCCTTATATAGGGAATAGGGACTCTCTCTAATAAATACACTTTATTCAGGCTAGGCCTTCAGAGCACAGTGAGTCTCTGATGGCAGCCTAACTATGACTGATCCTCTAACACTAATGGTGCAGAAATTAAGTACATCAGGATGAACATGGCCCAGACGCTTTGTTCAATCTGTGATGGGAACTGTAAGGGCTGGGTAGTGGTGAAGCCGCATACTCCCATCAAGGGGAGTGGTTGAGCCACAACCCAGTCCTCACATCAGTGAGGGAGGATTAATGATCCCCAATCAGAGACAGCTGTCTAGAGTTGTCTCTGATTGGGGAGAGTATTTAACTGTCCTCCAAATCCACCTGTGTGTGGATCATTGTTTGTATGTCTCTGTTTATGAGCAGAACTCAGCAAGTCACTGTGTTTAGTGAGTACTAGTTTCGTTTTCACTCTCCTTCGTTTGTTTTATGTGCTCTGTGATAAGACCTCACGTAATTAAACAAGGATGTCACTCCATCAACGCTCCGTCTACCGTCCCTTCTATACGCACCGTGACAGAATGATCCACCCGTCCGGGACGCAACGGAGCCTGACATTGGGAGATATCCTCCTCGGTATGGGGAAAATTACAGAGGAGGAATACTCCCATTATCGTGCGGTGGAGGAAGGCTGGGGTCCGGAGCAGCGGAGCCGTCGGCGGCGAAGGAGTCGGCGGTCCAAAAAGGCTAGGGACCAGCCTGGAGCCCAGAAAATACCCAAAACTGATTTTGGGGGGGACTATGGGGGTGGTCGGGGATCGAGGGAGAAGAGCCCCGACCACTGCACTCGTGGGGGTTCCCAGAGGAGCCCCTACAGCCGTGTGAGCAGGAGTACAGAGGAGAGTCGGAGGAAGACGACGACGATGTGCTTCTGTTCCCTCACTCGTGGGGGTTCCCGGAGGAACCCTCACAGGATGGGGATTGGCGCTGGAAAGATAACGACATGGACAGTCCTACTCCAGTGCCAGTTCCCAGCCCGGTGCCTTCAGCGCCGGTCCAGAGTCGGAGGAGGAGACCGACTCAGCGCACCCAAACATCGGTGCGCAACAACAGCCCAGAATGGCACGCGCCTGCTCCGCGCACTAGCCCTATGGTGCGTTTTCCCAGCCAGGGACAGCCTGTCCCAGCTCCTCGCACCAGACCAGTGGGGTGTTCCTACAGCCTGATACGGCCCGTGCCTGCTCCACGCACTCGACCTCCAGTGAAGGTCAGCAACCCTGAGCCTCCAGTGAAGGTCAGCAGCCCTGAGCCTCCAGTGAAGGTCAGCAGCCCGAGACCTCCAGTGAAGGTCAGCAGCCCGAGACCTCCAGTGAAGGTCAGCAGCCCGAGACCTCCAGTGAAGGTCAGCAGCCCGAGACCTCCAGTGAAGGTCAGCAGCCCGAGACCTCCAGTGAAGGTCAGCAGCCGAGACCTCCAGTGAAGGTCAGCAGTCCGGGGCCGGCCGTCTGCTTCGTTACAGTGCCGGAGCAGTCCGCTCCACCGGTGCCCAGTCCGGGGCCGGTCGTCTGCTTCGCTCCAGTGCCGGAGCAGTCCGCTCCACCGGTGCCCAGTCCGGGTCCGGTCGTCTGCTTCGCTCCAGTGCCGGAGCAGTCCGCTCCACCGGTGCCCAGTCCGGGGCCGGTCGTCTGCTTCGCTCCAGTGCCGGAGCAGTCCGCTCCACCGGGGCCCAGTCCGGGTCCGGTCGTCAGCACCAATCCTATGCCAGGGCAATCCGCTCCACAGGATCGGGCGTACAAAGGGGAGGCAAGGAGGAAGCTGCCGGCAATACATACGCCACACCCGAGGCCGGAGCCGGAGCCCCCACCAACAACAACCTCCCCAGTATTCCGCAAGTTCCCCCCTCTTTGTTTTTTTGTATGTTGGACTTTGTGGTTCTTGGTCCCCTTGGGGGGGGGGGGGGGGGGGGGGGGGGGTGTACTGTAAGGGCTGGGTAGTGGTGAAGCCGCATACTCCCATCAAGGGGAGTGGTTGAGCCACAACCCAGTCCTCACATCAGTGAGGGAGGATTAATGATCCCCAATCAGAGACAGCTGTCTAGAGTTGTCTCTGATTGGGGAGAGTATTTAACACCTGTGTGTGGATCATTGTTTGTATGTCTCTGTTTATGAGCAGAACTCAGCAAGTCACTGTGTTTAGTGAGTACTAGTTTCGTTTTCACTCTCCTTCGTTTGTTTTATGTGCTTTGTGATAAGACCTCACGTAATTAAACAAGGATGTCACTCCATCAACGCTCTGTCTACCATCCCTTCTATACGCACCGTGACAGGAACGACAGGGCCATCAAGATGTCTATTGTCATAGCAATAGCAGAAATCATTGACATCCAGAAAATATATTGTTTGTTTTTAGTGAGTACAGTGCATTACATTTTATATGTGCCTATGAAAAGTTTAGGGCTTAGTGCATCTAGACAGATATGGATAATTGTGGAGAGAGGTCTGTGTCAGTAGACAGTACTCTCTCTCTCTCTCCGTTTCTCCCTTTCTTTGTCTGTATGTGTTTTGGGGAGAGAGAGAGAGAGAGAGAGAGAGAGAGAGAGAGAGAGAGAGAGAGAGAGAGAGAGAGAGAGAGAGAGAGAGAGAGAGAGAGAGAGAGAGAGAGAGAGAGAGAGAGAGAGAGAGAGAGAGAGAGAGAGAGAGAGAGAGAGAGAGAGAGAGAGAGAGAGAGAGAGAGAGAGAGAGAGAGAGAGAGGAGAGAGAGAGAGAGAGAGAGAACTTACGGCACGTGCACCCAGTGTGACCACGATGCCCGTGAGAAAGGTGAGGTAGTATCCAGGGTAGGCTCCGTGCCACATGGCCGACAGAATGAAGGTAGCCGCCGTGGGGTTGTAGGGACAGCGCTCGTAACACACCCTACACACACACACAACCAGCCATTCAAACACAACAGCACAGCAAGACCTCATAATAACCTCTCACAACAAGACAATTTATTACACTGATAAATTCACTCCAAATTGCTTAGTCCCCAGAGAGAGGCTATATACACTGAGTGTACAAAAGAAGAACACCTGCTTTCCATGACATAGACTGACCAGGTGAATCCAGGTAAAAGCTATGATCCCTTATTGATGTCATCCACTTTAATCAGTGTAGATGAATGGGAGTAGACAGGTTAAAGAAGGATTTTTAAGCCAAGGTATGGTAGTAGTTTGTGTCAGAACTGCAACGCTGCTGGGTTTTTCACGCTCAACAGTTTCCCGTGTGTATCAAGAATGATCCACTACCCAAAGGACATCCAGCTAACTTGACACGACTGTGGGAAGCATTGTAGTCAACATGGGCCAGCATCCCTGTTGAACATTTTCAACACCTTGCAGAGTCCATGCCCTGACGAATTGAGGCTGTTCTAAGGGCAAAAGGGGGGGGGGGGGGCAATATTAGGATATGTTCCTAATGTTTGGTATACTCAATATAACGTTAAAGTAGACTGTTAGTGCTAACTGACTCCCCTAGGTGGCATACTTCTACAGACAGACAAGTCCCCAGAGCCTTGGTTATAGGCGTATCCACAAATGATTTAGGGCACACCCAAACATGAAGCCTATACTGTAATTCCAATGTATTTAAATAGTATGTACAATGTGGCTGCAAGCTAATGTTGATAATTACAGAAATAAATTATGACCATGTCTCTTTGTCTTTACCAATTACAGGCTAAGCCTGGTTTCTGTACCTTTTGAGCCAATGTGCCGTCTGTATATTCCAATTGTCAAGGAACATCTTGAAGCTGGTGGCAAACTGGAACCAATGAGAGAAGGACAACATCAGTATACATAAAGTAACTGTAGATTGTAATAGAAACAGTTGTTAGAAACATACTGAGGCATGAGTGAAGACACTTCTAATGTAACAACATTTCACCTCAATATCCATTATCTTCAGATTGGAGATGAGATCCCAACGTGGTGAGCCGTCACTGTTGTATCCATTGAATCCAAATCCTGCTGCGTTGTTGATGGCATCAGCTGTTCAGAATTAAAAACACATGCTTTTAGAAACACCATCTCCAGGCCGGGATTCAGTCATAGGCGAATTGTCAACAAGCGCATTGCACTTGACTTTTAAAGATAATTTACGTTTGAGCGGACATCTGCACAGTTTATCATGAATGTGCTCTCCGCAAAACGTCAGGGAAATTGCCTTTATATGGCGTATTCTCAGTATTATCGTGAGCAGCTCTGACGCCCCTTTGAATCAGTCCCAGTCTTATTCATGTCCCATCACTATACTGTACATCCACAAATTACACCATTTATTAGTGATGATAATATCATTAATAACATTAATTATTAAACTATAATCCTAATAACAGCGTATTATCACAGTGAAGGACAATGCCGGGGACAATGCCGGGGCTATACATCATGTTTATGACTTCAGGCCGTGCGCTCTCTCTCTCTGTGTGTGTGTGTGTGTGTGTGTGTGTGTGTGTGTGTGCAAAGAAACGCTAATTGAGTCCCGCCTCTACCTGCTTGTTATAACCATACTCTCTATGACAATCACACACACACACACACACACACACACACACACACACACACACACACACACACACACACACACACACACACACACACCTTGCTGCAAACAAACAAACTTTCTGCCTGCAAACCCCTTAATGATTAATTTAACACTGCTCTAGGAGGTTACCTCCAGGTTCAACAGATACAACTGGCTCATTAAAACGGTTTCAGGGACAAGAAACATCTGATCAAAGTCGGACTGATCTCACAAAGCTCATCTGTTCTCAGAATTTTGCAGCTAAGAATTGGTTTCGGGGTCAATTAATGAATACAGGCCTAAAGAGATTTACTATAGAAAAATTACAAAGGCTACATCCAGATTCTCCTCCCTTAATCCCCTGTCATGGATTTGAAAGCGTTGGATTGGTTTAAGCTTTGGCTGAAGGGTTTCAACCATTGTTAACGACCATGAGTGTGCAAGTGCACCCTTAAAATAATAAAAGGGTTCCTAATCAGAATCCGACCGGAAGCCAACAGAAAAGAGAGAAAAACCCACCCAGTGTCCAGACGAAGTAGTACTTGGGCCGGGTGGTCAGCATGGACAGGTAGAGGTAGACCACCTGTGCGTAAAAGGGCGTGTTGGCGATGAAGTCGTCGTCGATGTTCCGTTCCACAGGGAACACTTTACAGACCGAGAGGAAAACCATGAGGGAGAGGAAACAGGTGGCCAGTTTACGGACGACTTCAATCTGAAGAAGAAGAACATTAGCCAATAAAAACACTGTCCCAAATAGAACCCTCTCCCCTGTATAGTTCACTACTTTAGACCAGGGCCCATGGTCAAAAGTAGTGAACTATACAGGGAATAAGGTGCCATTTAGGAAGCAGCCTCAGCGAAGACTCACATCTGCTATGCATAATTGAGAGCTTCATGAGGAAGACAAAAGACAGCCATGTTGCTGTTCATTCAGTGAACGGTGAATAGTGACTAGGGAATACTGTGCATTTACTACGCAGTACACAGCAATGCTTTCCTGTCTTAGAAAGTTCCAGACAAGCATTGAGAGTAACGTGGCATGAAAATGGCAGAAAATGCTGCCGATTTGGTCACTCATAGGGGCATTTGAGACCAATGCTTACGTTTGGGGAAGGGTCGGTCTGTTTGTGCCTGCCGTTGGTCTTCCCATTGGTCTGGTGGACTTTATTGCGACGGCAGGGCGTGCCCTCGATGAAGGCGATGTAATCGTTGTAGGAGGAGGTGGGGCCGGCCAGTATGCCCATGAAGTTACAGTTATAGCTGAAGTACTCCAGCAGACTGGGCATTCTCCTAAAGGGGAGGTGGAGGAGACACACAGACCATCACAACAGTGACAGTAAGGGCAGTGACACACAGACCATCACAACACAGTCAATACAGTGACAGTAAGGGCTGTGACACACAGACCATCACAACACAGTCAACAGTGACAGTAAGGGCTGTGACACACAGACCATCACAACACAGTCAACAGTGACAGTAAGGGCTGTGACACACAGACCATCACAACACAGTCAACACAGTGACAGTAAGGGCTGTGACACACAGACCATCACAACACAGTCAACACAGTGACAGTAAGGGCTGTGACACACAGACCATCACAACACAGTCAACACAGTGACAGTAAGGGCTGTGACACACAGACCATCACAACACAGTCAACAGTGACAGTAAGGGCTGTGACACACAGAGACAATCACAACACAGTCAACAGTGACAGTAAGGGCTGTGACACACAGACCATCACAACACAGTCAACACAGTGACAGTAAGGGCTGTGACACACAGACCATCACAACACAGTCAACAGTGACAGTAAGGGCTGTGACACACATAGACAATCACAACACAGTCAACAGTGACAGTAAAGGCTGTGACACATAGACCATCACAACACAGTCAACACAGTGACAGTAAGGGCTGTGACACACAGACCATCACAACACAGTCAACAGTGACAGTAAGGGCTGTGACACACAGAGACGATCACAACACAGTCAACAGTGACAGTAAGGGCTGTGACACACAGAGACGATCACAACACAGTCAACAGTGACAGTAAGGGCTGTGACACACAGACCATCACAACACAGTCAACACAGTGACAGTAAGGGCTGTGACACACAGACCATCACAACACAGTCAACACAGTGACAGTAAGGGCTGTGACACACAGACCATCACAACACAGTCAACAGTGACAGTAAGGGCTGTGACACACAGAGACAATCACAACACAGTCAACAGTGACAGTAAGGGCTGTGACACACAGACCATCACAACACAGTCAACAGTGACAGTAAGGGCTGTGACACAAAGAACCTGAGTCACACATACCATCACAACAGTCACTACAGTAATTACAGTGACAGTACAGACTGTGATACAGGCATACTTAGAATCCCCAAAGCATATCTCCCCTCTCTCCAGAGAAAAAAATGATATACATGCACTGGACAAAAATATAAACACAACATGTAAAGTGTTTCATAAGCTGAAATAAAAGATCCCAGAAATTGCATATTTTGTGCATAAATTAGTTTACATCACTGTTAGTGAGCATTTCTCCTTTGCCAAGATAATCCATCAACCTGACAGGTATGGCATATCAAGAAGCCATTCATCCGGCACCAACACCTCATGTTTCAGCATGATAATGCACGGCCCAATGTAGCAAGGACTTTAATGAACATATCAAGAATATTTCAAGGATAGCTTTTTTCCATCTTCGTAACATTGCAAAAATCAGACATTTTTTGTCCAAAAATGATGCGGAAAAGCTAATCCATGCTTTTGTCACTTCTAGATTAGATTACTGCAATGCTCTCCTCTCCGGCTACCCGGATAAAGCACTAAATAAACTTCAATTAGTGCTAAACACGGCTGCTAGAATCCTGACTAGAACCAAAAGATTTGATCATATTACTCCTGTGCTAGCCTCTCTACACTGGCTTCCTGTTAAGGCTAGGGCTGATTTCAAGGTTTTACTGCTAACCTACAAAGCATTACATGGGCTTGCTCCTACTTATCTCTCAGATTTGGTCCTGCCGTACATACCTACACGTACGCTCCGGTCACAAGACGCAGGCCTCCTTATTGTCCCTAGAATCTCTAAGCAAACAGGTGGAGGAAGGGCTTTCTCCTATAGAGCTCCATTTTTATGGAATGGTCTGCCTATCCATGTGAGAGACGCAGACTCTGTCTCAATCTTTAAGTCTTTACTGAAGACTCACCTCTTCAGTATGTCCTATGATTGAGTGTAGTCTGGCCCAGGGGTGCAAGGGTGAACAGCAAGGCTCTGGAGCGACGAACCACCCTTGCTGTCTCTGCCTGGCCGGTTCCCGTCTCTCCATTGGGATTCTCTGCCTCTGACCCTATTACGGGGGCTGAGTCACTGGCTTACTGGTGCTTTCCATGCCATTCCTAGGAGGGGTGCGTCACTTCCTGTCCGGTTTGTCGCCCCCTCTGGCTTGTGCAGTGGAGGGGATCTTTTCGTGGACTATACTCAGCCTTGTCTCAGGGTAGTAAGTTGGTGGTTGTTGATATCCCCCTATTGGTGTAGGGGCTGTGCTTGGCAGAGTGGGTGAGGTTATATCCAGCCTGGTTTGGCCCTGTCCGGGGGTATTGTCTGGGTATTGTCGGAGGGGGCCACAGTGTCTCCTGACCCCCCTGTCTCAGCCTCCAGTACCTATGCTGCAATAGTCTATGTGCCAGGGGGCTAGGGTCAGTTTGTTAAATCTGATGTTATTATCCAGTGTCTTGTGTGAATTTAAGTATGCTCCCTCTAATTCGCTCTCTCTCCCACTCTACCTCCTCTCCCGGAGGACCTGAGCCTACCCGGAGGACCATGCTTCAGGACCACCTGTCCTGATGACTCCTAGCTGTCCCCAGTCCACCTGGTTGTGCTGCTGCACCGGTTTCAACTCCTCTGCCTGCGGTTATGGAACCCTGACCTGTTCATTGGACGTGCCAAACCTGCTGTTTTCACCTCACTCTCGCTCTATTGCACTGAAAAACCAAGTGACATTCACTGCTGATGTATTTACCTGTTGCAACCTCCACAACTACTTTTATTATTATTTGACCCTGCTGGTCATCTATGAACATTTGAACATCTTGGAGAAAGAACTGGCCTTAATGGCCATAAATTGTTTTAATCTCCACCCGGCACAGCCAGAAGAGGACTGGCCACCCCTCAGAGCCTGGTTCCTCTCTAGGTTTCTTCCTAGGTTTTGCCTTTCTAGGGAGTTTTTCCTAGCCACCGTGCTTCTACATCTGCATTGCTTGCTGTTTGGGGTTTTAGGCTGGGTTTCTGTATAGCACTTTGTGACATCGGCTGATGTAAAAAGCGCTTTATAAATATATTTTGATTGATTGATTGATTAAACAGCATGATCATTACACAGGTGCACCTTGTGCTGGGGACAATAAAAGTCCACTCTAAAATCTGCAGTTTTGTCACACAACACAATGCCACAGATGTCTGAAGTTATGAGGGAGCATGCAATTGGCAAACTGACTGCAGGAATGTCCACCAGAGCTGTTGCCAGAGAACTGAATGTAAATATCTCTACCATAAGCCGCCTCCAACATCGTTGGAAAACGAACACAATTGCATTTTATCGATAGCAATTTGAATGCACAGAGAAACCGTGGTGACATCCTGAGGCCCATTGTCGTGCCATTCATCCGGCACCAACACCTCATGTTTCAGCATGATAATGCACGGCCCAATGAAGCAAGGATCTGTACAAACTTCCTGGAAGCTGAACATTTTCCAGTCTTCCATGGCCTTTATATTCCACAGACATGTCACCCATTGAGCATGTTTGGGATGCACTGTATTGACCTGTACGACAGCGTGTTCCAGTTCCCGCCAATATCTAGCAACTTTGCACAACCATTGAAGAGGAGTGAGAAAACATTCCACAGGCCACAATCAACAGGCTGATCAACTCTATGCGAAGGAGATGTGTTGCGCTGCCTGAGGAAAATTGTGGTCAAACCAGATACTGACTGGTTTTCTGATCCATGCCCCTTCCTTTTTTTTAAGGTATCTGTGACTAACAGATGGATATCTGTATTCCCAGTCATGTGAACTCCATAGATTAGGGTCTAATGAATTTCAATTGACTGATTTCCTAATATGAACTGTAACTCTTTGAAATTGTTGTGTATAATAATTTTGTTCAGTATAATACAGCAACTAAAGACATTTGAAAATAACCTTTTAAAAAGTCTGCATGAAGTACCTAGGGCTAGAGACTAGGGGATGATTTGTAATTCAGCAACTACAGAGCCAATCAGACCGTCCTCACAGGCTCATACAGGAAGCGGCCATTTTCTGCTCAAAAGAACAAAAACATACCTGTAAAACATACCTTATAGCCAGGACCTTCTGATTTGGAGTCAGCTGCTCCTCTTTCCGGCACATTCCTGTTGGGGGGGAGGGAGGTAGAGAAGAACAGGTATGTAATGCTTGCTTTTGATCAGGGTGGTTTGTGTTCAAGTTCGTTCAAAGATACTGACTTTGCAATGGAATGGAATGAAAACACCATCCCCTGCCCATAGGCTTAGTCCCAGAGAGAGGCAGTGGTCTGAGAACTCAGTCCTGTCCTCTCAAGGCTCTAATGATATCCATTAGAGCCTTGTGTTCTCTCTCTCACAGGGCACGAGTGGTCACTGAATGGTTTGATGAGCATGAAAACAATGTAAATCATGTGCCATGGCCTTCTCAGTCACCAGATCTCACTCAAGCCAATTGAACACTTATGGGAGATTCTGGAGCGGCTCCTGAGACAGCGTTTTCCAACACCATCAACAAAACACCAAAATATGGAATTTCTCTTGGAAGAATGGTATCGCATCCCTTCGATAGAGTTCCAGACACTTGTAGAATCTATGCCAAGGTGCATTGTTCTGGCTCGTGGTGGCCCAATGCCCTATTAAGACACTTAATGGTGTTTCCTATATTTTGGCAGTTACCTGTAGATAGAATGTAGTGCAGGGTTCAAGGCTAATAGGTGTAATTTAATGTAATGTAAGAGGAGGAGGATGGGGAAGGAGACGGGAGGGGGAAAGAGGCGCCAAAGGGGATCCAACAGGATCAAGAAATGCAGCTTAGAGCGTCATGTGATACGGGTCATACCTCATCCTCTAGAGCAGTGGTTCCCAACTCCAGTAACCCCAACTGTACAAATGTTTTGTTTTAGCCCCGGACAAGCGCGCCTGATTCAACGTGTCAACGAATCATCAAGCCCTCAATGAGTTGAATCAGGTGTGTGTGTCCGAGGCTATAGGGAAAAGGTGTGCTGTTGGGGTCTACTGGAGGACTGGAGTTGGAAAACACTGCTCCAGAGTAGAGAGAGTCACCAGTGTATGTGTGAAGCTATTACTTTTGAGAAACTATTGAATCTTATTTTGTCAAACACATACTTTCTATTCTGCTTTCTTTCTCTCTTTTACTTTCTGTTCGAGAGGACGTTATCAAAGTACAATGGAAACAGTGTTCTCATAAACTACTGCAACCTTATGATCCGACTCCTCCACATTTCTATGGAGAAATGGAGTAGGTACTGTATGTGAATTATTCCAGCCATGTGGGCATTGTGATGTGAGGAATGTGAGGAATATCCCATGTTACTAACGTTTCCTCTCTTTTCATCCATCTGACTTCAGAGCAAGAGACATTTGACTAATCCAGAAATACACAGAACAAAAATAAAAACGCAACATGTAAAGTTCATGATATGAAATAAAAGATCCCAGAAATGTTCCATACGCACAAAAAGCTTATTTATCTCAAATGTTGACCACAAATGTGTTTACATCTCGGTTAGTTAGCATTTCTCCTTTGCCAAGATAATCCATCCACCTGACAGGTGTGGAATATCAAGAAGCTGATTAAACAGCATGATCATTACACAGGTGCACCTTGTGACAATAAAAAGCCACTGTAAAACGTGCAGTTTTGTCACAACACAATGCCACAGATGTCTCAAGTTTTGGCATGCTGACTGCAGGAATATCCACCAGAGCTGTTGCCAGATAATTGAATGTTCATTTCTTTACCATAAGCCGCCTCCAATGTCGTTTTAGAGAATTTGGCAGTACATCCAAAATGGCTTCACAACCATAGACCGCGTGTATGACTACATGTGAGCGAGCGGTTTGCTGATTTTCAACGTTGTGAACAGAGTGCCCCATGGTTGCGGTGGGGTTATGGTTTAGGCAGGCATTACCAACAGAAAATGAACACAATTGCATTTTATCGATGGCAATTTGAATGCACAGAGATACCGTGACGAGATCCTGAGGCCCATTGTTGTGCCATTGATCCGATGCCATCACCTCATGTTTCAGCATGATAATGTCGCGAGGATCTGTCAACAGGCTGATCATCTCTATGCGAAGGAGATGTGTCATACTGCATGAGGTAAATGGTGGTCACAACAGATACTGACTGGTTTTCTGATCCACGCCCATAGCTTGTTCTTTTAAGGTATCTGTGACCAACAGATGCATATCTGTATGCCCAGTCATGTGAAATCCATAGATTAGGGCCTAATGAATGTATTTCAATTGACTGATTTCCTTACTCTTACTCAGTAAAATCTTTGAAATTGTTCCATTTATATTTTTGTTCAGTATATATTCTCCAGGTCTGGTTTGAAGAAAACAAGCTCCTTACCATCGTGGATTTCAAATGCCAAACTGGTGATCTTCTGTGTTATCACCATCATAGGCCTGAGAGAGAGAGAGAGAGAGAGAGAGAGAGAGAGAGAGAGAGAGAGAGAGAGAGAGAGAGAGAGAGAGAGAGAGAGAGAGAGAGAGAGAGAGAGAGAGAGTATGAAAGACAGAGAAGAGGGAGAGGGAATAAGAGAGTTATCAGAGGCAAAAGCTATATTAGTTTATGAAGCAGTCCCATGAAATCAGGCATCACACAGTCTTCCAATACAATGTTAAAATGAGGACATCAGGGCATTGTATAGCCCAGACCCAAACCCACAGAGAAAAGAGAAGACTTACCCTGTGAAGTCAGCAGAGTACATGCCGTAGTCGAAGACGTAGACACGCGTGATCTGACATAAGCTGAGATAACCC
Organism: Thymallus thymallus; assembly: GCA_023634145.1. NCBI lineage: Eukaryota > Metazoa > Chordata > Actinopteri > Salmoniformes > Salmonidae > Thymallus > Thymallus thymallus. The sequence goes on along the minus strand of CM042411.1, from coordinate 23,339,818 downwards.
AGGGCCACCACCAGACAGTACCTGAGGGAATATACAGAGACAGACACAGTCACTATAGCTCACTACTATAAGCTAAATCAACATCGATGTACACTTTTGGTATTCTTGGTAGTTTATTATGATCCCTATTAGCTGTTGCGAAAGCAGCAGCTACTCTTCCTGGTCCACACATAACATGAAACATGACATAATACAGAACATTAATAGGCAAGAACACCTCAAGGACAGAACTACGTTAATAAAAAAATGTCACACGTAGCCTACATATCAATACATACACACAAACTATCTAGGTCAAATAGGGGAGATGTGTTGTGCCGTGAGGTGTTGCTTTATCTGTTTCTTTAAATATATATATTCATTTGAGCAATATGAGATGGAAGGCGTTCCATGCATTAATGGCTCTATATAATACTGTACGCTTTCTGGAATTTGTTCTGGATTCAGCAGCAAATGGATAGCCTCAATTTCCAATCTTCCATATCCATTCATGTAATATTTCCTTAACAGTTGTCTGAGTCGTGAGATTAGCAGATAGATACATTGATTTGCTTCTTAATCAATTCCTTCAGTGTAGGACAGTGGATATATTTATGAAGCTGTGATCGTCTTAATGATGATCTGAAGAGGACAATACGTTTAGTGTGCTGATATTGTGGTGATGTGGTGATATGTATATTTTGTATATTTTTTGGTGCTATGGTGCTATGGTGATCTGGTGCTGTGGTGATGTGATGCTATGGTGATGTGGTGATGTGATGCTGTGGTGATGTGATGATGTGATGCTGTGATGTGATGCTGCGGTGATGTGATGCTGCAGTTTATTTTATTTATTATTTATTTTATTTTACCTTTATTTTACTAGGCAAGTCAGTTAAGAACATATTCTTATTTTCAATGACGGCCTAGGAACAGTGGGTTAACTGCCTTGTTCAGGGGCAGAACGACAGATTTTTACCTTGTCAGCTCGGGGATTTGATCCAGCAACCTTTCGGTTATGGGCCCAACACTCTAACCACTGGGCTACCTGCCGCCATCACTGGGCTACCAGTGATGTGATGCTGCAGTGATGTGATGCTGTGGTGCTGCGGTGATGTGATGCTGCGGTGATGTGATGCTGTGGTGCTGTGGTGATGCTGTGGTGATGTGATGATGTGATGCTGCGGTGATGTGATGTTGTGGTGATGTGATGCTGTGGTGATGTGATGCTGTGGTGCTGCATGGTGTTCACATGACCATTAACATGAATGATGAGCCTTATTAAGTGGTCTGGTAACAGAACCTAATGAGACTGATACAGGGATATGTTACACTACACAGCCTGTGCATCACTGCCAGTAAAAGAGATAAGACGGAAATAAAAACAGAACACATGGATGACATCATGGATGACATCAGAGATCTGGGTATATCAGTCAAATAATGACATTCAACTTCCTTGACATGTTTCCCTTTAAAAGGTGAAAAAAAATCCCATAATCATCCCAGCAGGACGTAGAGCAGCTTGTGTCTCAGCCAGCCAGCGAGTCTGTCAGCCATTCAGTCATCCAGCCAGCCATTCTGTCAGACATTCTGTCAGCCATTCTGTCAGCCATTCTGTCAGCCATTCAGTCAGCCATTCAGTCAGTCAGTCATTCTGTAAGACAGTCAGCCATTATTTCAGAGAGTCAGCCATCCAGTCAGCCAGCCATCCAGTCAGCCAGCCAGTCAGTCAGTCAGTCAGTCAGTCAGCCAGTTAGTCAGTCAGTCAGCCATCCAGTCAGTCAGTTAGACATCCAGTCAGATAGCCAGTCAGTCAGCCAGTCAGCCAGTCAGCCATCCAGTCAGTCAGCCATGCAGTCAGTCAGCCATGCAGTCAGTCAGCCATCCAGTCAGACATTCTGTCAGCCAGTCAGCCATCCAGTCAGTCAGCCATTCTGTCAGCCAGTCAGCCATCCATCCAGTCAGTCAGCCATTCTGTCAGCCAGTCAGCCATCCAGTCAGTCAGCCATCCTCCCAAAATGGGACCCTATTCTCTATTTAGTGTACTACTTTTGCCCAGGACCCATAGGGGATGGAAATTGGGTGCTATTTGGGACAGACAGCCTGCACAGTCAGTACATGTGGACAACACACACACACATCTCCATTGGCAAGAAATGTGTGTGTGTGTGTGTGTGTGTGTTAGGGGAGACATGTTTCAAGTCTCTGGGAGTACAACACACTCGCACAGTCTGTTCACACACGCAGCCGAGCTACCTGCACACCACTAAGGTCAAGATGGAGAGACTCGGGTGGGGGACAATTGAGAAGGGGGGGGGGGGGGGGCTCAACACCTCTGGGCCTTCACAGCCAGACAGCTACCACTACCCCTCCTCCTCAGTGACTCAACACCTCTGGGCCTTCACAGCCAGACAGCTACCACTACCCCTCCTCCTCAGTGACTCAACACCTCTGGGCCTTCACAGCCAGACAGCTACCACTACCCCTCCTCCTCAGTGACTCAACACCTCTGGGCCTTCACAGCCAGACAGCTACCACTACCCCTCCTCCTCAGTGACTCAACACCTCTGGGCCTTCACAGCCAGACAGCTACCACTACCACCCCTCCTCAGTGACAGAACACCTCTGGGCCTTAACAGCCAGACAGCTTCCACCACCCCTCCTCAGTGACAGAACACCTCTGGGCCTTATCAGCCATAAGGCTCTGGTTGAAAGTAGTGCACTATGTAGGGAATAGGGTGCTAATTTGGGATGCAGCCAATCTCCTACCCATACCCACACAACTGAAGCGAGAGAAAGAAAGAAAAAAAAAGAACAGTAGACTGCTACCCTTTGCCGTCCTGTTCAATCCTATTTTTCCCACTGTAGTATCAATTGAACATCAAAGTAATCTATATAAATAGTTTCCTCTGGGCCTGCAGATGGGCCCTGGGTCTCAAGTAGTTAGCAACCCAGCAGAGAGGTGCCCCAGCTGGGCTAGCAGAGGATAAAGACGGGGAGGCTCATATGCTTTGATGCTCATTTGTCTGAAAACAACCAGTGGTGGATGCAGCCAGCAATAAGACACAGGAGATCAAAGGGGAAATATAATTAGAAGACGTTATTACAGTGATCATGAAGCCAGAGAAAAACAAAAAATGGCCACCAACAGCTGGTAAGCAACAGGAAGGAACGATGGCCATGATGGCCCCCTCTCTCAATCATCATTATCTCCAGGTCAGCTTTCAATCAGTCATCAGGGATGGATCCCAAATGGCATCCAATTCCCTATATAGTACACCACTTTTGACCAGAGCCCTATGTTCAAAAGTAGTGCACTATAAAGGGAATAGGGTGCCATTTGGGATGCAACCCAGGACGCTTACGCCAGAGCCTTACAAGTCACTTCCCCCTCAGACAGACAGACAGACAGACAGGAACGGATCTTATCACTTCATTAGCGACAGGAGCCGCTAGCCAAGACGGCTCAGTTAAGTATTCCAGGACACGCTGCTGTATGTATCTAGTAGTCTGCCTGTGGATAGCACATCGCGGTTAGCTCTACGACACAGATAATGACAAACTGTGGAGCCAGGCCACCCCTGAAGCGCGCGCACACATGGCTCTCACATATATCACCTCAGTATGTAACAGTTAGATATACAATGACCTCAGTGTGTAACAGTTAGATATACAATGACCTCAGTAAGTAACAGTTAGGCTAGCATATGCAGGTCGACTCCCAGAGAGTGATTTCTGAGAAGTGAAGAAGTGGCTGATGGGAAACACAGTGTGCAATGTTGGGATGACGTTGTGAGTCACTGTGTGAGTGTGTGCGTGCCTCTCCTGGGTGTTTGGAACATTATTCGTCCGGCGGCAACAGCAGCCACGGCCGCTCTGGAGTCAGTCCAGTATGACATCTGTAGCCAGACTGCACATCAGACAGGCACTAGAACACACACACACACAGAAAGAGACACAGACACACTGGACTTACTTGTGCATGTGTTCTACTCCAGTGAGGATCATGATGCCATAGGTGAGCCCACTCTGAACCAGGAAGTGGAGAGCATACCTGAATACAGAGAGGTGATTTACCGTTTATAATCCAGCACAACACATAATATTAACTATTTCTCCACCCTCGATGTCTTCCATTCCCGCCATCCTCCGTCTCTCTCCTTCCCTCCATCCTCCTGTCTCTCTTTCCTCCATGTCCCCTGTGCCATACACAGTGCTTTGAGAAAGTATTCAAACCCCTTGACTTACTCCACATTTTGTTGTGTTACAGCCTGAATTCAAAATGGATAAAAATTATTCTCACCCATATACACAAAATACCCCCCAAAATACCCCATGAATTTCAAACACAGATTCAACCACAAAGACCAGGGAGGTTTACAATGCTTCACAAAGAAGGTCACCTATTGGTAGATGGGTAAAAAAAAAATCCCTTTGAGCATGGTAAAGTTATTAATTACACTTTGGGTGGTGTATCAATACGCCCAGTTACTACAAAGATACAGGCGTCCTTCCTAACACAGTTGCCGGAGAGGAAGGAAACCACTCAGGGATTTCACCATGAGGCCAATGTTGACTTTAAAACAGTTACAGAGTTTAATGGCTGTGATAAGAGAACGGAGGGTGGGCCAACAACATTTGAGTTACTCCACAATACTAACCTGAATGACAGAGTGAAAAGAAGGAAGCCTGTACAAAATACAAACATTCCAAACATGCATCCTGTTTGCAATAAGGCAATAAAGTTAAACTGCAAAAAAATGTGACAAAGAAATGTACTTTATGTCCTGAATACAAAGCATTATGTTTGGGGCAAATCCAACACAACACATCACTGAGTACCATTCTTCATATTGTCAAGCATGGCGGTGGCTGCATCATATTATGGGATTGCTTGTCCTCAGAAAGGACTGGGGAGTTTTTATATACAGTGGGGAGAACAAGTATTTGATACACTGCCGATTTTGCAGGTTTTCCTACTTACAAAGCATGTAGAGGTCTGTAATTTTTATCATAGGTACACTTCAACTGTGAGAGACGGAATCTAAAACAAAAATCCAGAAAATCACATTGTATGATTTTTAAGTAATTAATTTGCATTTTATTGCATGACATAAGTATTTGATCACCTACCAACCAGTAAGAATTCCGGCTCTCACAGACCTGTTAGTTTTTCTTTAAGAAGCCCTCCTGTTCTCCACTCATTACCTGTATTAACTGCACCTGTTTGAACTCGTTACCTGTATGAAAGACACCTGTCCACACACTCAATCAAACAGACTCCACACACTCAATCAAACAGCTGTGTAAGGACATCAGGGATAAAATTGTAGACCTGCACAAGGCTGGGATGGGCTACAGGACAATAGGCAAGCAGCTTGGTGAGAAGGCAACAACTGTTGGCGCAATTATTAGAAAATGGAAGAAGTTCAAGATGACGGTCAATCTCCCTTGGTCTGGGGCACCATGCAAGATCTCACCTCGTGGGGCATCAATGATCATGAGGAAGGTGAGGGATCAGCCCAGAACTACACGGCAGGACCTGGTCAATGACCTGAAGAGAGCTGGGACCACAGTCTCAAAGAAAACCATTTGTAACACACTGCGCCGTCATGGATTAAAATCCTGCAGCGCACGCAAGGTCCCCCTGCTCAAGCCAGCGCATGTCCAGGCCCATCTGAAGTTTGCCAATGACCATCTGGATGATCCAGAGGAGGAATGGGAGAAGGTCATGTGGTCTGATGAGACAAAAATAGAGCTTTTTGGTCTAAACTCCACTCGCCGTGTTTGGAGGAAGAAGAAGGATGAGTACAACCCCAAGAACACCATCCCAACCGTGAAGCATGGAGGTGGAAACATCATTCTTTGGGGATGCTTTTCTGCAAAGGGGACAGGACGACTGCACTGTATTGAGGGGAGGATGGATGGGGCCATGTATCGCGAGATCTTGGCCAACAACCTCCTTCCCCCAGACCGAGGGAGATTGACCGTCATCTTGAACTTCTTCCATTTTCTAATAATTGCTTCAACAGTTGTTGCCTTCTCACCAAGCTGCTTGTCTATTGTCCTGTAGCCCATCCCAGCCTTGTGCAGGTCTACAATTTTATCTCTGATGTCCTTACACAGCTCTCTGGTCTTGGCCATTGTGGAGAGGTTGGGGTCTGTTTGATTGAGTGTGACAGGTGTCTTTTATACAGGTAACGAGTTCAAACAGGTGCAGTTAATACAGGTAATGAGTGGAGAACAGGAGGGCTTCTTAAAGAAAAACTAACAGGTCTGTGAGAGCCGGAATTCTTACTGGTTGGTAGGTGATCAAATACTTATGTCATGCAATAAAATGCAAATTAATTATTTAAAAATCATACAATGTGATTTTCTGGATTTTTGTTTTAGATTCCGTCACTCACAGTTGAAGAGTACCTATGATAAAAATTACAGACTTCTACATGTGTTGTAAGTGGGAAAAATCGGCAGTGTATCAAATACTTGTTCTCCCCACTGTATATAATAAAATAGAAACAGAATAGTGCTAAGCACAGGCAAAATCCTAGAGGAAAACCTGGGTCAGTCTGCTTCCCAACAGACACTGGGAGACAAATTCACCTTTCAGCAGGTCAATAATGTAAAACACTGGAGTTGCTTACCAAGACGACATTGAATGTTCCTGAGTGGCCTAGTTACAGTTCTGTTTTAAATCGGCTTGAAAATCTATGGCAAAACCTGAAAATGGTTGTCTAGCAATGATAAACAACCAACTTGACAGAGCTTGAAGGATTTTAAAAATAATAATGTGCAAATATTGTACAATCCAGGTGGGCAAAGCTCTTAGATACTTACCCAGAAAGACTCACAGCTGTAATCGCTGCAAAGGTGATTCAAACGTGTATTGACTCAGGGGTATGAATACTTATATAAATGAGATATTTCTGTATTTCATTTTCAATACATTTGCAAAAATGTCTAAAAACATGTTTTCACTTTGTCTTTATGGTGTATTGTGTGTAGATGGGTGAGAAAAAAATCTATATAATCAATTTTGAATACAGGCCGTAACACAACAAAATGTGGAATAAGTCAAGGTGTTTTAATACTTTCTGAAGGCACTGTATACAGTATATACACACTTTATACACACTCACTCACATACACTACATTGACACTCCCACACAAAACCCGACACGTATACATACACACACACGCACTTTTACACTGATCATTTGCTGCTTTATTTTACTCTTATTATCTATCCTGATGCCTAGTCGCTTTACCTTGCCCTCATGTACATGTCTACCTCAAATACAGTGTACCTTTGCACATTGATGTGGTACTGGCATTCCCTGTATGTAGCTCCATTCTTGTGTATTTTATTTTATTCCTTGTGTTACTATTTTATTACATTTTGGGGCTCGTGAGCAAGCATTTCACGGTAAAGTCTACAGCTGTTGTATTCTGCACGTGACATAAAATTAGATTAGATTACGACTGTGGATGGATATGACTTAGTAGGACTTGTGGATGGATATGACTTAGTAGGACTGTGGATGGATATGATAGGTAGTGGGACAATTAGAGTATTGACATGCTGCCTCTTGGTAACTGTTACTTTTAAGCAATACTTTTTTTTTTTTTTACAAGCTAGCCTTTGGAAAAAGTTACCTTGACTGCCTCAAGGTACAGTTAAATTAGTGAAATAAATAAATAAAGTAGGCCACTGATTCCGAGTGTTTGTGTGTGTGTGTGTGTGTGTGTGTGTGTGTGTGTGTGTGTGTGTGTGTGTGTGTGCGTGTGTGTGTGTAAAATGACCTATCCTGATTTAAAGGGGTACCAAGGGATGACATGCCAGTATGGGAACGGCAATAGATTTATCATCAGGCCAATATGGGCCAATATGCTGCTGGACTCTTCACCGACCAGTGCTCTCCACTCACGGCTGAATCAATGTTTATTAGCGCTGCTAAAAGAGTTCTCTCATTAACAGATCTGCTTTAATAAGACGAACAGGTCGATGGACCGATGGGGCGACTGCGTCCCCAAATGGCACACTATTCCCTGCGTAGTACATTTCTTTTGACCAGAGCCCTATGGGCCATGGTCAAAAGTAGTGCACTAAATAGGAAATAGGGTGCCATTTGGGATGCGGACAGGGACTGAGTGCCAGGACGTTTAGTTGTAACACTGTAAACTCTAGGATTTAATTAGACCCACACACATATTTACAGGGCGTGCATCCCAAACGGCACCCTTTTCCCATAGGTCTCTGGTCAAAAGTAGTGCACTATGTAGTGACTGTGGAGTCATGGTCACATTTGTATGGGGCCGCCGTTTGTAACATGCTGTACGTTGTGAAAAATATTCATGCAAACATTGCAATCTTTGTGTCCACAAAATGACACACTAGGCAGACTGGGCACATTAATCTACTTTTTCCACATGTTGTTGAGTTACAGCCTGAATAAAACATTAATTACATTATTTTGTCACTGGCCTGCACACAATACCCCATAATGTGAAAGTGGAATTATGTTTTGATACATTTTTACAAATGAATGAAAAATGAAATATATAATATTCAACACCTTTGTTATGACACGCCTAAATCAGTTCAGGAGTACAAATGTGCATAACAAGTCACAATAAGATGCATGGACTGACTGTGCAATTATAGTGTTTAACATGATTTTTGATTGACTACCGCAACTCTGTTCCCCACACATACAATTATCTGTAAGGTCCCTCAGTCAAGCAGTGAATTTCAAATACAGATTTAACCACAAAGACCAGAGGTTTCCCAATGCCTCGCAAAGAAGGGAACCTATTGGTAGATGGGTAAAAAAACTGAAGACATTTTAGCTTTAAATTTTAAATTTTAAATGAATTTGTAAACATTTCTAAAAACATTATTCCACTCATTAAGGGTATTGTGTGTAGGCAGTGACACACATTATATCAATTTTAAATTCAGGCTGTAACAGAACAAAATGTGGAAAAAGTTAAGTGATTAAGGGAGTCTTTGGTGGTAGAGTGAACAGTCTATGGCTTGGGTGGCTGGAGTCTTTGGTATTAGAGTAAACTGTCTATAGCTTGGGTGGTTGGAGTCTTTGGTGGTAGAGTGAACAGTCTATGGCTTGGGTGGTTGGAGTCTTTGGTGGTAGAGTGAACAGTCTACGGCTTGGGTGGTTGGAGTCTTTGGTGGTAGAGTGAACAGTCTATGGCTTGGGTGGCTGGAGTCTTTGGCAATTTTTCATGCCTGTCATGAGGCGAGTAAAAGGAACAGGGCGCAGAGAGAGAGTAGCGAGTTGACATCTTTTATTAACTCAAAATAAATGGTGCAAAACAAAAGGACAGCGACATGAACTGGTATGCTCCTAGAGAACACACACAAGAACCCACACTGAAGAACATAAATGGAATCCCCAATTAGAGGCAACTCAAGGCAGCTGCCTCTAATTGGGGATTAACAATAATTAACATAGAGTTGGCACAGGTCCTCACTGTGACCTCTCAACTCCCATAGAGGAGTCAAGAGGCCTGTCCTCAGCCAGGGCCTGACAATGCCTTACTCTGTCACACACTGATCCGTTTCACCTGTCCTTGTGATTGTCTCCACCCCCTCCAGGTGTCGCTCATCATCCCCTGTGTATTTATTCCTGTGTCTTCTGTCTCTCTGTGCCAGTTCGTCTTGTCTTGTCAAGTCAACCAGCGTGTTTTTCCTAGCTTCTTTAGTTCCTAGTCTCTGTCGTTCTAGTCCTCCCGGTTCTGATCCCTTGTCTGCCCTGACATCGAGCCCGCCTGTCTGACCTTTCTGCCTGTCTGGACCTCGAGCCTGCTTGCCGTCTTGAACCGTCTTGGACTCAGCCCTGGTGATTGAGCCCTTGCCAGTCCTGACCACGAGACTGCCTGCACTCCTGTACTGTTCGGACTCAGCCCTGGTTTTTGAACCCCTGCCTACCCTGACCATGAGACTGCCTGTTCCACTGTACTGCTCGGACTCTGATCTGGTTGATGACCTATTGCCTGTCCCTGACCTGCCCTTTGCCTATTCCCTTCATTATAATAAATATCGGAGCTCTAACCATCTGCCTCCTGTGTCTGCATCTGGGTCTCGCCTTGTATCGTTATACCATTTACAAATTAGACTCCAACACTCTGCTCAGCAAATTGGATGTAATCTATCACAGTGCCATCCATTTTGTTACCAAAGCCCCATATACTACCCACCACTGCGACCTGTATGCTCTCGTTGGCTGGCCTTCATTATATATTCGTTGCCAAACCCACTGGCTCCAGGTCATCTATAAGTCTTTATTAGGTAAATCCCCGCCCTATCTCAGCTCACTGGTCACCATAGCAACACCCACCCGTAGCATGCGCTCCAGCAGGTATATCTCACTGGTCACCCCCAAAGCCAACACCTCCTTTGGCCGCCATTCCTTCCAGTTCTCTGCTGCCAATGACTGGAACGAATTGCAAAAATCATTGAAGCTAGAGTTTCCTATCTTCCTCACTAACTTTAAGCATCAGCTGTCAAAGCTGCTTATCGATCACTGCACCTGTATATAGCCCTTCTGTAAATAGCCCACACTACTACCTCATCCCCATATTTATTTTTATTATTTTCGCTAATCTTGCACTCCAGTATCTCTATTTGCACATCATCATTTGCACATCCTTCATTCCTGTGTTAATGCTAATCTGTAATTTATATCACCACTATGGTCTATTTATTGTCCTACCTCCTAACCTTACTGCATTTTGCACTACATTTGCACTCTGTTTATAGATTTTCTATTGTGTTTTTGACTATGTTTGTTTACTGTGTAACTCTGTGTTGTTGTTTTTGTCGCACTGCTTTGCTTTGTCTTGGCCAGGTCGCAGTTGCAAATGAGAACTTGTTACTTGTTCTCAACTGACCTACCTGCTTAAATAAAGGTGAAAAAAAAAATTATATATATATATATATATATATATATATATACTCTAGCACCTCCTGATATACAGGTCCTGGATGGCAGGGAGCTCAGCCCCTGTAGCGCTTTGTGGTCGAAGGCAGTGCAATTCCATACCAAGCCATGGTGCAGCCAGTCAAGATGCTCTCTATGGTGAAGCTGTAGAAGTGAGAATACAAGGGCCCATGCCAAATCTTTTCAGCTTCCTGAAGGCGTCCTCTTCACGACTGTGTGGGTGTGTGTGGACCATGTTAAGTCCTTATCTCAACTACAGCCCTGTCAATGTGGATGTGCTCTCCCCTCTTTCTCCTATAGTTAACGATCAGCTCCTGGCACCACGTCCTTAGTGACGTTGAGGGAGAGGTTGTTGTCCTGGCACCACAAATCTCTGACCTCCTCCCTGTAGACTGTCTCATCGCCGTCGGTGATCAGGCCCATCACCGGCATTTCATCAGAAACCTTGATGACTGTGTTGGAGTCGTGCGTGGCCACGCAGTTGTGGGTGAAAAGTGAGTACAGGAGGGGACTAAGCACACACCCCTGAGGGGCCCCCGTGTTGAGGGTCAGCACAGTGGAAGTGTTGTTGCCTACCCTCACCACCTGGGGCCGGCTCGTCAGGAAGTCCAGAATCCAGTTGCAGAGGGAGATGTTCAGTCCCAGGGCCCTGAGCTTAATGGCGAGCTTGAAGGGAACTATGGCATTGAACGCTGAGCTCTAGTCTATGAACAGCATTCTCACATATTTATTTCCCCTCTTGTCCAGGTGAGAGGGCAGTGTGAAATGCAATTGAGTTTGCTTCATCTGTGGATCTGTTGGGGTGACATGTGAATTAGAGTGGGTTCAGGGTGTCTGGGAAGATTGTGTTGATGTGTGTCATGACCAGCCTTTCAAAGCACTTCATAATTACAGATGTGAGTGCTACAAGGTGATAGTCATTTACCTTGGAGCTCTTGGGAACTGGGACAATGGTGGTCAGCTTGCAACATGTTGGGATTACAAACTGGGACCAGGAGAGATTGAAAATATCTGTGAAGATACTTGCCAGCTGGTCTGCACATGATTTGAGAATGCACCCTGGTATTCCGTTTTGCTCACATCGGCGACGAAGAGAGAGATCACACAGTCTTCCAGAAAAACAGTCTTGTATTCCTCGAGCGAGCATAAAAGGCATTTTTCTCGTTTGGGAGTTCTGCATCACTGGGCAACTCACGGATGGATTTCCCTTTGTAATCCGCATCTGCAAGCCCTGCCACATAATAGGATTCCACCTTCATCCTATATTGTCCTTTTGCATGTTTGATGTCTTGTCAGAGGTCTTAGCGAGCTTTCTTGTATGCATCCACGTCCGTGTCCCGTTCATTGGTAGCGGTAGCTCTAACCTTTAGCCCAGCGCATATATTGCCTGTATAGCCACTGTGGAGATGACATTGTCTATGCAATTATTGATTAAGCCCGTGACTGTTGTGGTAAACTCCTCAATGCTATCGGATGAATCACAGAACATATGCCAGTCTGTACTAGCAAAACAGTCTTGTAGCCTCGCGTCTGCTTCATCCGACCACTTCGATATTGAGCGCATCGCTGGTACTTGCCGTTTGAGCTTTTGTTTGTAAACAGGTAGCAGGCGAACGGAGTCGTTGTCAGATTTGCAGAAGGGAGAGCGAGGGAGTAGCAAAGTGGTCTAGAGTTTTAGTGCCCCTAGTGGCGCATGAGATGTTTTGGTAGGTTTTAAGTCTCTCAGTAATATCCATCCACATTCCTATTCAGTCATATCCATCCATAGTCCTATTCAGTACAATGTCAGCACGCAAAGAAACAACAATATCCCCCTGATGGCTACTTAACCTGATAGCATCCCATGTGAACAAACACAACATAACCATCTGGTTATAGCTCCGCAACAAACTCCTGTCTAAAGTTTCACACAATAAATCTCTCAAACAACCCCTGCTTACAGGGGCGGAAGGTAGACTATCAGTTAGAGTGTAGTAACTGAAAGGTCGCTGGTTCGAATACCTGACAAGACAAGGTGAAAAACTTGTCGATGTGTCATTGAGCAAGGCACTTAACCCTAATTTGCTGACCCTGTAAGTGGACTGTCATTGTAAATAAGAATTTGTTCATAACTGACACATTTTTAAAAAATAATAATACAGAAATGACAGTCGTCAGTTTACGGAGCAGAGTGTGTCGAATGAGGGCATTGTTTTGGCCTCTGATCGAACGGTTTGGCCATCACAGTTCAGCTTTGCACATGATAGAGTGGGGGTGTAACTCAACACACTGTTATAAAAACGACATTCAAAAGTTTGTTTTACGAAATCAATAATTTCAAATGTCATGGTATATCATTGCAGCCATAAGGATAATTTAATTTAGAGCTTTTTTCATTGTTTAACACAGGCTTACAGCACCCACTCAAGTAATCAAATACTAACGTCCGTTCGGATATCCGGATATTCGATTAACTGTGCCCATCCCTAGTCTCTGTGTCTGTGTCTGTGTCTGTGTGTGTGTGTGTGTGTGTGTGTGTGTGTGTGTGTGTGTGTGTACATATGTGTAGTGAGTCTCACCAGCCGAAGCAGAAGAGAGCAAAGTAGAATCCCAGTAGCGTGGCCACCACATGTCTGACGAAGGGACTGGTCTTACTGGGGTGGAGATAGAGACGGAACCAGAAGGCTGTCAACAAGGCAAACAATTGGCACACCACAAAGTTGACCTGGTGCAGAGTAGAGAGGGGGGGGGGACGGTGGATGGGGAGGGAGAGAGGGGATAGAGAGAGAGCGACAGCGAGAGAGGAGGGTGGAGAGAGCGAGTGAAGGGAAGAAAAGGGAGGATGGAAGGAGAGAGAGAGATGAACACATTGTTATTTTGTTGTGGATTGCATGTGTTCATTTTCAGGACCATAATGTAGTTCTAGGCGAGAGATGAGACCCACAGATCTTTAGCTGTGAATTTGGGATTAGTTTTAAGTCCCTTTAGATGATGAGATCAGAAATCCAATGTTAGGCCTCCCGAGTGGCGCAGTGGTCTAAGGCACTGGATCGTAGTGCAAGCTGCGTTACTACAGATGTGGGTTCGGGACCCGTCTGTGTTGCAGACCGGGAGACCCATGAGGCAATGCACAATCGTCCGGGTTAGGGGAGGGTATGGCCGGCCGGGATGTACTTGTCCCATCGCGCTGTAGCGACTCCTGTGGCGGGCTGGGTGCATGCACGTTGACACGGTCGCCAGGTGCACAGTGTTTCCTCCGACACATTGGTGCGGCTGGCTTCTGGGTTAAGCGTGCATTGTGTCAAAGAAGCAGTGCAGGGTTTTGTTTTGGTGGATGCACGACTCTCGACCTTTGCCTCTCCCGAGTCCATACGGGAGTGGCAGCGATGGGACAAGACTGTAACTACCAATTGGATATGACGAAATTGGTGGATTTTAAATAAAATCCAATGTTAATTAACAGAGTGTGGGTTTGATAAGACATGCAGTAACTGACTGTGAAGATAACTTCGTTCACAGAGATGTCTGAACAATGATAAGCAGCACTAGCAGATCCTAGTTCAGTTGCTGTTTACGTTACATGACAGCTAAAATAATCTTGCCATGCAACCACACACACACACAGTGCCTTCAGAAAGCCATAAGACTGCTAAATAGTCAATGAATGGCTACCCAAACTAACTGCACTGACCCTATGCACACTCACTAGACTATACAGTGCCTTCAGAAAGTATTCACATAACTTGACTTTTTCCACATTTTGTTGTGTTAAAGCCTCGTAAAGAAGGGCACCTATTGGTAGATGGGTAAAAAAATGATACCCTGGTTAAGCCGACTGAAGGCCGTTTCACTTAGTAAGCGCAGCTTTCAGTCTGGTTTAACCAGGGTCCCACACACATGCTAAGGATACTGGGTAAAGATGTAGGCCTAAAAGACAGAAAGCAGGATGAGATGTGACTCACATTCTGCGTCCCAAATGGCACACTAATCCTTATATAGTTACTACTTTTAAGCAGAGCCCATGGGCCTTTGACCACCACCTATAGGGCTCTGGTCAAAAGTAGTGCACTATTAAATGAAATAGGGTGCCATTTGAGACACATCCAAAGCAAGGGCCTGGGTGGCAACACCTGGCTACCCAGGATGCCCTGTAACCAGCATAAAACCGGCGTTCCGTTAGCTAATGTGCAAAAATGCCATGGCTAATCAAGAGCCCAGTGGAGCCATAGTAACACAACACGTGAGTCTGGACTGGACAGAGCGAAGGGACCTCGCACACACACACACACACACACACACACACACACACACACACACACACACACACACACACACACACAACACACACAACACACACAACACACACAACACACACAACACACACAACACACACAACACACACAACACAACACACACAACACACACAACACACACACACACACACACACACACACACACACACACACACACAGACACAGACACAGACACAGACACAGAGACACACACACACTTACACAAACACTGACTAACCAAAGCAGAGTCCTGAGGCCGGTGTGAGTTGAATACCAATGAGCTGGCAGGGATACAACAGGGGACACCCTCTCCCTCACTCTCTCTCTTTCACTCTCTCCATCTCTCTTCTCAGGATCAAAGGTCACCAGACTGGGAGGTGGTCCAGCTCGGGGTCAGACAGTTTGTCCCCTCTGATTCAGCTCATCATCGCCATACTGAAAGCCAATCCCCCTCATCTGATCTACAGCTCTGCTACCCTGTAATGAACAGCACATAGACAGAGGGGTGTCCAAAATGGCACTCTATTCCCCTATATAGTGCACTACGTTTGACCAGAGCCCATAGGAATTAGGGTGCAATTTGGGACGCAGTGGGAGAGGCTGGCACTGGCCCTGGTTTAAGGAAAGAACTTCCATCTGTCAAACTGCACTTTTTGGAAATGGTAGAAGCTAGGCAATACGGGGGATTCTTGGCAGCGTGAAGTGGTTGCAACGCCCCTATGCCCCGGGTGATTCCATCTGCTGCCTAGCGAAGACTAGGAGAGGCCGTGGCATCCATCTGAACTCTAGCATTTACCAAATAACAGAAAAGGTCTGTGCCAAACCAAGGATATCTGTATTAGGATACTAAGACTCAGGCGCACGGTACAGGCTGTGAAAGATACACAACATGTATACATGAATATCACAGAATCATAGCTTGAGTCATGCTTTCCTTAGTTCACATTCTCACCTTCTCACCATTCTAGCAGAAGTGGGGACAGAAACACAAAAACAGTCTGTCAAATATACTGTATGCTATATTAGACTCATGGCTGGAGTCATGGTTATCACCTTCTAAGTGCTCTGCAACTACTTCATCATTCAGACTCAGCCACAAGCCTAGTTGAGGATCATTTCACACCATCATGTCTCATTTTAGTACGTACCTCCATAGGGCCTGATGAGAGGTCCATTTTCCTATTCATATTATAATAAAGTCAACAGTTACAGTGGGGGAGTTCTGAGTTCTGTTCCTGTCTCTGCTCTGATCTATATGTGCCTCAAAATCTCTTTCTCTGTTATTTCTCTCTTCTCTGTCTTGTCTTGGGACTTTCTGTGATGTGTCGGTGCGGCCAGTTGATGCACCGCCACAACGCGTAATATTTTACCGCGACTCTTTAGTCCGCATGAGGCTACAATACATTGATTTTCCTGGGGAAGATGTGAAGCACTGGGGAAGCTGTGAAGCACTGGGGAAGATGTGAAACCAGCTGGGGAAGCTGTGAAGCCAGCTGGGGAAGCTGTGAAGCGCTGGGGAAGCTGTGAAGCACTGGGGAAGATGTGAAACCAGCTGGGGAAGCTGTGAAGCCAGCTGGGGAAGCTGTGAAGCCAGCTGGGGAAGCTGTGAAGCCAGCTGGGGAAGCTGTGAAGCGCTGGGGAAGCTGTGAAGCGCTGGGGAAGCTGTGAAGCACTGGGGAAGCTGTGAAGCACTGGGGAAGATGTGAAGCACTGGGGAAGATGTGAAACCAGCTGGGGAAGCTGTGAAGCCAGCTGGGGAAGCTGTGAAGCCAGCTGGGGAAGCTGTGAAGCGCTGGGGAAGCTGTGAAGCACTGGGGAAGCTGTGAAGCACTGGGGAAGCTGTGAAGCCAGCTGGGGAAGCTGTGAAGCCAGCTGGGGAAGCTGTGAAGCACTGGGGAAGCTGTGAAGCCAGCTGGGGAAGCTGTGAAGCCAGCTGGGGAAGCTGTGAAGACAGATGGGGAAGCTGTGAAGACAGATGGGGAAGCTGTGAAGCCAGCTGTAGCCTATTGCATGATTGTGTTTATGAGTTGGTTATTAAATGTGTATATTTACTGTTTTTAATTAAATCATGTATGGCTACAAATATTGTATACAAATTTGTTCATATGGCCAGAATATTATATACTGTATATATACTGAACAAAAATATAAACGCAACATGCAACAATTTAAACGATTTTATACAGTTACAGTTCATTTAAGAAAATCAGTCAATTGAAATAAATGTATTAGGCCCTAATCTGTGGATTTCACGTGACTGTGCAGGGGTGCAACTATGGGTGGGCATAGGCAAATGGGAAAGATGGCCTACACAAACTGGACTACATTCTAATTGATATAAAGACATGAGGCGAGTATCAAAGTAGTTTTAAAATACGCCCTTGTCTTGAAGTTAGGGCTCCCGAGTGGTGCAGCATTCTAAGGCACTGCATCTCAGTGCTAGAGGAGTCACTACAGACCCTGGTTCGATCCCGGCCTGTACCACAACCGGCCGTGAACAGGAGTCCCATAGGACTAGTTAAATAAATAAAAAAATTAACAAAAGAAGTTGAACCTGGATAGATATTTAGAGTCAACTCAAAATATGGTATTCTGTTCTTTGGAAATAGCCTACATTTTCTGTATCATAATGAGACTACATGACATAGGCCAAATGGATTTGGTGATGTTTTTCTATATTACATGTATTTGGTGATGCTTTCCTATATTACATGTATTTGGTGATGCTTTCCTATATTACATGTATTTGGTGATGCTTTCCTAAATTACATGGATTTGGTGATGCTTTCCTAAATTACATGTATTTGGTGATGCTTTCCTAAATTACATGTATTTGGTGATGCTTTCCTATATTACATGTATTTGGTGATGCTTTCCTATATTATATTAAATGGACATAATGTATTAGATTATTAAAATGTAGGGGGAACGACAGACATTTGATATAAAGATTGGATTTCAGTGGTCCTTTTTGTTTTCAGTTGGTAGGCCTACCCATGTGTCACTCCTCACTCGGAAAGCCTTCTCACTGGATGTCAATACCAAAGCTGATAATTGTGACTTGATTGAATTGGAGTGATGTGAATAGTGATAAATGATGGTGAGAGAACCATATGAACACATTTATTTATGGCCATATAAAAAAAAGCTATATATGATTTAATGAAAAGGAGGTAACAGAAACATTATTTTACATTCTTGAATAAAATACTCAGAAACAGAAACAGGCAACAGGCTATACAGATGGCTTCACAGTTTCCCCGCCAAATAGGCCTACAAGAAAACTCAACGTATATTTGACAGACAATGTTGAGTGCGCAAGGGGGTCTATGCGCTGCGTAGTACCTTCCACAAAAAGATTTTGCTCGACAAAATGACGCGTAAGCGCGGCAGGTTGTGCCCCTCTAACCAGGCTGGGGAGATACGCATCAACAGTCTGCATACAGACTTCTGGTCTCTGGACCATGTCGCTTGCTGCCACAAAGACCGTCACTCAAACCTAATCACAGTGATTTACTGTGTCCCAAGTGGCACCCTATTCCCTACATAGGGCTCTGGTCAAAAGTAGTGCACTATCTATGAAATAGGGTGCCTTTTAGGACGTACCCACTGTGTTATGCTTCTATACCGAGAAGTAAAAAGAGGTCATGTGGTGTTTACTTAACAGGAAGCTGACACAATCTGCATTACACTGAGGAGATGTCCCAAATGACACACTATTCCCTGTACAGTTTTGTGCACTACTTTTGACCTAGTACTACTAGGACATAGGGGATCGGGTGCCATAAGGGCCGCACTTTGACCTCCTTCAGTTCCATCCAAAAAACATCCTGCCATTATCATCAAGCAACAGCTCCAGTAAAATGGTACGAGAATGTGAAACCACTTGGTCAAGATGAGGTGGATGTGTAGGCCTTATTACAGACTAGAGGGGTGGCTGTGGAAGAGAGACTGAGGGGAAATTGCCAGTCATTCCCCTCCACAACAACACACATCCTGCATTGATTTACTACATCTACTTAATCACATACAAACGCTACTAAAACAAACAACAGCAAACCATTGACTAATATAGACACCGACAAAGCCAATCATTGAAGCAAAACATTTACAGTACACTATTACGCTCAGAGGTTCCGGTGTAACCACATGCATAAACAAACAACCTTTTAGCTTACTCAGGCCTACTGTATATGTGCATCCCTACGGGCTTGATTTAATGACTGTGTTTTGTTTCTATGTAAACAGTGGGCTGCCTGGCTCCAAGCAACTACCGGGTGTGGAGCTTGCCTAAAGCATCTGTCCCGAAAACTAAAAATGAGAGCAAGACAGCTATTTATAACTAGCAGAAGGTCGCGTCGCAAATAGGCACACTAATTCCCTATGTAGTGCACTACTTTTGGCCAGGACTCTGGTTGAAAGTAGTGCACTACAAAGGGCATAGGGTGCCTATTTGAGACACAGCCATAGAAAGTAGCAGCACATTTACTGGCTGACGTCGTCCATTAGGCTGATTAATTCCAGAGGAAACGTCAGTAAGTGATGTTTAAGTGACATAATAAACCCAACCTCCTTCCTCTTTCTGATTCCACTGAGAGAGTGTCACACACACACACACACACACACACACACACACACACACACACACACACACACACACACACACACACACACACACACACACACACACACACACACACACACAGAGAGAGAGAGAGAGAGAGAGAGAGAGAGAAAATGAGTGTCACAAAGCCCCATGTATAATCCGTGCAGACCACAGACAAAAAACACTTCACAAGTCGCAGTTCCACTAGATCCCGGCCTTGCCTGTCAAATGATATGAATGACTCAATGTCTTCTTTATGGGATATAGAGGACCTCAATGTCTTCTTCATGGGATATGGATGACCTCAATGTCTTCTTAATGGGATATAGAGGACCTCAATGTCTTCTTTATGGGATATAGAGGACCTCAATGTCTTCTTTATGGGATATAGAGGACCTCAATGTCTTCTTTATGGGATATAGAGGACCTCAATGTCTTCTTTATGGGATATAGAGGACCTCAATGTCTTCTTCATGGGATATGGATGACCTCAATGTCTTCTTCATGGGATATGGATGACCTCAATGTCTTCTTTATGGGATATAGAGGACCTCAATGTCTTCTTTATGGGATATAGAGGGCCTCAATGTCTTCTTCATGGGATATAGAGGACCATGTACATGTCAGTACATACACACAACAAGTAGGTCACATGGGGAGAGGTGTTGTGCCGTGAGGTGTTGCTTTATTAGTTATTTGAAACCAGGTTTTCTGTTCACTTGCGCTTTATAAGATGATAAGGAGTTCCATGCAATCATGGCTCTGAATAATACTGTATATTTCCTTGAATTTGTTCTGGATCTGGGGACTGTGAATTTAAGTTTGCAATCATTTCTAAAACCATGTTTTTGCTTTGTCATTATGGGGTATAGTGTGTACATTGATGACACATTATTATTTTTAAATACATTTTAGAATAAGGCTGTAACGTAACAAAATGTGGAAAAAGTCAAGGGGTCTGAATACTTTCCGAAGGCACTGTAAATACGTTCATATGGTTATATAAAGGCTGAAGGCTAAAAACAGACTATACTATGTATTTTTTGTTTTAAATTATGTATTTTATATTTCATCTAGTTTTTACACCATCCATTAACACCAACAATTAACTATGAAACATTTAATTATTAACAAAAGGCCAGCTCGCCTGTTGTCTGGGACACATCAAATGGATGCTGTGTTCTGTTGTGGAGCCACGAGTTACAACCCAAATGGTGCCCTATATAGTAACTACCTTCGACCAGGTACCATATGGTTCCTGTAAAAAGTGGTGCACTAAATAGAGAGTCATTTCGGACACAGATGGCCTGCTTTGGTCTCTGACAGCAGGGAGCCATCAAAGCCCTTATCTCCTTTGCTCTGTTTGGACAGCTTGTGTTCAGCATGGCTTGGGTATACACAATGACAATGCAAGAACTAGGGACAATAGTGTGGAAAGCGTGTAGTGTGTACAGGAGGTTTCCACATTAAAGAGTCTCTCTCTCTCTCTCTCTCTCTCTCCCTCTCTCCCTCTCTCCCTCTCTCCCTCTCTCCCTCTCTCCCTCTCTCCCTCTCTCCCTCTCTCCATTTAGGACTCATCCATTAACACCATGTCAGATGGAAAAACAAAGCTATTCTGGCTGTGTGTTTGAGCCCATTCCTCCCATCCATTCCTGAGGTTAAACTCTGGTCACCCTGCTGATTACCTCCTTGATGATATATCAGGGAAGTCCATTATAAGCAAACAAAAACCCAAAAGAGAACCTCTTCAAAGCTGTTCAAAGAGAGAAAGAGTGATGAGAGTCTGATCATGGGGAGCCATTTAGCTGAAGAAACTATCTGCATGGGAATCGCCTAACTTTCTGCTGTGAGTTCCTAGGTCCTTTGAGGTGGTCCGATGGCGGTAAAGCCTTAGCCCTGTCCCTCTCCACAGAGCTGCAGTCTGGACTGTCCTGGCTGGCTGACAGCTTGGGTCGATCCCTGGAAGCCGCTGCAAGTCTCTTTTGACCAGGGCCTATAAAGGGAATAGGGTGCCATTTGGGACACAGCTCTAAAAATATTGAACCCTGGGCCCAGCCAGGGATGTTCTGTATTGTTTGACCAGGGCTTGTTGTTTTCCAGACTTACAGTTTTGCATTTCCAAGGTTAGGATTGTGGAGGTGAATCTGATCCTAGATCTGTACCTAGGGGAAACCACAGAGCATTCATCAACAGTGCTGGGAGGAGGCTGTTTGCATCTTTGTATATGGAGGATGGTTTCAAAACATTAGGAAAAAGTAGTGTTTGAGTAGCTATGTTTGCATCCAGGTCACATGTCCAACGGAACAGAACAGGGACGACAGCCTGTCCAAAGTGGAAGGATATCAAACTGTTTCTAACACAGAATACTTTCGGTGTAGAAGACAGGAACAGTAGAGAATGTCACAGCACCGACGGTACAGAATGTCACAGCACCAGACAGTACAGAATGTCACAGCACCAGACAGTGCAGAATGTCACAGCACCAGACGGTACAGAATGTCACAGCACCAGACAGTACAGAATGTCACAGCACTAGACAGTACAGAATGTCACAGCACCAGACAGTGCAGAATGTCACAGCACCAGACAGTGCAGAATGTCACCGCACCAGACAGTGCAGAATGTCACCGCACCAGACAGTGCAGAATATCACAGCACCAGACAGTACAGAATGTCACAGCACCAGACAATGCAGAATGTCACAGCACCAGACAGTGCAGAATGTCACAGCACCAGACAGTACAGAATGTCACAGCACCAGACAGTGCAGAATGTCACAGCACCAGACAGTGCAGAATGTCACAGCACCAGACAGTGCAGAATGTCACAGCACCAGACAGTGCAGAATGTCACAGCACCAGACAGTGCAGAATGTCACAGCACCAGACAGTGCAGAATGTCACAGCACCAGACAGTGCAGAATGTCACAGCACCAGACAGTACAGAATGTCACAGCACCAGACAGTACAGAATGTCACAGCACCAGACAATGCAGAATGTCACAGCACAAGACAGTGCATCTAAATTTAAGGACTTTTTAAGATGCAAAACTCTTTCAGATTGATGCCTTTTAAGACGAGCAATGAAGGGAGAGAGTCAGAAAGAATGTTATGAGGGATGAGTTAGACCTACTTATAAAATCCTGCCCTGAATGTATCTACATCTCATTAATATCTCATGGTGGCCCATTGCTGTGCAGGCAGCACTCTCCTCTACGCTCCGACCCATCGTCTTCTCTAATTCATGCTCCTTGATGTTCCCCATTACTGTCTCAGTGTCTTGGCACAGGTGTTCCTTCCGATTGCACTCTGCAGGCTGCAGGGGCATTTCATTCCAACCCCGACCAGATACCTTCTACAGCGCCAGGTGTTCTGAACTCTGGGCTCGGTTCACAAAGCGTCTAGGATCAGCTCCTCCCTGTCCATAATAAAATCGGATTCATTATGATCTAAAAGGCCTAACTGATCCTAAATCAGCACATACGGCTAACGAATACAGCCAATGAACTCTGGGCTGGGATCATATGCAGCACTGGATTGAGGTAAAGCTAGGGAGGATAGGTACTGGATGTGTGGGAGAATGTGCCAGCTAACCAGCAGGACTGACGGATGGTGATGGAGAAAAGATAAACGGGATGCTCTGCTTGAGAGGCCAGGAACTAACTGCCTTTCCTGGGGACAGAGAGGGTTGCATTCCAAATTGCACCCTATTTCCTATATAGTGCATTATATAGGGATTAGGTTGCCATTTGGAACACAGTAAGGTATTGGACTGCAGCATCTCTGATAGATGTTAAAGAACCTTCCAGAACATTTTGGGGTGCACTGAACAGGACAAATGACAAGGAAAAAATACTGATGGACATTTTCAAGAAGTTTCAGAAAGTTTCCGTTTTCTACTACACTTGGCTGATGTAACCCAACATCACGATAACGTTTTCACAACGGTAACACAACACCACCTCAGTCAGGAGGATGTAAAATACTATTTCCGCCAAGTAAGTTTTTCTACAGGATGAATTTGCTCCCTCTTCCAAGAAAATGACAACCCCCGGGTTGTGTGGTAGAGGGAGTGGGGAGAGGTGAGCCAAAGACAGAGGGGTCAAACAACCAGCCTTGATGGATTCCCGAGAGGAGGTCCAACAGCGAGCGATCGTCCGGGACAACAGTGAGTGAATGATGAGATAATGGCATGCGAACAATAGACGGCCAAAAAGAAGGTTGAGTACACAAGATGTCAGACATTGTGTGGAAAACTACTGCATGAGGTCAGGATGAGGCAGCGCCCAGAGGATGACTGAATAGGGAGACCCATATATCACTACACCCACCTCTTCTCTGGAACTCTCCCTTCCAGTATGCATCCCAAATAGCACCTTATTCTCTACATATAGCACACTGCCTTTGACCAAGGCCCATAGGACTCTGGTCAAAAGTAGTGCACTATATAGGTAATACGGTGCCATTTTGGATGCCTACTGGAACAGAAAAACAGAGGGGAGAAAGTCAAGTTTCACTAGAAGATACTGCCTTGCTGTCCATCTTTGACATTCAGATAGAAAATTATCACCATGCACAAAACAAAAGGGCATCACTTTCTCTATTACTTGTCTTTCATTTGCAAACTGTACTGAGGATTATATGAGTCTCTATCCTGAATCGCAACGTCCATCCAATGACAAGGAGGCAAGAGAGGACACATTCTGCTGAATCAGGAACTGGAGCCTGTGGTGGAAGGGATACATCCTGAAGAAGCCTGTTGCTAGGATACAGCCTGCATGCCTTGCCATAGCAAAGAGGAGGTTGATGTGCTGCTGAGCGGAGGCCATGTTTTTACAATCATCTGTCTCATTGAATTGGCTGCAACATGTGATCACTTACTGATTATATAGCCTATAAAATGCAGTGTCTGCTCGGCCACCATGCCGTCAGTCACATCCACAATAGCTTTTCATCTTAACAACAACTATGGCCTTTAAGGACTGCCTCTCCGAAGTAAGAGAACCACTTTCTCTACTCTCATTCAAGATGGCAGCCTAGAGTAGACACTTTATCAACATTGAATACATCAAAGAGATCTATATAGATTTCAGGACAAATCAATTCCTTGTTGCCAGAGGACAAAACCATCACAACTCTGAAGGCAACAACATCAGGACCACATTAAATCCAAATAAGGATTAGTGATAAAAAAATAAATAACACTTTTATTGACATCTCACTCTGTCTCTAATTAGCAATAGTACCTTATCCATAGAGCCCTGTTTGAGGACACAGGCTTTAGACTGACTTCGCTCAGATAAGAAAAAAAAACAGAGGAATGCAACCCCCAGCTGACAAACAAACTAGGGTTGTCCCCTACTAAAACAAATCTTAGTCAACCCCGAGAGTCGTCTTTTCTTTCGACCAATCGGTTGGTGAACATTTTCCACTCCGACAATGAGAATGGTAAACGACTGTAAAAATAATAATAATAATAATAATAATAATAATAATAATAATAATATATTGAATGCATTAAACAGAAATTACCGTCACCAAACAAACATTGCAGATGAGAAATTAAGGGAATTAATGGTAAATGTAGGCTACTACTGGTGATATATGTAATGGGGAATTGATAGACACAGCAAACAATGCACAAAATGAAATTATGAAACAATGAATAAGCAAGAAACAGCAGAAAAGAGAGCCTTCTGGAGAGAGACATGCCTTGTGCATCTGAGCCACAATCCCCTTATTCTTGGACCGTTGCATCCCCGCGGCTTCCTCAATGGATTAGTCCACTGAGACAGGCGCAAATCAGACAGATGCTGCTTGACAAAAGAAAATCTTGGTTGACCAACATCCTATCGACCAAACAATCGACCAGTCAACTAAATGGTGTAAGCCCTAAGACACACACGCACGCACGCATGCCAAACACACTCCAAATGCACACACACCTCTATGTCACCTTTTTACTTCAGTGGCTGATTGCACTTTTCACAGTTCTTCCCTTTTCCTGTTTTCACATACTCTATTTCCCAGGAGACCCAGCCCCTGGCCACAGACTGTTATCAGATCCAGCCTGCCCCTACACTCTACAGGCTGCAGTCACAGAAACCTCAGTCCACATAAGAGGGTGAGTCTCACTCCAAATAATGCACTTCCCACAAATCTAAAAGCATTGGACTCTGCTAGGCATATAAATAACAAACATTTTGTACAGTTTGGATGACAGGCTAGTCCAAAACTGCATCCCAAATGTCACCCTATCATAAAAACCTAATTTAACTGTATTGTATATAAGAATATAAATATGTATATTTAAATAGTGTGTAAATATTATTTTTGTTGTCTCGTTTTTCCTATAAATCAAACTCTTATTCTATTTATATTTTTATTTTGAATTTCTTATGTTGTTCTTGTCTACTACTGTTCTGTACTTTGTCATGTATTTGTACATTTTATGTGGACCCCAGGAAGAGTAGCTGCTGCATGTGCACTAGCTAAACGGGGATCCTAATAAACTAAATCATATTCCCTACATAGTGCACTACCTGGTTAAAAGTAGTGCACTATAAAAGGTAATATGGGTGCCATTTGGAACGCAAACCAAGCCAGTGTTCTTAACCCATTAATCCCCATTGGGCCAGCGCAGCACAACATCTTCCCTCAGTGAACCATCACCATCTCTATTGCCCAGCAGCCAACAGTTGCACTCAGACGATTCAATCTCCCATGAGCACTAAGTGCACTCTCAGTGCAATACATTAGTCTTAGACGCTCAATTATTTCTCTGAAGCGTAAGAGGCCACTATTCACTGCTCGATGTACATATTCACTCATCATAAACCCTTCTTCCATAGCTAAAGACAGACATACACTTACGGAAAGTAATAGGGGTTTGATCAGGAGTGATCTGTCGAGAAATCACAATGACTACAGCCGTTTCCAGAGATGAGATGTGCCATCTATAGATTAAGAATACTTTATTGCCAATTTTATTCTCAGAATACACCTACGCAACCACCTGAGAAACATAGGCGCACGCACACAGGCACACACACACACACACAAACACGCCCCAAAGGACTGGAAGACATGGTCAGCCCCTGGAGCTGTTAAGGAGTCAAGTGCCTTGCTCAAGGGCAACATGGCAGCAGATGGCAAACACAGAGCCTTGTTTCTAATGGTTCAATGAGCTCTAGAACGATCTGACTGCAGCAATTAAGTTCCTACATCCAGAGAAAAAGGGAAATTAGCCAGTAATACAGTGGCCTACTACACCGGGGGGAGTGGGAGTGAAAGGTAATACCAATGCATCTACTTAACTACTTCACATCAAGCCCTCTATTTTTCCTATCACTCTATGTGTGTGTCCCAAATGGCACCCTATTCAGTATAGTGCCATTTGGGACACAGGGAATGAGTCACTCCTGAACGACACTGCCCTCCTCATAAAGCTACCACCCAGGCAGAGGAGGGTAGTAAGGGTACCGATGCCATCAATAACCACTACTGCCATGAGCTATAGTCAATCCTTGTTATTCTCCTCAACAATCCTGATGGTTATTCTAGGGTAGGACTTCATCGTCTCTCACCACCGGATGTGTCCCAAACGGCACACTACTCCGCATGTAGTGCACTACTTTTGGAAAGAGCTAAATAAAATGGTATTCATCACGTACACAGTAGACAGTAGGTGTCGTTGCAGTACAATATCCATATCAATAATAAACAAAGGTCAAAGAACAAGTCATTAGAAGGAGGAGGCAGTAGTCATAAAACTACTACGTAAACAATAGGTATAAATCATGACTGTGACAAGTATTACCGTGTATACAAATATGAAGTGGACCGTGTCTTGGTCGCACAGTTGAATAAATAGTATAAAACAGAACAGCAGCATTGGCTGTGTGTGAGTATGTGTGTGTATGGTTGTGCTTGTGTGTAAGGGTTGGATGTGTGGAGAGTCAGTGCAAATAGTCTAAGGTGCAGATAGTCTCGGAGGTGCAGATAGTCTCTAAGGTGCAGGTCTGAGCAGGTAGACAGTTAGTGTAAGCTGTTCAGCTGTCTGATGGCCTTAGAGACCCACTGACCCAACCTTTTGCCAGATGGTAACAGAGTGAACAGTCCGTGGCTCGGGTGAGTGAAGTCCTTGGCGATCTTCCGCTCCTTCCTCAGACTCCGCCTGGCATAAATGTCCTGGAGGGCAGGGAGGTCGCCCCCAATGATGTATTGGGCCGTCCGGTCCACCCAACCTTGAGGTTGAGGTCGGTGCAGTTGCCAGCTTTAGAACTTTTTGAGGATCTGAGGGCCCATGCCAAATTTCTTTGCGCCCGTCAAATTTTATTGGTCACATCCACGTGGTTAGTAGATGTTATTGCGGGTGTAGCGAAATGCATGTGCTTCTAGCTCCGACAGTGCAGCAATATCTAACAAGTAATATCTAACAGTTTCACAACATATACCCAAACACACCTAAATCTAAGTAAGGAATGGACTGAGAATATATACATATATGTCATGGCGGCATTGGACTAAGATACAGTGGCATAGTAAGCTTTTTAGTATACAGTATACACATAAGAGATTGGTGATGCAGTATGCAAACACGATTAAGTGACTAAGATACCGAAGAATAGTATAGCGTACAGTTTATACATATTTGGATGGGTAGTGCAAGATATGGAGACATAATTAAAGTGACTAGTGTTTCATTTCCTTAAAGTGGCCGGTGATTTCTAATCTATGTCTACAGGCAGCAGTCTCTGATGTGCTAGAGATGGCTGTTTGCAGTCAATGGCGTAGTATAGAGTACAATACAGTATATACATATTAGATGGGTGATGCAGTATGTACACACATTTAGAGTGACTAAGATACCGTAGAATAGTGTAGAGCGCAGCTTATGCATTGAGATGAGTGATGCAGATACGGATACATTATTAAAGTGCCTAGTGTTCTATTCCTTAAAGTGACCAGTGATTTCTAATCAATGACTATAGGCACTATTTATATATACATATTTATATTCTTATATACAATACAGTTATAGGCTGTTTAGCAGTCTGATGGCCTTGAGATAGAAGCTGTTTTTCAGTCTCTCGGCCCCAGCTTTGATGCACCTGTACTGACAGGCAGTGGCTCGGGTGGTTGATGTCTTTGATTATCTTTTTGGCCTTCCTGTGGCATCGGGTGCTGTAGGCGTCCAGGAAGGCGGGATGTTTGCCCCCAGTAATGCGTTGGGCAGACCGCACCACCCTCTGGAGAGATTTGCGGTTATGGGCAGTGCAGTTGCCGTACCAGGCTGTGATGCATGCCGACAGGATGCTCTCAATTGTGCATATGTAGAAGTTTGTGAGGGTTTTAGGTGATAAGCCAAATTTCTTTAGCCTCCTGAGGTTGAAGAGGCTACCACGATGTCGGTATGATTGGTCCACGTCGGGTCCTCGTGGACCAATCACACCAATCCACGTTGGGTCCTCTGTAGTCCACGAACAGCTCCTTGGTTTTGTTGACGTTGAGGGAGAGGCTGTTTTCCTGGCACCACTCTGCCAGGGCTGTCTCGTTGCAGTCGGCAATCAGACCCATCACCGCTGTGTCGTCAGCAAACTTAAGGAGGGTGTTGGGAGTCTTGCGTTGCTACGCAGTCGTTGGTGAAAAGGGAGTACAGGATGGGTCTAAGCACATACCTCTGGGGGACACCCGTGTTGAGGGTCAGCATGGCGGAGGTGTTGTTGCCTACCCTCACCCCCTGGGTCTGCCCGTCAGGAAGTCCAGGATCCAGTTGTAGAGAGAGGTGTTCAGTCCCAGGGCCGTGAGCTTAACAACGACCTTAGAGGGGGACTATGGTGTTAAAGGTTAGCTGTATGTAGTCAATGAACAGCATTCTCCAGAGCCATATGCTCTGGTCAAAAGTTGTGCACTACATAGTGAATAGGGTGCCATTTGGGACATAACCTAACCCTGCAGATAGTGTTCAGGGGCAGAACTCAGGAATCTATTCAGCTCTCTCTGTGCGTGGTGATGTAGCGCACATAAAAATACCTTTTGCGGCTAAATTCCCATGTACCGAATAATAAATACAAGTTAAATGGGTTTCCATTGCTTTCCATCCATTGTTTCCATCGTATAGTCTACAGTACATGAGATTATTATGGACAAAAGAGAGATTATTTTAATTTGTCAAACGGCAGACCCTCTATATTTATTGGAAAGGAGCATCAAGCTCATCACTGTGCACTTTCACCACCTTGTGAAGTTCATCATAACTTATTTTATCTGTAGCCTAATAAAGTGCATACTTTCCCGACGAGTCATAGTGGGAGGACGACACAACATGTCATTGCGTGACTCCAAGTTCACTTCGATATCATGGTTATTCTATCAATATTTGCGCACAAAAGCGTCTCCAACATTTCTCGCATTTTTCATTTTACCGACACAAAAAGATCCCACCTTGTTTAGCGTAATGTTTGTCGACATTTGGAAAGAAATGTTCTGCTTCCATCAGGCCTGTCATGACATTTTTTATCCGGCATGCACTCACATAAAAAGGTTGGATGGAAACCTGGTTATTGATACTGAAGTTAGTTCATTTGGGAATGGAATACAGAACTGCAGGAACTGGGGAAATCCACTGGTTCTGTCTGTGTGGCAGGCCTACATGAGAGTTTAGTCTGCTCACTGATTGTACTTGGCTGCCAGCGTGCTTAGCTGCTGTGCTGTTCCACCTACAAAAGCACTTCCTTCCCTCTGTCAGAGGTTGTGTCCCAAATGCAGCTAGATAAGTTATTTACTGCAGAGTAGGGCTAGCCATGATCAAACTAGTAACTTAGGCTGGTAGTTGATTTTAAGGTACATTTATGATAATGGTGATTTGTAATTAAGATTGAGATTGTGGGTAATTGGATGCTTAGATGTAACCATAGAATGTCTTATTTTTGCATTTTTGCATTTTCGCAGAGAGGTCATCGAGAGTCTGATAACTCTCACAAGGGAATTTGTTTTACAATCTTAGAAGAAATAGCAAAGCATGAACCTCTCATAGAGAAAAGGATGAATGCATGTGGCAATGCTAAGTACACAAGCCACCAAATCCAGAACGAAGTTAAATAATAAGAGCAGTAAAAGAAAGTGAAGTTTTTAGTGTAATTGCAGATGAAACCAAAGATCTCAAGAAAAAATAACAAATGTGTTTAGTTGTGAGGTACTATTACAATGAGGCCATCCACGAAAGCTTTTTACACTTTCAGTCAGCTGAAAGCTTAGATGCAGCAGGTCTCACAAAAATGGCCTTCTTTCTCAGATATATTTACATTTCATAGGGTTTTTGGTTACCTTTTATAAAGTGCTTGGTGATGCCAAATGTCTTTCTGACATGCTCCAATCAAGCTCTCTTGACCTAGAAAGGGCTGTGGATCTAGTAGGTGCCCTTACAGACACATTACAGGACTACAGAAGTGAGGGCTACTTTGGAGAACTATGGAAAGAGGTTGAAGAGATTGCAGAGTACAAACAGTGTGTAAAAGACAGCCTAAAACAAGCTTAGGATTTCACGACTCATTGATGATGAGCACTGTAGGACAGAAAAATAGTGACCAAAGTGATGGTGAGAGCTTCCAAAGAGATATATTTTATCAGGTGCTTGACAGTCTTACAGCTGAACTGCAGAGGTGTTTTTCAAAGAAGAATTGCGAGATAATGCAAGGGGTCCAGTCTCTCAACCCAAAGAGTACAACATTCTTGAATGAGGAGCCTCTGTTTGCCTTTGCTCAGACCTTTGAGTCCGATTTAGAGGACCTCAAACATGAGATTCATCAAACCAAGTGGCTTCTTGATAGAAGAGAGAAAAGTGGAAGGGACAGACCGTCTACTCTCCTTGACTTTGTTGTGTTTCTAGAACCTTATAAAGAGGTCTTCCATGAGCTATTTCGACTTTGTACGATTTTTGTTGTTACACCAGTCAGCAGTGCTTCTTGTGATAGAAGCTTCTCAGCTTTAAAACTGATTAAAACCCACCTTAGGATGACAATGGTTGATGACAGGTTAAGTCACCTCGGAATTCTCAGTGTTGAGTCAAGGAGGGCACGCTCCCTCAACATGGATGAGTTTGTGAAACATTTTGCCAGTTCTCACCAGAACTGCAGAATTATGCTAGTTAACATAATATATAGGAGCATAATTATGACACTGTAAGTTTGTAAAATTGATGGGCACTTCTGCTTGATACCTGGTATGTCAAATTGCAGTGTGTTTACTTGGTGCTGGAGCTTTATTTTCTGAACATATTTTGGATGTTCAACACTTATATACTTATATACCCAGATTATATATTAATGAAAACAGAGTGACCCAAGTCTCTCCAGTATGTGAGTACAGTACAGTGTGTGTGTGTGTGTGTGTGTGTGTGAGAGAGAGAGAGAAAGAAAATGAGCTGCAGTTCCGAGGTAGACACTGGTATGTTAAAGAATTCTAGTGAAGTAACCCTTTTGGACCACACTATCTGCCACATTGAAGAACTCTGGGTTAAGTGAATTATCACTTCTGCCTCTAATCAGCAATCATTGGATTCATTCATGCTCCTTAGGATGCCAGGTTAGGGTTACACTCATTTTCTGGCCACCCCATGTATAAAACTCTAGTTCCGCCACTGCCCAAATGGCACCCTCTTTTCTATTTAGTGCACTACATTTGACCAGGGCCCATAGGGCTATGGTCAAAAGTAGTGCACTATATAGGCAATAAGGTGCCATTTGTGACGCAGCCTCTGACAGAGGTAAGGAAGTGCTTTTGTAGGTGGATTGCACAGCAGCTAAGCACTTAAGTATATTTAAAACCAAATACTTTTTTACTTTTACTCAAGTAGTATTGTACTGGGTGACTTTCACTTTAACTTCAGTCATTTTCTATTAAGGTATCTTTACTTTTACTTAAGTATGACAACTGGTTAATATTTCCACCACTGGACAGAACATACTGTATGTCGCACACGGAACACAGTAGACAAAGACAAATGGTGAAAGTTATCAAACTGAAGAATTGATTTGTAAAAACTAGTACTCAGATTATGTTGGTTATACAAATTGAGGGTTACCATAGTCCCCATCAATCCATGAGCAATGTGGCAGGTTTTGAACCACTTTTTGAAAAATGAGTCAGTGCCAAAGTATTTATAGTCACTCTATATGGGTTCTGGTAGACACAAAAATAACCCTTAGCCGCAGGGGCAGACTGTCTGGAATCGGGTAGACTGCCTGTAAGTGCAATATCTATTTTCCCATTCTCTATGTGAGTGAAAATGCTGAGTAATAATATAGGGTTAATGGCTGTCTCTAACCCTCTTTCTACATCATAAAGATTCTCAACCCCAAGAGGTATGTTAAATTAATTAGCTCCTCCACATAAAATATTTCTTCTCAAAGCAGAAGCATACTGTTCTACACTACGTCACGGTTTCATTTTTGGAAGAAGAAAATTCAAGAGGAAACTGGAGATTCCCATTTCAGATTAACGTAGCAAGGGCCTATACGTCCAAAGAAAATGTTCTGTCTGTGCAAAAAACAGTATAGCCTAAAGCGGAATCACCAACTGAATGATGTTTTACGATAAATTAGCTCATCAATCTCATAAATAGGTGCCATAAAAGCACAAAGACCTGTGCAGCTACACACACACACACCACACACACACACACACACACACACACCATACACACACACACACACCACACACCACACACCACACAACACACCTTGCTTGGACCAGTGCTGATCCCGCGGGAGAGGCAATATGGACACGCCTGGCACACAAAGGTATGACGTGTGTTGCGCAGCTGGATCTAGTTAAAAGTTGTAAAACAAAGTCATGTTTATTCCGATGGACACCAGGCATGTCCGTATAGCCTCTCTCTCATCCCTCTCCCATAACCCCAGAGGATCATGGTCCCTGTAGTCATTGGATGCATGTGTGAAAATATCAGTAACCAAGTTGGCTTCTATACCACCATCAAAGACTTGCTGTAGGGAAGAACTTCCATAGAGACAGCAGAACCATTAAAACCACAGCTTTGGAGCCATTATATGATCAGCATTCTAAGACAATTCATACATATTATGTATGAAGTGTCTTATAATGCTGATCTAGGATCAGTTTAGTCTTTTAGATCACAATGAATAAGATTAAATAGACAGGGGGGACCTGATCCTAGATGAGCACTCCTACTCTGAGACGCTAGATACTGTACATAAAGCCCCTGGATGCCAAAGGCTGCCTAGCTGGTGCCATTAAAGTTAAAACAACAATGTACCATATTCTCTTTAAGTGATAGTAATAGCTTAGAGAAATATGAGTGAACTCTGGTTGAGTATGTGGGAGTCTCATAACACTAATTATGATTACAATACCACAGTGGCTGATGGGCCAGAACACACTGTACCATGAGCAGAGCATTCCTGCGTCCCAAATGGCACCCTATGCCCTATGAAGTACACTATATACTGTAGGTAATAGGATGCCATTTGGGATGCAGCCCATGGCTCATCCTCGGTTCCCTGGGGTTAGGCAGGAATGTGTGCGTTTGTACCCAAATGGCACCCTATTCCCTATAGATCACACTTATTTTTACCAGGGCCCATAGGGCTCTGGTCAAAAGTATTTCACTGTGTATAGGGAATAGGGTGCCATTTGGGACGCAGCCTGTGTGTCTTTTGGTTTGGCAGGCCACAGTGTTATTATCCCTTTCATATAATTAAGTCTCCTGCCCCTGGCCGGGGTTTGCATAGTAAGAGTTAGGAGGCCTATAACTGCAGATAGCCTGGACAAATCCCTTACACTAAATCAGCTTACTATGACCGTGTGGCTGCATAGAAGGGTATGGCCACTCAGAAACCAAACTCTGGGCTCTGGTCAAAAGTAGTGCACTATAAAAGTGAATAGGCTGTCATTTGTGACACAGTCAGTGTCTCTTTTCAAAGTGGAAGTCTGAAGTAAATCTAGCTTAGACCACCTAGACGACAGGAAGATCCCTGGAGCCGCTACTTTTTTGGTTCTTTCTCGTTTCTAGAAAGTCGTTTCCACAGTAACATCACTTGAGCATGTCGTTAAAACACCATACTGGGGAACATACAGTGCCTTGCAAAAGTATTCATCCACCTTGGCGTTTTTCCTATTTTGTTGCATTACAACCTGTAATTTAAATAGATTTTTATTTCGATTTCATGTAATGGACAAAATTGATGAAGTGAAATGAAAAAAAAGAACTTGTTTCAAAATATTCTAAAAAAAAAAATAATGAAAAAGTGCTGCTTGCATATGTATTCACACCCTCTGCTATGAAGCCCCTAAATAAGATCTGGTGAAACCAATTACCTTCAGAAGTCACATAATTAGTTAAATAAAGTCCACCTGTGTGCAATCTAAGTGTCACATGATCTCAGTATATATACACCTGTTCTGAAAGGCCCCAGAGTCTGCAACACCACCAAGCAAGCGGCACCATGAAGACCAAGGAGCTCTCCAAACAGGTCAGGGACAAAGTTGTGGAGAAGTACAGATCAGGGTTAGGTTATAAAAAAAATATAAAAAACTTTGAACATCCCACGGAGCACCATTAAATCCATTATTAATATATGGAAAGAATATGGCACCACAACAAACCTGCCAAGAGAGGGCCGCCCACCAAAACTCACGGACCAGGCAAGGAGGGCATTAATCAGAGAGGCAACAAAGAGACCAAAGATTACCCTGAAGGAGCTGCAAAGCTCCACAGCGGAGATTGGAGTATCTGTCCATAGGACCACTTTAAGCTGTACACTCCACAGAGCTGGGCTTTACGGAAGAGTGGCCAGAAAAAAAGCCATTGCTTAAAGAAAAAAATAAGCAAACACGTTTGGTGTTCGACAAAAGGCATCTGGTCAGATGAGACTAAAATTGAGCTATGTCTGGCGCAAACCCAACACCTCTCATCACCCCGAGAACACCATCCCCACAGTGAAGCATGGTAGTGAATAGTTATGCACGCTATTTTCTTGTTTGTTTCACAATAAAAAGTATTTTGCATCTTCAAAGTGTTAGGCATGTTGTGTAAATCAAACGATACAACCCCCCCCCCCAAAAAAAATAAATGTTAATTGCAGGTTGTAAGGCAACAAAATAGGAAAAATGCCAAGGGGGGTGAATACTTTCGCAAGCCACTGTAAGAAAGGATAGTCAGCTACTGTCTCTGATGGATTGTATCGCAGCCCCTGACTG
Source organism: Thymallus thymallus (assembly GCA_023634145.1). Lineage (NCBI taxonomy): Eukaryota > Metazoa > Chordata > Actinopteri > Salmoniformes > Salmonidae > Thymallus > Thymallus thymallus. Next base: position 23,303,760 of record CM042411.1, on the reverse strand, counting down.
ACTTACTGACTCTCACGTTGCTGTGGAATTTCTAAGGCAAATAGCATATCCTCCTAGTTGGCCTACAAAGAGAATTTTAGTCACAACAGAAATACGGGGCTATGTCATCTTGGAATGTAGCAATGGTGCTAGGCTACAACAACTGATAGGGCCTGATGCATCTTCGCATTCAGTTGTGCAGTGGTGAACCACAGATCTGTAGTCTGTAGCTAAGGCTCAGTGTCTATGGAAGAGGGAGTAATGTTACAGGATCAGTTGTAGACCCAGGGCTCATATTATTGCCTAGAGAACCTAACCTGATTACTTATTAGTTTATTAACAACTTGTGTCATCAGAGCTTTCTGTAGAGTAGCAGCTACATTGTAATACTATGAAGTCATAGTAGTAAGTAACCAAGCTGAGCTGTACTAGACTGGCCTGGTTGCGCTTCCACCATAGTTTCTGGAATCGTGCTGGAAAGGACATTGTGGATAGAAAATACCCAAGCCAGCACAGAGTGATCCAATTTTACCCTTTAGTGTGAAACTGACAAGAGAAAACACCAATGGAAATATGTATAGAGCTTGCTCAGTGAAGTCACCAAACAAACACACCTGTTACCTATGGAGGAGTGTTAAGAGGAATAGACGTTTGTTCACTGTTGTGGACACATTCCCTTCAAGAATACTGTAGGAGATGTTATGTGATAATTTACTGCATGCTAGAGTACATCTGGTCTCTTGTTGTGGCTGAATGGGCAAAAATAGTATTTCTACAGTACATCCTCTTGGGTTGTGCCGAAATGGCACTCTATTCTCTTTATAGTGTTGACTGACGACCCACCCTGAATATAATTCCGCTGCTCTATCAATTGGTACATTAATTCTGAAACTGCCATCGTAGAAATAGTTTGTGTATTTTCAAAATGATTTGCGCTGTGCAAAACAAATTAATCAGCCATTGTTATGTAGGCCAGCTCCGGCCCAACCCATCGGTTTCTGGGACCAATCAGAATGGTCAGAATGTGTTCGCATTCTAGAAATCGTCAGGGGGGAGGAAAATCCAGACTCATCGTGGAGAAGAAACGTCACTTAGCAAGGCAATTTATAGTGCACTACTTTTGACCGAATTTGGGAAACCCTGCATTACAGCATTTAACTCAAAAGTTGTCGCTGGGGATTCATGCATTAGCTAAATATATTAATAGTGTCACATGACATAAATGAGCATTGATTCAAACATGGTTGGTTATGAATGTGAATAGACTTTTGGGATATTATCAGAGACTTTTCCATTAAACTTTTACAGATGCAAATCTTGTATACAGTAGATTGTAAGTGTGGGTGGTGCAGATTTAATATTTGCATGGGATGGGCTTCACATGTAAAGTAAAGCTGTTGTGGTCGGAGTAGGCTATGTCATCTGAGTATTCTTCAATGTAGTCTAATGACAAGTGAGACTATAGCATGTACATATCCCTGTAATCTGAATGGTCCTCTGTGAAGAAACATGGCAATGAATAGACAATGGTAATACCTGAAAGCAGCAAGACATAGGCCTGTTCTACAGCTTTGATTAGGCTACTGAGAATGTGTAATTTATTTTGTGCATAACATAAAACTGGTTACATTATAGCCTGATCAGTAAGAGGACAATGTCAACAGTAAATCCAGATCTAGGGTTCTTGTAGTCTAGACAGGCTATATACCCTGGACACAGAAACCTACGGCACATTTGTTCAAATGAGAGACTATTTAAAAGTATGACTGATGATTAATTGTCGACTAAACGTGACATTTTTATGTGACATTTAAAGGGGGTCTTTAATTTAATTCAATCATTGCGAAATGTGCGCTTATGCCAATGTGGCATCAACGTGTTGAACGATTGAATCAAAGCAATCCAAATTGCTTTCGGAAAATGGCAATACCAATCTCCGTTGTTTGATAGTGAGGAATCAAAGACCACTGGCTGTACAATGTTGTTTTTTCTGCGATTTTGGACAAATTAATGATAGAAATACTGAAAAAAAAGCGTATGTAGAAATAACAAGAAATAGCCTATTTACCTGGTCGAGAGGAAGATTGATGATTTCGCTTATGGGTTGCAGCAAACTGGATCCAGTGCATGCCGGGGACACGGTTTCAGTAGCCATGATTCATTCAACGTTGAGAGAGTCCTCTGCTCTCCTTCCCCTCTGACAGTGAATCCCCGATTCGCCCGGACTCTGATCCTACATCCACCGCTGTAGCTGCTGCTGTTTGCTGCTGGCCACTACTGGCTGTCGGTTGCGCTACAGCACCGTCTAGGCGCAAATACTTCACATATCAACCATATTTTGGGCGGGGAAGGATTCGACTCATTCCTGCTCTAGGCAATGGTTTGCGACAATATCAGCACCATATTCCAATGTAAAGGCTAGAAATAATAGGCCCATGTGCCACTGAATTAAAATAAGAAAAGGCTAAGTTGTTATTTTATTCTCCGTTTACAGTTTAAATAGATTTTTTATTCATGTTAGTTTCATTTATGTAGTCTAAAATATTGAATTGTCTGTATAAATAGCGGACTATAAATGTTATATTAAGCTCAGGTGCGCCGTGCTCGTTGCGCAGATGCTCCACTCCATCCGTAGCGCACAGCCTACTAAACGCAAAATAAGGTGCTGTGCTGCTGTCTTCTCTTCTCGTCCCCTAACTGAAACACTGTTATTCACCCCAGTCCTGTAGGTGGCGGCAAAGCAATATCGTAAACTACACGTAGTTCACACAATCATACGAGGAAGACGAAATCCCGCCTTGCTTTGCTTTTCTAACGATTTCATTGGCTGAAGATCATCACATGATGCCAACTACCGGCTTTGAAAATCATATTTTCCTGTCCAATAAACATGAATTTGAGATAAACAAACAAACGTGATACTTAATTTAGCTACGAAATGTTCGAATGTAGCTAGTTGTCGCCACAAATGCGTGGTCTTAATCGAAGCGACAATAATAAAGGAGTGTTTCCCTAATCGACATTCCAAGCGGTTGTAACATTTTTAAAGACCAGGCTCGAGTGGAAAGTGTGGCTTGCCGCCCTGCGAGAGACAGAAAAGTGTGGACCACTAAGTCTGATCAGCCCGTGGGGCGAGGACTCTTCTGACGAGAAGGAATTCGTGGATGATGATGATGATGATGATGATGATGATGGTGATGCTGCTGTTGCTACGGCTAAGCACGCGAGGATGCTCTCACGATCACTTTGCTTGACGGCTTTCTTATTGCATTCATTGTAGTCGTTGTTTTTAGTATTCCCTGTCTACATTTATTTTATTTACAAAATGACAATGTTGAAGAAGAATATGATGAGAGTAAGGCCGAGACAGAACCATCTGCATCTAGGTAAGGTAACAGCACTCTCTTTTGAACTACTGGCACTTACATTGTGCACTTTTGAGCATCTCTCTACGTGTTTCAAAGGGCTTTAAAAAAATAAAAAATAATCACATAATAAGTTGCATGGACTCAGTGTTGAAGAGTAATGGTTAACATGATTTTGGAATGACTACCCCATCTCTGTACCCCACACATACATTGTATAAATACACCCAGTCACTACAAAATTACAGGCGTCCTTCCAAACTCAGTTACTGAAGAAAGAGGAAACTGCTCAGGGATTTCACTATGAGGCCAATGGTGATTTGAAAACAGTTATGGAGTTTAATGGTTGTGATATGAGAGAACTGAGAATGGATTAACAACAATGTAGTTACTCAACAATACTAACCTAAATGACAGAGTCTGTACAGAATCAAAAACATACATCCTGTTTGCAACAAGGCACTTAAGTTGTTGTTGTTGTTTTGTATGCCTCTTCACTCTAGGTCCCGTGAACTGGTTGAAGGCACCAAGACAAGGTATGGGTGATCATCATTACTGAAAATCTATTTATTATTATTTAACATCAACATGGCGTTTTATGACCCTTTGACACTTCCTTGCCTTGGACAATTCCTGCATCCAGGGCCGGCTCCAGGCATAAGTGACATAAGCGGTTGCTTAGGGCCCCAGGCCGCTAAGCATTTGCTTTAAAACTGGAAACAATTTCTCACCACCCAATGGAAAATGGGTAGAATTGTAGGAGACTAGCTGTAAAACTGCAACAACAAAAAAAAGTGCTGTGCCCCATAACAAAATGAGTAAAATTGCATGAAATTTGTCATAAAATTGTAAAAATGTCTCTCTGGCCCATGGCAAAATGTGCAGAATTGCAGGGAATTCACATGAAAATGTTTTTGTTTTTTCTTTGCCGTCAAGAGGGGGAGGGGCACTACAATGTTTTGTTGTGGGGGCAACAAAATCTTGCTTAGGGCACCCAAAAGGCTGACTGCATTCCTAATGGCATCATATCCCCTATTTAGTGCACTACTTTAGATCAGGGCTCTGGTCAAAAGTAGTGAACTATGCAGAGTGTACTAAACATTAGGAACACTCTTTCCATGACATAGAATGACCAGGTGAATCCAGGTGAAAGCTATGATCCCTTATTGATTTCACTTGTTAAATCCACTTAAATCAACCGGCCGTGATTGGGAGTCCCATTGGGCGGCGCACAATTGGCCCAGCATCGTCCGAGTTTGACCGGTGTAGGCCGTCATCGTAAATAAGAATTTGTTCTTAACTGACTTGCCTAGTTAAATAAAGGTTACACACACACAGATGAAGGGGAAGAGACAGTTTAAAGAAGGATTTTTAATCCTTGAGAGAATTGAGACATGGATTGTGTATGTGTGCCATTGAGGGTGAATGGCAAGCCAAAATATTTAATTGCCTGTGAACGAGGTATGGTAGTAGGTGCCAGGCGCACATACAGGGTTTTTCACGCTCAACAGTTTCCTGTGTGTATCAAAATGGTCCACCAACGAAAAGACATCCAGCCAACTTGACACAACTATGGGAAGCATTGGTGTCAAATGGACCATGATGCCTGTAGAATGAGTTCTACACCTTGTAGAGTCCTTGCACTTACGAATTGAGGCTGTTCTGAGGTCAAAAGGGGTGCAATTTGCCATTTTGGATAATGTTGAATCAGTGTCTTATTTTGGCATTGATTAAATGTTGTACCTTCCTCTGAGGCACCAAATGGAAGGAAACAGACTGAAATAGGGAGGGTCTACCACCTGAACTGAGGCTCATTTTTGTCTTCTGTTGCAAAACGCTTATAAACGCCTTCCACTGCGTGCCCTAATGAATATGTGACCACTGTCCTTGAGGTGTTAATGTTCTATTAATGTTCTGTATTATGTCATGTTTCATGTTATGTGTGGACCAGGAAGAGTAGCTGCTGCTTTCGCAACAGCTAATAGGGATCATAATAAACTACCAAGACCAGGTCACCCTGCATGGTTGCAAGGTGTTTGTCTGTATTCTATAAGTGTGTGGTATCCTCCTCTCCCTCCCCAGAGGTCCGTGTCCAGTCACCAGGTTTGTGGGGCCGAAGCAGAGGCTTCAGCGGGAGCTGCAGAACCTGAAGACGGCGGAGGAAAATCTGGATGAGCTCATCAAGACCTGTACACAACAGCTCTTTGACAAGACGGACAGCCTGGACAATTGAGAATATCCTTTTAGAACACAGACATTGGGGGGGGGGGGGGGGGGGGACTATTGGTCGCTAAATCCACACGCAGACACAGCTGTTTCTATTTTCTATGTTTATATGATTGTGGTAATCCGAATGACTTGGAATCTTATTGTTGTGTTTATTTCGATGCACGCACAACATTCAGACGTGTGTTACTGTCAACAATAAGTCCTCAGAAACATGCGTCTTCTCCCTTCGGACGACACTAATACCCTGACCTGAGTTGGGGGCTGCAGTGTCCAGATGCGCATTTCCAAGCACTCTGATTGGTTGGGAATGGCAGGTCTATGATGGGTGAAGGATAACTAAGGTAGGCTGAGCAGCCAAACTAACGGAACTGAAAGGAAACTGAAGGGTCCGTGAGGGGAAGTTTGGTTGAGAGGAGAGCCTTTTTGTCAAACACGAACACTACAACTTTTACATGGTACAAACACTGGTATTTTAAGTAACAACACTGAGAATAGTAGATGAGACACAACCCAAAAATTTGCTAAATGCAGAATGATAATAATAAAATACTGTTAAAAAAAGAAAAAAAAAGAAAGTCACTCAGATTTACGCTGTGAATGATCCAACATTGTGGGACATAACGTTAGGATTGGGGCCGTTACGATTGCGCTGTGGAAACAGTCACCAGTCCTTTTAGTACAAACAATTTGTGTGTCCTGCTGGTGTATCCTCTTTAACTGCCTCTGTACATTAGCATATATGACCCACAGAGACATCACTGGTATCAAGGTGTTCCAGGAGCAGACGTTGCCGTTAAAGCCGTGGCCGTTAAGGCCCCGGAGAAGACCAAGCTGGAGGTGCCCACACCCAAGGAGGTGCAGTAAGGAAGGCCAATCTCAAACCTGCTTTACAGGCCTGGGTCGGGTTCATTAGGGTAGAAAAACGTGGTGCAATGAAAACTGGCGTTTCTTATTGTACAAGCTAATATAGTTTCCACGGTTTTCTTCTGTTTCGTGCCTGATGAACACAACACCACTCTGTAGCTGTACATGCATGCTTATTCATTCATGACGCACTGACACAAACTTAACAGTTGCAGAATCAGTACAATTCTAAACCACTGAGTCTGATGCTGATGTGCAGAACTTATCACTTTTGTTGAATTATTTCCATTTTAGAACGGCATCCAGATCCACCTGAAGGGAGGCAGGGGACCAATCAAAGGGCTGACCTGTGAGATGGGCGGGCCTCTGCGTGACACACAGGGAAGTAGAAAGACAATAGACGTTCTAGCACTGGAGGAGGTCAGGATTAAGACCATGCTTCTGCACACTGGTAACGATCAAATTAATCAATTGTTAAGTTATATTAGGTGCCTTAGACATTAATTTACCTCTATGTAAAATACATTACTTCCTTGAGATATCCTACTCTGTAAGAAAGGGATTATATTCATGATTGGATTGGAACATTGAATGTGCTGTTAACTATAAAATAGGTTTGTGAGATGTATCTAATGAGGTCAGTTACTTCACCAAAGAAAGGTATAAAGGTTGATGTGTTGGTGTGGAGTCCAAATCAACTTAATTTCTCTCCTTCTGTAGGGACCTTCACAGAATGCTTCTGTAGGGACCATCACAGAATGCTGTACAGAGTGAATAGTCTGTCGTCACACTGTCCTCATTGGATGTTTTTGTCTCACTGTTCGCACTCTCATAGATTCCACATTCTGTCATTGTCATTTTAGGAAGATACCCTTTTTTTGTACATTTTTATAATTTATTTGTGTAAAATCACAAGGATTATAGCAATGTTATTGAAGGGATGTATGAATGGATTCTAAAAATTGAATTGCACCTAAGTCATGAAATTGCTAGCTTTATTTCTATGTGTATGTAGTTTTGAGTTAACTAAAGTGAATCATCATTTGTGGTTACATTACAAAACTACTGTACATTTTGATAATCTAAAAATATGTGCAAAATGATTGAAAGTATCAATGTGACCGCTAGTCAGAAAGTATGTAATGTACAGAAATGTATGTACTGTGCATGGCAGTGAGTATTTTTCTCGCTGCTCTGCTGGCGAGTATTTTTCTTTGCTCATACAGGAGTAATAAAGGCCTAGTGCACTAATTTGGTAGAAGCACAGTCAGCACCCCCAGTTCCCGTGGCAATGGAACTGTGTATTTGATCATTGTCTAAAGCAGTATCATTGTGTAACCTAGTGGATTAGAACATAATGTGCATGTTCTTTGTGTAACCGGAACACTCCACTATTCCCAAGATGCCGGCATGCATAATAATACATCAACATGCTATATTAATATATGAACCTGGTGAAATTCACAAAGTACGTTAACAACTGCTACATATGCTTTTATTTATCATTATCATTGTTTCTTTCCAATGTTAAACTAAAAAAAAAAGAATCACAGTCTGTTATTACTAATGAAGAAAACTAAATAGCTTATTCATATGCATCGTCACATGAATAAACTCAATTTTATATAATATATATATTATATACTGTATTTCTTAACCCTTTTTTATTTATATCCATCTGCAACATTTTGGCCATGTACCTACTTATGAGGTACACCATTTTGAAAAGTAATTCATAACTATTTATTCATAAATAGAGTTATCATTCCTATGGCGCATTCATGTTACAGGACCACTTGATGTTTAACTTTTGTCATAGCTGACGTTGCTAGTGAGTGTTGAAGGCCAACTGATCAAAGGTAAATCCATCTCTGATCCTATTCGCACAAACATGCCAATTCACGTGTTCGTCCCGCCCCTTTCGACGTTCAGGTCGACGCTCCACTATGCGCTCAGTCACAGTCAGTACAGGTTGTTGTGAAAACGGCTGGTGGGATAGACCACTGGGATTTCACTTGGTTTTTAATCATTTTGTTGCGTGGACCAAACTGGAATAATGGAATATTGGAGGACAACCCACAAATAAAGGGACATTTTACTACTAGTTTTTACTGTATGTGGATCGACTCAGATACCGGAATGGCAAACGTGGGAGTAGCCTAACAAATCCTATGCCACACTTTGAATTATAAATCTTACATAAACTTTGGGTGTTTTTTGTGTCAAACGGACTATTTCTTCAATTAACGTATTGTATAGATATAAACGCATTTAAAGTGAGCTAACATGCCGCCACCGGAGTTGATCGCGGTCACGGAATTTGTGTCCGAAACAAACGAGGACTACAAAGCGCCCACAACCTCAAACTTCACCACACGGATGTCCCATTGTCGTAACACCGTGGCAGCATTAGAAGAGGTGGGTGCAGGCCAAGGCAGTGTGAAAACTATTAATATAATTTACTCGGAATGTGAAAATGTGTTTTTAGATTAACGTGCGCCTTTACGCACCTGTAGCCTTTACGCACAGAGGAGGCCTAGGCCTAACCGCATAACTCGACAAAGTTGGTTAAGTTTCCCTGAAAGTCATACGGCTACAACTTCTGAACCCCCTTGTTTTATTATCTTAGTTGCGTTGGACCTCACCCATGCCATTCCCCACATTGTCCATACCATAGTTTATAGGTATTCCATTCTAAACCGATGCCATTCAGCAGTCTATAGACACAGTTTTGGTTGAACATTCCTTTTGAAAGATGTAATTATTGTAGGCTACAAACATCTCTGTGACTCATGCAAAAATGCCTTACCCCATTGTGAGGAAGCTATATTGTCTGTTTGCCTACAAGGCAGTTTCACTTTGAAAACTGTGTGGACACTTCCACATGTTAAAGAAGCTTGAGCATATTTTAAAGATGTTATTATTGTAGGCTACAAACATCTCTGTGACTTGTGCAAAAATGCCTTACCCCATTGTGCTATCTTATTTGTTTGCCTAAGAGGCAGTTTCACTTGTGTGGACACTTCCGCATGTTAAAGAGTCTAAAGCCCTTTACAAACTGTAATAGTAGTACCACACCTTTAATACACAGTTTGTCCCTCACATATCCTTATCCGTTGAATTGGCTTTCCTTACTAGGTCCCAAATGGTCCATATATCTGGACTATTTGGGACATAACCCTTGTGTTGTTGGCATAAGGCCTACTGTCATGCACGGTAGATCACTGGGTGTTTCTATGGCATCTGTTGGCGTTCAGATCTGCTCCTGATTGGTCTCTGGAGATGTGTTGTTGCCGCAGGCCAGTCTGGTAATAGGCTGGTAATAAGGAAGTGGTCTCGGTATGCCACCGATATACTACTGGCCTTACAGCAGGCTGTGTGAATCAATGGATTGTTGTCACAGTGTAGGACCTCTTCATGTTATGGCATACTGTGTTTGCCCAATGGAGGAAGACACACACACACACTGCCTTATGAGAGGATCTGCTGATGTGTGTACAGTGTTGCAGAATATACCACATGATGTGAGGTGACTAGAGAACAATTGTGTTAGTAGTTACATTTAGTGGAATCTCTCAAAACAAGGAAGTGTTGTATTGCGATGGCCTTTTCTATTTCACAACTGAAGGTCAAATAGAGTTTTCCCCTCTCCCCCATTTGATTTCACAGTTAATAGTGAACACACAGTGTATATCAAGTTGGACATAAACACATACATAATCACTCTTCACTCATGTTGCTAGAATAACACCAAGGTCCAGAACGTACAGCAGGGCAGGCAGCAGTAATGGCGTTTTTTACGCCAGGTCGACTGACAGGAAGTACTCTCCTTCCCAGTTCCTCTAATCTGCCTGACAGTGCCTGTAGCAGCCTACTGGGCTGCCTGCCTGTTGATGACAGTATCACTGTGGACTGTAGTGTCGTGCTGCTTGCTTGCCTGTGGTGCATGGTGGGTAGCTCTGGTCAAGGAAGCCTCAGTGTCAGCAAGCTGCACGTAATGCCCTGGACCAGAGCTATGCTGTGGGGAACACTACCACAGAATCTCAGCGGAGGATCACTCTCTAGTCTAGAGTAATCTACCTCATAACAAAGCTCTCGCTTGGTCTGGCTGCCTGGCTAAATGTAACGTAGATCAATGCTGCATCCTGGGAGAGTCCCTGAGGCCTGGGCTGGGCTGATGCACTCCTGTCCTAGCATGCTTTCTCTCTTTCTTTTCATCCTCCTCTCTCTGACTGCCCAGCCTGTCCCAGCTTGTCTGCTCCCATGCCTTCCTCCCAATGGGCACACACTGGTTGAATCAACATGGTTTCCACATACATTTAATGAAATTACGTTGAACCAATGTGGAATAGACGTTGAATTGTGCCCAGGGCTGGGTGAGTGTCTGCCAGCCAGTCCGCTGGCTCCCTTTACTGGGTGAGTGTCTGCCAGACATTCCACTGGGCTCCCTGGTCTGGGTGAGTGTCCACTGGGCTCCCTGGGCTGGGTGAGTGTCCGCTGAGTGGACAATGTGGAGTAAAACAAAACAATTTGGTTTGTGTTTTCCCGATAGTATGAAAAGAGTGCAAGAGAATGTCTGACACATCAACCAAGGACACAGCATTGTCATCTGCTCACCCAAGAAACGTAGTGATACTGTACATACTGTATGTGTCAGTTGAATGAGTTAATCTACTCATCTAACGTATTTCTCTACTTTTTTTAGTAGGACATTACATGACCACAACATCTGATCTCCACTGTTCTTTTAGTAGGACATTACATGACCATAGCATCTGATCTCCACTGTTCTTTTAGTAGGACATTACATGACCACAGCATCTGATCTCCACTGTTCTTTTAGTAGGACATTACATGACCACAACATCTGATCTCCACTGTTCTTTTAGTAGGACATTACATGACCACAACATCTGATCTCCACTGTTCTTTTAGTAGGACATTACATGACCACAACATCTGATCTCCACTGTTCTTTTAGTAGGACATTACATGACCACAACATCTGATCTCCACTGTTCTTTTAGTAGGACATTACATGACCACAACATCTGATCTCCACTGTTCTTTTAGTAGGACATTACATGACCACAGCATCTGATCTCCACTGTTCTTTTAGTAGGACATTACATGACCACAGCATCTGATCTCCACTGTTCTTTTAGTAGGACATTACATGACCACAGCATCTGATCTCCACTGTTCTTTTAGTAGGACATTACATGACCACAACATCTGATCTCCACTGTTCTTTTAGTAGGACATTACATGACCACAACATCTGATCTCCACTGTTCTTTTAGTAGGACATTACATGACCACAACATCTGATCTCCACTGTTCTTTTAGTAGGACATTACATGACCACAACATCTGATCTCCACTGTTCTTTTAGTAGGACATTACATGACCACAACATCTGATCTACACTGTTCTTTTAGTAGGACATTACATGACCACAACATCTGATCTACACTGTTCTTTTAGTAGGACATTACATGACCACAACATCTGATCTCCACTGTTCTTTTAGTAGGACATTACATGACCACAACATCTGATCTCCACTGTTCTTTTAGTAGGACATTACATGACCACAACATCTGATCTCCACTGTTCTTTTAGTAGGACATTACATGACCACAACATCTGATCTCGGCAGGTAGCCTAGCGGTTAGAGCGTTGGGCCAGTAGCCGACAAGGCGAAAAACCTGTCGGTGTCCTTGAGCAAGGCACTTAACCCTAATTTTCTCCAGGGGCTGACCCTGTAGGTAGGCCGTCACGCCTAGTTAAATAAAGGTTACATAAATACAATTTAAATGAAAATCTCCACTGTTCTTTTAGTAGGACATTACATGACCACAGCATCTGATCTCCACTGTTCTTTTAGTAGGACATTACATGACCACAGCATCTGATCTCCACTGTTCTTTTAGTAGGACATTACATGACCACAGCATCTGATCTCCACTGTTCTTTTAGTAGGACATTACATGACCACAACATCTGATCTCCGCTGTTCTTTTAGTAGGACATTACATGACCACAGCATCTGATCTCCACTGTTCTTTTAGTAGGACATTACATGACCACAGCATCTGATCTCCACTGTTCTTTTAGTAGGACATTACATGACCACAACATCTGATCTCCACTGTTCTTTTAGTAGGACATTACATGACCACAACATCTGATCTCCACTGTTCTTTTAGTAGGACATTACATGACCACAACATCTGATCTCCACTGTTCTTTTAGTAGGACATTACATGACCACAGCATCTGATCTCCATTGTTCTTTTAGTAGGACATTACATGACCACAGCATCCGATCTCCATTGTTCCCAAGTATGGTTTTCCCACAAACCATTACCTTGTTTTTACAGCTTCTCTCTGGTTTCTGAGCTTCATATCAGAGAGAGAGAAAGAGAGAAATAGATGTATCTTTGTGTTCTCTCAACCCTACGACCTCTAGATGTACCTCATAGATGTATCTTTGTGTTCTCTCTCCCTATGACCTCTAGATGTACCTCATAGATGTATCTTTGTGTTCTCTCTCCCTACGACCTCTAGATGTACCTCATAGATGTATCTTTGTGTTCTCTCTCCCAATAGGCTCTAGATGTAGACAGAGGAGTACTTCACAAGATCAAGAAGTCTGTCAAGGCCATAAACAACTCTGGCCTGGGTGAGTGCAAAACAGTATAGAACTGCACAGGACAAAACAGTACAACACAGTACATTACAGTACAACACAGTACAGTACAACACAGTACTGCATATTACAGAACATTGGAGCACATTACAGCACACTACAGTACAGCAACTAACAGCACAGCACATTACAGTACAGCACATTACAGTACAGTACAGTAGAGTACAACACAGTACATTACAGTACAGCACATTACAGCACATTGGAGTACATTGCAGAACAGCACACTACAGTACAGCATGACACATTACATCACAGCATTACAGTAGAGCACATTACAGTACATCACATTACAGTACAGATCAGCACACTACAGTACATTACAGTATAGTACAGTACAGCACAGTACAGCACATTACAGTACATCACATTACAGCACACTACAGTATAGTACAGCACATTACAGTACAGCATATTACAGTATATTACAGTACAGCACAGCACAGTACAATAATATGAGTGTGTCAGACTCTGAACAGGAATATTTAGTGTATCTTGGTACAAACACACACAATCTCCACACAGTCAAGTGTTGACCTCTTGAAACTTACAGTATATTACAGTACATTATAGTACAGTACATTAGTGAGTCAGTCCTGGTGTACAATTTCATTACAGTCATAATGTATATAGCATCTATATAACATTCACTACACCCACTAACCTCTGTAATCCAGTTGTGCAGCATGTTGGTATATCTCAATATACTGTATTACTCAATAATATGAGTGTGTCAGACTCTGAACAGGAATATTTAGTGTATCTTGGTACACACACACAATCTCCACACAGTCAAGTGTTGACCTCTTTATGCAACTTAAAGTACTTTACTGTTTTACTGCAGCAGAGCCAGGGTCAGATCAGGGTCTGAAAACAGTCCTGGTGGCGACACAGATTGGCGTTACAGCAGTGCTTCACCTACCGGATTTACTTTTCGGGCCTTCGTGCCCCGTCTGGAAAAACCCAAGAAAGTGGGTTACAGTAATTGAAAGTGGGTTACAGTAAGTGAAAAGTTCTGTGTTGAGACAGTGGAAGTGTAACCTAGCAGAGAGAGCGAGAGACGGAGAGAGAAGTATAGTTTATTGCACCTCTCCACATTCCTCCCATTCCACACACCTGTCCCAGCAGGCCTAAGGAGCAGAGGTGTTTCATTAGTAACTCCAGTCCTTCCTACAATACAGTATATTAAACGTGCCTACTCAGTTAGACCCAGGCCCTTTTCTTCCACGACTGTCCCTCTCCACCCTCCACCCGGCCCACAGACCTTCCAGTGTAATCCCAGGCCCAGGGTAATAATCCTGGGGTGTTTTTGATACGGATCAGGCTCCAATAATCATGGCTCTAACCGAGTTGGATCTGCACATGCAGGAAATACCTTAAAGCTAGAATCCTTAATTGAAACAATAACAAGGCATTTTCCATGCCTCTGTTTCGCTAAAAAGCGGTCTCAAATTGAGACAGAGCTATGGCTGCCATAACTGACCGTCCATTATATTAAATGTATAGTTTTAACCATGTTTTGAGTTTACGTTGGGGTAAAACAGGCTTCTATTTTGGGTTCTGATCGGGTACGACAGTTGAACTAAGCTTATGAGGCATATTTATAAGTTATTTTCTTCAAGAATCAATAGGTACATATCATTAATCATTAATTAAATCCAAAAATGGATGTAGCAACTAAGGATTGTAGCTTTAACAGCAGGCTGCTTTTGTTTGGAGCTGCTGTGTAAACTAAGCTCAGAGGTTTTACACACACTTTACAGGCCTTACATGCTGTTCACTGTTATGAAAAGGCTGTGTAAGAATGGTATCGTTAGTCTGATCCCAGATCTGTTTATTTTATTTTTTTATAAAGTTTTTATTTAACCTTTATTTAACTAGGCAAGTCAGTTAAGAACAAATTCTGACGGCGCTGTGCGCCGCCCTATGGGACTCCCAATCACGGCCGGTTCTGATACAGTCTGGATTCGAACCAGGTTGTCTGTAGTGACGCCTCTTGCACTGAGATGCAGTGTCTTAGACCACTGTTTGTGCTGGTTTTGAGTTGACAACACCTATAGTTATTGAGTTGGCAAGACAGCACAGACTGACTGAGTTAGGTGTTTATTTAATGTATTTATGGCAGCTAAAAGAATTGGGGCTGGTGGGGAGTCAGTCATGAATGTAGTAGAATGATTTTCATCCTATTTCAGGGACACACACTCTGTTCTAATGAAGCTACTGCATGGTACTGCATATGCTTCTACATCTGCATTGCTTGCTGATTGGGGTTTTAGGCTGGGTTTCTGTATAGCACTTTGCTGATGTAAAAAGGGCTTTATAAATACATGTGATTGGTTGATTGAACACGACATCCAAGCCAGCTTCCTCTGTTACAGAGAGAATTCCTCTGTAGTGTTGCCTCATGAGGCCATCTGACTCTCAGCACTCTGTCTCTACATTCTGTATGCCCCCGAGGGGATAAAGTTGAATTGAATTGAATGTATTCGCCTTCCTCGATCTTATCAGTGATTTTTCATAGATCTAACTTGTCATTTTTCAGGTCCGATCAATTCAGAAAATGGACAGTATCACAGAGATAGGAAATGTTTAGTAAAAAGTCTCATGAACGCCATAGGATTGCATAGAGGATCATATTAATAGAAGAGTCTGTGTAACTTTGTTTGTGACCCATGCAAAATCACCTTTACACAAACTCTGATTTGACTTGATTTGACTTCTGACTGCAAGTGACCCCTGTGTGTTTCTCAGCCCACGTAGACAATGATGAGCAGTACATTCAGTCTATGGAGAAGTTTGGGGACAACTGTGTCTCTAGAGAGGATCCGGAGGTGGGTTCAGCCTTCCTCAAGTTCGCCATCTTTACCAAAGAGCTCACAGCCCTCTTCAAGAACCTGGTGAGACCCCACCACACATCACACACACACACACACACACAGACACACACACACACACATATACACACATACACACACCGATACATGCACGTACACATACACACACATACACACACACACACAGACAGGCGCACAGACACACGTGCACACACACACACAGATACATGCACACAGATACACGTGCACAGACACGCACACATGCACGCACAGACGCACGCACAGACACACACACACACACACGCACAGACACACACACACACACACACACACAGACACACGCACAGACACACACGCACAGACACACACGCACAGATACACACACACACACGCACAGACACACACACACACACACACACACGCACAGATACACAAACACACACACACAGACACACGCACAGACACACACACACACACGCACAGACACACACACACACACACACACGCACAAACACACACACACACACACACACACACACACACACACAGACACACAGACACAGTATCTACAGTATATCTATATCTATTGACTGTATAAGATACAGTAACTACAGTATATCTGTTGACTGTATAAGTTACAGTATCTACAGTATATCTGTTGACTGTATAAGATACAGTATCTACTGTATATCTGTTGACTATATAAGATACAGTACCTACTGTATATCTATTGACTATATAAGATACAGAATCTACAGTAGATCTATTGACTATGATATAGAGTATCTACGGTATATCTATATCTATTGACTATGATATAGAGTATCTACAGTATATCTATATCTATTGACTGTATAAGATACAGTAACTACAGTATATCTGTTGACTGTATAAGATACAGAATCTACAGTATATCTGTTGACTGTATAAGATACAGTATCTACAGTATATCTGTTGACTGTATAAGATACAGTATCTACAGTATATCTGTTGACTGTATAAGATACAGTATCTACTGTATATCTATTGACTATATAAGATACTGTATCTACAGTATATCTATAAGATACAGTACCTACAGTATATCTAGTGCAAGAAGTAGATGTCATAGTGTGAATTGTTATAGTTTCCTTCAGACTTTGTTGTCTCTACATCACTCTATGTATGTCTCTACATCTGTCTGTCTGTCTCTACACCTGTCTGTCTGTCTGTCTCTACACCTCTCTGTCTGTATGTCTCTACATCTCTCTGTCTGTATGTCTCTACATCTCTCTGTCTGTCTGTCTGTCTCTACATCTCTCTGTCTGTCTGTCTGTCTCTACATCTCTCTGTCTGTCTGTCTGTCTGTCTCTACATCTCTCTGTCTGTCTGTCTCTACATCTCTCTGTCTGTCTGTCTCTACATCTCTCTTTCTGTCTCTACATCTCTCTGTCTGTCTGTCTCTACATCTGTCTGTCTATCTCTACATCTGTCTGTCTGTCTGTCTGTCTGTCTCTACATCTCTCTGTCTGTCTCTACATCTCTCTGTCTGTCTGTCTCTACATCTCTCTGTCTGTCTGTCTCTACATCTCTCTGTCTGTCTGTCTCTACATCTCTCTGTCTGTCTGTCTCTACATCTCTCTGTCTGTCTGTCTCTACATCTCTCTGTCTGTCTGTCTCTACGTCTCTCTGTCTGTCTCTACATCTCTCTGTCTGTCTCTACATCTCTCTGTCTGTCTGTCTCTACATCTGTCTGTCCATCTCTACATCTGTCTGTCTGTCTCTACATCTCTCTGTCTGTCTGTCTCTACATCTCTCTGTCTGTCTGTCTCTACATCTCTCTGTCTGTCTGTCTCTACATCTCTCTGTCTGTCTGTCTCTACATCTCTCTGTCTGTCTGTCTCTACATCTCTCTGTCTGTCTGTCTCTACATCTCTCTGTCTGTCTGTCTCTACGTCTGTCTGTCTGTCTCTACATCTCTCTGTCTGTCTCTACATCTCTCTGTCTGTCTCTACATCTCTCTGTCTGTCTGTCTCTACATCTGTCTGTCTATCTCTACATCTGTCTGTCTGTCTGTCTCTACATCTGTCTGTCTGTCTGTCTCTACATCTGTCTGTCTGTCTGTCTCTACATCTGTCTGTCTGTCTGTCTCTACATCTCTCTGTCTGTCTGTCTCTACATCTCTCTGTCTGTCTGTCTCTACATCTCTCTGTCTGTCTGTCTCTACATCTCTCTGTCTGTCTGTCTCTACATCTGTCTGTCTGTCTCTACATCTCTCTGTCTGTCTGTCTCTACATCTCTCTGTCTGCCTGTCTCTACATCTCTCTGTCTGCCTGTCTCTACATCTCTCTCTCTGCCTGTCTCTACATCTCTCTCTCTGCCTGTCTCTACATCTCTCTGTCTGTCTCTACATCTCTCTGTCTGTCTCTACATCTGTCTGTCTCTACATCTCTCTGCCTGTCTACATCTGTCTGTCTCTCTAACTGTCAGTGTCTTGTTTTCAGTTGCAGAACATGAACAACATCATTACCTTCCCCTTAGACAGTCTACTGAAAGGAGACCTGAAAGGGATCAAAGGGGTAGGTGTACTACTGGCCCAACACCTTAACCACTAGGCTACCTACCTGCCCAGAGTTTTACCATACCAGTCAGAACATATTTTAACATACCAGTCAGAACATATTTTAACATACCAGTCAGAACATATTTTAACATACCAGTCAGAACATATTTTAACATACCAGTCAGAACATATTTTAACATACCAGTCAGAACATATTTTAACATACCAGTCAGAACATATTTTAACATACCAGTCAGAACATATTTTAACACACCAGTCAGAAAATATTTTAACATACCAGTCAGAACATATTTTAACATACCAGTCAGAACATGTGTTTTAACATAACAGTCAGAACATGTGTTTTAACATACCAGTCAGAACATGTGTTTTAACATACCAGTCAAAACATGTGTTTTAACATACCAGTCAGAACATGTGTTTTAACATACCGGTCAGAACCACGGTGGCACAAGAGGGAGTATATAGTCACTGACTAGTCCTCCTCCTATCCAGTCTTTCAAATAATGCATTGTAAAGGTCTGACCTTTAATATCACAGTTTTGAGCCAGTTTGATAGTCATGACTTGAGCTCATATCATTTGTATCCCTTGTTTCAATACTGTTTTATTTCCACAGGATCTGAAAAAGCCCTTTGATAAAGCCTGGAAGGATTATGAAACTAAAGTGTGAGTTAGAGCCACATTATTATTATTATTATTATTATTATTATTACAACTCCCTCTGTTTCAACACCACCACTACCACCACCGACCCACCACCACCCCTACCACTACCACCACGACAACCACCACCACTACCACCACAATGACCACCCCTACCACTACCACCACGACAACCACCACCACTACCACCACCGACACACCACCACCCCTACCACCACCGACACACCACCACCCCTACCACTACCACCACTACCACCACAATGACCACCACCACCACCACCCCTACCACTACCACCACGACAACCACCACCACTACCACCACAATGACCACCCCTACCACTACCACCACGACAACCACCACCACTACCACCACCGACACACCACCACCCCTACCACCACCGACACACCACCACCCCTACCACTACCACCACTACCACCACAATGACCACCACCACCACCACCCCTACCACTACCACCACGACAACCACCACCACTACCACCACAATGACCACCACCACCACCACAACCACATCCACAGCTACCACCACCACTACCACAACTGCCACGACCACTACCACCACAATGACCACCACCACCACCACGACAACCACAACCACATCCACAGCTACCACTACCACAACTGCCACGACCACTACCACCACAATGACCACCACCACCACCACCACAACCACAGCTACCACCATCACTACCACAACTGCCACGACCAAGACCACTACCACCACCACAGTTTGAGAGTTTCAAAACGACACCACCTGATACTATATGTGGGTTAAGCACATAGCCTGCGTACCTGTTAGAATAAGAGTAAGCTGCACCATGAAGTTGCATTTGTGGGTTCAGCTTAACAACAACTAGAAAGGGGAAACAATGGAAGCTTGTAAAAGGTCAACTGCTACTATTCATGAAACAGCTGATAAGGCAGACAGACCTTTTGGAGAGAGAGAATGAGACTAGGCCTACTATAGTTGCACCTGCTGCCTGTTGGTATGTGAACACTAAACTCCTCACTCCTGTCTGTCTGAGATTCCTTTAGTGCTCAATGAACTACGGTATGGACAGACAAAGGGTTAACTTTCCTGAAATTGTACAGTACATGTTGGACGTCCCAACTGTTTCTTTTCGTTTTCACCATGACGGGCATGAAAGACATGAATAAGCTCTTTTATGTGTTTATTTGATAGATTACTTAACATAGAGATCATTCTAGTTCACTGTATGGGCAGGTAACTAGTTTACTAAAGACCAATGCCTTGTACCAAACAAACACCTGGTGTCGAGTCATAGAGCCTTTTGGTTGATGTGATTGACTGGTGATTTGATAACTCAATGTTTAATAACGGTTTAGTAACTCTTAACATACACTGAGGAGAGTAAATATTGATATCACGTTAATTAGTGAATTATTTTCCTTCTTCATCCATTCATCCTGTGATTCATCTTCCTCGTCGTCACTGAGACCTCTGTGTTCCCTGCAGCACTAAGATAGAGAAGGAGAAGAAGGAGCATGCAAAGCAGCATGGGATGATACGGACGGAGTTCAGTGGAGGAGAGATCGCTGAGGAGATGGAGAAGGAGAGACGCCTCTTTCAGCTCCATATGTGTGAGGTGAGAAGGTTGACCATGAGTGATGGAGAGGACAGGGCTGTTTGTTGTGGCATGAAAATTATCATGGTAGTTGGCTATAGAGCACAAACAGATCTTTGATCAGACTAGTCCACCTGGCTAGTGAAATCGGCTATCTAATTATTTCACCTATCAGAGGCTATGCAGGATAGAAGACACAACAGGGTCCACTGAGGAGTATTTACACGTCTGTTGATATTGTTACTCTGTTTGTCTTATTCTGTCAACAGTATCTTCTCAAAGTGAATGAAATTAAAACGAAGAAGGGGGTCGACTTTCTCCAGAACCTCATCAAATATTTCCACGCCCAATGCAAGTATGTTGTTTTTCAGTGTCAGTGTGTTTGTCTTTTGTAGGAAGCTAAATGCTTGACCCATCTTGACTCCTGGTCTCTGTTTCCTCTAAATGCTTGACCCATCTTGACTCCTGGTCTCTGTTTCCTCTAAATGCTTGACCCATCTTGACTCCTGGTCTCTGTTTCCTCTCTCCTCACAGCTTCTTCCAGGATGGTCTGAACACAGTAAATAACCTCAAACCTTCCATAGAGAAAATGGCTACAGACCTGACTACAGTGAGCCACGCATTCATATTTTATAATATTCTCTTTGGATGTTGCCATGGTTTTACTGTCAATAATGTGTCACTCACCTCCCCCACTTCTCCCACTTCCTGTTTCTCAGATCAAACAGACCCAAGATGGAGAAAGGAAAGAGCTGATTGAGCTCAGAGATGTTCTCAAGTCCTCCCTACAGTCCGAACAGAAAGAGGTGAGCTCTTAATCACTGGAGTAAGTAGCGGAGGTGATTTAGATTCACACCCTTGGGATGAGGTAGCCCTGCCTGCCTGCGACTTAAAACTAGTGTCAATTTCCTCTTGTTCTTAAGGCCATTGGTTTCCTGAGTAGGAGACCAGTGTTCAGATCCCACCAGTTACATTAGCTTGGTAGCAGAGGTCTCCCGAGTGGCACAGCGGTCTAAGGCACTGCATCTCAGTGCTAGAGGCGTCACTGCAGACCCTGGTTCGATCCCGGGCTGTATCACAATCGGACGTGATTGGGAGTCCATAGGGCGGCGCACAATTGTTCCAGCGTCGTCCGGGTTAGGGGAGGTTAGTGGTTAGGGTGTTGGCCCAGTAACCCACTGTTCCCCGGTAGGCCGTCATTGTAAATAAGAATTTGTTCTTAACTGACTTGCCTAGTTAAATAAAGGTTAAATAAAAAAAATTATACAAATAAAAAAGCAGAGAGGAAGGAACGTAATCCAATTACAGACCAATTATAGCACATATATGCAGTAGACTGATTATTGTTTCTACCAGTGGCTAGGAGAGGGAATGTCTGCTTTCTTGGCAAACTTTCGCTCTTTCCCCAATCAAGCCTTTTTCTCTCTTTGAACCTCGATTTTGCTGAAGGCAGAGTTTCAAATTGCACCCTATTCCCCATATAGTGCACTACCTTTTACCAGGGCCCATAGGGTGCTATTTGGGACACAGACATAATCCATGTTCTTAACCACAGATAAGATTTTAAGGGAATAAAAACAGTTTCCAAACTTCCTGACCACTGCGCGCGCACATCTTTTCAGAATGCAAGGCTCCGCTCAAGCCCTCCATGCAAATCTCTGTTACTTCCAGATTCCAGAGTCACTCACTCTATGTTAATATATCGAAATAAGGCTGCAAGGTGTACACTTGCACTGCTAGAAGAAATGGTGCTATGTAGAACCAAAAAAAGTGTTCAATGGCTCACTTCATACATGGCTCTCAAAAGGGGCTGTATAGAATTACAAAGCACTGTCATTTTTAAGCCGCATAGAGTAGAATAGGCCTTCGGGGGAGGACGTTGAAGAAACTTGATTCCGATGAACACCTGAGCTATGAGAGATGGGAGAAGTGTTAAGTCCTCATGACTGAGTGTGTCTCTGATGCATTAGGATACCCAGGCCAAGCAGGCAGGATACAGCCTTCACCAGCTCCAGGGGGATAAGGCCCACGGCACAGAACGCAGTGGAATGCTGTACAAGAAGAGTGAGGGGTGAGTGGACAAACCTCTGGTCTCTTACACAGAGCCAAGCTGTTTGTTTCCCCGCCAAAGGCAGGGAAATGTGGTTTTAATCGCGGAGATGGGGTGATATTTTAGCCTCTGCACATACATCATTCCACTTGCTGCTTATGAAATGGTTTGGTTCGGTAGTTTATTAGCTGTTGCAAAAGCAGCAGCTACTCTTCCTGGTCCACACATAACATGAAACATGACATAATACAGAACATTAATAGGCAAGAACACCTCAAGGACAGAACTACATTTATAAAAAAATGTCACACGTAGCCTACATATCAATACATACAAACTATCTAGGTCAAATAGGGGAGATGTGTTGTGCCGTGAGGTGTTGCTTTATCTGTTTCTTTAAATATATATATTAATTTGAGCAATATGAGATGGAAGGGCGTTCCATGCATTAATGGCTCTATATAATACTGTCCGCTTTCTGGAATTTGTTGTGGATTTGATTGTGGTTTGGTGATATAGAATCTGTACTGTAGTGAAATAATTAATGTTTGCTCTTTTTCAGTCTCAGGAAAGTGTGGCAAAAGAGGAAGTGTTCGGTGAAGAACGGGTTCCTGACTATATCCCATGGAACGGTAACAGACCTCCTGTTTTTGTCTTTTCCTATTGGTCGCTCACTTTCCTTCATGCATGCTCCTCTCCTTATGGTCTGAATATACATACTACATGTCAGTCAGTGGGATTCGATAAGGTCTTTATTTTGGACACATTTCTTCCATAAATTGGACAGCGAAGTACAATGATTATTATTCTGTTTTTTTGGAGGAAGAGCCAGACAACATATTAGGAGGGAGCAAGAGGAAGAGCCAGGCAACATGTTAGGAACACGGCAGGCAGGGTGATTTCATTTCTAACCAGTACATTCACACTGGACTGGACTCCTGCCGTGTGTACACAGGGTTTTCTCTTTCTACAGTGGTTCCTCCTTTAAAAGTTGCACGCTTTTGCCGCGTGATTTAGAGGTATCCAGCGTCACGGCTTCATTGCTCCAGACCACCACAAGGGGGAGTTAGAGCACTTTTTATGCATTTGGGTCCCAAGGTTTTTATATGACCAATCATATCGAGTGGTTCCAATGACGAATTTGACGCTATGGGACACATAGCTGGTGCCTTTGTAAAGCAAAGACAGCTGACAAAAGCATTACGGTGGAAGCAAATTCAAGTAATTATAACGTCATAACGAGTAAAGCAAAACATTTACAATATAGAGGAATATGTTAGTTAACGTAGAGACAAACGATTGTGCATATTGTTTTGTCATAAAGTTAATTTACGAAAATCGCCATTTAGCAAGTTAGCTGAGCTGGAACACTACGAGTAATTTCCTGGCATCCGATTGGCTACTGGCATTTAAAGGCCCTTTTCGGCAATCTGATTGGTTATGCCTAACGTGCCTCGCAGTACTTCCTCGTTTTAAAATATATCCTGCGAAGAATCCACGTTAAGAAAATATACCTAAAGTATGTGAAAAAAAGTTAGCCAATGCGAGAAAAGCAGTGAATGAAATAAAAAAAATGTGCTTGATCAGCCGATGGAGGCAGTGTCAGTACAGGTAACTAGGAGGAAAAGGATGTAGTCGGCAGCAGCGCGTTGAGATGAATGACAGCGAGCAGCGAGCAACCAGACAGCAGCCAGCCAGCAGCCAACAGTGGCATTTATTGAAATGCCACATCTATTCCACGGCACAAATAAACCAACTCGTATACTGGACTGAAAATCACCATAGACCCCACCAACCAGGGATTCTATAATTCTGTCAAGATAGACTGTACACACTGTGAAGGGGTGATTGTGATGCGTTTAGGAGGAGTGTTTACACACATGGTTCTTCTAGCCCAGAAACCTGGACTTGGTTATGTGTAACCGGTGTGAAACGGCTAGCTAGTTAGCGGTGACGTCACTCGCTCTTAGACCTTGAAGTAGTTCCGCGGCTTTTGTGGAGCGATGGGTAAATGATGCTTCGAGGGTGACTCCTGACGATTTCTGCAGACGGTCCATGGTTCTAGCCCAGGTAGGGGCGAGGAGAGGGACGGATTCAAAGCTGTTACATATCAGCTTTAGATAGATAGATAGATAGATAGTTTTTTTTTGTCGAATTAAATGATATAATTGTACAACTGTTTTTATTTACAGTAATGCTGGATAGCTGGAGGCATTTTGAAAACATGCTGTAACGCTAAGCTTAATAAACATATACATTTTCAAACAGTTTTAAAACATTAAGATAAATATTGTAAAGAAACAGGCAGGGATCAGGTTTGGCACACTATCGACTGTGCCATGAAGGTCTGATGTGAGGTATGCATATTAACAGTAAAACATCCGGGACTCAAAGAGAATCACAAAGATATCCATAAATATTTTGTTTAGAAAGGTCATTAAAAAAAACGAAACCAAGACAATTTTCCTTCAAAATAACAGAAAAGCATGTTTTAAGATGTTTTTCTCTGTGATAGTAGCTGAGGCTATGGTTTTATTTAACCTTTATTTGCTTCATGTCAACAAAATGAATGAACTTGTTATGCTCTTTTGTACTGGTCATTTGTACTGTAGGATTATTTGAGAAAGAAAGCAAGCTCCAACAACTTTTAAAAAAGACGCCCTCAAAGATGCCCTCTGGTGGTTTCAACGAGCATTAATGGCAAAAATGGCTTCAACAGTGAATTTCCCCCTGAGCATGGCTCCCACAGTGAATTTCCCCCTGAGCATGGCTCCCACAGTGAATTTCCTCCTGAGCATGGCTTCCACAGTGAATTTCCCCCTGAGCATGGCTCCCACAGTGAATTTCCCCCTGAGCATGGCTTCCACAGTGAATTTGTCCAGTGATAATGGAAGGGTCAGATTTGATCTGTTTCACTGCATTTCACATTGTTACTATCCTTACATTAAATAACATTAATTGTTCTGTAAGCATAACGTTTCATTTAACAGAATAGAGATGAAAAGTACGATGATACATTTCTACGTCGCAGTTGCATTTATTTTTAAAATAAAGTAGTTTTACTGTAGTTTTACTGTTTGGCATTACACAACTGGGAGAGTTCCATGAATACTGTATGATCAAGTTCAGCATTAAAACATGTTTTATTGTCTGGCCCCTTCTGTTCTCTTACTCTTGTCCTCTCTCGTAGGCTAACACACCACCAGCTAAACTCAACCTGCTAACCTGTCAAGTGAAGCGTAACCCAGATGAGAAGAAAAGCTTTGATCTCTTCTCACGTAAATTAAGCAGCACTTTGATGGTCCTCTCCATCTCAAACCTCTGCAACAGTGCTCTGAATGTCTAGCTAACCCAGCAAAAGATAGAAAACGCACTTTATTTCAGATATATTTTATTCCCGAGACTCTATATTTATTGAATGACAGACATGTCTCTTAGCATCTCTTACTGCAAGTGCCAGTTGAATGTTGCTCAATCAGCCTATTATTTTTCTAAACAGATGACAGAACCTATCACTTTCAAGCTGAGGATGAGGCAGAGTGTCAGATGTAAGTACCAAAAGGGGTTCACTGAACCAATGTAACCTGTTTGTGTGTGAACGTGGTGTATACATCATTATGTGTGTACACGATACAGGTGGTACATGTAATTGGTCTCTCAGATTCCCTTTGACGTTGGGTGCGCCACAAATGGAACCCTACTCCCCATAGTGCTCTGGTCAAAAGTAGTGCACTACATAGGGAATAGGGTGACATTTGGGATGCACACTCAGAGCTCACTGGTTCTCTGGGCTGCCTGTGTTCTTAGATGGATCTCAGTCCTGCAGAACAGTAAAGAGGAGGCCCTGAACGATGCCTTCAAAGGAGACCAGGACGAGGGAGGGGAGAACAACATTGTCCAGGAGCTGACCAAGGCCATCGTCAGCGAGGTCAAGAGGATGAGCGGCAATGATGTGTGCTGCGACTGCGGAGCGCCCAGTGAGTGACACACAGAGCCCGCTGGGAAAAGGCAGCGTGAAAGTTTTGTGGTCTTCCTCCCAGAGGGTTATTATATCAAAGTGAAGAGAACACAGTGTACATATGTGATTGTGTGAGGAGCTGACATTGGTTTGACGATTGACATGGTTTTTTTTTGCTGCACACACATTGTTAGGAGTCTTTGTTAGGTTAGTCAGACTAGTTCTTACAAGACAGAACAAAGAGTGTTGGCTGTTTCGGATCTTACTGAAATACTACTGGTCCTATGAAACATTATCAACACCTGCTCTTTCCATGACATAGACTGACCAGGTGAAAGCTATGATCCCTTATTGATGTCACTTGTTAAATCCACTTCAATCAGTGTAGCTGAAGAGGAGGAGACAGGTTAAAGAAGGATTTGTAAGCCTTGAGACAATTGAGTCATGGATTGTGTATGTGTGCCATTCAGAGTACCTAGTCTACTTACAGGAGTATTCTTGATACACACGGGAAACTGTTGAGCGTGAAAAACCCAGCAGCGTTGTAGTTATTGACACACTCAAAATGGGCAAAAGATTTAAGTATTCAAGTGCCTTTGAAAGGGGTGTGGTAGTAGGGTGCCCGTCGCACCGGTTTGAGTGTGTCAAGAACTACACCGCTGCTGGGTTTTTCACGCTCAACAGTTTCCCGTGTGTATCAAGAATGGTCCACCACCCAAAGGACATCCAGCCAACTTGACACAACTGTGGGAAGCTTTGGAGTCGACATGGGCCAGCATCCCTGTGAAACGCTTTCGACACCTTGTAGAGTCCATGCCCCGATGAATTGAGTCTGTTCTGAGGGCAAAAGGGGGGTGAAACTCAATATTAGGAAGGTTGTTCATGTTTTTTACACTCAGTGTATATCCCATGTGTTGAATTTACACTCATAGGACACAAAGTAGTGCATCAATACACTACTGCTCCCTCTTCGGAGTGGAACTTTATTTAATGGTTCAACTATTTCAGGTGAGAACTTATAGTGGAAGCACGCTAGTCTTTTTATATATATATTTTAAAGTATTTTTCTAGTTAATTGGACCGAGACAGTGAAGAAAGGCAGGAAAATTAAGAGGAGAAATGGTGTGTCTCTCCGCCAGCACTGGCAGACAGATGTAGGATCTTAATTTGATCAATTGTTTGTTGCTGTCAGACTTGATTTACCCTAATGAAAAATGTATCAACTCCTACAAAAAATGTCCATTGATTATAATCCCCATAGTAAATCACATTTCCTGTTGCTGCAGGATTATTTTCCTGCTCTAGCAAACTGGCTCAAATTAAGATCCTATATCTCTAAATGTGTACCCCGAAGGCAATGGTAGCTACCGCCAGACCACCCCGGGATACAGCACACTAGTCTTAACACTGATAGTATCCTCTATATCTGTCTTCAGATCCCACCTGGCTCTCCACTAACCTAGGAGTGCTCATCTGCATCG
This sequence comes from Thymallus thymallus, assembly GCA_023634145.1. NCBI lineage: Eukaryota > Metazoa > Chordata > Actinopteri > Salmoniformes > Salmonidae > Thymallus > Thymallus thymallus. Next base: position 23,275,452 of record CM042411.1, on the reverse strand, counting down.
AGTGTTCTGGAATCCACAGGGAGATGGGCGTCCACTACTCTAGAATACAGTCTCTCACACTGGACCGCCTGGGAACCTCAGAGCTCCTGGTAGATACTACAGGCTTTTAGGATTGTATTTGACAGACTTTAGTACTATAGTATAGTTAGTGAGATTAATAGTAGTGTGGTCCCAGAACTGTTCATGGTGTCTTGACAACTCCTATGGTCATTGTCCATGTTCGTCACAAACATATCTGGGACCAGGCTAGATACGAAATTTACCTGTGCTCTACCTGGTCTTCCCCAGCTGGCTAAGAATGTAGGGAACTCGTGTTTCAATGAGATCATGGAGGCGGACCTATCTGCACAGAGCGTGACTAAACCCAACCCCTCCAGTGACATGTGAGTGACAGACAGCAGGGCAAGCCACACCCCTCAGCTTCCTCCTTCAACCTCCACCTACACCAAAACAGGAACAACACTGAATAGATTTAATTTCACATTAAGTTTAATACATTTCACTTCTTTTATACTGTTTATAGTCCTGAATGTCTTAGCGTGCGTCCCAAATGGGCCCTGGTAAAAAGTATTGCACTAATACAGTGCTGCTGAGGGGAGGACGCCTCATAATAATGGCTGGATCGGATCGAATGGAATGGCAACAAATCATGTGTTTGATACCATTCCACCCCTTGTGCTCCAGCCATTACCACAAGCCCGTCCTCCCCATTTTTAAAGTGCCACCAACCTCCTGTGTACTAATATATAAGGCATAGGGTGACATTTTTTACGCAGGCTTGGACTCGTTTCCTGTTTCTTTCCTGGTGTTTGATCATCCGTCTGTCTGGGCTCTTGTCTCCCTCAGGCAGACGCGGAAGGACTACATCACTGCCAAGTACACGGAGAAACGTTTTGCTCAGAGGAAGTGTGCGGACGTGGCGTCCAGGCTACACGTCCTGTGTGAGGCAGTGAAGACCCGAGACATCCTCTCTCTCATCCAGGTCTACGCTGAAGGAGTGGACCTGATGGAGACCATCCCACTGGCCAATGAGCATGTGAGATGATTGACACTGGGTGTGTCCCAAATGGCACCCTATTCCTTACATAGTCCACTACTTTTGACCAGAGCACTATGGTAGTGCTAAAGTAGTGCACTACATAGGGAATAAGGTGCCATGTAAGCATTGCCTTCTAACAATGACATGAGAGAAACATTTGTCTTGAAGTCCCTCATGGACAAAAAAAAGCTTGACTGGTTTTATAATTGTGTTTTTGTGTGCTTTGTCATATTTGAATGCCTCTGATTGGTAGGTATATTGAATATGCACTGCTCCAGATACTCAACTAGTCTAAAGGCTAGTTTTATTGCTTCTTTAATCTGCACAACAGTTTTCAGCTGTGCTAACATAATTGCAAAAGGGTTTTCTATTGATTAATTAGCCTTTTAAAATGATAAACTTGGATTAGCTAACACAACGTGCCATTGGAACACAGGAATGATGTTTGCTGATAATGGGCCTTTGTACGCCTATGTAGATATTCCATAAAAAAATCTGCCTTTTTCAGCTACAATAGTCATTTACAACATTAACAATGTCTACACTGTATTTCTGATACGTTTCATGTTATTTTAATGGACAATGCTTTTCTTTCAAAAACAAGGACATTTCTAAGTGACCCCAAACATTTGTACGGCAGTGTATGTTTCTCTGATGTTGTCGAACTGTTGTCTTGAGTTGTCATTGTTTCATGCCCCCAGGAACCGGGTGAAACAGCACTACACCTAGCAGTACGAATGGTGGACCGCAACTCCCTCCATATTGTGGACTTCCTGGCCCAAAATAGGTACTAAAGTACTGGGTGAAAATATGCTGGTTTTATAGCTTATAGTAGCAGAAGCAAACAAGCTCTCCGCTATCAAATGTGAAGAGGGGAGGTTATCTAACAGTTATCTAAATATTTAGATAGGAGCAGAAGTTACTCTCCCAGTTATTGTCAATATCAATGCAGGGGCAGTGTTGCCCCCTTGTGGTGGCAGTTCTCAACCCTGTGTCTAACTGGAATATCCATTTGGGTTCCAAAAGTCCTCACAAGGATATTAAATAAGGAAAATGTGGGCATTTCGCCGGTCACCTAAAGGAAAAATGCTGTTTTAGGCTTAGGGGTTAGGGTTATGATTAGGGTTAGAATTAGGGTAAGGGGTTAGGGGATTGGGGTTAAGGTTAGGTTAAGAGTAAGGTTTAGGGTTAGGGAAAATACGATTTTGAATAGGAATAGATTTTTGGGTCCCCACTTGGATAGTAAAACCAATGTGTGTGTGTGTGTCTCTCTGTATGTAATTCTGTCTGTCTGTGTGTGTAACAGTGGGAACCTGGAGAAGCAGACAGCCAAAGGGAGCACGGCTCTGCACTACTGCTGCCTGACCGACAACAGTGAGTGTCTCAAACTGCTGCTGCGGGGCAGGGCCTCAGTCAGTATTGGTAAGTACCCTCCTAGGATAATTTCGGCATCCCTAATGGCTCCCTATATAGTGCACTATTTTTAACCAGGGCTCATTGGGCTCTGGTCAAAAGTAGTGCACTATATATGGAATAGGATGCCATTTGGGATCCAGACCATGAACACATAATAAAGGGCTGGTCAAGTCCCATAGAAACACATTAATTCATCTCTGGTTGGTTTGTCTGTCTGTGTGTGCAGCCAATGAGGCAGGAGAAACACCAAAGGACATCGCCAAGCGACTCAGACATACGCAGTGTGAGGAGCTGGTGAGTGCTGTCTTGGAATGTAATCTGAAGGCCATAGAGATTTTAACACAATGACTGCATCACAATTCTCCACCCTTTTCCCAATGTGTGAACTTACACACTTCTCATCATTAACAATAGTGAAAACTCCCAGCAGACAATGCTTACACCATTCCTATGCTTTTAATTCCATGACAGTGAGTGTGCAACGGCACACTCCTGGAAAAGGGTGGAGGAGGGTCCATATGATCCTCTTTATTAGAGGAGGGTCCATATGATCCTCTTTATTAGAGGAGGGTCCATATGATCCTCTTTATTAGAGGAGGGTCCATATGATCCTCTTTATTAGAGGAGGGTCCATATGATCCTCTTTATTAGAGGAGGGTCCATATGATCCTCTTTATTAGAGGAGGGTCCATATGATCCTCTTTATTAGAGGAGGGTCCATATGATCCTCTTTATTAGAGGAGGGTCCATATGATCCTCTTTATTAGAGGAGGGTCCATATGATCCTCTTTATTAGAGGAGGGTCCATATGATCCTCTTTATTAGAGGAGGGTCCATATGATCCTCTTTATTAGAGGAGGGTCCATATGATCCTCTTTATTAGAGGAGGGTCCATATGATCCTCTTTATTAGAGGAGGGTCCATATGATCCTCTTTATTAGAGGAGGGTCCATATGATCCTCTTTATTAGAGGAGGGTCCATATGATCCTCTTTATTAGAGGAGGGTCCATATGATCCTCTTTATTAGAGGAGGGTCCATATGATCCTCTTTATTAGAGGAGGGTCCATATGATCCTCTTTATTAGAGGAGGGTCCATATGATCCTCTTTATTAGAGGAGGGTCCATATGATCCTCTTTATTAGAGGAGGGTCCATATGATCCTCTTTATTAGAGGAGGGTCCATATGATCCTCTTTATTAGAGGAGGGTCCATATGATCCTCTTTATTAGAGGAGGGTCCATATGATCCTCTTTATTAGAGGAGGGTCCATATGATCCTCTTTATTAGAGGAGGGTCCATATGATCCTCTTTATTAGAGGAGGGTCCATATGATCCTCTTTATTAGAGGAGGGTCCATATGATCCTCTTTATTAGAGGAGGGTCCATATGATCCTCTTTATTAGAGGAGGGTCCATATGATCCTCTTTATTAGAGGAGGGTCCATATGATCCTCTTTATTAGAGGAGGGTCCATATGATCCTCTTTATTAGAGGAGGGTCCATATGATCCTCTTTATTAGAGGAGGGTCCATATGATCCTCTTTATTAGAGGAGGGTCCATATGATCCTCTTTATTAGAGGAGGGTCCATATGATCCTCTTTATTAGAGGAGGGTCCATATGATCCTCTTTATTAGAGGAGGGTCCATATGATCCTCTTTATTAGAGGAGGGTCCATATGATCCTCTTTATTAGAGGAGGGTCCATATGATCCTCTTTATTAGAGGAGGGTCCATATGATCCTCTTTATTAGAGGAGGGTCCATATGATCCTCTTTATTAGAGGAGGGTCCATATGATCCTCTTTATTAGAGGAGGGTCCATATGATCCTCTTTATTAGAGGAGGGTCCATATGATCCTCTTTATTAGAGGAGGGTCCATATGATCCTCTTTATTAGAGGAGGGTCCATATGATCCTCTTTATTAGAGGAGGGTCCATATGATCCTCTTTATTAGAGGAGGGTCCATATGATCCTCTTTATTAGAGGAGGGTCCATATGATCCTCTTTATTAGAGGAGGGTCCATATGATCCTCTTTATTAGAGGAGGGTCCATATGATCCTCTTTATTAGAGGAGGGTCCATATGATCCTCTTTATTAGAGGAGGGTCCATATGATCAACATGGGTAACAACTGATAGAGGTTGACTGTACGTTTGTTGTCTTTGTGGCGTTCAGCTGACCCAGGCCGAGACGGGGAAGTTCAACGTCCATGTCCACGTGGAGTATGAGTGGCGGCTGAGCAACGACGACAACCTGGACGAGAGCGAAGATGAGATGGAGGACAAGGTGAGTTAGTTCACCTTTGTTTTGATTTTATTTAATAGGATCCCTGCGGCGACAGCTAGTATTACTGGGGTACGACACTTAACGAAAAAGACATTACAGACAAAAAAATACTTTAAAATGTTTAAAAACATGAACATGTCGTGTGTGTCCTGTTTTAGCATGACAATGCCCCCGTGCACAAAGCGAGGTCCATACAGAAATGGTTTGTTGAGATCGTTGTGGAAGAATATGGCATAGGTTGAAAAGCTATAACACATACGTTTTCTCAACAACAGGTTATGCTCAATAATATCAAAGGCAGTACTGAAATCAAACAGAGTGGATCAAATCCATATTAATGTCCATTATTTTGGAATGAGATGTTCGACAAGCAGGTGTCCACATACTTTTGGTCATGTAGTGTATGTGTTTATGACATCCTAGGGGAATCTGTGCTGCCTACTGTATACCAGACTTCCTGTGCATATAGACAATTAGCCTGTCATATCGGATGTAAGCAATGTCCCCACGGGCTCTGGTAGCTTTCATGTCTGGGATAAGTTCTTTCCTCTTCTGGCGCACAGCTTCAAGATTCCTCTCAAGTTCTTGGCTCTTTCCAGAACAGCTACCTTGTCCTTGAACCTAGGGAACTTGACCGCTCTCAGCCTGGGCCTGTCACCTGGGCCGGTGGTGGGTTTTCCAGTCCTGTGGGCGCGCTCCACCTCAATCTTCCTGTGGTCCATCTTCAGTTTCTCTGAGATCTTTGTCCCTCAGACTCTGTCCAGGTCTCCTGTGGAGATTCTGCAATTCCGTCCACAACATTGTTGTTCCGCCTTGATTGTCCCTCGAGATAATCTGATTTCTCCGTCATTGTTATCATGGATTCACACAGAACTGTGTGTGTCCTCTCCCAATGACTTACAGATTGCTGTCATCTTGCCGTTCTCCTCCTTAAACTCATCGAGCTGACCCTGGGAGAACTGCAAACTGTTCTTCAGGTCCTGGACCTCTCTGGTCAGGTCGTCCATTCTTTTATTAGTTGACTCCACCAGTATTTGAAGCTATTTTCTTGTTGTTGTAGCAACTGTGTTTAGAACTATTTTGTTAATTTAAAAGATCCTTCACCTGGATCTTTGGTGGAGGAAGAATAATGGTCTGCGGCTGTTTTTCATGGTTCAGGCTAGGCCCCTTAGTTCCAGTGAAATCTTAACAGTACAGCAGACAATGACATTCTAGACGATTCCAACCTTTGGGAAAGGCCCTTCATGTTTTAGCATGACAATTCCCCCGTGCACGAAGCGAGGTCCATACAGAAATGGTTTGTTGAGATCGGTGTGGAACAACTTGACTGACCTGCACAGAGCCCTGACCCCATCGAACACCTTTGGGATGAATTGGAACATCGACTGCGAGCCAGGCATAATCGCCCAAAATCAGTGCCCGACATCACTAGTGCTCTTGTGGCTGAATGGAAGCAAGTCCCCGCAGCAATGTTCCATCATCTAGTGGAAGTCTTCCCAGAAGAGTGGATGCTATTATAGCAGCACAGAGGGGACCAAATCCATATTAATGCGCATGATTTTGGAATGAGACGTTTGAGATGTTTTGGTCATGTAGTGTATATGTTTATGAGATCCCAGGGGAATCTGTGCTGCCTACTGTATACCAAACTCATAGAAGAGATGGCATCGATAGCATACTAGCCTGCTAATGATCTCTACCTGTGCGCCCTATCCCTATCCCTCATAACCAGCCCATCCCGCACAGACGGTTAGAGCATGAACGTCCTGTCAGCTGTTTTGTCCCGGGCATGGGTCCCATGGGTCCCCTGCCTGGTGGTCCCAACATGGCCTCCCTGGCCCGCGACGCAGCCAACCTGGCCAGAGACAAGCAGAGAGCCCATGTCCCCAGCATGATGATGAACAACGAGACCTATGGCACCATCCTGGAACTCAGCCCCCCTCCCCCCGGCGTGCCAGCGTTACCGGTGGTACCCATCCCACACCATCCCCCCAGGAACGCCACCAAAGGTCAGTCGGACGACAATCAGCATAGATCATAGGTCACGCTCTAGGTCAGGGGTGTCAAACTCAATTCCTGGAGGGTGTCTTCTGGTTTTTGTTATTTCCTTTCAATTTGTGACCAATTAAGACCAGGTGAGAGGAGTTCCTAACATAGCAATGATCTTAATTGATCAATCAAGTTTAGGGGGGGGGGGGTGAAAACCCACAACTACTTGGCCCTCCAGGAATTGAGTTTGTCACCCCTGCTCTGGACCATAGGTCCTTAAAATTGTTGCTGGAATAGTGACCTTGTTCTCTAATAAACAGTAGATGCTAAACTGTATGACTAAATGGTTGACCCTATGACTGTACCCTTGCAGGTCCAGGGTGGAAGCAGGCTCCTATGGAGGTGGTGGGTAGACAGAGGTCCTCCTCAGACCCCCCAAACCCTCACACGCCAGACCCAAACAGCTCCTTGTATGGTAAGTACACTACATCCTACTACACAATAAATAACACGATATAAGCACTGTGTTACACGATATAAGCACTGTGTTACACGATATAAGCATTGTGTTACATGATATAAGCACTGTTACACGATATAAGTACTTTGTGATGACTGCAGATGTAATAAGGCCTTTATTACTACATGAGATAGATAGATTGATTGATTGATTGATTGATTGATTGATATCACTCCCCTCTCTCCATGTAGTGCTTCCTCCTCCCCCTCCCCCTCCCCCTGTGAACAAGAGGACCAATGTGATGGAGCCTAGAGGCCATAAGACTGCTCCTCTACCACCTCTACCACCTTTACCTCCAGTATTACCTGTGCCTCCAGTGCTCCCTGTCATCCCAGTAGCACCAGTCTTACCAACAGCACCCCCTGCACCCAACTTCAAACCCACACAGCCCCCTCCTGTCCCCGCACACCTTCCCAGCAGGAGAGCCACAGGGCCTAAGTCACCGACTAGGTAAGAACTGGGGCAGGATATATCAAGCATCTCAGAGTAAGAGTGCTGATTTAGGATCAGTTTAGTCTTTTCGTTCACAATGAATATGATTACGTGGATAGGGGGGGACCTGATCCTAAATCAGCACTTCTACTCTGAGATGCTTGATACATACGACTGCTTACCATAGAAGGAGGATGTTTTGAATTCTTAAACTGCATGCTCATATGTTCTCATTAAAGAGTAGTGCATCTTGTGTGTATATAAAATAATGGAGAAAGACCTGTGTATAGATTACCATCACATAAAATGGTCTTGGCTGATTTCTTTTGATTTTCCCATGATGTTGAGCAAAGAGGCACTGAGTTTGAAGGTAGGCCTTGAAATACATCCACAGGTACACCTCCAATTGACTCAAATTATGTCAGTTAGCCTATCAGAAGCTTCTAAAGCCATGACATCATTTTCTGGAATTTTCCAAGCTGTTTAAAGGCACAGTCAAAAAGTGTATGTAAACTTCTGACTCACTGGAATTGTGATTTAGTGAATTATAAGTGAAATAATCTGCCTGTAAACAATTGTTGGAAGAATTACTTGTGTCATGCACAAAGTAGATGTCCTAACCGACTTGCCAAAACTGTAGTTTGTTAACATGAAATCTATGGAGTGGTTAAAAAATGAGTTTTAATTACTTCAACCTAAGTGTATGTAAACCTCCGACTTCAACTGTGGATGGATGGATGGATGGATGGATGGATGGATGGATGGATGGATGGATGGATGGATGGATGGATGGATGGATGGATGGATTATTTTCACTCCCCACTCTCCATCTAGTGATTATCAGTTAACTAAGACCCTTCATGTGTGTATGGTTTCAGTTCAGATAAACCCAACCCTAAAGGACCTCCCACCAGGACTGCTGGACCAACTGATAAACCAGGTAAACAGACATTATTTAAAGAAACTGATCTGTTCTGATTCAAAGAGCTTTCATGTATGTGCTTTGACAAAGGAGCTTGCTCAGAAACGCCTCAGCAATAAACAGAATTGAAGGGAATCAAGCTGCCGTCCTGAACCTTCTTTTACAATTGGAGAATTATTAGATTTGTATTTGTATTTATTATGGATCCTGGGGTCCGGCAAAATGAAGGGATAACAACACGGGTTACACCACATTCATAACAGATTTACTCCACTACCACATGTCTACAACACAAAATCCATGTGTACGTGTGTGTGTGTATAGTGTGTGTAATAGTGCTTACATTATGTTGTGTTACATCAATGAATTGACGATTACTGGCCCGGTATGTCTTTTTGTTTGTGTGAGCAGGAAAGACTGAACCTGGATCCCCTCAGACCTCTGGTCCCACCCCACCTCCAACACCGAAACCCCGTGCCAACCACCCTGTAAGTGCCTAATATTATAATAATAATAATAATAATAATAATAATATATGCCATTTAGCAGATACTTTTTATCCAAAGCAACTTAAAGTAGTGTGCGCATAAATTAACCCACAATCTCAACTGCCAATCAGAGCTGTGCAGTCACTACCTCACACGCAGACTTTTATAGCAATACAGTAATATCATATTTACACTGATTATGAACAGGTCTTATTTACAGACTTGTGATCAGGACTGATTTGAACACTTGCAAAATCATAAACTAACATCTTCTAGTCTAACTTTGTATTATTTGGCCCTTATCTCACTCAGAAACAGAAACCCAAGAGGGTGAAAGCCATCTACAACTGTTCTGCTGATAACCCAGATGAGTTGACGTTCACAGAGGGAGAGGTGATCATAGTGGACGGAGAGGAGGACACGGAGTGGTGGGTAAGTAGCATGCACGCACACACACACACTTAATCAAGTGTTGTTATATCTGTACCACTGACTGTATCCTGTCCTGTGTATGTTGCAGCTAGGACATATGGAGGGGGAGCCGACCAGGAGAGGGGTCTTCCCTGTGAAATTTGTACACTTCATCACTGACTGATGCATCTGATGGTGTGACCGAAGCTGTCACTCACCTCTTGGCTTTCTTTATCTATGGCTGTATCAGAGGCTGTTAGGTGGAGCTGTAGGAGGGCAGGCTCATTGTAATGGCTGGAATGGAATTGATGGAACAGAGTCAAACATGTGGTTTCCGTGTTTGATACCTTTCCATTATTCCATTCCAGCCATTATAATAAACCTGTCCTCCTATAGCTCCCCCTACCAGCCTCCACTGGTTTATTATGTATCTGAGACTGTAAGTGAAAAAGATGTGGGATTGGTCCTGTGTGCCTCAGTTGGTAGAGCATGTCTCTTGCAATGCCAGGGTTGTGGGTTTGATTCCCACAGGGGACCAGTATGAACAAAATATGAAAATGTATGGACTCACTACTGTAAGTCGCTCTGGATAAGAGCGTCTGCTAAATGACTAAAATGTATGTGCACTGTGTGTGTCTGTGTGTGTGTGTGTGTGTATGATATTCTCATGCACTACTTTTGACCAGAGCCCTATGGGTCCTGGTTAAAGGTATTATGTAACACCTATTGCCTATACAGTGCACTATATGACCTGCCAACAGAATGTTCTACAATGCTGGAAAATGTGTGACAAACTATTTAACAACATTCACCAAATAAGAGGCAAATGGAGAAAACTGTTCAGCCCGCACCCCAAGTGTTGAGAAACTAAACTTCCACTTCAACCATTTTTTAGGGACAACTGGAAATAACTGGAGAAAGATTCTGGTTAGACTTTGGCTAGGATTCAATCCAATCACGCTTTGTCCATAATGCGCATTTTAAAGGCAATATTACCTCTTTAAATAGTGCATTGTCCAAATCTGTGATCGGAATGAATCCTGGCCTATGTCATTATTCAAAGCTCACATACGCTGCTGATACAGAACATCCTTAAGGCTCAAACCCATTTGTATTGTGTTATCGACTCAGATGGGTATTGAAAGAGTACATTTGTAATTTAATAAAAAACATATTGTACTGACATTCAAAGTTTTCTACATATTACATAGTCATTACACTGCTGTTTATCACAAACACTTGCCACAGCTCATGATCATCCCTGACCACTTCTGCTGATGGGAAACAGATATGTTTAACCTAAAATAGAAATAAATCTAATTTATCAAGAGAACATTTGTGAATATATGATACTGTCAAAGGGGTTACAGGGTAACTCTGCGTGTACATTGTTGTAGCTGTAAAATCATCATAGATAGATAGATAGATAGATAGATAGATAGATAGATAGATAGATAGATAGATAGATAGATAGATAGATAGATAGATAGATAGATAGATAGATAGATAGATAGATAGATAGATAGATAGATAGATAGATAGATAGATAGATAGATAGATAGATAGATAGGTACTTTATTGATCCCCCGGGGGGGAAATTTCATTGTCAAAATCATCTTACCTGGTGTTCTTTACAAGGTTATTAAAACTTGAAATGGCTCATTGTGTGTTTTGTCTTTGTCTTATGTTATGACAGTGGTCACTCTACTTACATGTACTGTAATGACAGTCCAGATGATGATGATGATTAGAGGACTAAAAATAGAAATGTAATAACTGTGCTCTTGCTGCTATGCACTAAAATGTTGTTACAACACCAGAACCATTGTCGCAAAGACCGTTCCAAGTCCGGACATATTTCAAGCTCTGGACCGGAAGTGTTTTAGTAAAATCGATTTATTGAAGGCAAATATTGTGTTTTTAGCTGGCTAAATATGTAGCTAGCTAGCTGGTATTTCAAATCATTTCTAATTTACTATGCATTCTTACAATTAGTTTTTGTCATACATTAAATGTGTGAGTCAAACTTAAATAGAAGTAACCTGATTAAGCACTTTATTTTTCCTTTGCATCTGGACGGTGGAATTCACCCAGGACTGGAGGGAATGCATGCCCTCTCCCTATATCGATTTGATTGACCCGGCTGAGATGGACCTGCTTCTCATTAGCAAGTGAGTCTTCCTTCCCTCTCATCTGTTATGTAGAAAACACAATACACAATAGAAAACAAATGAAAACAAGTGTTTCTTATTGGACAAATGCGGTAAGTCCTTCCCTGTTTCGGTATGGGGGATACCTAGTCCGTTGCACAACTGAATTCATTCAACCGAAATGTGTCTTCCGCATTTAACGTCATCAGCGTCCGGAGAGCAGTTGTTGGGGGTTAACTGCCTTGCTCAAGGGCAGAATTACCGATTTTTACCTTGTTGGCTTGGGGATTCCATCTACACAGCCATGTCTTCAGGGCGAAAAATACAGGATGCTGCCGTGTAGAGTTGTAGAGATGCCATCATCCATTATGGACGATTGGGGTTCACATGGTGTCCCTGACTGTCTCTGTTTTCCCTCCAGGTAGCATCTCTGCAGACGACATGCTGTACACAGAGAGCGACTTGGAGGAAAGCATGGACAAGATCAAGACCATCGGCATCCCTGAGGTGAAGGAGGTGGCCCGCATTAAGTTCAGGTGTTACCACACGGATCACGTCCTGGGCACAGTCATGTTTATGATAGAGATAGACCACTGTGCCACTTGGGAGCCCCAGGCTAAGGCACTGCATCTCAGTGTTAGAGGCATCACTACAGACCCTAGTTCGATCCCGGGCTGTATCACAACCGGCTGTGATTGGGAGTCCCATGGGGCGGTGCACAATTGGCCCAGCGTCGTCTGGGTTAGGGGAGGGTTTGGCCGGGGTAGGCCGTCATTGTAAATAAGAATTTGTTCTCAACTGACTTGCCTAGTTAAATAAAGGTTAAATAAAAAAAATGTAAAATAGCCGGGGTCAAAGGGAATACTTTTAGTTTAGAAAATGAGGAGAGCTTTTTCAACTTCTTCTTAAAAAGTTCTATTGATACAGGATTTCCCCTGATTTCGTCCAGTTTTATTCTTCTTGAATATCTCCTCATCTCCAGCTTGTTTTTGTAGAGGAGCCTTTATAAAGTTTAATAAACATCTCCCCAATGCATCACTTACATACAGAATGTGTTGTTTATTCTTGCCAGTAGGTGGCACCCATATGCTGGACAAATGTTCCTGTACAAGGATATTCATGTGATATTGTTCTTTACCTAACATAATGATTTGATGAGTATTGCTGTCTGTCCTCAGGAGTCCACGTATGGAACACACGTCCACGAGAAGAGGGAGGAGCGTTAGAGGTTCTACAACACGATCCATGACATTGCCAACGGAGAGGGCCGCTGTCTCATCGCCGTGTTTTCCTTGGGACGAGCCCAGGAAATGCTACTCATCCTGGGTGAGATTCTCCAACCAGTCTCCCCTTCAGCCTGCTTATAGAGTAGGGATCTTCCTCTGTTCTACATTCCCAGGCACTCTCAATCATGGAAGTGTTCATTAGGAACCAAACGACACCTGGGCTTACCCAATCAGAAACGCGCTTTAAAGCGTTTTCTGTTGCATGCTCTAATGAACACAACCCTTCTCTAATGTGTGTATTTTTGATGAGTACTGGCAGAACCACCTGGAGCTTCACAACATTCCCATCTACTTCGCATAGTCTCTGGCTGAGAGAAGTGCTGCCTACCAGACCTACATCAACGCTATGAACGACAAGATCCGCAATGCCATCAATGTCAACAACCCCTTCGTCTTCAAGCACATCAGCAACCTCAAGGTGGGTAACATTAATCAGGTGAATGTTTGGTGGCCATTTTATTAAGAACTTTTTTTTCTATTTATTAGGCACCAAATCGTAGATAACAGACTGAAATGGGGAGGAACTACCTGTACTTGTCCAATAAGAAACATTTCCTTTGCTAAAAGGTTTGCTACGGTATGCGCTAATATTTATGACCCTGCTGTCCCCCTAAGTCCATGATAACTCTGCTGTATCCCTCCCCAGAGCATGGGCCACTGTGATGACGTCAGGCCCAGTGTGGTGATGGCGTCTCCAGGTATGAGAAGAAATTCCGAAATATCCGAGGGATTTTGGGGAGAAGTACGATGTAAACACGATAAAAGCATGACATGACGGTGAGATAACGTCGGTAACAGATCACAATGAAACAATAAAGAAAATACCACAGACAAGGTTATGTCCATCAGCTTATGCAGGGTGCGTGCCACCGTGTGGGGAAAGATATAGTGTTGTGATCAAAAGGCACGAAACAAGGAACATAATTGTGTATCTTTTGTGGTTCTTCCAAATAAGAAATGTTCAGGAGGGGGCTTCTGTAGCAAAAACATTATTTTGGTTTTTGCCCTAGCACTACACAGCTGATTTCAAATAACCAGCTTATCATCAACCTGGGGGGGAGTTTGAGAAACCCTGGCCTAATGAACATGACCCCGGGCAGGTCAACTCTGGTTCTCGTTAGATCCTATTGTCGTCCTCAATATACTGGATGGGTCGACGTCAATGAGGGTATGGAACCAGAGCAGTGAACAGGGTTACCACTGCTACAGTTGTTGAAGTGTAGGGAGCGCTCTTTAGTGTTCTTAGTGAATATTCACATCACTACATAATATGGTAATTAACGGTAGCAAATACATCCTAATACAATAGTAATACGTTTTAATACAGTGGATGAGCAATATAAGGCGCCATTGAAACTATAAAACGATAGTGGCCATGGCCAGGATTTGAATATTTCTTTTTTTTTTTTTCTTAGGATAGAAATATACATGTAGAAAGATCCTGCTGATTGTCACAGTATTCATATGAAAGCATACACATGGTATCAAAAACACTTTCAGCAATTGTAATGGAGCTTTGTAAATTTTCACAGACAATTCTGTAATGGTCAGACTCCCATGAGACACCATACAAGTCTGCTTTGTAGCAGTGTGTAGCATGATGCACTACAGTACCCACAATGCTCTGTACCTTCTTGTATCCATAGTGTACAGTAGTAGCTGTAATGCTGATTCCGTCTATGGCTCAGAGGAATGAACAGTAAACATTATGCTGGTTTTATTAGTTACAACCAACCAGGCTCTCCCAACAAATGAAAGGTGGTGTCAAACATTTTTGCGTACCTTTCTATCACGACTCAAGATAAGACACAGGAGGCGGATAGTTTGATTCTCCGAATACTTATTACAACAAAGGGGGCAGGCAAAAGGCAGGTGGAGGGCAGGCAGAGGTTCGTGAACCAGGTCAGAGTCAGGCAGGTTCAGGGTCAGGAGAAGCAGAAAGATCAGAACCTGGAAGACTAGAAAACAAAAACCTGAGAACAGGAAAAACGGGAAACACGCTGGTACGACCTGACAAGACAAGACAGGTGAAACACATCAGGGTGTGACACTTTTCCATGATAAATGCGGTTCTTTCCCCAGGAGGTTATATGTTAATAATGATGAGTCAGAAAGTTAGACTCACAAATATCATACCCCCAATACATCCTAACCTCTCACCATTACAATAACAAGGGAGGTTAGCATTCCTTTCTCACTCATCATTATTCACGATTAATTCAGGTTTAGAAACACATTCTATTCATGGGGGATTTTATAGCATGTTGATATGCCAGGCTGTACAGGTCTGTGTTCAATAACCCATCAATATGACCTGCGACTTGTTATTAGTCAGGCACTACAGTTCAACCAGAAAATTCTTTAGAATAATATGCGTTCTCATTGCTCAATAGGTTTAATTTTAGCCCTGTGGGTACTTTCAACTGAATTCCCATTTTCAACTGAAGCTGCTCTCCAACTCCATATCAAACATTATATAACTGTCAGCCCACATATTCTGTCCTACACAAGTCCTGCTTGTTCTACTTTGCGGTCTGCCCTTCAGTGCTGACTGAGTGAGCATCCTCTCCCACTCTAAGTCCTCTCCTCCTCTTCAAGTCTCTCTCACTCCAATTTTCTTTCTCAGTCTCCTCTATGTTAGGAGCTCTCTCTATCGCTCTCTCCTCTCCCTCCCCTTCCCTCTCTTCTCCAGGTTCATCTCTCTGTATGTGATGGCTTTGTTAATCGCTTGGGAATCGCTTCCTTTTAGGTGGTTGTAGAATTTGACGGCTCTTTTCTGGATTTTGATAATTAGCGTGTATCGAGTAATATATCTCTGTCTCTGTCTCTGTGGTGACAGGAATGGTGAGTGCTGTAAGCAGTGCCCGTATGAGAGGGAGGGCAAAGTGTGGGATATTGTCCATATTAGGTCTCATGGAGGGACTCGCCTGCACTGCAGACGGAGGTGCAATGGTCGTCTTTGATGTGCAGTAGTCGCGGGTCACACTCCTCGCTCTGCTACACCCTGCTGTTCCCACACACACGTTGTTGTTCCTCTCCCCGGAGCCTTGTTTGTCAAGTATACTCCCTCTCCGGCCTCTAGGTCACCAGGTTTATTAGGTTTATTACGCACACCTGTCTCCATCGTTACACGCACCAGCGCCTCATCAGACTCACCTGGACTCCACCACCTCCCTGATTACCTTCCCTATATCTGTCACTCCCCTTGGTTCTTCCCTCAGGTGTTATTGTTTCTGTTGCGGTTTCATGTTAGTGCGTTGTTCGTATTGCTTGTTTTGTGTTCCGTTTATTTATTAAATATTCACTCCCTGTACTTGCGTCCCGACTCTCAGTGCACTCGTTATATTGTTCCTCAGACGCTTCACGATGGAGCGCTTACTGCAGTTGGAGAACAGGATAGAAAACAAGATCATAAGCTGTATCTGGAAAAAAAAGCACCCTATCTCCTACATAGTGCACTACTTCTGACCAGAGCACTATGGCCTAGGGTACCATTTCCTTGTTGTTGACGTGGTCTCTGCTCACAGCGATGGGGTACATGACGTATTTGCCCCCCTGCTCTTCTCTGGGGGGCACAGTAAGGGATGTTATCAGTTATGGCCCAGCTGGTGAGTAGTCACCAGGTCTGCCTCCTGAGGACGAAAACGATATGATCAAGAAAGATGAGTAAAATAGAAGTGAAATTGAGCCTTTTCAATAAGGCTCAAAATATACTGTATATTGCTTTTGGGTACATTTGGATGTTCCTCTTTTTAAAAGCTACAGGGGCTGTTTCCCATGGGACTCCCGTCATTGTAAATAAGATTTTGTTCTGAACTGATTTGGTTAAATACATTTTTTTTTATAAAAATGCCCTGTCTGGAGGTAAACAGGTGAGCCAGACACACCTTGGATGCGTTGTTTGCCATGTCCACTCTGAATAACAATGACTATTGTTATAACATGAATATTATAGCCTATTGTTATCACATGAATATTATGTAAGGGATAATCAATGAAAATTTAACCACCTAGTTTATCAAGGGAAATAATGCACACTCTAGAATGCCCTTCAAGCCAATCAGAAACGAGTATTTAAAAATGATTATAAAGCCTATTATTATAACATGATTATTATGACTATGCACTGCAATGAAAAATAAAAATAGAACTTAAATCAAGAACATCATCTGTCATCTGTCGTCTCTAGAGTGCAGTTTTATACGCAGGTTTTTGGGTGATTATTATGAATAACTCAGATGGTTAAACCTACTGCTCTTCTCATCCCAGGCATCCCTTCATGTTGAAGTGTGCGCCGCCTGTAGGTACGCGAGTGGGGCGCTTCTCAATGATGATCTACATAGGAAGACTAGAGATTGAGAATGATGGGAAGGAAGAACCAACAGTGGTGTATGACCTGACGGAGATCCAACTCAGATGGAATTGTTGTCTTTATCGTGCGTCTGATTAAATCACCACGGGAGCGTACCAGAGTTGCGGACATTCCTTTCAGTTCTTTGATACATTCTTCTGTCCTGCACCTGTTGTATAAGGAAGAACCCCTCTTCGTCTAAATTCCTACTCTACCCTGCACCTTAGAGACTGTTGTCGTGGAACACTGTTCACTTTCATGTTTACGTACTGTTTTACCCACTTCATATGTATGTACTGTATTCTAGTCATGGCTCATTCTATATAACTTCTGCTGTACACACCTTTTCATATTCCTATCCTGTCCATACACACAATTTATATATAGAAATATACACTGAGTATACAAAGCATTAGACTCTCCTAGACTGACCAGGTGAAAGCTATGATCCCTTATTGATGTCACTTGTTAAATCCACTTCAATCAGTGTAGATGAAGGGGATGAGACAGGTTAAAGAGGGATTTTAAAGCCTTGAGAAAATTGAGACATGGATGAATGCGTGAATGGGCAAGACAAAAAATGTAAGTGCCTTTGAACGGGGTATGGTAGTAGGTGCCAGGCACACCAGTTTGTGTCAAGAACGGCACCGCTGCTGGGTTTTTCATGCTCAACAGTTTCCCATGTGTATCAAGAATGGTCCACCACCCAAAGGACATCCAGCCAACTTGACAGAACTGTGGGAAGCATTGGAGTCAACATGGACCAGCATCCCTGTGGAATGCTTTGAACACCTTGTAGAGTCCATTCCCGGCGAATACAGGCTGTTCTGAGGGCAAAAGGGGAGGGGCAACTCAATATTACGATGGTTTTCTTAATGATTTGTATACTAAGTGTATGTGTGTATATATACATACATACATACATACATACATACATACAAAAGTATGTGGGCTCAAATTAGTGTACTCAGCTATTTTAGCCACACCTGTTGCTGACAGGTGTATGAAATTGAGCACAAAGCCATGCAATCTCCATAGACAAACATTGGCAGTAGAATGGCCTAACTGAAGAGCTCAGTGACTTTCAACGAGGCACCGTCATAGGATGCCACCTTTCCAACAAGTCAGAGCGGGACTGCCGAGTGCTGAAGCAAAACAAATCACTACCGGTAAAAGCAACGTCAGCACAAGAACTGTTAGTCGGGGGCTTTATGAAATGGGTTTCCATGGCCGAGTAGCCGTACACAAGCTAAGATCACCATGCGCAATGCCAAGCATCAGCTGGAGTGGCGTAAAGCTCGCCGCCATTTGGACTCTGGAGCAGTGGAAACGTGTTCTCTGGAGTGATGAATCCTGGCGGATGCCAGGAGAACGCTGCCTGCCCGAATGCATAGTGCCAACTGTTAAGTTTGGTGGAAGAGGAATAATGGTCTGGGGCTGTTTTTCATGGTTCAGGCTAGACCCCTTAGTTCCAGTGAAGGGAAATCTTAATGCTATAGCATACAATGACAATCTTTTTATTTTTACCCCTTTTTCTCCCCAATTTCGTGATATCCAATTGGTAGTTACAGTCTTGTCCCATCGCTGCAACTCCCCTATGGACTCGGGAGAGGCGAAGATCGAGACACGACCCTGCCAAGCCACACTGCTTCTTGACACACTGCTCGCTTAACCCAGATGCCAGCCGCACCAATGTGTCGGAGGAAACACCGTCGTGCTGGCGACTGAAGTCAACTTGCAGGCGCTCGGCACACCACAAGGATTCGCTAGAGAGCAATGGGACAAGGAAATTGTGCGCCGCCTCATGGGTCTCCCGGTCACGGCCGGCTGTGACACAGGTTGGGATCGAACCCGGGTCAGTGGTGACGCCTTAAGAACTTTGATGCCGTGCCTTAGACCGCTGCACCACTCGGGAGGTCATACAATGACATTCTAGACGATTCTGTGCTTCCAACTTTGTGGCAACAGTTTGGGGAAGGTCCCATGCACAAAGCGAGGTCCATACAGAAATGGTTTGTAGAGATCGGTGTGGAAGAACTTGACTTTCCTGCACAGAGCTCTGACCTCAACCCCATCAAACACCTTTGGGATGAATCGGAACGTCGACTGGGAGCCAGGCCTAATCTTGTGGCTGAATGGAAGCCCCTGCAGCAATGTTCCAACATCTAGTGGAAAGCCTTCCCAGAAGAGTGGAGGCTGTTATAGCACCAACTCCATATTTTGGAATGAGATGTTCGATGAGCAGGTGTCCACATACCTTTGGTCATGTAGTGTATATACAGTTGAAGGTTTTGGAGGAGTGGCTTCTTCCTTGCTGAGCGGCCTTAAAGGTTATGTCGACATAGGACTCGTTTTACTGTGGATATAGATACTTTTGTACCGGTTTCCTCCAGCATCTTCACAAGGTCCTTTGCTGTTGTTCTGGAATTGATTTGCACTTTTCGCACCAAAGTTCGTTCATCTCTAGGAGACAGAACGCGTCTCCTTCCTGAGCGGTATGACGGCTGCGTGGTCCAATGGTGTTTATAATTGCGTACTATTGTTTGTACAGATGAACGTGGTACCTTCAGGCGTTTGGAAATTGCTCCCAAGTATGAACCAGAAATTCTTTTCTGAGGTCTTGGATGATTTCTTTTGGTTTTCCCATAATGTCAAGCAAAGAGGCACTGAGTTTGAAGGTAGGCCTTGAAATACATCCACAGGTACACCTCCAATTGATTCAAATGATGTCAATGAGCCTATCAGAAGCTTCTAAAGCCATGACATAATTTTCTGGAATTTTCCAAGCTGTTTAAAGGCACAGTCAACTTAGTGTATATAAACTTCTGACCCACTAGAATTGTGATATAGTGAGTTATATTGTCTGTAAACAATTGTTGGAAGAATTACTTGTGTCATGCACAAAGTAGATGTCCTAATCAACTTGCCAAAACTATAGTTTGTAAACATGAAATCTGTGGAGTGGTTGAAAAATGAGTTTTAATGACTTCAACCTAAGTGTGTGTAAACTTCCGACTTCAATTGCATGCTCCCATGCCATGCCCATTATTGCTACATTGACCTGTACAATAATAAAAAGTGTTATGCAGAAAGTCTGACATACTTTTCCATTCAGATATTATTTCCAGCAGGATAACACTTTTTTTATATATAGTATTTGGCAGCTGTGCTGTGGTATGTTTGTGACCATTCCCATCTCAATCATCATAAATAACTCATGACGTGTTAAACGGAAACGGAAAATAGAGTTAGGCTACTCTCTACTCACCATATTCGGGATCTACAACCTCCGCCGGCGGTTTTGTTGCACCATAAATAAATAGAATACCTGCATATCAGGATGTATCGTTGAAACAATATGTAAAAATGAAAAAATCCATACACTGGTCAAAACACTTTTTCCACAGAATGAGTGGCATCGGGATATGATCTTCCCAAAAGCCCCCGCACACTCAGGTAACAATGTGATGAAATTGGTAGTGACAATATAACAAAACGTTCTATCCTTCGGCAACTGCAACAGATTAGAGTTCAGATTGTAAAATCAGACTTCTATTTTGGGCAAAAAATGTTCTTCTTGAAAACCAGCGCCCGCATATCCAGAAGGGGTATGAGAGAAAAAAAAAATCTGAAATTATGTGGAGATACAGTAGCCTATAACGTTAGTTCACTCTAGTTCTTATTATAGCTCAATTACAGTAACAGGACGCGGTACTCGAATATTTCCTTCGCATTGAATCTACCCGCTATCATATCCTGCTTTTACTTACGAAAAAAGGAAATTGTTCTGTTCATCTGTCGATCGGAGTTCGTTAGATATTGTAGTTTAAGTCACTGCAGCACTCGGATAAGGACAATAAAGCTTGATCAGCAGCAGAGCGATTGCTGATGGGCTGATCTATTTTTTTTTTTATGCTTGGTATTCCCATTTTAACTTCTGACATTTGTGTTTAAAATCCGAACGATAGTCCGAGGCCTAAGTAGTAGTGTGTTTATAGACCCATAATGTGAAATTACAAATTTTTACAGTCAAATATTACTTTATATTTTAGCAATTTCCTGACAATTAAATAACCTAAATTATACAGTAGCAAGCCTATTCGTTGTCTAATGAAGTACAGTATAACGTACATTAGTGGTGAACACTATTCTTGAAGTGATGGGCTTAAAAAGCCTGCTATTTTCATTCTGAAGTCCTAGTCTATTAATATGTCTGCTTTGAGGCTACTGGGACATGGTATTCCCACTGTGTGAGGATAGACTGTATGAACCTCATGCAGTCACATTTTGGGGGATTTTTATTTTACTAGGCAAATCAGTTAAGAACAATCAAAACGTGCACCCAGAACAAAGTTTGGGAAACAAATTAAAGTGAATAGGTTTAGTGCAGCACAATTGATAAACAATGCACAACGAAGTATATATTATGGCTGGTTTATAAAACACTGTCTGCTCAGAAATTATGGTTTACAAAATGTCATTTTTATTCATGTTTACATAGCTGTTACATAACATTAGGGCATTAAACATTTTCACAAGGGTGTGGGGACTACAATCAATGATTAGCAAAAACACTAGTGGTCTCAATCTCGAATGACAGATCACTGGACAAACCAAACACCTTCTTACATGTGCACAAACCTGGAAAGAAAAGTACTTAAAAAAAAAAAAAGGGACTTTCTGTATGCAATATTGGATTCCCATTCCAGTGTACATTGAAAATAATTGGCATGCATGTACTTATTCTATTATCATTCCACGTTCTTTCTAGTCGTCCTAAAGTACCACCTTTTTGTCAGACATGCTACAAAGTAACAAGGTGAATAATATAACTAGGAAGGGGTGTTTTGTAAAACTGTTGAGGGAGAGACCTTGTTACAAGAGCCCATGGATAGCACTTGCTCGGTTGACGGCCTGCATCCCAAATAGCACCCTATTCCTTTTATAGTGCACTCAGTTTGTCCACAGCCCTAGGGGCCCTGGTCAAAAGTAGTGCACTATACAGGTGACAGGGATGCAACCACTGACTGGACAGCCCCCACAGGTTCAGGTGTCAGGAGTGTTCAAGTTACCAGACTTCTATATCCCAAATGACACCCTATTATCTTTATAGTGCACTACGTTTGACTAGGGCTCTGGTCAAAAGTAGTGCATTATAAAGGAAATAGGGTGTCATTTGAGACAAACCCAATAGGTCAGGTTGGCTTTCATGGTCCAGCAGGTGTTGACAGATACCTAGCAACCGTTTTTGGAAGACCAACACACAGGGGGACAGTGGAGGCAGCCAGAATTCCTGTCAAATTTGGGTCAGCTTGACATGCCTTTCCCTCCCCACCATATGTCCAGGCTGCACGATGCTCGCTGCCTTTCAAAAAATTCAGAAAACCTCTTACTGGGGACACACGCACACATATCCTATATTGTCAGTTAATTTTTAAGTTAAGCTAATACTTCTCTACAGCAGAAACTGCACATCAGGAAGGCCAGGACAAAAACTCAGGAATGGCGATATTATTATTTAGTTAATTGAGCTTTTCTTCTTACCAAAAAGCAGAGTCGTGGTGAAAACTAAAATGATTTTAATACCCCACACACTGAAGCTCCATGGTAACAACGGGCATTCATTACTAGAATAATTTCAAGTGGAACAATAAGGAATGAATGTGTAAAAATGATTTTTTATTTTTAGGTGAGGATGGACGGGGAGCATCTCAGTTCTCTCCTCCATCTCCAGCCTCTGGCTCATCTGCTGCGTTATCAGACGTCCATAGCTGAAACACACAATAAGCATTTTCAGATATCCAAAAGACCCTGCTGGAGTCAAGTCAGACAAAATGTATGTACTCACTGTTCCGTACTCACTGTCTGCTAAATGGTAAACAGTGCAGACGGAATGTATTCAGACATTCACTTTTTCCTACTTATTTCTAAAATAGATTAAAATTTCCCCCCTCTCAATCTACACACAATATCCTATCACTAGTTTGTTGAAGCACCGTTGGCGGCGATTACAGCTTTGAGTCTTCTTGAGTATGACGCTACAAGGTTGGCACACCTGTATTTGGAGAGTTTCTCCCATTCTTCTCTGCAGATTCTCTCAAGCTCTGTCAGGTTGGATGGAGAGCGTAAGCTGCACAGCTATTTTCAGGTCTCTCCAGAGATGTTCGATCAGGTTCAAGTCCAGGCTCTGGTTGGGCCCACTCAAGGACATTCAGAGATTTGTCCCGAAGCTACTCCTGCGTTGTCTTGGCTGTGTGCTTACGGTCGTTGTCCTGTTGGAAGGTGAATCGTCGCCCCAGTCTGAGGTCCTGGGCAAGTTGTCATCAAGGATCTCTGTACTCTGCTCCGTTCTTCTTTCCCATGATCCTGACTAGTCTCCCAGTCCCTGCCTCTGAAAAACATCCCCACAGCATGATTCTGCCACCACCATGCTTCACCGTAAGGATGGTGCCTGGTTTCCTCCAGACGTGACGCTTGGCATTCAGGCCAAAGAGTTCAATCTTAGTTTCATCAGACCAGAGAATCTTGTTTCTCATGGTCTGAGAGTCCTTTAGGTTCCTTTTGGCCAACTCCAAGTGGGATGTCATGTGCCTTTTACAGAGAAGTGGCTTCCATCTGACCACTCTACCATAAAGACCTGATTGGTGGAGTGCTGCAGAGATGTTGTCCTTCTCCACTGAGGAACTCTGGAGCTGTCAGTGACCATCGGTTTCTTGGTCACCTCCCTGACCAAGGCTCTTCTCCCCCAATTTCTCAGTTTGGCTGGATGGCCAGCTCTAGGAAGAGTCTTGGTGGTTACAAACTTCTTCCATTTAAGAATGATGGAGGCCTCTGGGTTCTTGGGGACCTTCAATGCTGCATAAAGTTTTTGGTACCCTTCCCCAGATCTGTGCCTCGACACAATCCTGTCTTGGGAGCTCTACGGACAATTCCTTCGACCTCATGGCTTGGTTTTTGTTCTGACATGCACTGTCAACTGTGGGACCTTATATAGACAGGTGTGTGCCTTTCCAAATCATGTCCAATCAATTGAATTTTCCACAAGTGGACTCCAATCAAGTTGTAGAAACATCAAGGATCATCAATGGAAACAGGATGCACCGGAGTACAATTTCGAGTCTCATAGCAAAGGGTCTGAATACTTTTGTAAATAAGGCATCTGTTTTAATTTTTTATACATTTGCAAACCTCACTTTGTCATAATGTGTAGACTGATGAAACATTTATTTAATCCCATTTTAGAAAAAGGCTGTAAGAAAATGTGGAAAAAGTGAAGGGGTCTGAATACTTTCCGAATGCACTGAATATAACATACCTATGCTCCACAAATTATTTCAAAACCTTCTATCATATCTTATCATTCACAAAATGGCACTGGCTCCTGGTTGTCATTAAAACACTGAAATGAGATGCACATACACTAGACGGGTTTGCAGTCACAGTGCCTGTCGGTGAGGGATGTGTTAAATGAAGCGACCAATCCCGTGGCTCGGTGGGGGGAGGTCAGAGGATACTTACTGTGAGGTTGTCTCTAAGCAACTGCATGATGAGGGTGCTGTCTTTGTACGAGTCTTCGCTCAGCGTGTCGAGCTCAGCGATGGCATCATCGAAGGCCTGCGAATACACAAATAACAATGGTTGATATGCATATGAACAGGGAGATGAGGGAAATATTGTGAGATGAACAGGAGACGAGAGATGGCCCATAATGCAGATCTATGTGTACACTGAGGATACCAAACATTAACCAACCCCCCCCCCCCCCCCTCCCCTCCCCTCCCCTTTTGACCTCAGAACAGCCGCAATTAGTCGGGGCATGGACTGTACAAAAGGTGTCGAAAGCTTTGGTGGGATGCTGGCCCATGTTGACTCCAATGCTTCCCACAGTTGTGTCAAGTTAGCTGGATGTCCTTTGGGTGCTAGACCATTCTTGATACACACGGAAAACTGTTGAGCGTGAAAAGCCCAGCAGCGTTGCAGTTCTTGACACATTCAAACCGGTGCGCCTGGCACCTACTACCATACCCCATTCAAAAGGCACCTAATGCGTTTGTCTTGATAATTCACCCTCTGAAAGGCACACATACACAAGCCATGTCTCAAGGCTTAAAAATAAATACTTAACCGGTCTCCTACCATTCAACTACACTGATTGAAGTGGATTTCACAAGTGACATCAATAAGAGATCATAGCTTTCACCTAGATAGTCTATGTCATGGAAAGAGCAGGTGTTCTTAATGTTTTGTATATATACACACTTTGTATATAGTGCACCCCATAATCACACCCTATTCCCTATTTAGTGCACTACTTTTGACCAAAGCCACATGGGCCATTGTCAAAAGAAAGCACTATATAGGGAATATGGTGACATTTGTTTGGGCTGCTGTGTTGTCATCATCCCTACCTGTTTGGCCAGTGAGCAGGCCTTCTCTGGAGAGTTGAGGATCTCGTAGAAGAAAACAGAGAAGTTTAGGGCCAGGCCCAGGCGGATGGGATGTGTGGGCTGCATCTCCTTCTTGCTGATGTCAAATGCCTCCTGATAGGAGTCTTGAGAGTTGGATATAGTCTCTGTGGAGAGGGAGGAACCATTAAGATAACGCACCAACTCTAAAAAAAAAAATAGTCTACATCCCAAATGGCACCCTATTCCTTATATAATGCACTACTTTTCACCAAGGACCATAGGGTCAAAAGTAGTACACTATATAGGCCATTTGGGACAGAACCAGTCTCTGTTTCATTCCACATCCTTTGTAAATGTTTAATATAAAATGTCCTATTATGTCTCTCTGTAGGCCTATCCATCACTGCTGCAAATGGGGTCACTTTCCTTTCCCTGGTCTGAGCACTGGAAGCCTATCTGGAAGTGCTCCTGAAAGCTAGGCTACATGAGGTAATGGGCTTATAAAATATCCTTTGTTGAGCACCGGAGCTACATTAAGCATCATTAAGTTTGCCGACGACAGGACAGTGGTAGGCCTGATCACCGACGATGAGACAGCCTATCGGGAGGGTCAGAGACCTGGCAGTGTGGTGCCAGGACAACAACTGCTCCCTCAAAGTTAGCAAGACAAAAAGGAGCAGATCGTGGACTACAGGAAACAGAGGGCTGAGCACACCTCCATTCACATTGACGGAGCTGTAGTGGAGCAGGTCGAGAGCTTTAAGTTCATCTGTGTCCACATCACTAAGGATCTATCATGGTCCACACACACGCCAACATGGTTGTGAAGAGGGCACGACAAAGCCTCTTAACCCTCAGTAGGCTGAAAAGATTTGGCTTGGGCCCTCAGATCCTCAAAAAGTTCTACAGCTGCACCATTGAGAGCATCTTGACTGGCTGCATCACCACTTGGTATGTCAACTGCTTGGCATTAAACCACAAGGCGCTTTAGAGGGTAGTGAGTACACACCAGGCGGTGTTAGAGGAAGGCCATAAATTGTTTTTATCAGACTCCCAAGTCATAGACTGTTCTCTCTGCTACCGTACGCCACCGATGCACAAAGTCTGGAAACAACAGGATCCTGAACAGCTTCTACCCCCAAGCCATAAGACTGCTAAATATTTAGTTCAATAGATAGTCCAGGTAGTTATTTGGTTATCTGCATTGACCCTTTTAGCACTAACTTTGACTCACCACATATGCTGCATCTACAGTTTATCATCTGTCACTTTATTCCTAGTTCTATGTACACATCTACCTCAATTACATCATACCCCTGCACATTGACTCGGCTATATACACAGAGTAGCAGTACAAAGTTATCGTTACTCCTTGTATTATTATTATACTTTATTTCTATATTTTCTTTCTCTCTGCGTTGTTAGGAAAGGCCTGTAAATAAGCATTTCACTGTTAGTCTACACATATTATTTACCAAGCATGTGACAAATAAAATGTGATTTTGATTTGAATAGTGCCATGGCATTTTCTAAAGAACAACAATGTAACAAATACACCCTGGGGATGATACATGTGGAGCAAGTTGAAGTGCCTGGCATGGCTGCCAAAATAAGCTACTAACTAGGCCTATATTTCTACTGTTAAATTTGAAGCACGTGCCAGACACATCCTCCCTCCGTTGTTCAAACCCCCTCAGTCCAGGCAGTGCTGTAAAGGGAAAACCATGACAGTAATTATGTGTAGTCTTGTGTTCAGTGGCTGGCCAGGAAGGAAGGGGGAGGCAGACATAGCCCAGGCTGACTCACTGGGGGAGGGAGAGAAGGAAGGCATGGATATATGAGTGAGTGAGAGAGTGCGAGAGAGACATTGAGGGAGAGACAGAGGGAGGGAAGGAAGGCATGGATATATGAGTGAGCGAGAGAACACAGAGGTCTGAGAGAGAGAGGGTGAGACATGGGGGAGGGATGGAGAGAGACATGGGGGAGGGATGGAGAGAGTGCAAGAACCCTGCAGCAGCAGAGGGAACATTCATACAACCATCACCACATTCACAGCCCAAACTCAGCCTGCATTAAACCAACAAGCTTGCATCCCCTGGAGCGAGGGGTCTGGATGGAGCTCCAACAGCCACAGAACATTTGCTAGATGCGCTTGTTTTGAAATTAAAGCGAGAGCTGCATGTAACCACGTGTGCACATTTGTTCATATTCTTTGTTAGTTATTAGCCCAGTTATAGTGCATTTTTTGTCAGCAATGGGGGAGGGGTTGCTTCCTACAAGAGCATGTGCATTTCTAGCCATCTTTGAAAAGCAAGTCAGGTAAAGATATTTTTTTCTGTCTTAAAGGGGCAATGTTGTATTTTGAGACCGGCTTGAATAAGAATATGTAGCCAATAGGCAGAGGGTAGCATAATTTGTCTGATTCTATTTAATAATGCATTTTATGGTTTCTTGAATCAAAACATTCAGTCACCTCCTTGTCTGAAGGACAAGTGGATAAACAGGTTAATGTAAATCCCTACATTAACCTGTCTCATGGAATCTCATGGAATGTAGGCCTACATTGGCTGCTACTGTAGGTTGAATGCTAGAACAGCTATTTCCATGTTAAAATGTTATGGGATACATTTTCTCCATTGTTTTTTTTACAGATGACAGATGAAGATATCCGTTAGAAATTAAGAAAGACAGGAGATCTTAAAGCACAACCTATTAATGGTTTCAATGGCATATTAAGTTTTTATAAAATAATTCCCTCAACATTTCTATGGTGGTATTTTGGCTAGGCTACTTTGAAACAAGACAAGGTAAGGCTTCATAAAATGACAAAAACGTCCAGGTTTTCAACAATTAAGTTTATGGTAAACGGTTTCAAAATTCTGTGCACCTCCGCTCATATTCAAGAGGCAACGTCCTTCACACAGAGAATCTCATTCAGGTTTGACTCCATTTTCTGCCACCTCCCTCATGTCAGCGTCAGTTTAGAAATTAGGCTTTAGCAAATATGCATATCACCTACACATTGACATGCTTTTTTATTTAAGTACATGAAAAACAGTTTAGAATATTATTCCAATGATGGCCTCGGTGTAATTGTTAGTGATTTTTGTGTATCTACAGACACACACGTCAGAAGTTAAAATACACCTTAGCCAAATACATTAAATTCAGTTTCAAAATTCCTGACATTTAATCCTCGTAAAAATTCCCTGTCTTAGGTCAGTTAGGATCACCACTTTATTTTGAGAATGTGAAATGTCAGAATAATAGTAGAGAGAATGATTTTTCAGCTTTTATTTCATTCATCACATTCCCAGTGTGTCAGAAGTTTACATACTCAATTAGTGTTTGGAAGCGTTGCCTTTAAATTGTCCTCCTGACAGAACTGGTGTAACTGAGTCAGGTTTGTAGGCCTCCTTGCTCCCACACGCTTTTTCAGTTCTGCCCACAAATTTTCTATAGGGTTGAGGTCAAGGCTTTGTGATGGCCACTCCAATCCCTTGACTTTGTTGTCCTTAAGCCATTTTGCCACAACTTTGGAAGTATGCTTGGGGTCATTGGCCATTTGGAAGACCCATTTGCGACCAAGCTTTAACTTCCTGACTGATGTCTTGAGATGTTGCTTCAATATATCCACAATTTTCCTTCCTCATGATGCCATCTATTTTGTGAAGTGCACCAGATCCTCCTGCAGAAAAGCACCCCCACAACATGATGCTGCCACCCCCGTGCTTCAAGGTTGGGATGGTGTTCTTCGGCTTGCAAGCCTCCCCCTTTTTCCTCCAAACATAATGATGGTCATTATGGCCAAACAATCAGACCAGAGGACATTTCTCCAAAAAGTACGATCTTTGTCCCCATGTGCAGTTGCAAACCGTAGTCTGGCTTTTTAATGGCGGTTTTGGAGCAGTGGCTTCTTCCTTGCTGAGTGGCCTTTCAGGTTGTCGATATAGGACTCGTTTTACTGTGGATATAGATACTTTTGTACCAGTTTCCTCCAGCATCTTCATAAGTTCCTTTGCTGTTGTTCTGGGATTGATTTGCACTTTTCGCACCAAAGTATGTTCTTCTCTAGGAGACAGAACGCGTCTCCTTCCTGAGCGGTATGACGGCTGCGTGGTCCCATGGTGTTTACACTTTATACTATTGTTTGTACAGATGAACGTGGTACCTTCAGGCATTTGGAAATTGCTCCCAAGGATGAACCAGAATTGTGGAGGTCTACCATTTATTTTCTAAGGTCTTGGCTGATTTCTTTTGATTTTCCCATGATGTCGAGCAAAGAGGCAGTGAGTTTGAAGGTAGGCCTTGAAATACATCCACAAGTACATCTCCAATTGACTCAAATGATGTCAATTAGCCAGAAGCTTCTAAAGCCATAACATCATTTTCTGGAATTTTCCAAGCTGTTTAAAAAAAGGCACATTTAACTTACTGTATGTAAACTTCTGACCCACTGCAATTGTGATATAGTGAATTATAAGTGAAATAAATCTGTCTGTAAACAATTGTTGGAAGATTTACTTGTGTCATGCAAAGTAGATGTCCTAACCGACTTGCCAAAACTATATAGTTTGTTAACATGAAATTTGTGGAGTGGTTGAAAAATGAGTTTTAATGACTTCAACCTAAATGTACGTAAACTTCCGACTTCAACTGTACATGCGTTAATGTCGACCCTGCTATACAGGGGCCATTTGAAACTCAGACAAGATACTGTATCTGCTGTCCTCAGATAGTCTGCTCTGTAACAACCATAATTGAATTCCCTTTCATGGTCAGACTACAACCTCAAAAACCCCTGTAATCCCTTTTCTACCATTGAGTCTTTTATCCACTGAATGCCTGACTCCAGTTAAATGGGAGGGACGGACAGCGAGGCCAGTTGGAGCCAGCAGCCCAAGATGTCCTGGGAGACTGGATCCCAAATGACACAATGTTTCCAATATACTGCACTACTTTTGACCAGGGCCCATAGGACTCTGGTCAAAAGTAGTGAACCTTATAGGGAGCCATTTGGGATGTAGACGGAGACTGATCAGCGCAGAGACCCACTTACCCTTCTTGTCGTCTCCGGAGGCCACCTCAGCCAGGTACCTGTAGTAGTCTCCCTTCATCTTCAAATAGAACACTTTGCTCTCCGCATTAGGGGCATTTTCAATCAAATATTTGCTCAGCAGCCCCTGAGGGAGAAAACAGACAGGAGGAGAGTTAATATTAAATGTGACGGATTACACGCAATACTTTGGGCCCTGGTCAAAAGTAGTGTACTATATAGGGAATAGGCAGCCATAAGGGACACATCCTATCGCAACTAGCTAGATATTTCTTGACTCCTTCCATCTCATTAAAAACACCATAATCTGCCTGCCTGACTGTCTCACACAAAAACACTTGAAGGAAAAGAAAAGGGGGTTTCGTGCAACAACAAAAAAAACATGTAGTAACTTTACATCCGATGCATCATTTGATTAGTTGAGGCGCGACACCCAGAGCATCTCTTTCGATCACCATCAGTCATCCAAGCTGTACTCGATGGCTTCACCGTGACCTCAATTTGTTGTGGGTGTAACACAAAAACAGGTTGTGGTGGCAAATCACATAACACAGGTACGAAACAATGAGCACTACAGCCAGCTTCCTGCGTCAACTGAACACCCATCCACTTCCTCTTAAGGGCAAGATGCTAACAGCCAAAAGACAAAGTTCTGCCTCAAGACCACGTATGACAGGTAGCCTGGTCCCACATCAGTTTGTGCTCGTCTACTCCTTTGCGGTCATTGTCAAGTCAAACGTGTTTGACATGGCAATGAGTGACAGGGAGTTTGCATGACACGCCGGCTCTAAGAGTATGGGTAAGGTTGCCTGCTCCCTGCAGAGGCCAATAGTACCACAGATAGAACAGTGAGACATATTTCACTGGATATATAAGATGTGAAGCATCCGGTTGGCGTTTGCCACTCACTACCAAATATGGTAGTGAGAGGAAGCCCACTGGCGGGCAGCGGGAGAAGATGGAACGAGATGGACTCTGCCCACCTCCTTGCTTGTTGTGTCCACTATGACTAATTTCTCCCCCCCATTGGAAAATGACAAGTCTATCTTGGTTTAGCTAGAAAACATCGTTGGTAGTACCACACGGTGAGGAAGGATGGAAGAAACAAAGGTAGTTTAATCTGGTCCAGTGGGAGCACTGACCTGAACCCAGATAACTCTGAAAGATGCTGAGGCACAGAGATAACCCAGTGGAAGGCTTGAGTGAAGGTGATAGCAACCACAAGCTGCCGTTCATGCTGGCTCTCTAATACCCGATTATCAGCTCGGCATGGGCTGACAACTTGAGTGAGACGCATGGTGGCTTACAGGCAATTTTACACCTGCCCGTCACAGCGCTGACGTACAGGCAACTACGCCTGCCCCTCACAGCACTGACAAACAGGCAACTACACCTGCCCTACCAACTGTTCAGTGAGATGACATAATACTGCCATAGATATGGACAGCCAGAGGGGAGAGTACAGCTTAACTGCTGCTTGTTCTGAGAATCCACTTGCTTAAACACACACACGGTTTCCTATGCGTGGCAACACCAAAAACAGAGGGGCACTCCTGTATCTGCAGCAGCCACAGCACGGAGTGGCTGTGTTAGTAGCAGACTTACAGGCCAGTGAATTTTTTTTTACACCTCCCTACCGCCTCACAGACATTCAGTATGTGTCCCAAATGGCACCCTATTCCCTATATAGTGCACTACCTTTGACCAGGGCCCTATGGGTAGTGCACTATAAAAGGGAATAGGATACTATTTAAACAGAGAGACAGTGTGAGAACTGGGCCCTGCCATGTCCCCAACCCTAACACTTGGCTAACATTGTCTTTCCCTCTGCACAACACAATGTTAGCCACTGAGCAGGGCTGGGCGCATATAATGTCAGTTTACTCCGTTTCCTACTTGAGTAATCTCTCTCTCAATCTCCTCCTGCTGCTACATGCCACTAACCACACCAAGCCCCGCCCCTCAAGGAGAGAGCAGTTGCTCGACCGCAGAGTCACAAGCACTTTGACGTTCACTCTGCATGGTCAGATGGATGCATCAATGTTGGTGACATGCTGCTTTCCACAAGCGTTCTATAATTATACTATGGTGTGTGTGTGTCTTACTGTCTGCAAACTATTGTTTGCTAGTTTATTTTCTTAGCAGTGTGTTGCTAGCATTAGCCACTAATGCTAATCTATAGTTAGAACATTTACCAAGAGTGTGTGTGTATATATATATACATACACACACACACTGGGGGCCAAAGGTTTGAAATATTACTCATTCAGGGGTTTTTCTTTATTTGCACTATTTTTTACATTGTAGAATAAAAGTGAAGACATCAAAACTATGACATAACACATGGAATAATGTAGTAACCAAAAAGTGTTACACAAATCAAAATATATTTGATATATTTCAGATAATTCAAATAGCCACCTTTGCCTTGACAGCTTTGCACATGCTTGGCATTCTCTCAACCAGCTTCACCTGGAATGCTTTTCAATCAGTCTTGAAGGAGTTCCCACATATGCTGAGCACTTGTTGGCTGCTTTTCCTTCACTGCGGTCCGACTCATCCCAAACCATCTACATTTGGTTGGACAGAACGTAACTCCAAGCAGAGCAGGCAGGACCTTGCCCTAGAGACTCCAGACATGCAGCTCCAGAGACAGTACTGTTCATTTGTCTCTTTCACATTTGCTTATCAAGGTTGGCATCCCCTTGTGTACTTAGCCAGTAATACAGTAAATCCCAGGATGAGAGAAGAACAATATGAAAATCTGGATACCGTCCAACCCTACAAGCAACCACCAGAAAGTTGGACTGTATTTTACACTTTCACTGAACAATGGCAATGGCAGGTGTAGGTTGCTAGCTAGTCGGTTGTACCACGACAAAACTCCAGTATTTATCCTACAGCTTGTTCTCTCTATTTAAATAGTGAACAGGTTTTCAGCACATTTTTATAAGTCTCTTGTCTCTCTACAGCAGACATAGTAAGCAATGTCTGTACCATTAAATTTCATAGTTATCCATCATAAACATTGGTCAAGTTTGTAAGGGTTAATAAGCTTACCTACAATAATCAAGACTGAGGGCCACTGTAGAATGTAGGGCACTGGCCCAGAGGGGCCCCGTAGAGTGTAGGGCACTGGCCCAGAGGGGCCCCGTAGAGTGTAGGGCACTGGCCCAGAGGGGCCCCGTAGAGTGTAGGGCACTGGCCCAGAGGGGCCCCGTAGAGTGTAGGGCACTCTAACGGGTGGCCAGTGCAGAATTAGAGCACAGATGCAGCTCAGTCAGTGTGCGCACTAGCTCAGTGTTGAGCCTGCCACACCAAACCCTCAATGAACATCCGTCTGTCAGGGTAACAGCTTCCTATACAGGAAGTGACACGGCAGGATACTGCCATGTGTCATTTTTAAGGAGGCTTTATTGGACAGCCGTATATATAGGATATAAGGGACACATAGGATGAAGGGTGGGGACGGGAATTGGACCCTGGTATCCGGTGGGGAGGCCTGTACTCGTGGCTTGTGCCGTGAGTGTCACCCACTTGATCGCGACTCTGCACGCCATGTGTGTAGGTTAAGCCTTTGTGGACGAAAGCTTGGCTTGCGTCAATGAACACCCCCATCACAGACCAGATCAAAGGGTGTTGATAGTAGAGGACGGACCCATCTGGATTACTGGTGGTCGGCTTTAATCCACCAGAGTGATTGATCTAAGTCTGATGTACAAGAGATGCAATATAATATGGCGCTTTTCCTCCATCACAAAACATCTAGCTTATGTACACTAAGTGTGTCTGAACTGTTAAAACCACGTGCTCAGGACTAGTGCCTGTCTACCTTACTAGATGTTAAAGGTTTCAGACAGTCTGTTGAATGAAGACACTGGCACAAGTTCCCTTTTTGACAGGAAACCACTCTTCCTCTGTGTCAAGGAAGGTCATTAGGTTCTATTTCAAACTAGCCTGGCTTTTAGAACCGATTCATCCCCTTTCCTTTGGGGCCCGGGTTCTGCGTTCCAAATGACATATTCCCCATTGGCCCTGGTCAAAAGTAGTGCACTATATAGGGGATAGGTGCCATTTGGGACGAAGACCCTGATGTGGAGGAAACCTCACTGTTCGGAGGGCTAAACTGAACAATACAGCTAAGCGTCGCACAAACATCTCTTAATCCGCCAACAGCACCAATATCTCTGCCCTATTTAGAGCAGGGCGGCGACATGCATACATATATACATACATACTTCCTTCCTTGGCACAGGGTTATTGTGCTGGTTGAGTAGTAAACCAGTAGTAGAGAGTAGAGTACTACATAAACGCTGAATACAGTGAACCCATGCAATACCAATGAGACAAACTAAGTATCTCCTTTTTTAAGCATTGGGCGAGTATGCCAAGAACGCCAAACAAGCTCTGACGAAGGTTGTGAGGGCCGATACTTAAAATAAATAAACACAAGTGATACTGGCAAGCGCAGTGTGGAATTAAGAGTAAATTAGCCTTGTTTGACATTTAGCCCATAGCCTCTACACAACTTGGACGTCAAGCAGCAGTATTTGTTAAAGTGGATTAACACTAGGGGCTGTGGCACATAATCTTTGTGAGATTACAGGTAGGTGCTGTCTGTCACCATGGCCAAACCCACTCAAACCCTACAGCCAGGTGCAACAATAACCTTTACCATAGTGGCAGTAGATGGGACACCGGGAGCAAACAGGTCAGGCAGCTAACACAAATTGTGTGTCTCAAATGGCACCCTATTCCCTACAGGACTGCTTTGAAACAACAGACTGGGATGTACTCTGGGGCTCATGGGGAGGACATTGATGGATTTACAGACTGCATAACGGACTATATACATTTTTGTGTAGACAACACTGTACCCACCAGGAAGGTACGCTGTTTTCCAAATAATAAACCCTGGGTCACCAGTGACCTGAAGGCCCTGCTGAATAAGAAGATGGCCTCCAAGGAGGGGGACAGGGACAAATTGAAATGTGTCCAGAGGGATTCGATACTGTGTTTTAAGAGGTTCGATATTGGCCCTGTCCACCTCCCCTCCAGCTTCCCAGGCCACACGCCCGTCCCACCCCCACTTTGCTCACAACACCTCTGTTGAGACAATCAGCGACCCCCTCCCCACCTCCGCTCCCTCTGGACTGATCTGCAACATCCCGTCCCCTCCCCCACCTCCCAACCTGGGCTTGCTTTCACCACCAACCAAATGAAGAGAGAGCTGGAGAGACTACAGTGGAAAGCGGCGGGCCCTAAAGGCATCAGCCCAAGAGTGCTTAGGGTCTGTGCTGACCAATTGTGTGGAATACTACAGCGACACTTCAACCTTAGCCTGAGCCTGGAAAGGGTCCCTGTGCTGTGGAAAACATCCTGCATGGTCCCAGTGCCCAAGAAGGCGCACCACGCTGTCCTGAATGACTTCAGACCTGTATCACTAACATACCACATCATGAAGACCCTGGAAAAGTTAGTCCTCGCTCACCTCAGACCCCTGGTGTGTACATCACTGGACCCCCTGCAGTTCGCATACCAGCAACATCGGGGGTGGATGATGCAATCATCTACCTTCTGCAGAGGGCCTACCTTCTGCAGAGGGCCTAGTTTTTTTACTTCTCCAGTGCCTTCAACACCATTTAGCCCCTGCTACTGGGTGAAATGATGAAGAGGATGAAAGTGGAAGCACCCCTAGTCTCCTGGGTTACGGACTACCTGACCGGTAGGCCACAATTTGTGCGGCTACAGAGCTGTGTGTCAGAACGGGCAGTGAGAAACACAGGGGCCCTCCAGGGAACGGTCCGGTCCCCCTTCCTGTTCACCCTCTTTATGCGTCATCATATCTAGATGCTGTAAGATCTCCACTGGAGGCCCAGTTCAGACTGCTGCTCTGCCTCATTGATCTGGCATATCAAACTCAAGCAGACAATCAAACTAACCACCACAAGTCTGCCAAGATAAAGTAGAGCCCCTTACGTGAACATTTGCCATAGCCTTTGACTCAGAATGTCTGACTGTTCTGTTGACAACCCTAATAAAACTATTCAGTGAAATACATAAAAGAGGAAGGAAAGAGGTGCTGGCTGCCTTTACGGCCAGTGCCTGCCATGCGACACATCAATGAATGGGAACAGTAGTGGAAAGGTGAGGTCATTCCACTTCACCACTGTGGCTCAGAATCAATTGGTGCAGCCTTAATGCATAGTTTCAGATAAACGCCATAACAATAGAAGCATTGCAATGTCAAAGTCCATGAACAAGGTACTTATAGGACAGCTCCATTGTGCACTACTAGTAAAGAGATGATTGTCATACAGAGAGGGGGGGGTACCACCAGTCAACCCAAATCGCCATCTCATTCACCAAGAAATAATGGATGACAGCTTCTTTTGCTTTCAGTATCCCAAATCAAGAGGACATTGGCAATTTTATGAATCCTGTTGTGTGTTAAGCTACCATCTATCCAAGTTGGTGCCGCCCTCAGCCTCACGGAAACATACAGCGTGTTGGTGATTCTATCAATCAAGAAGCTTTTTATATCACGAGTGACCCCATTTGTTGCTTGTGCTGAGCCCCAGGCTCAGAGCTGGTTTCTTGCTGTCGTCACAGAGTGTCTGTCCTCAATTTCCAGCAGAGAGGGTGAACAAGGTAAATCAAATCTGGCTCAAAGCCAAAACATACCCACTCGCATTGGCTAGAAGAAATACATTAACTCACCAATACATCATTGCAGATATCTCGCAACTCTGTCTCCACCTTCTCCCGGTACTCCTTGACCATCTGAAGTTTCTTGTCGCTGCCCTCGGTCTTCTGCTCGATGGCGGAGATGACCCGCCATGCAGACCTCCGGGCCCCGACAACATTCTTGTAGGCGACAGAGAGAAGGTTCCTCTCCTCGCATGACAGCTCTGCACCCTTCTCCGTTACCTCCTTCATGGACGAAGCCATGTCGTCGTAACGCTCCGCCTGCTCCGCCAGCTTGGCTTTCTGAATCAGCTCAGTTTTATCCATGTTTATGTGTTGTTATCTTGTGTTCAAACTGTCGCTTGCAGTTTCAAAGAGAGTCCGAAGATAGGGGAAGGAAGGGGATAACGGTGTGGGAACAGATTGTGTATAACAATAGTTATAATCGTTGGGCAGGTGGGTGGAGGTACAGGTATGTTATCCAGACACCTGGGGAAGAAAATTAGATGATTGTTTAGGATGGTCAATGCATGCACATCTTGTAAGGCCGTTGGTTGGTTAGCTAGTTGACTGCCATTAGTTCACCTGCAACAAAAACAAGTCAATTCAATAGCTTGGTAAGAAAACAGCTAGCTGCAATACCGAACTGCCTTGGCTTGACAGCTCTTACTCCAACTAACGTTGACTGCACACAGCTTTCACTCCCAGCATCAGTCAAATCAACCCACTGGCAACTCGAGTCATGCTGAGCGAACCCAGTTCAGTGAAATCACTAGCCTGCCCGCATCCCCAATACTACAGTAACGTTACTGCTTTGGAAAACGTATGCTGCCACTTAGCTAGTTAACATTAGATAGCTATCTGCAAACGAGGCTAGCCAGATAACGTTACACCAGAGATACTTTTGAGGAGGTGGGAAACGCCATTTCAACGCCCATTGTGTTAAATGTAAAATGTGTACGTTTCCCATGTGTCGTCAATTGGCCGCACGGTGCAATTCTGAGCCCTCATTCAAGAAATGAATGGGAGTCAATTGGGCGCTAGCTCAAAAACCCAACATTAGCATGAATTTCGTGAACAAGTACAACATTGCAAATATTTTTTAGAGATGTGAGATAATTAACTTGTCCTCTGTAATATAGTATAGCTTTGGAATCACCACATTACGTAGTTTCGAGGAAAATGGGCAGGTTTTGCGACTCATTCTTACTGAGACGGGATTGCACAACTATTAGCTTAGCAACCGTGTGACGCACAATGACAACGTGATCACGATTGGTCGACAGTCTGCTGGGTGGGGCTTTATAGGTTTCTCCATACATTGCCCAATGGGATTCTTATCTCCTCCTTTCTCTAATAGCCCTGGTTATACCATAGAGAACAAGGGGACAGATGTTTCACCGGATGTATAAGTCTGAAGCATCTGGTTGGAATTTGCACTCCCAAAACAATATTGGGAGGAGAGAAAACCCAGTGGCCGACAGTGTTACGAATAGACTACACTATGTTTTGTAGATACAATGTTTTGACAGTTCCTAAAAATTGGAGTTAAGAGTTATTGCACAACAAGCACACTTCACAGAGAAGGCGTTCCCTAATGAAAATACATTCTAGAACGCGCCACGCTAACTCTTGCTTGGCTCTGCCCACCTCCTTGCTTGTTCTCTCCACTATGCTTAATTTGTTCCCATTGAAAACGACACAGGTTGAACAATCTTGGGTTAGTTATAAATATATTTGTTTATACCTTAAAAACTAGTCTGCTAGTTAGCTAAAGTAACACTTCTAATTAGTTGCTAAGTAAACTTCACTCACCACTTGGCTACCAAACGTTAGACAGAACGTAATTACAACTGATATGTTGTAATTCAAAATACTTGTTTAATAGTTCATATCAAACTGCTGCCATCTCGTTTACGTCCATATTGTATTGCCTGACAAGCTAATGTTAGTTAGCTGGCTGGACTAACCCGCGCGAGACCGAAATAATCATTTTTCTGAAGCACCACTGACTGGCAGTGGCGACCAAACGACACCGTAAACTAACTATCCATAGACGGTTGACATTTCCTTAAATTCGAACAATCGAACTTCATGTTAAATATAATTACCCACACATTAATTTCCAAGATATAATGAAAAGGCTGTTAATATATTTCCCCACCTTTAAATGGTTCCGATCCGCCACTCTGAGTAGATAGGTTATGAGGTTCTTCGGGCAGGGAAAAT
This sequence comes from Thymallus thymallus, assembly GCA_023634145.1. Lineage (NCBI taxonomy): Eukaryota > Metazoa > Chordata > Actinopteri > Salmoniformes > Salmonidae > Thymallus > Thymallus thymallus. The sequence continues at coordinate 23,235,780 of CM042411.1, read as the reverse complement.
AATCTAAGCCTTCAACAAAACCTGACCAAAGGGCGTGTCCAATAAAACCATAGCCCAATGAGAACCCGTCTTTAAGAAGGATCAACCAACAGTTCAAAAGAAGAATCAATAGGATGATAGCGCGGGGGAAGAGGGCGGGTTTTGAGGCCACGGGGTTTCCTCCAATTAAAGCAAGGGAGAAGACGTCATCATTACCATGGATATCCAACACTTTTCCTCATTACATATGCCGCGTTCCAAACAACCGGGAACTCGGAAAAATGCGAATTCAAATCATGGCTTCAGTGATCGTCTGGTCGGAAAGTCGGAGCTGTAGAAAGAGGCCGAGTTCCCGAGTTGGAATTCCGAGTTGGATGACTGTTCAAATCGATTATTCCCAGTCAGAGTTCGTTTTTTCCAAGTTCCCAGTTGTTGTGAACGCGGCAACACACATACACACACGAACACGCGAACAGCATCAGTAGGCCGCTTGTGGGTGTGGCAGGGGGAAAAGGATTGTAGGCATACATACACACAGTTTTGAAAGAACCTTTGCAGTTAACATGTAATTGATAAATTCATCCGCCTACACTGTTTTCCCAAAAGTGTGACCACCTAGGATTAAATAATAAGCTATTTAAAAGGTTTATGAATCAGTCCACTTGTTTTTTTTGCATCAGATAGATTTGCATAGGATAGATTGTCTATAGTCATCATGGGGTTAGGATATAGGGCACTGGTCAAAAGGAGTGCACTATGTAGGGAATAGGGTACCACTTCTCTTTGGCAGCTGGAAATGAACAGATGGGAATAGAATATTTAACAAAAGTAATTGTGAGCACTAAGATGTTGACTGATGATATTTAATGGGAAAATGTTTATAATCAGGCCATTATGGAGTCTGCTTACCAGACTTTTCTCACATCTTTCAATTGTGTGCTTTCCCTTAGTTAAACCACGTAAGAGAGCAACAGAAGGGTTATGGAAACCTTGGTCAAAGTAATTTTTGAAAACTGATGTAAATTCTTTGGGATACATTACGAGACATTTCCCTTCTAGGCATCAGTTTTACCCTGATGTAATAGAGGTGATGGAGGTAATTGGTAAGTTAAAGATGTCTTGCCACCAGGTCATGATGAGATTGGTGCCTCTTTGGTGAAATCAGTGTCTTCCTCAATTACTGAGCCTCTAACAAATATCTTCACCAAACCTATGCAAACTGGTATTGTTCCGAAATATTTGAAAACTGCCAAAGTTATCCCCCTCTATGAATCAGGGGATCCAAGATCTTTAAAAAAAAATTATCGCCCAATATCTGTACTACCATGTTTTTCAAAAATCTTAGAAAAATTGGTGTATAAGACAGTGTTTTAACATTTAAATCAACACTGTATTCTATATGAGCACCAATATGGTTTTCGTAAAAACTACTCCACCGATATAAGATATAAGAAATTTCCCCCTCGGGAACAATAAAGTACCTATCTATCTATCTACAGTGGGGAGAACAAGTATTTGATACACTGCCAATTTTGCAGGTTTCCCTACTTACAAAGCATGTAGAAGTCTGTAATTTTTATCATAGGTACTCTTCAACTGTGAGTGACGGAATCTAAAACAAAAATCCAGAAAATCACATTGTATGATTTTTAAGTAATTAATTTGCATTTTATTGCATGACATAAGTATTTGATACATCAGAAAAGCAGAACTTAATATTTGGTACAGAAACCTTTGTTTGCAATTACAGAGATCATAAGTTTCCTGTAGTTCTTGACCAGGTTTGCACACACTGCAGCAGGAATTTTGGCCCACTCCTCCATACAGATCCTTCAGGTTTCGGGGCTGTCGCTGGGCAATACGGACTTTCAGCTCCCTCCAAAGATTTTCTATTGGGTTCAGGTCTTGAGACTGGCTAGGCCACTCCAGGACCTTGAGATGCTTCTTACGGAGCAACTCCTTAGTTGCCCTGGCTGTGTATTGCGGGTCGTTGTCATGCTGGATGACCCAGCCACGACCAATCTTCAATGCTCTTACTGAGGGAAGGAGGTTGTTGGCCAAGATCTCGCAATACATGGCCCCATCCATCCTCCCCTCAATACGGTGCAGTCGTCCTGTCCCCTTTGCAGAAAAGCATCCCCAAAGAATGATGTTTCCACCTCCATGCTTCACGGTTGGGATGGTGTTCTTGGGGTTGTACTCATCCTTCATCTTCCTCCAAAACACGGCGAGTGGAGTTTAGACCAAAAAGCTCTATTTTTGTCTCATCAGACCACATGACCTTCTCCCATTCCTCCTCTGGATCATCCAGACGGTCATTGGCAAACTTTAGACGGGCCTGGACATGCGCTGGCTTGAGCAGGGGGACCTTGCGTGCGCTGCAGGATTTTAATCCATGACGGCGTAGTGTGTTACTAATGGTTTTCTTTGAGACTGTGGTCCCAGCTCTCTTCAGGTCATTGACCAGGTCCTGCCGTGTAGTTCTGGGCTGATCCCTCACCTTCCTCATGGTCATTGATGCCCCACGAGGTGAGATCTTGCATGGTGCCCCTGACCGAGGGAGATTGACCGTCATCTTGAACTTCTTCCATTTTCTAATAATTGCGCCAACAGTTGTTGCCTTCTCACCAAGCTGCTTGCCTATTGTCCTGTAGCCCATCCCAGCCTTGTGCAGGTCTACAATTTTATCTCTGATGTCCTTACACAGCTCTCTGGTCTTGGCCATTGTGGAGAGGTTGGAGTCTGTTTGATTGAGTGTGTGGACAGGTGTCTTTTATACAGGTAACGAGTTCAAACAGGTGCAGTTAATACAGGTAATGAGTGGAGAACAGGAGGGCTTCTTAAAGAAAAACTAACAGGTGTCAGGCTCTGGCCATAGAGAAGCTTTGCTTCTCTATATTTCTATGGTCAGAGTCTGGCAGATCTATTATTTCTACGTCTGTGTGGTGTTGTGTGTGGGATCCCTAATTAGAGGCAGCTGCTAGGCATTACCTCTAATTAGGGATCTTACTTATATGTCTGTGTTCCACTCCGTTGGCGTGGTTCATTGTTATGTTATGTCCCGTGTTCGTGCTACGTGTGTTTGTTATATTCATTTGTTATATTTGTATAGTTCGATAGTTCATTAAATAAAGATGTCGAACTATGGATACGCTGCGCCTTGGTCTCTCTACACACCCGAACGTGACAGAATGAACCACCACCCGACCAAGCAGCGTTATACGGGAGCAACGGAGAGGAAGAAAGGAAGACAGCGGCGTTCTAGAGGTAATGGAGCCCGTAGTCAACCCCAGGAAAATTTCGGGGGGGGGCTATGGGGATGATCTGGCAAGGAGGAGGACGCGCCAGTACCACTCTCCATGTGGGATTCGCTGTGCCCTAAATATAAATGGGGGGCGCAAAGTGTTGAAGAGGAGGAGTATTTGGAGAGACATTTTGGAGACGTGTTGGAGGAAATGTGGGAGATAGCGGAGGAAGTAGAACGGGAAATGTCGGAGTGGAATGATCCGTGTCCAGTCGCCTACTCCACTCCCATGAAAGAGCAGTCCGCTTTACCGGTACCCAGTCGGGGTCCGGCCGTCTGCTCTACCCCAATGCCAGAGCAGTCCGCTCCACCGGTGCCCAGTCTGGGTCCGGCCGTCTGCTACACTCCAGTGCGCCTCTCCAGTCCGGTACGTCATGTGCCTGCTCCTCGCACTCGCCCTGAGGTGCGTGTCACCAGTCCGGTGCCATCAGTGCCGACTCCACGCACCAAGCCTCCAGTGCGCCTCTCCAATCCGGTACGTCAGGTGCCTGCTCCCCGCACTCGCCCTGAAGCGCGTGTTATTAGTCATGTGCCACCAGTGCCGACTCCACGCACCAGGCTTCCAGTGCGCCTCCCCAGTCCGGTACGTCCCGTGCCGACTCCCCGCACTCAACCTCCAGTGCGTGTGCCTAGCCAGGTTCCTCCAGTTCCGGCTTCACGCACCAGGCCTCCAGTGCGCCTCCCCAGTCCGGTACGTCCCGTGCCGACTCCCCGCACTCGACCTCCAGTGCGTGTGCCCAGCCAGGTTCCTCCAGTGCCAGCTCCACGCACCAGGCCTCCAGTGCGCCTCTACAGTCCGGTACGTCCCGTGCCGACTCCCCGCACTCGACCTCCAGTGTGTGTGCCCAGCCAGGTTCCTCCAGTGCCAGCTCCACGCACCAGGCCTCCAGTGCGCCTCTACAGTCCGGTACGTCCCGTGCCGACTCCCCGCACTCGACCTCCAGTGCGTGTGCCCAGCCAGGTGCCTCCAGTGCCAGCTCCACGCATCAGACCGTCGGTGCGCCTCGACATCCCGGAGCCTCTCGTGATGATCGACAGCCCGGAGCCTCCCGTGATGGTCGACAGCCCGGAGCCTCCCGTGATGGTCGACAGCCCGGAGCCTCCCGTGATGGTCGACAGCCCGGAGCCTCCCGTGATGGTCGACAGCCCGGAGCCTCCCGTGATGGTCGACAGCCCGGAGCCTCCCGTGATGGTCGACAGCCCGGAGCCTCCCGTGATGCTCGACAGCCCGGAGCCTCCCGTGACGATCGACAGCCCGGAGCCTCCCGTGACGATCGACAGCCCGGAGCCTCCCGTGACGATCGACAGCCCGGAACCTTCCGTGACGATCGACAGCCCGGAACCTTCCGTGACGATCGACAGCCCGGAACCTTCCGTGACGATCGACAGCCCGGAACCTTCCGTGACGATCGACAGCCCGGAACCTTCCGTGACGATCGACAGCCCGGAACCTTCCGTGACGATCGACAGCCCGGAGCCTCCCGTGACGATTATATGGCCGGAGTCGCCTGCCACACCGGTGCTCAGTCCTGGCCCGGTTATTTGCCCCGCTCCATGGCCTGAACCTTTTCCCCCACCATTGTTGTTTCCAGGACCGGTGGGTTGCCCCTTTACATGGCCGGAGTCGCCTGCCACACCGGTGCCCAGTCCTGGCCCGGTTATTTGCCCCTCTCCATGGCCTGAGCCTTTTGCCCCACCATGATCATTTCCAGGACTAGTGGGTTGCCCCTTTAAATGGCCTGAGTCACCAGCCACACCAGGGCCTAGTCCGGGCCCAGTAGAAATAGGGAGGAAGATATCTACTTCGCCGGGGCCGGAACCGCCACCTGCGATAGATTGTGTGATGTTTTTTCCTCCCTGACCCTTCCCTCATGTTTTTGTGTTTGTTTTCTTGCGGCCGGGAGTCCGCGCCTTTGGGGGGGGGTACTGTCAGGCTCTGGCCATAGAGAAGCTTTGCTTCTCTATATTTCTATGGTCAGAGTCTGGCAGATCTATTATTTCTACGTCTGTGTGGTGTTGTGTGTGGGATCCCTAATTAGAGGCAGCTGCTAGGCATTACCTCTAATTAGGGATCTTACTTATATGTCTGTGTTCCACTCCGTTGGCGTGGTTCATTGTTATGTTATGTCCCGTGTTCGTGCTACGTGTGTTTGTTATATTCATTTGTTATATTTGTATAGTTCGATAGTTCATTAAATAAAGATGTCGAACTATGGATACGCTGCGCCTTGGTCTCTCTACACACCCGAACGTGACAACAGGTCTGTGAAAGACGGAATTCTTACTGGTTGGTAGGTGATCAAATACTTATGTCATGCAATAAAATGCAAATGAATTATTTAAAAATCATACAATGTGTTTTTCTGGATTTTTGTTTTAGATTCCGTCTCTCACAGTTGAAGTGTACCTATGATAAAAATTACAGACCTCTACATGCTTTGTAAGTAGGAAAACCTGCAAAATCGGCAGTGTATCAAACACTTGTTCTCCCCACTGTATCTATCTATCTATCTATCTATCTATCTATCTATCTATCTATCTATCTATCTATCTATCTATCTATCTATCTATCTATCTATCTATCTATCTATCTATCTATCTATCTATCTATCTATCTATCTATCTATGGCTGTTTTGCAACTTGTGGATAAACTCTTTACAGCTCTTAACAACAATGAATATGCTCTTGGCATCTTTGTAGATTTATCCAAAGCGTTTGACACGGTTGATCATAAAATATTACTTTCTAAATTGCATTATTACGGTTTTATGATTATTCATGTAATTGGTTATATAGTTATGTTTATGAAATACCTTCTTTATGAATTACCTTCTACTGTACTTCCCATTATCTTTGCTGATGACACCAATTACATTTCATCACACAATAATTTTGATTCACTAATTAATGAAGCCAACTCAGGTATGGACACATTTTCTGAAGATAAACAAATGATCATTAAATGTTAAAACAATTCAACTTTATTGTATTCACTAGTAAGAACAAGAAATATAAAAAAATATATACATTAAAAAAAGAGCCAGAATCTCAATTGGTGGGAATTAAATGGAACAAAGTCAACATCCACTCCTATGAGTTCTAATTGATGAAAATTTATCCTGGAAAGATCATATTCAATTTGTCTGTAGCAAAGTGAGGAAATATGTTGGTATCATCAGAAAGATGAGTGGTTTGGTTCACCAGGGTTGCTTCCTAACTCTATACGATAGTTTAATTTACCCATATCTCATTTACTGTAATATTGTCTGGGCCAGTGCATATGCCTCCCTACACAAGTTATTTATCATACAAAATACATTTGCAAGACTAGCCACCTCCTCTAATTACCTGGCTCCATCTGCACCTTTGTTTAAGAAACTCAATATCTTGTTTATTTACGACATTAATGTACACCAATTATGCACTTGTATCTACAAATACTTATACCTCTCAGACAGTTTACCTAAATCCTTCAATGGATTCTTCCAGGTTAATTCTAAAATCCACGTCTGCACTTTGCATAGTCAATTCTCTATCAGATACAGAGGTACCGTACTCTGGAATTCTTATCTGCCAAAACCTCATCATCCCTCAATAACTTCAAGCAAAGATTGGGGGTCAGCCTGATGAACCAAACTACCCAATAATCCCCTCCATGTAGCCTAACTCTCCCACTCACACACAAACCCATGCACACATACACACATAATCAAACATATTTTTCTTGTATACTGAGTATATCATGTACAATTATAATTAATATGCTTTGTTTAACTGATTGAACAGTTACATTAGTGCTGTGGTTTTCATATCAGCCCTTTTGGGCTTCCTACCTCACCTGCACACCGTTTTTACCAGTTTTTGTAATGTTTTGTCTTTGAGACGCACATGTAGATCTCTAATGGCTGAGGAATTTATCTATCAGCATAATGTACTGTTTTACTTTGAAAAGAGTCAGAGCTGCAGACAGACAGACAGAAAGATAAACAGACCAACTGTCCCTGCAGCACTGCATGGTGATAGCTAGATACCGCATCCCAAATGGCACCCTATCCTCCCTATATAGTGCACTATATGGAATAGGGTGCCATTAGTGAAACAGGCCCCCCACTTCCCTTTCTTAGCAGTACAGAGGTAAAATCCCTCTGCAACTCTTAATGGGTATCATATCCTCATGAAACAAATATGTCACTACGTGAACAATATTGAATACAGGGATGCTGTATGACTTGTTGAGCGTGTGTGTGTGCAAGTGACATGAAATATTGAAGTAAACAAACTAGTTTTAATTAAATTATTTATTTCTTTGCTTGTAAAGCTACAATGTAACTTTTTGGCAACCCAACCAAATTCACATAGAACTATTATTTATAGATCTGTCATTCTCATGGAAAGCAAGTCTTAGAAGCTGTAGATCTGTTCTATGTGATCTATTTCTATTCCTCTTGTTTTTACGTTTCGTTTTTTCTTCTTTTACTTTCGTTTTTTTACACCAGCTTCAAACAGCTGAAAATACAATATTTGTGGTTCCCTACACTGAATTGCTTGTTTTGTCACATAAACTGAAAATAGGCAAACTATTTGAATTTTAGCAACCAGGAAATGGTGGAGCGATTTCTGGATGTTGCACCTTTACTATACTATTTTCATGATGACTTTTGTAAGCTTAAATAAAGGACAAATTAAATGTGCATTTATACATGTCTAGGATGCAATCATTCTGGATGGTAGAGCCTGGATCCAGTGGTAGGCTCCAGCTCCATTCCCCCATCATTTAACCTTTATTTAACTAGGCAAGTCAGTTAAGAACAAATTCTTATTTACAATGACGGCCTACACTGGCCAAACTCAGACAATTGTGAGCTGCCCTATTGTCAGGCTCTGGCCATAGGGAGCCCTTTGGCTCCTCTAGATAGCCAGGGTCAGAGCCTGACAGATCTAGGTCCCTAGATCTAGGTTTTATGTTTTGTGTTGAATCCCCAATTAGAGACAGCTGCGAAGCGTTGTCTCTGATTGGGGATTCTATTTAAGTTGTTCTGTCCCACACCTGGGTGTGGGTCATTATCAGATATATCGCTATGTCACAGTGAAAGTAAGTACGTTTCCGTTTTTGTGATTGAATCGTAAGTTTTGTTTGTATAGTTCGTACATTTCAGTAGTAAATAAAACTGTGTCGAACTATCGCTGCGCTGCTCCTTGGTCTCTCTCTGCACTCACTCGTGACACCTATGGGACTCCCAATCACAGCCAGTTGTGATACAGTTTGGATTTGAACCAGGTTGTCTGTAGTGGTTGTCTCTAGCACTGAGATGCAGTGTCTTAGACCACTGCGCCACTTGGGAGCCCTGTCTTGCAGGGAGACTGTGGAGACGGAGCCCAGTGTCTGTCATGGAGACGGTGTCACACAGTGAGAAAGGAGGAGTAATGGGGAAGCCCAGCCGATATTCTCTGCATGTGTCCCAAATGGCAACCTATTCCCTGTGCAATACTTTTGACCAGGGCCCATAGAAGGGGGTTGGAGGCAGTGGCGTGTATTCACGGATGCCAAGGGAAGTGTTTTACCAATAAAACAATAAAAAAACATAACATAATTTATCTTTAGTCTCCCTGTGTTTCATAATTTTCCTTCAATTCGCAAGAGGCTGAATGTATTTCACAGGCGAAAGCATCCGAGCGAGCGAAACAGCTCCCCTCTGTCTCTCTACGCGTAGGCCATCTATCTGATGCTGTCTGGTCCAAACGAGTATGACATTGTTGCCACCAATAGCATTGAAGGCAAGGGAAGCCAGCAATTATTTGGCCTCTATTGTTAAAAAAAGTTGAACAAATTTGCTAATCAGCGTTGAGCTAAACTGAGTAAGCTCAACTGTGAATGGTCCTGGCTCACCCAAATAAAGCGTCAAGGGAAACCAGTTTGGAAACCAATGTCATACTCCAATCAAATCCCATTGTGAGCATACTGTACGTCATTGATAGAAAAACTTGAATTGTTTAATCTCATTGGGTTGTTGTCCTCCGGTGGCTAGCTAGCTACACACACATACATGCACACACATACATGCACACACACACGCATGCACAAACACGCGCACACGCACACAGAAATCAGAACCATGGACAGCCACATCATATTTAGCTGAAGTTGATTGGACTAAATTGTTTTTGGTATCTTCAGAGGTGATTTGATGATGTTGAAATGGTGCTGAATAGTGGAGACTGCTGCTGTTTTCTTTGCGACTGGCGGTAACTCTGTGGTTCTAAATTAATAGTTGTTTAGTGGTTCGAGAATGTCAGAAACATTAACTTGCTTGAGCATGCTGTAGGTCATGTAACTGTCTGTTATATGCAATATGCTTTGTGGACTTCACTGGACAGAAGTTGCACTCCGGTTTTGTGATAAAACAAAGGTGTGGTTCTGACAATGTGTCTTCATATTGTCTCGGCCTATATATCATGGTCGCAAGGCATATTATTATTACTTATAGAGCAAACAACGCAATTATCACAACATGTAGGTTGTAATATGGGGGGTGGGGGGGCTTGGCTTCCCCAGTGATTTTACCCACGCACCACTACTGGTTAGAGGTAGAATTCCCTATCCCTCAGAAGACCACATCCAGAAGACACAGACAACCTTTCATCTCCCAGTGAAGGCCAAAGCTTTTATATGTGTATCTACGACAGAAGACATCGATGCCATGAAACCCCTGTAGTTGTGTCATCCAGGAAAAAACCCATTCTGCAAATACCACAGGAGAATTGAGTTTAAGTGTGAACTCTTCCAAATGTGGCACTTTGAGTCGCCTCAGGAGATTTGATTTATGCGCACTTTGACTTTACTCGTTACATGCACCCAATCAGTCAGTCAATGTCAACGGTGTGTTTTCAAAAAGCAAGACACAGAGTAATCTGTGTACTAGCACAAAACAAATCACATGAAACAAGGAAAGAGGTGTCTCCTGTTGTGCTGTATAATGACGGTGTTACACAGGTTTTAAGAATGGGCAAGTCTGGGCGTATGCATGGTGAGGTAAAGCTGAACAGTGAATAGACAGGGGAGATGGAGCTGTATGTGTGGAACTAGAAGGAAGCATTATCTGACCTTTTTACTACTTTGTGGTTGGCCACGCCCTCCATTATTAGGAAAGCTTTGATGAAAACTTTGGAGAGGGTTTATTGGTCTGTAAAATGTTATATTGCTGATAGTTAGAACAATGGTGTGATTCTCTCTGTAGCAGAGTTAGTTACCTATGGATCAGATTCTGGAAGTCTGGAATGTTCTCCTGAGCTGTAATCCCATCCCTATATGCCAGAGGCAGAATGATACATTTTTTTTGTCCTTGCTAAATCTTTTATTTCATACTCCTCAGAGAAATGTGTGACTCTCACAGATGTCAACCTAACCCAGGGAAAGCTATGGGGCTTTGTATCTGAAGCTAATTCAATGTTTGTGTTTTTTTTGTGTGCTTTTTTTTGTGTGCAAATGAGTCACTGAGAACAACAGCAACACTGTACTGTCCATTAGTCACCATCCTCTCATTTACGTATGAGCCATTCTCAGTCAGCATCCTCACCCACCTCATTAGACAAACAGTTCAGTGACACATTAATGTGTCAAAGAGGTGCCATGGGTTCAACGACTGCAGCCCAGGCTTTATCTCAGAGGATTTCTGATACACTGCACCAGCTCTAGAGGGAGAGGAAAGAGAGAGGGATATAGCGAGGACAAGTGAAAAAGAACGGGACAGAGAGAGAAAAAAGAGACCCGGTGTGGGTAACGGTAACAGCCACAGCCATCTGAGTGTGTGTGTGTGTGTGTGGGGGGGGGTCAACAGCAGGGCGTGGAGGGAGGAGAGGCGAAGTACTATGGCTAGAGGTAAGAGTAGTCATTACACACTCTCTGGATTCCAGCTGGAACAGTGACACAGACACTGCTTTGTCAGGAGTCTCTCTCTCTCTGTGTGTGTGTGTGTGTGTGTGTGTGTGTGTGTGTGTGTGTGTGTGTGTGTGTGTGTGTGTGTGTGTGTGTGTGTGTGTGTGTGTGTGTGTGTGTGAGAGAGAGAGTAAAGAGGTAGCCAGGGAGTGGCTCTGCCCCTGCCAGATGCCAATAACCTCCACCCCCACACTCCTTCTAATACACACCCATCCCGCTTCTCTTCCCACCAGCAAAGTAGATCACGCGTAAGGCTTGAGCTGTGGAGCGGCATTATGTAACAGGCATTCTTTCAGAAGAGAGAGAGAAAAAAAGCCTTTGGGCGTTGTCTGGTCTCCTGAAACCTGCCTGAAAACCGGCCTCACTAACTCAGCCTGAGCAGTGAGTACCAACCCCCACTCTACCTTCCCTCCTCAACCCCACACTCCCTGTTTGCTACTGCTGTGCCCTGTAGTGCAGTCAGCATGGCATTGGAACACACAGCCCTACTTACGTCCTCCTGACTGTCCCAAAAGCACCATATTTAGAGGGTACATTGATTGTGGTGAGCTGTGATTACACAGGCATGGTTTTATCCATGTACTCCTTCCTCCTTCCTCCACAACAATGCCAAAAACAAAATATATACAAATGGGAAAGTCAAATTTTGCACCAAGCTCGAGTGACATTTCTAAAATCATTATAATTTTATTGCAGTTTCATCACTCACATTTGGATGCTCGGCAGTACTGGAACTAAAGATCTGTGGTATTGCTCTGCTCGGCGGTGCTGGAACTAAAGATATGTGGTGTTGCTCTGCTCGGCGGTGCTGGAACTCTAAAGATCTGTGGTATTGCTCTGCTCGGCGGTACTGGAACTAAAGATCTGTGGTATTGCTCTGCTCGGTGGTGCAGGAACTCTAACGATCTGTGGTATTGCTCTGCTCGGCGGTACTGGAACTAAAGATCTGTGGTATTTCTCTGCTCGGCGGTACTGGAACTAATTCCCCAACACAATTAGTGAGTTTTTCAAAAAAAATTCTCTACTCTTGAAATTGAGAAAGAAAACGTTTTTAACAAAGCTTAAGGGACTTTAATGTCATTTCCAGCTCAGTGAATTTCACACTCGTGATGAGTTAACCTTGAAATGCTGAGTCATCATGGTGCTCCAGAGGTAGCTAGCGTTACATGGGGCTTCAGTCCCCACATGTAGGCAGACATCACTCAGCCATGTCTCAGGCTTAGTCATACCTTCTAGACCAGACCACCTTCCCACCAGGCAGCCTGGGGCCTGAGTGACATGGAGGCTGAAGCTGACCCTGAGCACTTGATTTGAGATCTGAGAGACTTTTACCTTCTAAAGGACAAGACATACCATATCAAACGTTATGCTGTGCGCAGTATAAGGAAAGGGGGGATACTAGTCAGTTGTACAACTGAATGCATTCAACTGAAATGTGTCTTCCACATTTAACCCAACCACTCTGAATCAGAGAGGTGCTGAGGGCTGCCTTATTTGACATCCATGTCTTCAGTGCCCAGGGAACAGTAGGTTAACTGCCTTGTTCAGGGGCAGAACGACAGATTTTTACCTTGTCAGCTCAGGTATTCAAAGCAGCAACCTTTCAGTTACTGACCCATCGCTCTTACCCTCCAGGCCACCTGCCGCCCTAATAGTATATCACCTGCCAGTTGTGTACTGTGGTGATTCAACATGTAGAATCTTTGGGAAATTAACAGAAAATGATAGCCGATGATCTGTGGTCAGAGGTGATCGGACGTCCACCCACTGCGCCCAGCTGACATTCGTTATGGTAAGTCTTGTCCATAATAGTTATGGTTAGTATTGTCCATCAGCATTGGTAGAGATCAAGTTGAGTGGGCATTTTACACATTGTTCCCCTCAGTCAGATGCTGAACAAAGCATAGAAATACATATGAAGAGTTTGATTCCAAAACGCTATACAGTGGGGCAAAAAAGTATTTAGTCAGCTACCAATTGTGCAAGTTCTCCCACTTAAAAAGATGAGAGAGGCCTGTAATTTCATCATAGGACACACCTGAACTATGAGAGACAAAATTAGAAAATAAAATCCAGAAAATCACATTGTAGGATTTTTAATGAATTTATTATGGTGGAAAATAAGTATTTGGTCAATAACAAAAGTTTATCTCAATACTTTGTTATATCCCTTTGTTGGCAATGACAGAGGTCAAACATTTTCTGTAAGTCTTCACAAGGTTTTCACACACTGTTGCTGGTATTTTGGCCCATTCCTCCATGCAGATCTCCTCTAGAGCAGTGATGTTTCGGGGCTGTCGCTGGGCAACATGGACTTTCAACTCCCTCCAAAGATTTTCTATGGGGTTGAGATCTGGAGACTGGCTAGGCCACTCCAGGACCTTGAAATGCTTCTTACGAAGCCACTCCTTCATTGCCCGGGCGGTGTGTTTGGGATCATTGTCATGCTGAAAGACCCAGCCACGTTTCAGCTTCAATGCCCTTGCTGATGGAAGGAGGTTTTCATTCTTTCCTTTACACGGATCAGTCGTCCTGGTCCCTTTGCAGAAAAACAGCCCCAAAGCATGATGTTTTCACCCCCATGCTTCACAGTAGGTATGGTGTTCTTTGGATGCAACTCAGCATTCTTTCTCCTCCAAACACGACGAGTTGAGTTTTTACCAAAAAGTTATATTTTGGTTTCATCTGACCATATGACATTCTCCCAATCCTCTTCTGGATCATCCAAATGCTCTCTAGCAAACTTCAGACGGGCCTGGACATGTACTGGCTTAAGCAGGGGGACACATCTGGCACTGCAGGATTTGAGTCCCTGGCGGCGTAGTGTGTTACTGATGGTAGCCTTTGTTACTTTGGTCCCAGCTCTCTGCAGATCATTCACTAGGTCCCCCCGTGTGGTTCTGGGATTTTTGCTCACCGTTCTTGTGATCATTTTGACCCAACAGGGTGAGATCTTGCGTGGAGCCCCAGATCGAGGGAGATTATCAGTGGTCTTGTATGTCTTCCATTTCCTAATAATTGCTCCCACAGTTGAATTCTTCACACCAAGCTGCTTACCTATTGCAGTTTCAGTCTTCCCAGCCTGGTGCAAGGTCTACAATTTTGTTTCTGGTGTCCTTTGGTCTTGGCCATAGTGGAGTTTGGAGTGTGACTGTTTGAGGTTGTGGACAGGTGTCTTTTATACTGATAACAAGTTCAAACAGGTGCCATTAATACAGGTAACGAGTGGAGGACAGAGGAGCCTCTTAAAGAAGAAGTTACAGGTCTGTGAGAGCCAGAAATCTTGCTTGTTTGTAGGTGACCAAATACTTATTTTCCACCATAATTTGCAAATAAATTCATAAAAAATCCTACAATGTGATTTTCTGGATTTGTTTTTCTCATTTTGTCTCTCATAGTTGAAGTGTACCTATGATGAAAACTACAGGCCTCTCTCATCTTTTTAAGTGGGAGAACTTGCACAATTGGTGGCTGACTAAATACTTTTTTGCCACACTGTATATACATTTTCAGAAATGTTAATAAATAAGCTTTTATTGTTTAAAGAACTTATAAAATAGATTGGTGTTCAATGACAGACATGTTTTTCTTTGAAATCTATCACTTGATTTCATTTCAGAGAGACAAATAATCAGGTTTTGTAGCAAAACTCTATATATCTGCCTCATTCTCAGATAAATAAGTAGTACTGCTAGGTTTTACACAGTAAAATGTAATAGATATCAACATTTTTTATGTCAGGTTCTAGTATCTGATAAGGGTCTGTACTGGGGCCCATTCCATCCAGGTATTTTGCTTGCGTGTGTGTTGATGTATGGCTGGATGCATCCTGAGATTGTTGAATCAAATCAACCAAATCTATCAAATCTCAGAAGAGGACAGCCTCCCAATTTGGGATGCTGCAGAAGACAGCAGAACCTATCTATTATTTGAGGGCGGAAGAGTAGAACTTATGGGCGATGTTTGAAGCACTGGCCAAGGTAGCTTTTTGGAAGTGGTTTAATATACCTTGCAGTATAATGCTGAGTCATGTATAATCGCCTTCGTTTCTGAGACTGTTAATATACTAGTTTGTCACCATGCAGAGCCAGTATAATCTAAATGCTAAGTTAATTGGAGGATAAGTTAATTGTGGTGTTCTCTCTCTGAAGCCGCATCTGACAGAACCTCGCTGGGTCATTGTTTTTCAACACGTTTCTCATGTCTCATTGCACCACAAATTAATTTCCTATATCTATTTCATCTGTCTGGGTGCTCACTGCACCACATATTGATCTTCCATTGATCTATTTCATCTGTCTGGGTGCTCACTGCACCACATATTGATTTCCAATTGATCTATATTATCTGTCTGGGTGGAAATATTGTGTACCACTATAGAGAAAGTTGGTCTGTAACAGAATATTCCACCTTACGATGTCTGGAATTGTGATATCCATGCAATCAAAAGGGGTTGCAGCCTGCTATATGGAGTGAATTTATTGCGACCAGAAATTGTGTCAGAATATAATAATTTAGAATTTGTAGCCTCATAATGGATCTTTATCACTTTCAAAGTCAATATCACAGTGGAAGTGGTTCTTCCGGTGCTGTTGTCAGCCCAAAATCCCACCAAGGCATGCAACCCAACCCGTGGACCCGCACACACGCACACACACGCACACACACACGCACACTTCCCCAATGCTGTTCATGAGCAGATGAGTGTGAATTTGGTCCATTGGTCCAGTGAGAGGAGAGCTGAGAGTGTCTCCAGGCACAGTGACTGTGTGTGTGTGCGTGCGTGCGTGCGTGCGTGCGTGCGTGCGTGCGTGCGTGCGCGCGCGCACGCGTGTGTGGTGTGCCGTCCACTTGGCAGCGGTCCACAGCCCTTAAGTCCTGAGAGCGTTGGGCCACGGCCCTGTCATCACCCACAGCACCCTTATGGAAACCTGCAAAGGCTAAACCGGGCTAAACACAGTGCTTAGTGGTAAACCGGGCTAAACACAGTGCTTAGTGGTAAACCAGGCAAAACACAGTTCTTAGTGCTCGCTGTGATTAAATATTAATCAATTCAACCCTCTGGAAGAAATGCACTGAGCTTAAAAAGCTCAGGGTTATTTGGGAGGGAATCCCTGACATTATTTTCTTCAGATGCTAATGTTGTAGCCTGGTTGAACCATCCTGATCTCAGAGCTTACATTTTGTCTCACACAGGGGTTTAGTCAGGACGATGGATCAGGCTACTAACGGGGATGAGATACCAACATATTGTTTTCTTGGATGAAGCAGCCTGCTGCTGTTTTATAAATGGTTTACAGTACAACACTTTTTTCTATGTAATGGCATAGAAAACAACAACAGGGGAAATAGCTTGTTAATTAAAAAGACTGTCAGACAAGCTGCAGGTGTCAGACAAGCTTCCAGACAACTGTCTGACTGGGTGATTTGAGGAGTTCTTCCTCAACGGTGCAGCGAGTCCAGTGCCCCTAGACAGCGCCAGACATCAAAGTGATTTCTCCTCCAAGTGCTTACATGGCATTAGAAACCAAGGGAGTGCTGTCTGCTGCCGTGCAGATTGAGTGACACTGTAGATCCTGGGCTCAGCCGGTCAAGCCGTGTGTGTGTGTGTATGCAGAGAGAGAGTGAAATAGAATAGCTCACACTGTACACTGAATATACAGTGAGCAACACTTGTCATTACTGTTAGCCAACAAACTGTTGTCATTACGGTCAGCCAACAAACTGTTGTCATTACGGTCTACCAAAAAAATGTTGTCATTACGGTCAGCCAACAAACTGTTGTCATTGCTGTTAGCCAACAAACTATTGTCATTACTGTTAGTCAACAAACTGTTGTCATTACGGTCAGCCAACAAACTTTTGTCATTACTGTTAGCCAACAAACTGTTGTCATTGCGGTCAGCCAACAAACTGTTGTCATTACGGTCAGCCAACAAACTGTTGTCAGAGATCAGGTCCAGAGTAATGCTGAGGTCCAGTTTTATTTGAGATGACTGTACAACCATCAAGATTAATTGTCAGATCAAACAGACAATCTTTTTGTTTCTTGGG
The DNA here is from genome assembly GCA_023634145.1 of Thymallus thymallus. Lineage (NCBI taxonomy): Eukaryota > Metazoa > Chordata > Actinopteri > Salmoniformes > Salmonidae > Thymallus > Thymallus thymallus. The sequence continues at coordinate 23,218,509 of CM042411.1, read as the reverse complement.
ACCTAGAACTCTTTTAGGCAGAGTTTAAAAGTTGAACATTTGCCACCATCCACTTCCTTATGTCTGAAACACAGGCTTCCAGGGAAGCCAATTTTGGGGATTCACCATGGTTCATCGGAACCTTGAGGAACACCGAAACTTACCATTGATTTTTGGTAAATCATTTCAGTTCCAATTTTCTGGAAGCTTTCTTCAGGGCTCGGGTATTTTCTGTATACCAGGGAGCTAGTTTCTTGGCAAATGTTTTTTGCGCTGCAACTGCATCTAAGTTATTACGCAAGGTTAAGTTTAGATCCTCGGTTAGGTGGTTAACAGACTTCCTTGGGTACAGTGCATTCGGAAAGTATTCAGACCCCTTCCTTTCTTCCACATTTTGTTACGTTACAGCTTTATTCTAAAAAGTTTTTTTTTTAATCCTCATCAATCTACACACAATACCCGAAAATAGTTTTTTTTGCAAATGTATTAAAAATGTAAAACAGAAATACCTTATTTACTTCCAAATGTGATTCAACAAAGTACTTAGTAAAGGGTCTGAATACTTAAGTAAATGTCATATTTCAGTTATTTATTTTTAATACATTCAAAAAAACTGTTTAGTCATTATGGGGTATTGTGTGTAGATTGATGAGGGGAAAAAATATTTTATAAATTTTAGTATAAGGTTGTAATGTAACAAAATGTGGTAAAGGTCAATGGGTCTGAATACATTCCGAATCATCTATGAATCTTTGGGTTGTCCCGAGAATTCACAGCGCAGCGTTTGATAATTGTTGTTTGGGGTCTGAGCAAATGAGTCCAGGATTATGAGGAAAAACATTTACAGTGGGGAGAACAAGTATTTGATACACTGCCGATTTTGCAGGTTTCCCTACTTACAAAGCATGTAGAAGTCTGTAATTTTTATCATAAGTACTCTTCAACTGTGAGTGACGGAATCTAAAACAAAAATCCAGAAAATCACATTGTATGATTTTTAAGTAATTAATTTGCATTTTATTGCATGACATAAGTATTTGATACATCAGAAAAGCAGAACTTAATATTTGGTACAGAAACCTTTGTTTGCAATTACAGAGATCATACGTTTCCTGTAGTTCTTGACCAGGTTTTCACACACTGCAGCAGGGATTTTGGCCCACTCCTCCATACAGACCTTCTCCAGATCCTTCAGGTTTCGGGGCTGTCGCTGGGCAATACGGACTTTCAGCTCCCTCCAAAGATTTTCTATTGGGTTCTGGTCTGGAGACTGGATAGGCCACTCCAGGACCTTGAGATGCTTCTTACGGAGCCACTCCTTAGTTGCCCTGGCTGTGTGTTTCGGGTCGTTGTCATGCTGGAAGACCCAGCCACGACCCAGCTTCAATGCTCTTACTGAGGGAAGGAGGTTGTTGGCCAAGATCTTGCGATACATGGCCCCATCCATCCTCCCCTCAATACGTTGCAGTCGTCCTGTCCCCTTTGCAGAAGAGCATCCCCAAAGAATGATGTTTCCACCTCCATGCTTCATGGTTGGGATGGTGTTCTTGGGGTTGTACTCATCAATCTTCTTCCTCCAAACACGGCGAGTGTAGTTTAGACCAAAAAGCTCTATTTTTGTCTCATCAGACCACATGACCTTTTCCCATTCCTCCTCTGGATCATCCAGATGGTCATTGGCAAACTTCAGACGGGCCTGGACATGCGCTGGCTTGAGCAGGGGGACCTTGCGTGCGCTGCAGGATTTTAATCCATGACGGCGTAGTGTGTTACTAATGGTTTTCTTTGAGACTGTGGTCCCAGCTCTCTTCAGGTCATTGACCAGGTCCTGCCGTGTAGTTCTGGGCTTATCCCTAACCTTCCTCATGATCATTGATGCCCCACGAGGTGAGATCTTGCATGGTGCCCCAGACCGAGGGAGATTGACCGTCATCTTGAACTTCTTCCATTTTCTAATAATTGCGCCAACAGTTGTTGCCTTCTCACCAAGCTGCTTGCCTATTGTCCTGTAGCCCATCCCAGCCTTGTGCAGGTCTACAATTTTATCCCTGATGTCCTTACACAGCTCTCTGGTCTTGGCCATTGTGGAGAGGTTGGAGTCTGTTTGATTGAGTGTGTGGACAGGTGTCTTTTATACAGGTAACGAGTTCAAACTGGTGCAGTTAATACAGGTAATGAATGGAGAACAGGAGGGCTTCTTAAAGAAAAACTGACAGGTCTGTGAGAGCCGGAATTCTTACTGGTTGGTGGGTGATCAAATACTTATGTCATGCAATAAAATGCAAATTAATTATTTAAAAATCATACAATGTGATTTTCTGGATTTTTGTTTTAGATTCCGTCTCTCACAGTTGAAGAGTACCTATAATAAAAATTACAGACCTCTACATGCTTTGTAAGTAGGAAAACCTGCAAAATCGGCAGTGTATCAAATACTTGTTCTCCCCACTGTAGATCCACAATATCTATTCCACGGGATAAAACCAGATCCAGGGTATGATTGTGGCAATGCGTAGGTCCCGAGACATGTTGGTCAACACCCGCTAAGTCGATGATGGCTCCGACAGCCATTTGGAGTGGGTATGTGGACTTCATGTGAATATTATCTGCCAAGACTACAAGGAATAGGAATTCAGGGAACTCAGTGAGGAACACTGTAGGAGGCCTGGGTCGTATTGAGTAGGAAGCATAGATTTCATCACTACAAGCTCAAAATACAAAAACGCAGTCTTTATTTCGTAAATTGAAATTTGCTTTCATAAATGTTAGCAACACCTCCACCTTTAGGGGATGCGGGGCGGATATGGTCACTAGTGTAACCAGGAGGAGAGGCCTCATTTAACGCATTCAATTAATCAGGCTTGAGTCATGTTTCAGTCAGGCCAATCACATCAAGTTTATGATCAGGGATTAGTTAATTGATTATGACTGCCTTGGAAGTGAGGGATCTAACATTAAAAAGTCCTTCTTTGAGATACGAGGTATTATCGTAATCTCTTTCCATAATGACAGGAATGGATTAGGTCTTTATTCCAGTGAGATTGCTAAAGCGAACATCGCCATGTTTAGTTTTGCCTGACCTAGATTGAGGCACAGACACGGTCTCAACAGGGAAAACTGATCTGACAACACTGACTGTGCTAGTGGCAGACTCTACTAAGCTGACAGGCCGGCTATATGCCTGCTGCCTGGCCTGCACCCTATCTCATTGTGGAGCTAGAGGAGTTAGAGCCCTGTCTATGTTGATAGATAAAATAAGAGCACCCCTCCAGCTAGGATGGAGTCCGTCACTCCTCAGCAGGCCAGGCTTGGTCCTGTTTGTCCCAGAGTGCCAGTTATCTACAAATGTTATATTTTGGGAGGGGCAGAAAACAGTTTTCAACCAGCGATTGAGTTGTGCAAGTCTGCTGTAGAGCTCATCACTCTCACTAACTGTGAGGGGGCCAGAGACAATTACTTGATACCAATTACTTGGGTTTTCAATTTGTCAGCGCTAATGGTGGGAGGCTTCGGCGGCTCAGACACCGGTTGAGCATGCAGACTGTCACGAGTGGGTGTAGAGAGAGACCAAGGCGAAGCGCAGCGATAGTTCGACATGTTTATTTGAACTAATAAACTTTAAATGTCACAAACTATACAAAACAAAACGTAGCAATGAAAACTGAAACACTCACTTGGCTGTGACATGAGATGTAAAAACATCCAACAATGACCCACACAACAGGTGTGGGGAAAGGCAACATAAATAGAATCCCCAATCAGAGACAACGTCTCGCAGCTGTCTCTAACTGGGGATTCAGCACAAAAAGAAAACATAGATCTAGATCTACTAGATCTGTCAGACTCTGACCCTGGCTATCTAGAGGAGCCAAAGAGCTCCCTATGGCCAGAGCCTGACACCGACAGCATTTATTTCAAGAAGTCATGAGAAAATGGTCCGGCTGCTGGGACTGTGCAGGGGGATTAACACTACTACCTGTTTTTACTGGTGGCACAGACACTGTATCATCCTTTCCTACAATTAAATGTCCCTTTTCTAACGATTAGGTCTGAAGCCGGGCTTGCAACTCAGCTGTCCTCACCATAAGGCGATAGTTCTCCTGTATATAATGAGTACAGCAACTGCAATGAGAAGGCATAATGTTAGCTTTTTTGGCCGAAGGAGGTCCTGCAGATCCGTGTCCAGATAAAGCATCCGGGGTGAAAAAGTTGAAAGAAGAAAGGACAAAACTATGGATAAAACTAAGACGTTGGTAAACTTGTTAAATACAGAGTTTGATTAAACGGTTATTAAAAGTAAAATGCGAAAAAGTTTGCCAGGTAGCCAAGTGTCTGTCTTATATCTGAGAGATAGAAGAAAGTTCAGAAAAATTTTGGCACTAAAGTACTTCCATATATATACTACCAAAATTGTTTAAAACTGGTACCGGGCTACCTTCAGTTGAGTCTTGTGAGGCATCCTAGGACAAAACGTTTGTGAGAGTTTCACCTTTCGATGGTGGGGTCAAAACATCGCTCTTCCACCGCAGATGCAGAATGCCGACCTGCAGATGCGGTGAATTGAGATTCAGCCCATGCAAAAAAACTGATATCACTAGTTTAAACAGACAGATTTTGATGGGGATTTCAATGGAGGCGCGGTCATCGACTCTATAGCTAGTTGAGACAACCACATATCTCAGTCATGGTAAGTACTGTGGGATTATTTAAGGGTGTTTTCACACTTAGTCCCTTTTAGCCAATTTTTGTGAACTCAGTGTGGTTCACAGAATTTTTTGTGCAGTGTGAACACTCCAAAGGAACTCAGACCCTTCAAAAGATCCCCCGAAGCTAACTGAACTGAGACCATCTCGAGAGGTGCTTTGAGTTTGTGCGTTTGCATTCCGCAGTCCGGTTCCCTTTTTAAGGGCAATGTGAACGCGAAGCTCCCCAGGTTCGTTTGTCATTATTCCCGCACCACACACTAGACTACTGCAACACTGTTTTCCCTGCCATAAACCCTCAAATTGGTGCCACAAAACAGAGATGATGATGATGTGCAGGTTTGTGGGGAAAAAAGTGTGCTGTTTTTGGATATTGATAAGCGATTTCCAAGGAAGCACAGAAATTCCAAAATGTGTGGAGTTTTCAGTTCAGATCATTTTTTTGCCATATGTGATCTGTAGGCTAAGAGAGCTTTTAAAGAGGACTATATGTGAAAACTCTTTAAAAAGGTAGGGTTGGAGACTTTTTCGGAAGATTGGGGAAGCTCCTTCCACCATTGGCGTGCCAGGACAGGGAAAAGCTTTGACTGGGCTAAGCGGAAACTGCCCCCCTTGGGGTAGGAGCACTAAGAGACGCAGAGCTCGGGTTGGGGTGTAGAGGTTGAGCATAGCCTGAAGGTAGGGAGAGGCAGTTTCCCTTGCTGCTCTGTAGGCAAGCACCATGGTCTTGTAGTGGAAACGAGCTTCGACTAGAATCCAGTGGAGTGTGTCGAGGAGTGGGGTGGCATGGGAGAAGTTGGGAAGGTTGAACACCAGGCGGACTGCAGCGTTCTGGTTAAATAAATGACCAAGTGTCCATTTACTCCATGTGTTTTTACCATCTCTCAGGGTAACGGTGAGCCTAAACCCCCAAAATGGTTGTTTGGAGTTCATCAGTGTTAATATTATGTCAGTTCTGTCACAAATGGCACCCAATTCCCTACATAGTGCACCTTTGACCAGAGCCCTTCCTTGATGTCTATGCACATTAAAGGCTGCTGCCTGTAGACATAGACTAGAAACCACTGGCCACTTTAAGAAATGGAACACTAGTCACTTTAATAATGTTTACATATCTTGCACTACTCATATCATATGTACATACTGTATTCTATTCTATACTATTCTACTATATCTTGGTCCATGCCGCTCTGACATCGCTCGTCCATATACAGGTATGTATATATTCTTTATTCCATTCCTTACTTAGATTTATGTGTGTTTGGGTATATGTTGTGAAATTTAGATATTACTGCACTGTCGGAACTAGAAGCACAAGCATTTCACTACACCTGCAATAACATCTGCTAAACACGTGTATGTGACCAATACAATTTGATTTGATTTGATGCTGACTCGAAGGAGGATGCAGCAGATAGATTGGAAAATAATGTAGCAATGTCTTTCTCAGACATCCACCGTCTTCTTCCTCTGTTTACGGTAGAAAAACCCATGGTATACGATCTGATATACCACGGCTGTCAACCGATCAGCATTCAGGGATTGAACCACCCAGTTTATAATAATCTTTAAAGTGTTCATCTTTAAAAGTTAATAATCTATTCAGAGCAGAGAGAAGATATGGAAACTCCCTTGACCTCATCATCCCTGTTAGACTTCCTGATTCCATTCTAACTATATGGCAGATCTGAGAAATCAAGTAGTGTTTTGTTCTCATGTCAAATGCTGAAATGTATTCACCCCATGTATTCACAGTTTACAAAAGAAAACACAGTGAAACAGCACCAAGGTTTAATACAGACAGAGAATCCATCAAACCATGCGCTGTATATTTCTGTCATTGTCATCCTTGTCATCATACAGTGATTATTGTTAATATTCTTCAGTATTGAGTATTCCAACCACAAAATGTCCAAACCTGCTTCTGTCACGCAGACATTGTCTTGCAGTGATGGGAAGAATAGGCTGTTATTTATATCAAAGTCTGTCTAGTAATTGGTTTTGCTGTAGTTTGCACATTTGCTCTGGCTGGATTGAAAGGACATTATGAAAAGGCAATGCTCTCTCTGATAGAATAATTAAATGGGGGATAATTTGGTATGGGGTATTTAGTGTGACGTCAAGATTTAGCCATGACAGGATCGTACACCACAGCCCTCTGACTGGACATAGCCTGTGTCCCAAATGGCACCCTATTCCCTATATAGTGCACTACTTTTGACTTTAGCCCTATAGGCAATAGGGTGGACGCTGGATTTAAGTGCCTTTGAACGGGGTACGGTAGTAGGTGTCAGGCGCACCGTTTCGAGTGTGTCAACGCTGCTGGGCTTTTCACGCTCGACAGTTTCCCGTGTGTATCAAGAATGATCCACCACCCAAAGGAGCTTCAAATCTGGCCTCATACTGCGTGCAAGTGTGGGCTGTTGTTTTCTTCTATGAGAGTATGACAGAGGCCACTTAGAAGGAAGGATGTCCTCCCATCACGTGTGTGTCACATGCCTGGCTCTGTACTGTAGACTAGCAGCCTTAAGCAGCAAAGAGGAACCGCTCTCATAAAGAAAGAGAAAGAGGTCCTGGTCAAAAGTAAATAGGGTGCCATTTGGGATACAGAGATTGGCTCCTACAGAAAGAACGTGAAAGGAGAGCATCAATAACGTATGCCATTGGAGTTCTTCTTTAAGGAGGCCTCTTTTAGCGAGAGGAAAATCCATCAAAATGTCACATGTCGTGACTATGTATCTCTCAACATATACGACCCCATAAATTATCTCCCCCCCCCCCCCTAGCTTTTTGTGAATATGGAACGTTTCTGTGATCTTTTATTTCAGCTCATGCTACATGGGGACCAACACTTAACATGTTGCATTTATATTTTTGTTCAGTATATATCAGTGTGGAGCGGCTAGCCTGGGAATGGATCTAATCAAGTTAACCAGTCTTCTACTTCACAGGCAATCACATATCTCATTAGCAGTCTGCATAGAGCTGTCAGTGTTATTGATTTTAAATATTTTATTTATTTAACCAGACAAGTCAGTTAAGAACTAAATTATTATTTACAATGACGGCCTACCCCGGCCAATGCTGGGCCAATTTTGCGCTGCCCTATGGGACTCCCAATCACGGACGGTTGTGATACAGCCTGGAATCGAACCAGGGTGTCTGTAGCGATGCCTCTAGCACTGAGATGCAGTGTCTTAGACCACTGCGCCACTTGGGAGCCCACTAACCCCTAATTCTAATTAAAATAGCCTTTTTCAGCTGAGGACCGGCAAAATATCCTCACTTGGTTTACTATTCTTGTGAGGCCCAGTGAAGAGGAGGAGGAGCTGCCATTACACAACAGGTAGGCGACTAGCTGGCCACACACACACACACACACAAAGTAATACTGTAAAAGAGAATGGTAAAATTGTTGCTATAGTAACTTTTCTGATATACATCTACCTTCCTTTAAAAAATGAAAGCATGTGCTTCCTCTGATCTATTTTTGACCTAGTGACCATTTTATGCTAGATGACACAAATTTTATTTTATTTTTTATTTAACCTAGAGTGTCTTAGACCACTGCGCCACTTGTAATCACATTCAGTGATGTTAGATTAGACAGATGGTCAGGAGTAGGAAGCATTGCAGGAGCCACCAGAGGACCTCACTTCTGATCTGCCTCCCAAATGGCACCCTATTCCTTTTATAGTGCACTACTTTTATATGTGTATGTATGTGTACTATAAAGAGGATAAGGTGTCATTTGGGACGCATCCCTGCTGTCCAACAAAGCACCAACATGGCTGGTGGATGCTCTCTTAGAGTATCAGTCTGCCCTCAGAATGAACAAGCTTTTTACATGAATGTCTGAAGGTACACTGCTACAGGGAAGCCATTTTGGATCTTACCCATTTGGATTCTATTCAAATAATCCTTGCCAGTATTATGGCTGTTGAATGGGCACAAAGAGCTGGTAGCTACAATTAATTCCTTCCACCCACACACCATTTTTCTCATTCTGTGTATAGCAATCCGCAATAAAGTAATAACTGAAAATATTGTTTTTTTTCCATGAAAAGTGGATGTGTGTGTGGTTGATCAGGATCTGACGAGCAGCATATTTCATGGTTTGGTCCTCAGCCAATGATCCCACTCTGTGGATGGAGGTACTAGAGAGATGGCCATCTGCCACATTGGTGACTGGTGTCACTTTGGAGGGCGGGCTAATTGCAATTGCTGGATCGGAATAAATGGAATGGTGTCAAACACATTAAACATGTTCTTTCCGTGTGTTCGATGCCATTCCATTCACTCCATTCCTCCTCTCACCAGCCTCCTCTGAAGATAATCCTCTGCCTCCTCTCAGTCACGGCGTTGTGGCGAGTCCACCGGGACAGGCCTGGCCACCCCACTGCTAGTCGTGACAACCCTCTCTCTGCTACAGCCTGTTCCTTCTCTGTCTGCAAGGCAGCATGCAGTTGGCTGGCCACTTCACTCCACTGTGCTGCGGTAGTGTTTGGTTACCATGGAGACCCATCGCCATCAGTTTGCTCAAGCCTCCCTTTGTTGCACCACCACCGTGACCTCCTCCGTAGTCAGGTGTAGAGGTGAATGCAGATCAGATATGAAGGTAATAGTGGGTGGGTGGGTGGGTGGGTGTAGAGGTGAATACATACATATTAAATGTTATAACAAGTGAATTACATCATTGTGTTTTAAAGATAATTGTACTGAGAATATGCATTGTTAGCATATTCTTCTTGTTCTTGGCATAGAACAAGAAGATAAGAATCCTGGCTCAACCCTAACCCTAAACTTAACCCTAGCTTCATGTCCACACCCCGGCTCTAACCTTACCCTAGCCCTGCCTCAGAGGTCAGAGGTCAGACCAGGACTGAGAAGGATTTAGGGTAATGTTGGCTGGGCATGTCGTCATTCAATTACCTCTATCGCTCAGCAGCCAATCGCTCCAAAATATTGCTTGTTGAAGGGAATTCCTGATTCAGCCTTTCATTAGCCGAGGCATTAGGACAAACACTTCTAGTGTGCAGACTAGGGGGCTGTTTGGACTGAGGATGGCACTTTTCATAAAACACAATCAACTGTTTGGTGACTGTGGTCATTATTGTGCAATTGATCAATAAAGCCCTCTGAAATACCTAGCTCAATATATAAATGACAGATATTTATATTTACCATAATTGTGGTCTTCCCCAGTGTATGAATGTAAGGGAGAGGGAGAGGGAGAGGGAGAGGGAGAGAGGGAAACAAAAGGGAGAGAGAGAGAGAGCGGAAAATACCTGCAGTCAGTTTGATCTTGTTCAGATTATGGATCTGTTTGTCTCTCATGGTGGTGGCGATAGAGAGCCCTGGCCAAACAGCCTGGCTGTCTGTGACTAACGGCCACGCTGAGGTGAGGTCCTTTTTTGCAGTGTGCCACTACACGTCCACTCAGACCTATCCGTCCTTCTCAAGTAAGGTGAAATGTACATGAGAGATGGGGTGAGGTGAGCAGGGCTGTGAGGGGCTCTCTACTATCATAGCTTGCCTCCATGGTTGTGTCACAAATGGCAACCTGTATAGTCCACTACTTTTATCCAGAGCCCTATGGGGTTTAGGTCTACTCCATGGGGAAGGGTTCAGTTCTACTCTACCACCAGTCCATCCAGCTGTGCCTGCTGAAGAGAGCCCTCAGCCCGGGGGCCAGATGTGTGGAGGAGCTGTTGAGTGGGAATGCAGCTGGATGCAGCAGTCAGCAGCCATGCAGGGAAACTCCCCCACCTACTCCCCCAGTTGACATGTAATGTAGACTATGGCAATGGGAGGCGCGGCAGGGATGGAGAATTTCAGCACTTTGCATGATTCACAGTGTCTGAACACAAAGAATTTCCTGACAATGGAGAGAGCGAGAGCAATGGGGGGGGGGGGGGAGAAAAAGAGGGTAGGGCAGAGAGTTTCCTTTAGGGGGAGGATTATATGGTGTCAACATGACTACTTGGCTTTCTGTATCCAATTCCATTAGTTGTGAGTGTTTGTGTTTGTATATTCTGTATATACAGCTACAGTACAGGTTTCTGTAGGCCATCTGAGGAGTCACAGGAGGAGCTGTTACTTACGGGTGATAACACTAGCACAGTGCTAATATTTTCGCTAAAGGGGGAACAGAATCCTGTTCAGACCTGACTCTGGGAATGTTCTAGAATTCTCTTCTCCGGTCTTGTTCCGGAACTCCAGAACGGGAATGTGCCTGTCTTGTCTTGAGGAGCAAGTCTGGCAGGGGAAAAGAAAGGAAGAAAGAAAGAGAAATGGAGAGAGTGAGAGAGAGAGGGGAGGGGGGGTGGAGAGAGAAGAGAAGGATTGTGAGAGTGTTATCCCTGAGGGACAACTCCCTCTCCAGACAGTAACTACCATTACTACCTGAAGTACCTCTGAAATGTCTGAAATGGTTGAATTCTAAATACGGTGGAATCTCCTTAGATTTCTATGCAGTAGAGTGGAGGACGGTGCCACGAATAACAACCATACACAATATTACCTGAAACCATTGTAGTGATCCTGCAATCACACTGTATAACAGCTAGGTTTCCATAACTATAACATCTCCCAAAAGTTATCAGCATGGATGGATACTATGGGCTCTTTTTGTTCATGTTGTTACAACCACTGATGTTTTAAATACAATTACTGCAATAAATAAATAATATATTATTCTAACTTATGACATACATACATATAACATATATGGAAGGTAAAAGCTAAAAGTCCCTACATATGTTTTTATCCTTCTGATAAACGCTTTGATCACTTGAAAAGAAGAGACAGCAAACAGGTCTCAGTTTTGATTATGCATGAGAGAGGTGGAGACCCTCTGCAGCCGAGGCTGAGCTCCCCATCCCTAGTTGCTATGGAGACCAGCCCAGCAGATGCAGAGTGGTGGGCTGCAGGCTGGAGCTACCCTGTGTGGATTTAAGAAAACACACACACACACCGACACATGAAAACACCTCGTCCTCTTTCATCAGCCTGCGGATCTTTCTTTTTCCTCACATCTGATGGTGCTTGTCAATGAATATATTACATGACCCCACATCAAGGCCATTACATGAGAAGACTGCTAAGATTAATTTTGTGTGTTTTTTATTTGAACACTATTATAACACTAATAAGACATGTTGTGGGTTTTGGAGCTGCTCCAAGGTGATTTACTGTAAGGAAAGAAAAGGAGCAATAATAATAATCATCATAATCATAATAATAATCATAGTAATAATAATCATAACAGTAATAATCATAATAATAATCATAACAATAATCATCATAATAATCATAACAATCATAATCATCATAATAATCATAATAATAATCATCATAATAATAATCATAATAATAATAATCATAATCATAATCACAGTAATAATAATCATAACAATAATCATAATCATCATCATCATAATAATCATAACAATAATAATAATAATAATCATAGTAATAATAATCATAACAGTAATAATCATAATAATAATAATCATAACAATAATCATCATAATAATCATAATAATAATCATAATCGTAGTAATAATAATTATCATAATAATCATACCAATAATCATAATAATAATAATCATCATAATAATCATCATCATCATCGTCATAATCATCATAATAATCATAACAATAATAATAATCATAATAATCATAACAATACTGCTGTTGAGTCTATTTCAGTCGCCAGTAGAGTTCCTTACAGAAAGAACAGACTCTCTGGGGATGGTTCTCAAATGTCCCAAATGGCACCCTATTCCCTATATAGTGCACAATTTTGGATCAGAGCCCTATAGGCCCTGGTCAAAAGTAGTGCACTATATAGGGACTAGGGTGCCATTTCAGATGCAGCCAGAGATGTCCAAGTTGCGTTCCCACATTACCTCACCCCCTGAAATATGCCACACAGACCTCAACCTCAGGCCCTGGAATGTGTAACTCCAATCACCCCACCTCAACTGTGTGTGTGTGTGTGTGTGTGTGTGTGTGTGTGTGTGTGTGTGTGTGTGTGTGTGTGTGTGTGTGTGTGTGTGTGTGTGTGTGTGTGTGTGTGTATGTGTGTGTGTGCGCGCGCGTGTGTATGCATGTGAGAGAGAAAGAACAAATAAAACTGGAAAGAATATTGTTCACATACAGTATGTAAACAATTCAAAGAATGTTGCTGTTGATTTTTTAAAATGAAATGTTGAGAGAGGACTAGGAGGACACATTCCCACAGCTCAAGGTGAATAAAAAAAAATTTAAGCAGTTTTTTCCCGGTGCTGCAGCTTTGGAGCCATTATCATTGTTTAGAGGAGGAGAAAGTGGTGATCGAGAGGAAGGGAATGAAATAGACTGATATATTTATTACTGTGGAATGCAATGCTAGGCTAGCAGACTCTGCATGCCCCTTTCCTGTGGGGTTTTCCAACAGACTTAACACAAAGCCTACATTACCAGCCAGCCTACGCCCATCTCCACCTCCTCCTCCTCCTCCTGCTCCTCCTCCACCATCTGTGAAACACAAAAGGAATAGAAAATCTGCTGGACCACAGCGAGAACAGCAGCAGAGCATTTCAAACTGTGCTGTGGTGTGCAGGGAGACAGGCAGGCAGGGAGAGAGAGAGGGAGACAGGCAGGGAGGGAGGGAGACAGGAGGGCAGGCAGGGAGGCAGGGAGGGAGACAGACGGGCAGGCAGGCAGGCAGGCAGGCAGGCAGGGAGACAGGTGGGCAGGGAGACAGGCAGGGAGGGAGACGGGCAGGCAGGGAAACAGGCAGGGAGGGAGGGAGACAGGCGGGGAGACAGGGAGATAGGCAGGGAGGGAGACGGAGATGCAGGCAGACAGGCAGGGCAGGAGACAGAGAAGCAAGGAGACAGGCAGGGAGGCAGGGAAGCAAGGAGACAGGCAGGGAGGCAGGGAGACAGGCAGAGAGGGAGACAGAGAAGCTGGGAGACAGAGAGGGAGACAGGCAGGGAGACAGGCAGGGATGTAGACAGTCAGGCAGGGAGACAGACAGGCAGGGAGCAGACAGGCAGAGAGAAAGGCAGGGAGACAGACAGACAGACAGACAGACAGACAGACAGACAGACAGACAGACAGACAGACAGACAGACAGACAGACAGGCAGGCGGGGAGACAGTCAGGCGGGGAGACAGGCAGGCAGGGAGACAGAAGCAGGGAGGCAGGCGGGGAGACAGGCAGGCGTGGAGACAGAGAAGCAGGGAGGCAGGCAGACAGGCAGGCGGGCGGGGAGACAGGCAGGCGGGGAGACAGGCAGGCAGGGAGACAGGCATGCAGGGAGACAAGCAGGCAGTTACTGACTGTTACTGATTTCCATAGACAACAGGGTTTTGCTTTGCATAAATAATGCTGGAGTCTGAGGTGCAGCAAACCATAAAATTGGTTCTTTGGAAGCTAAGGCAGGCAGGCGTCTCACGTTCAGGCAGCTCTGCTCTGGGGATTGACAGGAGATACTATGGGAGCTCACAACATTTAGCCTTGGTTTAACTTAAAACCCAAAACACACCAGCCACCACACACTTATTCTGCAACAACAGGCACTACTGTATATAGGTAATAGGATGCCATTTGGGACGGCTGGGTTCCATTTGGGAATAGGGTGCCATATGGGTGCTGATCGAAAGTAGTGCACTTCGGACGCAACCACATTCCGTGCTCTAGCAGCTGTGATGATGTCCTGAGTTATGACAAGGAAAAGTGGTGTTAATGTTGCTATTAGGGATGGAGGATTGAATTCAGCCAACAGCGAGCTTTGACTCTAACCTGATAAGAAATTAGCCTGTGGAAGTGGAACACAGTCCACTCTGTCTGCATTCCCTATTTAGTCCACTCTGGCTCCCTATTCCCTATTTAGTCCACTCTGGCTCCCTATTCCCTATTTAGTCCACTCTGGCTCCCTATTCCCTATTTAGTCCACTCTGGCTCCCTATTCCCTATTTAGTCCACTCTGGCTCCCTATTCCCTATTTAGTCCACTCTGGCTCCCTATTCCCTATTTAGTGCACTTCTTTTGATCAGGGACCATAGGGACTACATAATAATAAAAATAGTATTGACTGGACTATATAATAATACAGATAGTATTGATTGGACTATATAATAATACAGATAGTATTGATTGGACTATATAATAATAAAAATAGTATTGATTGGAATTATATAGCACTTTTCAAGACACCCAAAGCGCTTTACATAGTGACAGAACACTCACCAAACATCAGCTAGAGGTGAAGGGTGATATACGCCAATTAGGAATGAGGAGGATGATTAGGAGACCTTGATGGAAATGGGGCCAGGTTGGGAATTTAGCACGGACACCGGGGTTAACACCCCTACTCTTATGATAAGTGCCATGGGATCTTTAGTGACCACAGAGAGTCAGGACACCTGTTTAACGGCCATCCGAAAGACGGCACCCTACACAGGGCGATGGCCCCATCACTGCCCTGGGGCATTGGGATTTGATCTTAAGAGCAGAGGGAAGAGCACGTGTGTGTACTGGCCCTCCAACACCACTTCCAGCATAATCTGGTCCCCCATCCAAGGACTGACCAGGACCAACCCTGGTTAGCTTCAGAGGCAAGCCAGCGGTAGGATGCAGGGTGGTATGCTGCTGTCTGTATAGGGAATAGGGGGTGCCAGTTGGGACGCAGCCTCTGTCTCCGCAGAAATATAACAAAGCACATATATACACTCTCCAGATGGCTCTGTGGTTTTCTCAACTTTTAGAATATCATAGATACAGTATTAGGTATTCAGGGGCATGTCCTATTTATAGACCTTGGCACGAATAACTGGCGTAAGAAGAATTCTAACTCTTTAATGTCTGAATGTTTGACTCAGTTACAAATGGATTTACCAAACAATGAATATACCTACACACCCTCTTTACTTCTTTCTTGTGGTTTACATGGTGCTAGCTCCCATCCTGTCACACACACACAAACACCACCAGAAATAGTTTATGAGCGAAAAATCAAGTAAAGCAGGGTGGATTATAGAGCTGAGGCATGGGGTATGGACAAGGAAAGAAATTACTGTAATGGATGACTCAGGTGATAGGTGAAACATCTGTTTATGTGCCCTTGAGCAAGGCAATAATTGCGCCTGTAAATCGCTCTGGATAAGATAGTGTGCTAAATGACTAAAAAGTAAATGACCAACAGCTACAACAGTACACTAGGCTCTCATTCTGCTTCAGTCAATGTCGCCCTCTATAGAGATACATCAGACATTGGACTGCAAGCGTAATCCACCTCAATATGTACTGGCTAAAACACATTTCTGGTATTTAATATCCGTAGTTGTATCTCTGTAGTTAAGCTATAGTATCAAACAATTTCTTTATAAAAACATTTATGTTATAACCTTTTTGCAATAAATTGTGTGCTTGTGTTGCACAGTAAAGTAATGTTGTTTCCTATTGGAACGATTTACTGGTAACAAAGGAAGTTCCTATTCTACCGCAACAAACCAAGATGTGTGAGAACATGGGCTGAGGTCCAAACACTAATAAGACACCCTCGTCCACTTACCCTCGCCTTATGCCCTTGGGGGAATCCCCGTCGCCATCTTGGAATGCGGTCCAAATGATTAGCCAAGCAAGGGAAGTTTGCAACGTAAGCCCCTCAGCCCTCGTTTTTAGTCGAGTTTGCCTGAGGTGTAGAGGGTGAACAGGAAGGGGGACAAGACCGTTCCCTGGGGGGCCCCAGTGTTGCTCACTGCCCGTTCTGACACACAGCTCTGTAGCTGCACAAATAGTGTGGCCTGGGGAGCTGGAGGGGAGGTGGACAGGGCCAGTATCGAACCTGTTAAAAAAATTAGTTCAGCTCATTGGCTCTGTCCTGGGTCCCATCCGTCTGCACACTGTTTGACTTTTTGAAGCCAGTGATATTTCTCATACCCTTCCACACCTCTCTCACCTGGCTCTGCCTCAGCTTGTCCTCCATCTTCTCCTAATACCCTCTCTTCCCCTCAGCAATCCGCAACTTCAGCTCCCTCTGGACGCATTTCAATTTGTCCCTGTCCCCCTCCTTGAAGGCCCTCTTCTTCTCATTCAGCAGGGCCTTCAGGTCGCTGGTTACCCAGGGTTTATTTTTGGGAAAACTGCGTACCTTCCTGGTGGGTACAGTGTTGACTAAACAAAAATGTATATAGTCCGTTATGCAGTCTGTAAGACCATCAATGACCTCCCCATGAGCCTCACTGAGCACATCCCAGTCTGTTGTTTCAAAGCACTCCTGTAGGGCCTCATTTGCCTACGGGGACCATCTCCTAATGGTCCTAGTGGTCGCTGGCTGCTGTTGGACCATAGGTCTGTAGAGTGGGGTGAGGTGGACAAGGTTGTGATCCGATCTACCGAGGGGAGGGAGTCCAGTGGAGTTGTATGCATCCTTCACATTAGCATATAACAAGTCCAGAGTTGTATTATTCCTGGTTC
Organism: Thymallus thymallus; assembly: GCA_023634145.1. Lineage (NCBI taxonomy): Eukaryota > Metazoa > Chordata > Actinopteri > Salmoniformes > Salmonidae > Thymallus > Thymallus thymallus. The sequence goes on along the minus strand of CM042411.1, from coordinate 23,201,356 downwards.
GGTCACTTCACGAACTGTTTGAACGTGGGCAGCGTTGAAGAGAGAGATGCATGGTTAAAATCCCCCGAAATGGTAAAGAAGGCACTGGGATGCGCTGTCTGTAACCTAGAGATAACAGAGTGGAAGACGTCACACGCTGTGTTTTTGTCCGTGGAGGGCGGGATGTAAACAATAACAGCAATGGCAGCCGAAATAGTAGGGTCTCAGGCTAACGGCTAACAGCTCAATGTCCGGGCTACAAAACTGTTCCTTAACAGTGATATGTCTCGGATTACACCATCTGTTGTTAACTAATAAAGCCAGCCCCCCTCCCTTACTCTTACCAGAAGAAGCGCTATCCCTGTCCGCTCTGATGGTCTGGAAACCGCCGATAGTAACGAAGTCAACATACAAGTGTAAGTGAAAACTAATGCAAATAAGTTCCTCCCTTGCCCTGCAAGTGTACACTCGTCAGACGTCACGACAGGTCATCAGAAGTGTCCACTTAATTTGAGGGTAGGTTATACAAGTAGAACTTGTAGTATTTTCTCACTTGTCACAGTATAGACACTTTTACCTGTTCTTGATTATGGAGATACTATATACCAAAGTGCAACAGTAACCACCTTAAGAGACCTTGACTCTGTTTATCATAGTGCCCTTCGTTTTATTACATCTGCCAGCTTTAATACCCATCACTGCATTTTATACCAAAGGGTTGGCTGGACCTCATTAAAAACCCGGATTGTTGCACTACTCTTTGTTTGTCTATAAAGCCCTTCTCCATAAACTTCCAATGTATTTGTCATCTCTGTTGAAGGTTAGAGTCCCTGATTATAATATTAGGTCACATGCATGGTTAACTTTAATGACTCCCTTGGTAAACACAGAGCTTGGTAGATCTGCTTTCACATGTTTAGCTCCTAATGTTTGGAATAATATCCAGTTGGTACTCTGTTTGGATGCCTTATGCCTATGGGTTGGTTTGTTGTATTGGCTAAAGGCTTTTATTCTGATGAATGTGTTTGTTTTAACTAACTATGTATGTCTATCTGTGATGCTCTGAATATATGTGTGCCATTTGTTTGGTTGTGTTCCTAGGGCACACTTGTAAATGAGACCTACAGCGTGTGAAATAAGTATTGAACACGTCACCATTTTTCTGTGTTCAATACTTATTTTACCCGCTGTATGTGTTTCCCCCTGGTAAAAAAAAAAAAAAACTTGTTACCGCAAGATGGCGGTATCATTTATTCCTTTTACGTCGTTTGTCATCTTAGGTATTGGCAAGATTTTGCATCCATTGGGACTAACCTAGCCAAATGTTCCTTTAGCCGCACTAGCACAGGTGGGATTGAACATTTTAATAATTGCGTGCAAAACAAAACGCTTTTCAAAAGCAGATTTTCCATTTGGTCTTTTACCCATTTATTAGCAGCTAAAATGAAACTACCCCAAAGGCCGACAGATGGCGAAATTGAGTCATTTCATTTTACCATTCAAAGGGAATCCATGCAGCTGCATACTCCGATCTCTGAAATAAAAATAGATGGCCCTCCTTTCTTTGAAATATAATTGTACCCGACCCTCTCCTATACCAAAATAATAATTAAAACATAAACTGAATTGCAGAGAACATGCCTACCGTTTACCCTCACACCTAGGTCAGATAGGCAGTTTTGGAAACGGTTCCTCATTTTGGAAGCCTCACAGGCCAAGTAGCCAGAAGGTTGTGGATTTGCAGAGTTTGGAACAGTGCTAAAGTTGTCTATCAACTGTAAAAGTTGAGTACAAAAGAACCAGTTACAACTGAAAATGCCATTTATTGTTTTACACAGCAGCCAGATATCATCAGGTATGCACTAACTCTTTTCATTTGGGAAACTATAATTTTCTAATTTATTCTAATTTATTCCATGATATTGTTGTTACAAAATAGATGTGTTGACTGTGATTATGGCATAGAAATACAAGAGCATCTGCTAGGCTAAATTAAACAATCCCAATGGGTCAGAAGTTTACATACACTCAATTCGTATTTGGTAGCGTTGCCTTTTAAATTGTTTAGCTTCCCACAATAAGTTGGGTGAATTTTGGCCCATTCCTCCTGACAGAACTGGTGTAGCTGAGTCAGGTTTGTAGGCCTCCTTGCTCGCACACAACTTTTCAGTTCTGGACACTATTTTTCTATAGGATTGAGGTCAGGGCTTTGTGATGGCCACTCCAATACCTTGACTTTGTTGTCCTTAAGCCATTTTGCCACAGCTTTGGAAGTATGCTTGGTGTCATTGTCCATTTGGAAGACCATTTGTGACCAAGCTTTAACTTCCTGACTGATGTCTTGAGATGTTGCTTCAATATATCCACATAATTTTCTTTCCTCATGATGCCATCTATTTTGTGAAGTGCACCAGTCCCTCCTGCAGCAAAGTAACCCCACAACATGATGCTGCCACCCCCGTGCTTCACGGTTGGGATTGTGTTCTTCGGCTTGCAAGCCTCCTGCCTTTCCTCCAAACATAACAATGGTCATTATGGCCAAACAGTTCTATTTTTGTTTCATCAGACCAGAGGACAAAAAGTACGATCTTTGTCCCCATGTGCAGTTGCAAACCGTAGTCTGTGTTTTTTATGGCGGTTTTGGAGCAGTGGCTTCTTCCTTGCTGAGCAGCCTTTCAGGTTATGTCGATATAGGACTTATTTTACTTGTGGATATAGATACTTTTGTACCTGTACTATTGTTTGTACAGATCAACGTGGTACCTCCAGGCATTTGGAAATTGCTCCCTAGGATGAACCAGACTTGTGGAGGTCTACAATTATTTGGGCTGATTTCTTTTCATTTTCTCATGATGTTGAGCAAAGAGGCACTGAGTTTGAAGGTAGGCCTTGAAATACATCCACAGGTACACCTCCAATTGACTCAAATGATATCAATTAGCCAGAAGCTTCTAAAGCCATGACAATTTTCCAATCATTTTAAAGGCACAGTCAACTTAGCGTATGTAAACTCCATACATACAGTGGGGAGAACAAGTATTTGATACACTGCCAATTTTGCAGGTTTTCCTACTTACAAAGCATGTAAAGGTCTGTAATTTTTATCATAGGTACACTTCAACTGTGAGAGACGGAATCTAAAACAAAAATGCAGAAAATCACATTGTATGATTTTTAAATAATTAATTTGCATTTTATTGCATGACATAAGTATTTGATCACCTACCAACCAGTAAGAATTCCGGCTCTCACAGACCTGTTTGTTTTTCTTTAAGAAGCCCTCCTGTTCTCCACTCATTACCTGTATTAATTGCACCTGTTTGAACTCGTTACCTGTATAAAAGACACCTGTCCACACACTCAATCAAACAGACTCCACACACTCAATCAAACAGCTGTGTAAGGACATCAGGGATAAAATTGTAGACCTGCACAAGGCTGGGATGGGCTACAGGACAATAGGCAAGCAGCTTGGTGAGAAGGCAACAACTGTTGGCGCAATTATTAGAAAATGGAAGAAGTTCAAGATGACGGTCAATCTCCCTCGGTCTGGGGCACCATGCAAGATCTCACCTCGTGGGGCATCAATGATCATGAGGAAGGTGTGGGATCAGCCCAGAACTACACGGCAGGACCTGGTCAATGACCTGAATAGAGCTGGGACCACAGTTTCAAAGAAAACCATTAGTAACACACTACGCCGTCATGGATTAAAATCCTGCAGCGCACGCAAGGTCCCCCTGCTCAAACCAGCGCATGTCCAGGCCCGTCTGAAGTTTGCCAATGACCATCTGGATGATCCAGAGGAGGAATGGGAGAAGGTCATGTGGTCTGATGAGACAAAAATAGAGCTTTTTGGTCTAAATTCCACTCGCCGTGTTTGGAGGAAGAAAAAGGATGAGTACAACCCCAAGAACACCATCCCAACCGTGAAGCATGGAGGTAGAAACATCATTCTTTGGGGATGCTTTTCTGCAAAGGGGACAGGACGACTGCACCATATTGAGGGCAGGATGGATGGGGCCACGTATCGCGAGATATTGGCCAACAACCTCCTTCCCTCAGTAAGAGCATTAAAGATGGGTCGTGGCTGGGTCTTCCAGCATGACAACGACCCGAAACACACAGCCAGGGCAACTAAGGAGTGGCTCCGTAAGAAGCATCTCAAGGTCCTGGAGTGTCCTAGCCAGTCTCCAGACCTGAACCCAATAGAAAATCTTTGGAGGGAGCTGAAAGTCCGTATTGCCCAGCGACAGCCCCGAAACCTGAAGGATCTGGATGGAGGAGTGGGCCAAAATCCCTGCTACAGTGTGTGCAAACCTGGTCAAGAACTACAGGAAACGTATGATCTCTGTAATTGCAAACAAAGGTTTATGTAACAAATATTAAGTTCTGCTTTTCTGATGTATCAAATACTTATGTCATGCAATAAAATGCAAATTAATTACTTAAAAATCATACAATGTGATTTTCTGGATTTTTGTTTTAGATTCCGTCACTCATAGTTGAAGAGTACCTATGATAAAAATTACAGACTTCTACATGCTTTGTAAGTAGGAAAACCTGCAAATTCGGCAGTGTATCAAATACTTGTTCTCCCCACTGTATATATTTTTACATTTCATTATACAACCTTAAATGCATGTTTTTGAAGTGCTGGTGTTGATGTGTTGTTGAAATGCTGAGGGCTCCTGCCAGCCTTTAGCGTGTCACAAATGCTTCACGATTGATGACTGGGCTGGGGCGCAGCCATGGGTGGGGAGTCAGGCCCGGCCAATCAGAATGAGTTTTCCCCCACAAAAGGGCTTTATTACAGACAGCAATACACCCCAATACCCTCACATACCCCATCAATTCGAGCCTTGGTTTTAACTTCTCACACCAAGCTCTTCACTGACACAGATATTTAAGGAGTGCATGGTGACAAAATCTATAGATAGTAGATAGACTATATAGACTATAATTTTGTCTGTCAAACAGGCAAAAAAAATCCCTCTTGTTGTTAATTAGCCTACTTTCAGCACACATGCGCTGTCCATCTCCGCGACTGCCGCTTCATAGTAATGTACGTAAATTACTCAAATGGCTTTTTGTGAGGTCAATAACTCTGATCAATAGCTTCATTATAGGCAACGAAACGTAAAGTTTTTATTCAAATCTATTATAGCAGTAGGTAAGCTTACCTCCGGTCCTCATCTTTGCGCTCTCCCTTTCAAACTGAACAGGACATCGGTAGGCCTAGTCCGCATGCACAGATATTTATTTTAATTTTATTTTTTTTACAAATTCACTCGCTTCCTAAAGTGCCACCATACACAGCACAGTCATTGGTTAGGCAGCACAAAAAGGTTTACATCATCAAGAGCAGGGCAGGCCGGGCTCATGATTGGCATAGACTATCTGTTGTGGTGTGTAATACAGTCAGTGGTGATTTTAGCATGTAAATCTTGGTGGGGCAAATAAAAAAATAAAACAAATGTGTAGATGTATGCCAGCAAATCCACAACACTAAACAGTACATTAATTGCACTATAACGGTGCCCACAAACTGTAAGGGCCTACATAAAGCTGTCCCAACACCTTACCACTGCTACACCTGGCTATCAGCGGAGCCTTGTCTGGCTGTGAAACAGTTCATTCAGTCTCATTTACTGCCTTTCAAAAAAATCATGGCTGACTTGCTTAAACAAATGTGGTTTCTACTCACATTTGAGAAACTATGACATAAGAGGACGGACGACAAGCATATGAGGGAATCCATAATTTTGATTAAGACATTAATGAGCGAGCTAGGACGGACGTAGTCAATATAACTATTTGTTCAGCACATGGGCCGTTCTTACAGTATTCTCCCTGTACACCAAGTCAGAACAGTAGGATCAATAAAGGGGGCATATAAGCAGACAATGAAAGCTCTTACAATATTTGATTATTAAATGTCTCTAAAACAGTCTATAGGCTACATGTGCACCACCAAGTCAAAACAGTAGGCGAAATTAAGAGGGGAAAATAGACCAAATGATTAGGTTGAGGCACATGGGCTACTAACAGCTTACTACACAACATACACTTAAATTACAGGGGCTGATGAGCATGCCCAAGACCTTAGCTTGAATCTACTTAACTCTAGGGCAAGACTTATGTAAATGAGATATCTTTATTTCATTTTCAATAAACATTTCTAAAAACATGTTTTCACTTTGTCCTTATGGGGTATCGTGTGTAGATTGGTGAGAGGGAAAAAATGATTTAATCCATTTTGAATTCAGGCTGTAACACAACAAAATGTGGAATAAGTCAAGGGGTTTGAATACTTTCTGAGGCACTGTAGGCTACAGAGGAAATAAGTTAATAAACTTCACAGGGTGGTGAAAGTGCACAGTGATGAGCTTGATGCTCCTCTCCAATAAATATCCATCTTATTCTGGTGACATGATGATCGATGCTTGAAAACTTAAGCTAAAAAGTACATTATTTATTATCCACAACAAGTCCGTTTGGTGGAAACACCACTGGTTGGAAAATGTGCATATTTTCTTATATTAGCTGGCGGCCAATTGGATGGAAACCTAGCTAATGTCATGGAGTTTTTCTACCATGTCTTGTTTTCCCTCAGGTTTTGTAAGAGCCAAGATGGAGGCCACTCTCCCCAGGATGATACGTGTGGCTACTGGACCTGTTCTACTTCCTCCTGGGGTAAATGGAAACCTGGCTGTGTGTACGAGCAGGGCCGGCCCTGGACGTTCTGCTGCCCCCAGCCAATTGTCAAAATGCCGCCCCAAATTCAAGTGCCGCCATAGGCGATCGCCTAACCTTGCCTAATGGGAGCGGCGGCCCTCTGTACGAGGAAGTACTTCAGGTGTACAGGCACTTCCTCAGCAGCAAACCCTGGGCTAGAGCTTTTATTACGCCCAGAAAGACAGGGCATAAACAGGCCAACGGCAAACAAACCAGAAAAACAAGTTCTCTAGGTGGCTAAAGAGAGTGACTTCATCTGGATCAACTACTATGGGTTGTTACCGTGCCATAATGGCATGCTGATGGATTACTTCGGATTTTGTCTCTATGCAACATGATTGATGAGTGTTTATGCCTTTTTGTACAAATCGCCAAGAATGAATGGCAATGCTCCTGTGGATTGCAATGCGATATGATTATGTTCAACTATATTTTATGTTATTACAATGTTCTAAGTGCACTTTTGTCCTAGCTAAGAATCTGCGGTTCAGAAAACTCAAGACATTTTATGCACATACGGCATTGCAACTCTGTTAATTAGGGAATACCTGACATTTTTGGCTAAGAGTACAGGCTGCCAATTTGCGTGTTACTTTAGTTTTCAATGTCACGGACAGGTAATGGGTGCTACCCGCCATTAGTGGTTTTGGACTGCTTTGTCCCAATTCTCAGGCTCTTTATGAAACTGGTGTGTATCGGTGTTTGTGAGCCTCATCAAGCTACAGTGCCTTCATCAAGTATTCATACCCCTTTTTTTTTACCATTTTACCCCTCGCCCAGCAACTTCACTGACTCTTCTCCAGTTCCACATCCCAACACTCGGTTTCCCTCATCCCCTCCCACCCATCTCTGCTGGCCACCCTCTTCATAGTTCTATGCGCCATGTACACGTTTATCTTTCAACTCTGCTGTGATGTTTGAATCTATGTAAATTGAATAGAATCCACCGACTGAGTTGAAGATAAATACATTTACTAAGAGTATTAGTGATTGACTGACCAGGTCTTTCCAAATTTCCCAACAATACTATTTCTAGGGTCAATTTTAGATAAATGATGTGCTTTTTCAGCCATTCCTGAGTCAGGTTTGTAGGCCTCCTTGCTCGCACACGCTTTTTCAGTTCTGCCCACAAATTTTCTATAGGATTGAGGTCAGGGCTTTGTGATGGCCACTCCAATACCTTGACTTTGTTGTCCTTAAGCCATTTTGCCACAACTTTGGAAGTATGCTTTGGATCATTGTCCATTTGGAAGACCCATTTGCGACCAAACTTTAACTTCCTGACTGATGTCTTGAGATGTTGCTTCAATATATCCACATAATTTTCCTTCCTCATGATGCCATCTATTTTGTGAAGTGCACCAGTCCCTCCTGCAGCAAAGCACCCCCAAAACATGATGCTGCCACCCCCGTGCTTCGCGGTTGGGATGGTGTTCTTCGGCTTGCAAGCCTCCCCCCTTTTTCCTCCAAACATAACGATGGTCATTATGGCCAACAGTTCTATTTTGTTTCATCAGACCAGAGGACATGTCTCCAAAAAGTACGATCTTTGTCCCCATGTGCAGTTGCAAACCGCAGTCTGGCTTTTTTAAGGAGATTTTGGAGCAGTGGCTTCTTCCTTGCTGAGCAGCCTTTCAGGTTATGTCGATATAGGACTCGTTTTACTGTGTATATGGATACTTTTGTACCTGTTTCCTCCAGCATCTTCACAAGGTCCTTTGCTGTCCTTTGCTGCACCAAAATACATTCATCTCTAGGAGACAGAACGCGTCTCCTTCCTGAGTGGTATGACAGCTGTGTGGTCCCATGGTGTTCATACTTGCGTACGATTGTTTGTACAGATGAACATGGTACCTTCAGGCGTTTAGAAATTGCTCCAAAGGATGAACCAGACTTGTGGAGGTCTACAATTTCTTTTCTGAGGTCTTGGCTTATTTATTTTGATTTTCCCATGATGTCGAGCAAAGAGGCACTGAGTTTGAAGGTAGGCCTTGAAATACATCCACAGGTACACCTCCAATTGACTCAGAAGCTTCTAAAGCTATGGCATCATTTTCTGGAATTTTCCAAGCTGTTTAAAGTCACAGTCAACTTAGTATATGTAAACGTCTGACCCACTGGAATTTTGATATAGTGAATTATAAGTGAAATAATCTGTCTGTAAACAATTATTGGAATAATTACTTGTGTCATGCACAAAGTAGATGTCATAACCGACTTGCCAAAGCTATAGTTTGTTAACATGAAATTTGTGGAGTGGTTGAAAAATGTGTTTTAATGACTTCAACCTAAGTGTATGTAAACTTCCGACTTCAACTGTATTTACCTCTCCATGGTTGCAGTATCTTGTCTATTTTAACTAATTTTATATTGAAATTCATTGTGGAGAGCTCATTTATATATTTTGTGATATGAATACCAAGTACTGTATGTCAATTTCAGCGTCAGACCATTTTATAGGTAAACTGCAGGGTGGTGTAAAAGTTGTTTTTTAAAGATCCAATACCTAATATGGTACATTTATCATAATTGGGTTTTAGTGCAGAGAGGCCAGAAAAGTTATCTAGTTCTTCAATTGTCACGTTGTGTCAATGATCGGGAGACAGACGCAGTAATACGGAATAGGGTTTTTTAATAACACCCACAATTACAATGTGCCATGTAACGGCACGGGCACAAAGCCCAAAACAAACACGTATACAAACACACAAATAAATACACGGGAATAATAAGTGCACAACAATACACGGGACGCGACCCGTAGTAACACTCGGGACGAGACCCAAAATAACACTCAAAGGTACTCACAGGACCAACAGACATTGTAACAATAATCGACCCCCACAATAGGGAACAGAGGGCACATATATACACATCTTATCAAGGGAAATGGGAACCAGGTGTGCGTAATCAAACAGTTCAGTGACGTCTAGAGGCCGGTGACGTAGACGTCCGAAACTGGTGCACGGAATGAGAAACTGGTGCACGGAATGAGCAACAGTACCGGGGGGATCCGTGACATCAATGAGACATTGCAAGGATATAGCTTGCGGACTTAATATAAAACAGCATACATCAAATCAAGCTTTATTTTTACAGTACATAACAATAACAATTGAACGACTAAAAAGCACCCATAAGGAAAAGCAAAGCTAAAAAGATGTTTTAAGATCTTTTTTAAATATGTCCACAGTTTCGTCCCCCTCAGGTTCTCTGGCAGGCTATTCCAGAGGCTGGGGGCATGGTAACTAAAGGTTGCCTCTCCATGCCTCTTGATCCTAGGCTTTGTGATAGTTAAAAGGTCAGTGCCAGAGGACCTACTGGGTATATAAATCAAAAACATGTGTGACATGTATTGGGGTGCACAATCGTGGATTGATTTAAAAACCAATAGAATAATCTTAAAATGAACTCTAAAATAATCATGGAACCCCTGTGGTTAGGGTGAATCCCGTCTCTTTTAATAAGTGCTGGTTGCTCTCACAGCAAATCAAAGAGTCATTCCTGTCGTTGCAAAGTTTCTTCAGGTACTCGTTTAGGGCAAATATTTGGCTGAAACGTTCCGAACCCCTTTGGTAGCACAGTTCTGGCCAACTACACTAATATTGAAACCATTGTCACTCACATAGTTTTTAACGACTTTTGTTTTAGGCAATCTGGGGAGGGGAGGGAGGACTACAATTTTGATTTAACGACCCTCGCCAGCACAGGGAACATAATAATTATCTCTGCCCCCCTAACTGTGGGCAGGAGAGAGTTGATGTCATGGACACGGGCTCCTCAGTGACATTGGACCTTGGTCAGTCCACAGACCGTAGGCAGGCACCTTTGTTTTTAAGCCTAGGATTTCTAACCCCCTAATGTTCTTATTTGATCTGATTTTAATAGCTAGCACTTCAATGGCCATAACGAATAGATATGGTGGTGACAGCATATACCCTTGTTTAACTCCTTTTGATAGTTCAAAACTCTGAGAAGTAGCTGTTATTTACTATTTTACATATTACTTTTACCCATTGAATAAGAGACGTAAAAAACATTTTTAAAACAGTGTATCAATGCCAAGAGTGTGCAAAGTTGTCATCAAGGCAAAGGTGGCTATTTGAAGAATCTCAAATATAAAATATATTTTGATTTGTTTAACACTTTTTTGGTTACTACATGATTCCATATGTGTTATGTCATAGTTTTGATGTCTTCACTTTTATTCTACAATGTAAAAAAATTTGCAAACAAAGAAAAACCCTTAAATGAGTAATATTCCAAACTTTTGGCCCCCGGTGTATGTAAATAAGATATTTCTATATTTCATTTTCAATACATTTGCTAAAATTTCCCCAAAAACATTATGGGGTATTGTGTGCGGACAGGTGAGCTTTTTTATACATTTAATCTATATTGAATTTCGGCAGTAACAACAAAATGTGGAATAAGTATGAATATTTTCTGAAGGCACTGTTTTCGTAGGCCTATGTAAATGTACCTGAAACCCCGCCCATTATGTCACTGCAAGACAACCGTGTGGCCTATCGCAGGCAAAACTCTGGCTCCAGCTCATAGATCGAGAAAAGCCGACTAAACTAGTTCTGGAGGACAAGGTTGACATAAATGTACCTACCAGCATCTCGTGTGTTTTTTTTATAGTGGACGGATCGGAATTTACCTTTCCAACTAGAAAGTCCAGTCCGACAGCGCGAAATGACACAGGAGCTTGCAAAGTAAGTACACGGTCCAGTTATGTTTAGTGTAGGCTATATGTACACTTGTAGGCATACACAGGTCCGCAATAACGCGCAGCAGCTCTTAGATGACGAAGGATAAATGTTATATTTAATTATCACAGATTGATGAGCTTCCTTGACTGTCTATGTCGCCTAGTTTTAAGAATGATAGTTTTAGTTGGCAAACTGCTTAAGGAAATCTATTCAATGAATTAATGGCACTAACGTAATATGATTGTGCATTGAACTTCTCAGGTATACTATGTATGCGACACACTGGCACAATTAAATTGTGCAATTTCTTTACAAAAGTAATGTCTTCATGTATTTAAACAAAACAATGGAAGTCATTTGTAATGACACAGCCAGTGCGTTGTAGACCTGTCTTGCTGGTAGAGCAGGATCAGAGATCTGGCTACTTAATGCTTGACGGTAGATGACTACACTCCCACGGGTTGCCTGCGGGACATGCGGGTCCCGACAGAGATCATTATGGCGCGGTCGCCATTTTTCATGCTTTGGTTGGCATTAACACTTACATGTCCTCCAGTTTACTCTACGGGACTGCTTCTGTCCGTGTACATTGAGGAGGTTAGGACTATTATTGGGCATAATAATAATAAGAGATGCAGTGTTCCTCCGTTTTATACCCTCTGGTATAGATATAATGGTGTTCAGAATCTGTCAAAAATGTAACTCACACCCCTTACACATATATTGCGTTCAGTTTGAACAGAGTGGGAGTCAATATTTGTTCACTTGTCTCCTTAGCTATGAGTTTACATTATTACAATTAGCAGTGTCACCCACTTTACCTGACCTCAACATCTGGACTGTCCCACTGTGCAGAAAAATGGGGATTCTGAAATGAATGTTGTACTGTCCCACTGTGCAGAAAGAGGGGGGTGGGGTGGGTTCTGAACTTAATATTTGATGGCCCACTGTGCAGAAAGAGGGGTGTTCTGGTGTTCCAGAATGAGCCGTCGTACAGCAGTGGTCCGCGGCAGGCACTCACGGATGATGACGTGGAGTGGAGGACCTTCCTAGAGAACCCCCTGACCGCCGCCTCCAAGGCCATGATGAACATCAACGGAGATGAGGACAGCGCCAATGCTCTCCTCTACAACTACTATAAAGTACCACATATATACCTATTACTACTACTACATACCTACTACTATACTACTATTACATAGTTACTATACTATCACATACCTACTATACTACTACTGCATACCTACTATTATACTACTACATATTTACTATACTACTACATACCTACTCTACTACTACTACTACACATCTGCTATTATACTACTACATACAGTTGAAGTCGGAGGTTTACATACACTTAGGTTGAAGTCATTTCAACCACTCCACAGATTTAATGTTGACAAACTATAGTTTTGGCAAGTCGGTTAGGACATCTACTTCGTGCATAACACAAGTAATTCTTCCAACAATTGTTTACAGACAAATTATTTAACTTATAATTCACTATATCACAATTCCAGTGAGTCTGAAGTACACTAAGTTAACTGTGCCTTTAAACAGCTTGGAAAATTTCCAGAAAATGATGTCATAGCTTTAGGAGCTTCTGATAGGCTAATTTACATAATTTGAGTCAATTGGAGGTGTACCTGTGGATGTATTTCAAGTCCTACCTTCAAACTCAGCGCCTCTTTGCTCGACATCCTGGGAAAATCAAAAGAAATCAGCCAAGATCTCAGAAAATAAATTGTAGACCTCCACAAGTCAGGTTCATCCTTTACAAATGCTTGAAGGTACCACATTCATCTGTACAAACAATAGTACTCAAGTATAAACACCATGGGACCACGCTGCTGTCATACCGCTAATGAAGGAGACGCGTTCTGTCTCCTAGAGATGAACGTACTTTGGTGCGAAAAGTGCAAATCAATCCCAGAACAAAAGCAAAGGACATTGTGAAGATGCTGGAGGAAACAGGTACAAAAGTATCTTTATCCGCAGTAAAACAAGTCCTGTATCGACATAACCTGAAAGGCCGCTCAGCAAGGAAGAAGCCACTGCTCCAAAACCGCCATAAAAAAGCCAGACTACGGTTTGCAACTGCACATGGGGACAAAGATCTTACTTTTTGGAGAAATGTCCTCTGGTCTGATGAAACAAAAATAGAACTGTTTGGCCATAATGACCATCGTTATGTTTGGAGGAAAAAGGGGGAGGCTTGCAAGCCGAAGAACACCGTGAAGCACGGGGGGGGGGGGGGGGGGGGGGGGGGGGGGCATAATGTTGTGGGGGTGCTTTGCTGCAGGCCCCCCACCCCTGATTCAGAAAATTTGTGGGCAGAACTGAAAAAGCGTGTGCGAGCAAGGAGGCCTACAAACCTGACTCAGTTACACCAGTTCTGTCAGGAGGAATGGGCCAAATTTCACCCAACTTATTGTGGGAAGCTTGTGGAAGGCTACCCGAAACATTTGACCAAAGTTAAACAATTTAAAGGCAATGCTACCAAATACTAATTGAGTGTATGTAAACTTCTGACCCACTGGGAATGTGATGAAAGAAATAAAAGCTGAAATAAATCATTATCTCTACTATTATTCTGACATTTCACATTCTTAAAATAAAGTGGTGATCCTAACTGATTAAATGTCAGGAATTGTGAAAAACTGAGTTTAAATGTATTGGGCTAAGGTGTATGTAAACTTCCGACTTCAACTGTACCTACTATACTACTACTACATACCTACTATTATACTACTACTACATAGTTACTATACTACTACATACCTACTATACTACTACTATATACCTACTATTATTCTACTACATACCTACTGTACTACTACTACATAGCTACTATACTATACTACATAGCTACTATACTACTACTACATACCTACTATACTACTACTACTACTACTACTACTACTACTACTACATAGATACAATACTACTACTACATACCTACTATTATTCTACTACATACCTACTATACTACTACTACATACCTACTGCAACTACATACTACAATACTACTTCATAGCTACTATACTACTACATAGCTACTATACTACTACTACACTATAAAGGTATTATAAGTACCGCCATAGATGTATATAGATCTATCATAGATGTATATAGGTGTGATAATAATGTATTATACTACTTTTCTAGCTGCCACGAGACAAGAGAACGACTGGACAGCACAAAACAGAAGATCTTGTGGGCGATTCTGATCCAAACAAAATGTAATGAACCAGTTATGACTTGGCATAGTTTACTTTTTATTTACTGTCAATTGAGAAAAAGTGTGTTGAAGTAAAGAAAGCTGTGTTATGGGATTATGACCTTTACTCTGATCATCTCTTTCTCAGGAACTTCATGGTGCCACTCCAAGACTCTCCCCTGGCCATGACAACTCTGAGGGCCGTCCCTCGCAACACCGCGGCCCAGGGCAGCAGCCCTCCCCCCTACTCCCTCAGCCCAGAGGGGACCCTGGCCCTGTACTCCTTCCCCGTTTGCCCCCCCCCTGGTCCCCACAGTTCCCAGTCGGATGGTATGGCCTTCAGTCGCCAGCTCAACCACAGCCAGTACAGCCCCAGAGCCCAGAGTCTCACCCCCGACTCCACCTACACAGAGTCCTACAAGGACAGCTCCAATGAGGTAGGTTCTCCTACTGTTACTACAGAACCAGATAGAACTAGAGCATAATTTTACACTGAGCAGCACAAGCCCCTCGTGGAGCTGTGCTGCTTACACCTAGGTTTCATTGAAAGTAAAAGTAGCAAGCCTGTGAGACTCAGCCTGTTGACTTAGCTATATGGAGCCAATGAGGCATCTTCCATATTTTCATTGATCTACCGGTTGTAGTGTAATATGTAATGGTCACCTACACAGATTATTATGGGTGCGTCCCAAATGGCACCCTATTCCCTTTATTGTGCACTACGTTTGACCAGGGCCCTATGGTAAAAAAGAAAATAGTGCACTATAAAGGGAATAGGGTGCCATTTGGGATGCTACCTATGTCTATGGTGCTGATATTCCCCTGGATTGTGTTGTTGTCACCCACAGGTCTTCCCTCTCTCTGAGGAAGTCCAGCTACATATGGCCTCCATCCCTCCCGGTGGATACCCTTACTACAGCTCCACAGCAAGGTAACGTACTCAGTCAAACATGGGATAGGGACAGTAACTCAGTGTGTTTGTTTTTACCGTCAGGGTATATTGAACCAGCAGGAAATACCTTCAAACTATCTCTAAATAAAACCTTCTCTTAAGTCTTACCTTAATACAAAGCTGCAATATGTAACTTTTTGGGCGACCCAACCAAATTCACATAGCAAGTCTAAGATGCTGTAGATTTGTTCTATGTCAGCTATTTCTATGCTTCCTGTTAAGTTCAGTTTTTGCATCTTTAACTTTTGGTTTTGTACACCAGCTTCAAACTGCTGAAAATACAATCTTTTTTGGTTATTGAAAATACTTCTCACAGCGGTTTAGACAATGATTCTCTACACTATGCATTGCTTGTTTTGTCACAAACTGAAATTAGGCAAACCTATTACAATATTGACAACCAGAAAAAAGATGCGTGGTTTCTTCATATTGCACCTCTTAAGTTTTCATTCTGCGATATACACTTTCAAAAATGCTTTCATGGTCACCAGACACCAGGTGAGATATTAGGAAATATAGGGGAAAGGTGATACCTAGTCAGTTGGACAACTGCATGCTTTAAACCGAAATGTGTCTTCTGCATTTAACCCAACCCCTCTGAATCAGGGGTGGGGGGCTACCTTAATCGACATCCACGTCAAGGGCAGAATGGAAGATTTTTCCACCTTGCCGGCTCGGTGATTCAAACCAGTGACCTTTCGTTACTGCCCCCCCTCTCTCTCTCTCAGTCAACACTTTGAGTACATGCTGGAGGCTCCCCAGTCCCTCTGGCCCAAGAGCAGCAGCGGCCAGATGAGCTACCTGAACAAGGGCCAGTTCTACCCCATCAACCTGAGAGCACTAGGAACCCCAGTCCCACCGCAACTCAGTGGAGAAGTCCGGGTATGAGCTTCTCTAATCAATCTCCTGTATTTATATTCTTATCTTCTAGTCTTCCTCTCCTCTCTCTGTCTTCCTCTCCTCTCTATCTCTCCGTCCCTCTCTCTCATCTCTTCCTCTCTCCTCTCGTATCTCTTTCTAAACAGTCTACTGTGTCTAGGTTTGCCAAATATGTTTTGGGAAGGCCTTACTTGACTTAAGAATGTCATCCCTCTCACTCGGTTCGGGGCAAGATTGTCCAGGTTTCACCAGTTGAGGCTGTCATCTCTGACTGGACTGCCAAGTGTTTCTGGGTCGAACCCTCTTTCTTGTCCCCTGGGACAGTTTTGGGAATATATAGTATTTTGCTGTAAATGTTGC
This sequence comes from Thymallus thymallus, assembly GCA_023634145.1. Classification (NCBI taxonomy): domain Eukaryota; kingdom Metazoa; phylum Chordata; class Actinopteri; order Salmoniformes; family Salmonidae; genus Thymallus; species Thymallus thymallus. Next base: position 23,184,513 of record CM042411.1, on the reverse strand, counting down.
GTTTGTGTTTTAGGTGTTGGTGGTGTGTTTGTGTTTTAGGTGTTGGTGGTGTGTTTGTGTTTTAGGTGTTGGTGGTGTGTTTGTGTTTTAGGTGTTGGTGGTGTGTTTGTGTTTTAGGTGTTGGTGGTGTGTTTGTGTTTTAGGTGTTGGTGGTGTGTTTTTGTTTTAGGTGTTGGTGGTGTGTTTTAGGTGTTGGTGGTGTGTTTGTGTTTTAGGTGTTGGTGGTGTGTTTGTGTTTTAGGTGTTGGTGGTGTGTTTGTGTTTAAGGTGTTGGTGGTGTGTTTGTGTTTTAGGTGTTGGTGGTGTGTTTGTGTTTTAGGTGTTGGTGGTGTGTTTGTGTTGTAGGTGTTGGTGGTGTGTGTATGTAATGTAGAACTTACCGTATATTTCAGAGTGTGGTGATGCTGGTGTTTGGAGAGGAGAAGCTCACAGAGGACCAGCTCAAATACTGGAAGTACTGGCACAGCAGACAGCACACAGCCAAGCAGCGCTGCATTGATATTGGTGAGGGGTTACACACACACACACACACTGTGCACGCACTCTCTAACTCACTCACTCACTCACTCCCACACACACACTTATGTTCTCAGAATCAGTATGTAAACATTCATTGTTAGTGTGTAAACAGTACTGTTGTGTCTACCCTGTTTTGTTCATCCCAGCGGACTACAAAGAGAGATTCAATACGATCGCCAATATTGAGGAGATTGCCTACAATGCCATCTCTTTCACATGGGACACTAAGGACGAGCCACGGGTAAGAAAGGCCAATATCATGTCTTTATAGTGGCAGCAGAAATCTTTGAGTGAAGATTTTGGGCTCGGGGGTGAAGTTTCTGGGTTAACGTTACCCTACCAGATTTGAACCAAATTTCTGTCAATGTTTTGTCAGACAAAACAAATGTAGTTACAAACAATCACCAGCTGGGGGAGACATACACAACTAAATCAATCATACACAATACTTTGTCTGAAACGACCCAGGACAACACTTTGTGTGTAGAGACTACAATTTTGTACCTTGATTTTTTTCTACCTGCATGAAAGACATTTCATATTGCTTCCACAATTGAAATATAATGCATTCAAGACAACTGGGAACTAGGAAAAAAACGACCTCAGACTGGCAAAAATCAGTGACGTCAGTGATCTTCAGGTCAGAGCTCTAGGATGATGTCCAAGTTTCCGACTTGTAATTCTGATTTGGATGACCCCCGAGTTCACATTTGTCTTGAATGTGCATCAGAACTGTTTATTCAAATGTTTATTTAATTCATTCAACATTTTCTGTCTATTACTACTATATTTGTTGTATATTTGTATGGCGTTATTGGTGAAATGTTTTTTATGCAATGTTTTTCAAGTGTTGCATCTGAGTCTCATGCCATAGATAATTTTCTGTCTAACGTAAATTGGATGGACAATATAGCTTTTTGAATTTGAATTCTCATGTGCCTTTAACTCTGCCCCCTCAGGTGTTTGTGTCGGTGAACTGTCTAAGTACAGACTTCTCCCCTCAGAAAGGAGTGAGGGGCCTTCCTCTCAACCTCCAGATTGACACCTACAGCTTTGGGAGCCATGGCCACAAGCTAGTACACAGAGCCTACTGCCAGATTAAGGTGTTCTGTGACAAAGGTGCTGAGAGGAAGATCCGAGATGAGGAAAGGAAGCAGCCTCGCAGGAAGGGAAAGAGACAGGAGACAACCGCAGCCTGTGAGTATATCACCTGATACAACCAATCAATTAGTTAATCAGTTCATCAATCAGCCCCCTCTCATCAAAACCCTCTCCAGAACTAACCCCTAAAAAGTAAGCCAGGCCAACAGTATCAAGGCAAAACTAAAGGTAGTAAGAGTAGTAGACCTGCCTCAATAATATAAAAACACCTTGCAGGAAGTAAAAACACATTCACTTGTTCTGTGCAACAACAGTGCCATTAGTCTCTTCTCACAACTGATGGTGGAGCGTGCAGAGCGGAGCACCCTGATACTGTCGCATCCGCTTCCTATGTTAACCCCTCTACCTCGGTTTCCATTAGCTTCCACAGCCACAGTCAGATTCTACAGCCACAAAGTCAAAATTGGCTACAGAAACTAGTGTAATTTAAAGTTAGGCGTAAGGTTGGCAGTGTGAAGATAAATGATAGAAATGGGCAGGGTTTATGACCATCTACCTCCCCCTGCTGTCCTGCCACAGGTATGGAAGACCCTCTGCAACTGAAGCACGTGGCCATAACATCGTTCAAAGCCATGAGTGACATGGACTCCCAGCCGGTTCTCTTCATCCCAGAGGTCCACTTCCCCAGCTCCCACCACCACCAGGTAAGTCCAACGTTACCCATGTTTAGGGTTGCAAAACTCTAGTAACTTTCCCAACGTTTTTTTTTTTTTTTAAATAGCAGTTGGAGGATTCCTTGAATCAAGAGGACATTTGCAGGGAGGGAATCCTCCAACTGGGATTTCTGGAAAAACTTGGGAACTTTGGGAAAGAAACTGGATTGCAACCATGTTGCACTGCAGCATATCACCAAACTGACAGTCTCTAGGGACCCATTGTTTTTAGCAATTGCTAGGGCTGAACTAAATTTTCCAGGATCATTTGTAACACAAATGAGTTAGAACAAATAGACACCTGGTTGCATGCATGGGAACCCATCATAATACTGCTGATTCATTTTCATACAGTACTTAGTTGAAATGTTGTTATTTTTACTCACTGTTATTCGTCATTCCGGTTTGTTTTATCTTTAACTCTGCGTTGTTGGAAAAGGACTCGTAAGTAAACTTTTTACTATTAATCTATTAGTTGTTTACGAGGAAATTTGACAAATACAATTTGATTTGATTTTAAACGTGTGTGAGGTCAATTTAAATAGATAAGGGAAAATGTCACATTTTTTGGGACATTTCAGACGAACGTTGAGACGTGAACACAAAGGAACGCAAATAAACATCAGCACCACGAGAGGTGCTATAGGGATGCTAGTGCTATACTGACTGGAGAGTTTTAGTGTACTGTAGTTCGCTTGGGACGATAGCAGCGGAACAAATAGCCCACGTGAAGAACATTCTGGAGACGTGATATCACATGTTGCTATTGTCCTGTAAGAGCTCAGGTTTCCTCCCTAAGGGTGTTTGTCCATGTAAACATCTATAGAACTAGCCATGAACAAAGACAGTCTTTCTTTGAATAGCAGGATCGGCCTCTCAACTGAATTTTTTTACCTTCATCCATTATCAGGCATGCCTAACAGATGACGGTGAGGATAGGTGAGTAACATTTTATATTATGTACTTAGTGTAATATTTAGTGATCGATGCTATAAGCATGATACCCATAATAACTACACTGCATTTTTCAGTCTTCTATACTCATTATAGTAAAAAAAAAAAATCGGCTAAATAACTCAAATGTAAATAGTCATGTGTATTGTGTTTGTCTGGTTGCAGCTTGGGGCAGAAGAGACCACTCCACTATGATGAGGACTTTGAGTTGGCTCCTCACAAGAGAGTCAGGAGTGACGGGCCAGAGAAAGGTACATTATATTGGCATACGTATGCCGACTGTGTATTCAAGGGAAACAAACACGGTAAAGAGAAGGCATAAACCAGAGAGAGAGAGAATGCTCTCTGGCTGGCTGCCTGCACTGTAGTTGTGGTTGTTGCTCTGGCTGCTGTTGCACAGGCTGCTCCCATGCAGTTCAGCTGACTGAATGCATGTAAACAAAGGCCACGTGGCTTCCAAAGCCCTGGTCAAAAGTAGTGCACTATATAGAATCCTGCGTGGCGCAGCGGTTTAAGGCACTGCATCTCAGTGCTAGAGGCGTCACTACAGACCCGGGTTTGATCCCGGGCTGTATCGTGATCGGGAGTCCCATAGGGCGGCGCACTTTTGTCCCAGCTGTGGTAGGCTGTCATTGTAAATAAGAATTTGTTCTTAACTGACTTGCCTAGTTAAATATAAATAAATATAGGGAGTAGGGCGCGATGCTGGACACAGTCCATCTTAACTGAGTTTCACTATCTTTATGGGTGATGAGGGAGGCAGTTGTTTCAGCATGAATACACTCTATAACCATAGAAACGTCACCTAGCAGGATATTAGGGCAATACTGTAGTAGATCTAAACTCAGTGACTTGACTGAGCGAGAAACTGTCTCACACCCATGTCTAAAAACCCACACAGTAGGTCAATGTGTGAAACTGTCTCACACCCATGTCTAAAAACCCACACAGTAGGTCAATGTGTGAAACTGTCTCACAACCATGTCTAAAAACCCACACAGTTGGTCAATGTGTAAAACTGTCTCACACCCATGTCTAAAAACCCACACAGTAGGTCAATGTGTGAAACTGTCTCACACCCATGTCTAAAAACCCACACAGTAGGTCAATGTGTGAAACTGTCTCACACCCATGTCTAAAAACCCACACAGTAGGTCAATGTGTAAAACTGTCTCACACCCATGCTAGGTAAATCCCCACCTTATCTCAGCTTGCTGGTCACCATAGCAACACCCACCCGTAGCATGGTCTCCATTAGTTATATTTCACTGGTCACCCCCAAAGCCAACACCTCCTTTGGCCGCCATTCCATCCAGTTCTCTGCTGCCAATGACTGGAACGAATTGCACAAATCTTTGAAGCTGGAGACTACCATCTCCCTCAATAACTTTAACCATCAGCTGTCAGAGCAGCTTCCCGATCACTGTACCTGTACACAGCGCATCTGTAAATAGCCTACCCTACTACCTCATCCCCATATTATAATTTTTGCTCATTTGCCCCACAGTATCATCATCTGCACATCTATCACTCCAGTGTTAATGCTAAATTGTAATTATTTTGCCACTATGGCCTATTTATTGCCCTACCTTCCTAATCTTACTACATTTGCACACTCTGTATATAGATTTTCTATTGTGTTATTGACTGTACGTTTGTTTATCCCATGTGTAACTCTGTTGTTGTTGTTTTTGTCGCACTGCTTTGCTTTATCTTGGCCAGGTCGCAGTTGTCATTGAGAACTTGTTCTCAACTGACCTACCTGGTTAAATAAAGGTGAAATAAAACAAATAAAACAGTAGGTCAGTGTGTGAAACTGTCTCACACCCATGTCTAAAAACCCACACAGTAGGTCAGTGTGTCTAAATATACACCTTTGTGTGGATTCAGATACTACCACCCCAACCCAGTCAGATACTACCACCCCAACCCAGTCAAACTGGGGTGGCGGGTAACCGAGTGGTTAGAGTGTTGGGCCAGTAACCAAAAGGTTGCTGGATCAAATCCCCAAGCTGACAATGTAAAAATCTGTCGTTCTGTCCCTGAACAAGGCAGTTAACCCACTGTTCCTAGACTGTCATTGTAAATAAGAATTTGTTTTTAACTGACTTGCCTATTTAGGTTAAATAAAAAAAATACTACCACCACAACCCAGTCAAATACTACAACCCCAACCCAGTCAGATACTACCACCCCAACCTAGTCAAATACTACAACCCCAACCCAGTCAGATACTACCACCCCAACCTAGTCAAATACTACAACCCCAACCTAGTCAGATTCTACCACCCCAACCCAGTCAGATACTACCATCTCAGTCAGATACTTTTTAGACATGGGTGTGAGACAGTTTCACACATTGACCTACTGTGGGTTTTTAGACATGGCTGTGAGACAGTTTCACACATTGACCTACTGTGTGGGTTTGGTTTTGAGGCCAGATGAACGTACTGCCAAGTTCTCTAAAACGACGTTGGAGGCGGCTTATGGTAGAGAAATGATCATTCAATTCTCAGGCAACAGCTCTGGTAAACATCCCTGAACTTGAGACATTTGTGGCATTTGTGACAAAACTGCACATTTTAGAGTGGCCTTTTATTGTCCCCAGAAAAGGGTGCACCTAATGATTATGCCGTTTAAAAACATCTTAAGGATCGGACCCTTTTTTTTTCAATTTTCGCCAAAAATGACATACCCAAATCTAACTGCCTGTAGCTCAGGACCTGAAGCAAGGATATGCATATTCGTGATACCATTTGAAAGGAAACACTTTGAAGTTTGTGGAAATGTGAAATTAATGTAGGAGAATATAACACATTAGATCTGGTAAAAGATAATAATTTATTGTTTTCCGTCACATCATCTTTGAAATGCAAGAGAAAGGCCATAATATTACTTAGGAGTCCAGGCGCAATTTAGGTTTTGTATGTGCTAAGTTTTAGACTGATCCAATGAACCATTGCATTACTGTTCAAAATGTTGTCTCAAGTCTGCCCAAAATGTGCCTATTGGTTTGATACATTTTCAAGTACATAACTGTGCACTCTCCTCAAACAATAGCATTGCATTATTTCACTAATAGCTACTGTAAATTGGACAGTGCAGTTAGATTAACAAGAATTTAAGCTTTCTGCCTATATAAGATATGTCTATGTCCTGGGAAATGTTCTTGTTACTTACAACTTCATGCTAATCACATTAGCGCACATTAGCTCAACCGTGCGCTAATGTGGGGGTTGGTGTGGTATTTGACTACCTATCTTCTACACTGTGGGGGTTGGTGTGGTATTTAACTACCTATCTTCTACACTGTGGGGGTTGGTGTGGCAGTATCTGATGGTTTGTTTCCTCACGCTACATTCCTCTAGTGCTACTTTATGTCCGTAAGGAGACCGAGGAGGTGTTTGATGCTCTGATGCTGAGGACGCCCACTCTGACAGGACTACTGGAGGCTGTGAGTACAATAGTTGAGTTCTATTTTGCTCAAAATGTCTTTTTTTTAAGTGTGTTTACATTACACAGGATATCATTTTTCAATAGGCAAAGTTCATTAATAGCTAAGCAGATATACAGTGGGGAGAACAGGTATTTGATACACTGCCGATTTTGCAGGTTTTCCCACTTACAAAGCATGTAGAAGTCTGTAATTTTTATCATAGGTACTCTTCAACTGTGAGTGAAGGAATCTAAAACAAAAATCCAGAAAATCACATTGTATGATTTTTAAATAATTAATTTGCATTTTATTGCATGACATAAGTATTTGATACATCAGAAAAGCAGAACTTAATATTTGGTACAGAAACCTTTGTTTGCAATTACAGAGATCATACGTTTCCTATAGTTCTTGACCAGATTTGCACACACTGCAGCAGGGATTTTGGCCCACTCCTCCATACAGACCTTCTCCAGATCCTTCTGGTTTCGGGGCTGTCGCAGGGCAATACAGACTTTCAGCTCCCTCCAAAGATTTTCTATTGGGTTCAGGTCTGGAGACTGGCTAGGCCACTCCAGGACCTTGAGATGCTTCTTACGGAGCCACTCCTTAGTTGCCCTGGCTGTGTGTTTCGGGTCGTTGTCATGCTGGAAGATCCAGCCACGACCCATCTTCAATGCTCTTACTGAGGGAAGGAGGTTGTTGGCCAAGATCTCACGATACATGGCCCCATCCGTCCTCCCCTCAATACGGTGCAGTCGTCCTGTCCCCTTTGCAGAAAAGCATGCCCAAAGAATGATGTTTCCACCTCCATGCTTCACGGTTGGGATGGTGTTCTTGGGGTTGTACTCATCCTTCTTCTTCCTCCAAACACGGCGTGTGGAGTTTAGACCAAAAAGCTCTATTTTTGTCTCATCAGACCACATGACCTTCTCCCATTCCTCCTCTGGATCATCCAGATGGTCATCGGCAAACTTCAGACGGGCCTGGACATGCGCTGGCTTGAGCAGGGGGACCTTGCGTGCGCTGCAGGATTTAAATCCATGACGGCGTAGTGTGTTACTAATGGTTTTCTTTGAGACTGTGGTCCCAGCTCTCTTCAGGTCATTGACCAGGTCCTGCCGTGTAGTTCTGGGCTGATCCGTCACCTTCCTCATGATCATTGATGCCCCACAAGGTGAGATCTTGCATGGTGCCCCAGACCGAGGGAGATTGACCGTCATCTTGAACTTCTTCCATTTTCTAATAATTGCGCCAACAGTTGTTGCCTTCTCACCAAGCTGCTTGCCTATTGTCCTGTAGCCCATCCCAGCCTTGTGCAGGTCTACAATTTTATCAATGATGTCCTTACACAGCTCTCTGTTCTTGGCCATTGTGGAGAGGTTGGAGTCTGTTTGATTGAGTGTGTGGACAGGTGTATTTTATACAGGTAACGAGTTCAAACAGGTGCAGTTAATACAGGTAATGAGTGGAGAACAGGAGGGCTTTTTAAAGAAAAACTAACAGGTCTGTGAGAGCCGGAATTCTTACTGGTTGGTAGGTGATCAAATACTTATGTCATGCAATAAAATGCAAATTATTTATTTAAAAATCATACAATGTGATTTTCTGGAAAACCTGCAAAATCGGCAGTGTATCAAATACTTGTTCTCCCCACTGTAAGTAGCTGTTTGTGTAAAGTGCACCCTATGCCTTAGTCAAAAGTAGTGCACTATATACAGTAGGGTGTCATTTGGGACGCAGACCCAGTGTCACAGGAAGAGGGATTTGTTTCCTGTTTGTGTCTGTCAGGAAGTAGTTACTCGTCAGAGAATGCACACAGGCATCCACAGTGACATTCAATGGAATGTATTGTATTGTCTAAGGCTTGCTTGCATCCAGTTCACATAGGGGGTTTCCCATTTTTTCCCATCACATCTCTAGGTAACTGATAAATACAAGCTGCCGCTGGAGAAAGTGGGGAAAGTCTACAAGAGGTGCAAAAAAGGGTAAGACTGGTGTCGCTGCTTATGATCTAGGTCACTGGGAATAAAGTGTACATCTCAAATTGCACCCCATTTCCTATGTAGTGCACTACTTTTGACCAGAGCAAAAGTAGTGCACTATGGGAAAGGGTGCCATTTGGGACAAATTCTAAAGTAAATAATCTGTAACATGCTTATAGAGTAAACAACACTGAAGATAAGTAAATCACCTCTCCTGTCCTGTAGGATCCTAGTCCATATGGACGACAACATCATCAAGCATTACTCCAATGAGGATGCCTTCCAGATCAACATGGAAGAGGTGGGGGGGAAGATGCTGCTGACGCTGACTGAGATCTGAGTCCGGACAAGGGAAATATTAATCGTGGAACACAACGTTTTGAAACGTAAAACGAAAATGAGCGTTTCTTATTTGGAGCAGTCCAAGCTATTAGATCTCCGGTTTTAGTGCTATTTCTTCCATTTTTCAGCCCTTTTTATACCTAGTGAATATGAACACGACCCTGGTCGGGGGGAGTTGAGTCTGTTGTTATGGGCCTCCATGGTGAGACCCTTGGAGGTGGAACACGTGTTGACCCCCGGCAGCCGAGGAGGGGCCCACAACAGTAGGATTAGTCACCTGTTTACACAACTGTAACAGGCTGCTACAAGGAAAACAATATATTTTCATGAGTTCTGCCTTTCTGCTGTGCCAGTGTCTATGAGGTCATTTCTGGTGTGGTTGGTTGGCTACCTTGTTCGCTGACAAGAAAAATACATGTAAGAATTTTCACATAAAATGTGACTGATTGATTGATTGATTCACAAGCAGCGGAGTCATACCGTACTACTGGGGCATTTTGCCAGTCACTGTAGCTATGGTAGAATATGAGGACCTTTTGGAAACAATATTGTGTATCGGCCAATGATATTTTCCTACTTTTTAGACATTTTTTTCTAATGTGTAGTTTTTGATCAACTACTTTTCGGTGTATATATACAGACAAGACAGCAGAGTTGACTTCAGAATGCCAGTGAACGTATGAAAGTATTATGTATGGTTTTGAAGTATATTTAGAAGATATGTAAAACATGATGCGGTGAAAGGCTATTTCTACTTTTATATTTATTTTTCAGAACTCTTGATGTGATGATTAAATTTTTTGTACGTTTAAATCATTAAAAAAGTGATATATGAATTAAATAATATAGCTATGTATTTATATTTACATTTTGAACATGCCAAGTATGTTGTGTTTGTCTGAATCTAGATTTATAGATGGCAATACCATGTTATGTGATGACAGAATGAGAATATTTTTTTGCAACAGGAAATGAGGGTTGGGTGTCAGGAAGTGTGTGTTAATGTTTCAATTTGGAGTCAGTCCTGTCAGCAGATGCTTACCCACAGTGGTTATTAAATTAGTTAAAGTCATTCTTCTGACTAAGCATTTCTTTTGACATAGTGTGTTGGTAGGAGAACAGAGCTGCATCAACGAGACATGAAGCAGAGAATGTGCAGATTTGGTGATTAGGGCTCTGGTCAAACATAGTGCACTATTTTTATTTTACCCTTTATTTAACTAGGCAAGTCAGTTAAGAACAAATTCTTATTTTCAATGACAGCCTAGGAACAGTGGGTTAACTGCCTTGTTCAGGGGCAGAACGACAGATTTGTCAGCTCGGGGATTTGATCCAGCAACCTTTCGGTTACGGGCCCAACACTCTAACCACTGGGCTACCTGCCGCCCACTATATGGGGAACAGAACCACATCAGTATGTGTGTTTTAGAGCTCTCTAGGTTGAGAAAGTAAAATAAAATAAGTCTGAGAACCATCTTTCTCACAGCTCTTTTAGTCCTGAACATCATGCAGTCAGGATGTCCCATGCTACTACTTTTAAAGACACTTAGGCCCTTACACTCAGGTTGTACAACTGATGTACACTTTTGGTACACGTTTTTTTATTTGTGGGTGATTTGTTAAATTGGGTAACCTTTATTTGTCAATACTGTTGAAGTGAAGATTACATATCTATCTGTCCAAATATGTCAAATAAAAGAGAACTTTCCAGGGGATTTACTTACTTTTTCACATGACTGTTGTACAGCTAGTTGTTCTGGCTGTGTTAAACCAGCCAAATGACGAGTCTGATAACCATGACGTACTGTAGGCCTGGGCTATGTGCTGCGAGTGGTGCGGTACAGCTGAGTGAGGCTGCCTTTATTGGCTCCTAATAAAATACTAAATACTTGTCCGTGTGCCAAATGGTACCCTATTCCCTATTTAGTGCACTACTTATTACCAGGAATAGTGTGTCATTTGGGACGCATCCCTTGTCCTTGTGCAGTCTGAGCCAGTCTCTGCACTCTCTTCACCCCACCCCAGGGGCGTGGGCCACATTCACCCTGGTGAGATTTAGCAAGGCCATGTAGGTCTCCGCTCGGGCCCAGCTCTCCTGACGGTGTCGGTTGTTAGCAGCATGGTCTAACTGGCAGTCAGAATGCTGCCTGCCTGCAGGGCTCAGACAAGGCGAAAATGAGAGGGTGTGAGATACATTCTCGGAACGCTGAGTAATTGTTTAGCATGGTTACATTTCTATCCGGAGATATTTCGCCTCAGGAGTCAACAGAGATGATACTGGAAGCATCTTCTCTCACAGACACTTCCAATAAGGGAGTTTAGGGTAGTACGCAATACAGCAAGCATGTTACATCTCAGTGCTTGAGTCGAGCCCTCCCAACATTCCAGAATCCCACCCACCTCAACACACTCCGCTCTGTTAGTAAGGTGCACTGAGGTGGCGCTCATTTCCCTGTGTGTGTGTGTGTGTGTGTGTGTGTGTGTGTGTGTGTGTGTGTGTGTGTGTGTGTGTGTGTGTGTTTGTGTGTGTGTGTGTGAGAGAGAGTTCTGCCTTGGTCGGTGAGCCCACCACTGTTTGTTCAGTGTCCCTGGGGGACATCACATCTGTTGCCCAGAGCTCCCAGCATCCTCTCTCGTCTCACACCCACCCACGGTGCATGCCCCTGTGCTCACTGCTAAATAATTTATTGACAACCTTAAAAGTTTATTTATTGACAACCTTAATCATTTGGGGATCAATAGGCTGTATCCCACACATGAAAAAAAAATAGGCTCTACCTTGGATGTAACCCAATTCCCGATATAGGGCACTACCTTTGATCAGGGCCCATAGGGAATACAGTGCATTCGGAAAGTATTCAGATCCCCCTTACTTTACAGCCTTATTCTAAAATTAATTAAATTGTTTTTTAGAAATAATTAGTTTTTTAGAAAGAATTTTCAAATGTATTGAAAAGAATAAACTGAATATTACATTTACATAAGTATTCAGACCCTTTACTTTGTTGAAGCACCGTTGGCAGCGATTACAGCCTCAAGTCTTCTTGGGTATGACCCTACAAGCTTGGCACACCTGTATTTGGGGAGTTTATCCCATTCTTCTCTGCAGATCCTCTCAAGCTCTGTCAGTTTGGATGGGGAGTGTTGCTGCACAGCCATTTTCAGGTTTCTCCAGAGATGTTCAATAGGGTTCCGGGCTCTCAAGGACATTCAGAGACTTATCCCAAAGCAACTCCTGCATTGTCTTGGCTGTGTGTTTAGGTTTATTGTCCTGTTGAATGGTGAACCTTCACACCAGTCTGAGGTCCTGAGTGCTCTGGGGCAGTTTTTCATCAAGGATCTCTCTGTACTTTGCTCCGTTCATCTGACTAGATCCTGACTAGACTCCCAGACCCTGCCGCTGAAAACATCCCCACAGCATGATGTTGACACCACCATGCTTCACCTTAGGGATGGTGCCAGGTTTTCTCCAGATGTGACACTTGGCATTCAGGCCAAAGAGTTCAATCTTGGTTTCATCAGACCAGAGAATCTTGTTTCTCATGGTCAGAGTCCTTTAGGTGCCTTTTGGCAAAGGGGGCTGTCATGTGCCTTTTACTGAGGAGTGGCTTCCGTCTGACCACTCTACCATAAAGGCCTGATTGGTGGAGTGCTGCAGAAATGGTTGTCCTTCTGGAAGGTTCTCCCATCTCCACAGAGGAACTCTGGAGCTCTGTCAGTGACCATCGGGTTCTTGGTCACCTCCCTGACCAAGGTCCTTCTCGCCCGATTGCTCAGTTTGACCGGGCGGCCAGCTCTAGGAAGAGTCTTGGTGGTTCCAAACTTCTTCCATTTAAGACTGATGGAGACTACTGTGTTCTTGGGGACCTTAAATGCTGCAGAAATGTTTTGGTACCCTTCCCCAGATCTGTGCCTCGACACAATCCTGTCTTGGAGCTCTAAGGGCAATTCCTTCAACCTCATAGCTTGATTTTTGCTCTGACATTCACTGTCAACTGTGGAACCTTGTATAGACAGGTGTGTGCTTTTTCAAATCATTTCCAATCAATTGAATTTACCACAGGTGGATTCCAAGTTGTAGAAACATCTCAAGGATGTTTTTAAATGTAAAAAAAAAAAAGGATGCACCTGAGCTCAATTTCGAGTCTCATAGTAAATATGGTATGTTTTGGGTTTTTTTTTATACAGTTGCAAACATTTCTAGAAATCTGTTTTCACATTGTCATTATGGGGTATTGTGTGTAGATTGATAAGGGAAAAGAAAAAAAATGCACTGTATATAGACACCAAGTAAACAAAATATTAAGAACACCTTCATTGGGGCATGGACTCTATATAGGGATATATGCTTTACACACACACACACATAGATATATATATATATACAGTACCAGTCAAAGGTTTGGACACACCAACTCATTTATTTGTACTATTTTCTACATTTTAGAATAATAGTGAAGACAAACTATGAAATAACACATATGGAATCATGTAGTAACCAAAAAAGTGTTAAACAAATAAAAATGATTCAATGTAGCCACCCTTTGCCTTGATGACAGCTTTGCACACTCTTGGTATTCTCTCAACCAGCTTCACCTGTAATTATTTTCCAAAAGTCTTGAAGGAGTACCCACATATGCTGAGCACTTGTTGGCTACTTTTCCTTAACTCTGCGGTCCAACTCATCACAAACCATCTCAATTGGGTTGAGTTCGGGTGCTTGTTGAGGCCAGGTCATCTGATGCAGCACTCAATCACTCTCCTTCTTGTTCAAATATTCCTTACACAGCCTGGAGGAGTGTTGGGTTATTGTCCTGTTGAAAAACAAATGATAGTCCCACTAAGTGCAAACCAGATGGGATGGCCTATCGCTGCAGAATGCTGTGGTAGCCATGCAGGTTAAGTGTGCCTTGAATTCTAAATAAATCACTGACATTGTCACCAGCAAAGCATCCCCACACCATCACACCTCCTCCTCCATGCTTCATGGTGGAAACCACACATGTGGAGATCATCCATTCACCTACTCTGCGTCTCACAAAGACACAGTGGTTGAAACCAAAATTCTCAAATTTGGACTCATTACACCAAAGGACAGATTTCCACCAGTCTATTGCATGTGTTTCTTGGCCCAAGCAAGTCTCTTCTTATTATTGGTGTCCTTTAGTAAGGGTTTCTTTGCAGTAATTCAACCATGAAGGCCTGATTCACACAGTTTGTCACACCCTGATCTGTTTCACCTGTCTTTGTGATTGTCTCCACCCCCTTCCAGGTGTTGCCCATCTTCCCCAGTGTATTTATACCTATGTTCTCTATTTCTCCTCAACCTGCCTCTTGCTTCTTAATAAATATCAGAGGATCGTACCATCTGCCTCCTGTGTCTGCATCTGAGTCTCGCCCTCCAGGTGTCGCCCATCTTCCCCAGTGTATTTATACCTATGTTCTCTGTTTCTCCTCAACCTGCCTCTTGCTTCTTAATAAATATCAGAGACTCGTACCATCTGCCTCCTGTGTCTGCATCTGGATCTCGCCCTGTGTCGTTATACAGTTGATGTTGTGTCTGTTACTTGAACTCCGGATTGACTGACTTTCATGTCTTATAGCAATGATGGACTGTCGTTTTTCTTTGCTTATTTGAGCTGTTCTTGCCATAATATGGACTTGGTATTTTACCAAATAGGGCTATCTTCTGTATACCATCCCTACCTTGTCACAGCACAACTTATTGTCTCAAACACATTAAGAAGGAATGAAATTCCACAAATTAACTTTTAGCAAGGCACACCTGTTAATTGAAATGCATTCCAGGTGACTACCTCATGAAGCTAGTTGAGAGAATGCCAAGAGTGTGCAATGCTGTGGCTAGGCAAAGGGTGGCTACTTTGAAGAATATCAAACATATTTTGATTTGTTTAACACTTTTTTTGGTTACATGATTCCATGTGTTATTTCATAGTTTTGATGTCTTCACTATTATTCTACAATGTAGAAAATAGTAAAAATAAAGAAAAATGAGTAGGTGTCCAAACTTTTGACTGGTACTGTGTATACATACATACTGAACAAAAATATAGACGCAACAATGAGTTACAGTTCATATAAGGAAATCAGTCAATTAAAATAAATGAGGCCCTAATCTATGGATTTCACATCACTGGGAAAACAGATATGCAGCTGTTAGTCATAGATACTTTAAAAAAAGGTAGGGGCATGGATCAGAAAACCAGTCAGTATCTGGTGTGACCAACATTTGCCTCATACAGAGTGACACATATCCTTTGCATAGAATTGATCAGGCTGTTGATTTGGGCCTGTGGAATGTTGTCCTACTCCTCTTCCATGGCTGTGCGAAGTTGCTGTATATTGGGGGGAACTGGAACACGCTGTCGTACAAGTCAATCCAGAGCATCCCAAACATGCTCAATGGGTGACATGTCTGGTGAGTATGCAGGCCCTGGAAGAACTGGGATATTTTTTACCTTCCAGGAATTGTGTACAGACCCTTGCGACATGGGGCCATGCATTATAATGCTGAAATATGAGGTGATGACAGCGGATGAATGCTATTGTGTTCGCTGTCCGTAGCTAATGCCTGCCCATACCATAACCCCACCACCACCATGGGGCTCTTTTATTTCAGCTCATGAAACGTGGGACCAACACTTTACATGTTGCGTTTATATTTTTGTTCAGTATAGATTATATACACCCTTGCCTGGAAATTTGGTGAATAAACTGAGTCTCTTCAGCCTGGGTCAAATGAGCCAGTGTGGTACCAAAAACGTTTGCTTTCGTTTGGGCAGCAGCTTACGATCCCATCCCATCCCTTGCCTTGCCTCCTTCCGTTCCGTTTATTTTCTCACCATAATAACCATCCTATCACACACCAGGCAGAGTCTAGTAAGCGTTGGCAAGCATTGCTCCATGTACCAACGTTTCCAAGACAACAGCCACCCAATCATAGTGCAATTTTGGTTCATATATCATCCCATGTTCTGGAATTCTAATTTTATTCAATGAAAAAAATATTCACTTAGCATGACAGACACACTTGTATGTAGTAAAAACATGACTATACAAGGTAAAACATTTCAAATGTAGGCAGGGTCGCCCTGGCATTTCTAACACACAGGACAGTTTTTTTTTCCTTGAGGCCCCCATTATTAGCCAGATAATTATAATTTAGGACAAAGAGAAAAACTAGTTAGACAGGCCCACTGGGCTAAAAATGGACCAGCCCATCTGCCATTTGCAAGAAATGCCAGATGGCCAGTCCACCCCGGAATGTAGATCACTCAGAAACTGGGGTTGACATTTGGCTGTGTTGAACAATGACTTCCTTGTTTGTAAGAAATTACATTACTTTCGTCCCTGGCCCCCCAAAGGATGTTTTTGAAAATGCTAGATTTGATGTGTGATCCTATTGAGGTCAGGTTTATGTAAGTGTGACATTTTAGCATCATTCAATCCGTTGGTTATACAGTTGCCATATTGATGTCAAGATCCAGGGAAAGATCCAACAAAAGATCCAGGAAAAGAAAAGATCCAAATGAGTTTGTTTTAAAGCAAGGCAATGCTTTAAACATTCTGTGGTCAGAAGTGTATATGCCAGATCAGCAGGGTAGTTGGGGAGCCAACTCAGTGTATATTAGCAGGGATTGGCTGTCAGCTGAAGAGGTTATATATGTGCACTACCAGCCCTCTTCTGGAGTCTGGAGGCGTGGCGTGTGTGTGTGCATGAGCATGTGTGCTTCAAAGTTCATTCAGTTTACCTCAGCCTCTCTCTCCTCCCACCACCTCCCTCTCACTCTCCTCCCACCACCTCCCTCTCACTCCCCTCCTCCCACCACCTCCCTCTCTCTCTCCTCCCACCATCTCTCTCTCTCCTCCCACCATCTCTCTTTCGCTCTCTCGCTCAGCTGTCTCCATAGCAGCCCCTCGGCTCGCAGTGTGGCGTCACCCTAAACCTCCCAGCCAAACAGTCTTTTACTACACACACACAACATTACAATGCCTTCTACACCCACCGCCTCGACAGGTGCTATGGGTCACAGGAGGTTTGTGGAACCTTAATTGGGGAGAACGAGCTCGCGGTAATGCCTGGAGCGGAATTAGTGGAATGGTATCAAATACATCAAACAAATGGTTTCCATGTGTTTGATGCCATTCCATGAAGTCCATTCCAGCCATTATTAAGAGCCATCCTCTCCTCAGCAGCCTCCACTGCTATGTGTTGCCTTAGATAGAACAACACAATCTACAGAATGAAGAGAACTCACTGTGTGTACAAGGTCAGACTGGATTGTTCTGGCCTCATCTGGAGCACAGTGAAAAAAATGAAAACTACATAGTCAAACTCCTGCAGAAACAGATCCCATCAACAGTGTATAAAACTGAAAGTGGATGCCTGGAGATTGTTTAATGTTCTATACCCAATTGAACTAATCTCAACCCAAGCTGCACTCTTTCAGATGACGTCATTGTTTTCCCACGACAAGACTTGTCTAGTTATTTTGGAATGGATGTATTAGATGTTTTCCTGAGAATACATGTGTCTGTGTGAACAAAGTCTTCTTTGTGAATTGTCAAATTGATGTGAAAGCATAAAATTCATACCAATACAATTTCATACAAGGAAGGGAAACGCGTTAATTGCTTTAATACTTTGATTGTCATTATCATTGTAAGGAAGTCACAAATCAGGAAGGAACCTAAGAATCTTATAGAAATGGGTGGTCTCATATTTTCTGCTGTGATTGTCTACACATTTTAAGACAAAAGAAAGCTGTCAGACACCTGAATGCATGTCCAATGAACAACAACTTAATTATCTTTGGTTGCCACATAGATTGAGACAAGGTCTCTTTCTGTGGGCTTAATACAATCTCCAGGGAGTCGGCAGGAGGGAGAAAAAGCTTTGTCTGCTGCCTCCATCTCAGACTGACTGACTGACATATTCTCTCTCAATCCTCCAAGATCCCTACAATGTTGTTTTTCAGAATAATTATTTCAGCATTTTATTAGTTACAGAAGTGATGCTCATTTTCTGTTGCTTACTTCACTGTCAGATGGAACAAAGCCCTTTGGACCTGGATGTGGCATGTGCTCAAGCCTGGACTGCACCGAGTAAAATACAAAGGCACTTTTAAGGGTTAATATACAGCCACAACAAAAAGGGTGAAGCTCCCTCCTTCAGAGGCCCCGCCCTAATATTCTTTATCGGGAGCCTGTTTACAACCTTAACGCATTGGAGTCATTGGGTTCCTTGGGTTCGCCCGTTGGGGGAGGGAAAACGGGGAGGGAGAGTGGGGTGCAAATTCAGAGACTGGAGAAAGGATAACGGCACAGCGCACAGGAAAACAATAAGAGACATAGAATGTATAAACAAGCTGAAATATACATATCGTGTATATTATGACTTGAGTAATTTTGCACATCTCTCAAGTGTTTCGGCCATCAAATGCCCTTTGTTGGTATTTCCTATTCTTCCACTATTCTGTGATCCTGAAATACTTCCATACAATATTTTGTGATCCTGTTTGATCAGGCACATCATTTGATGAATTTTAAACATTGTGGGATTGTTTTTGTTTACTATGGATATGGGTGCAATTGTTCAGAATTCTTCATAGTCTATGGATGCATTTCCTAACAATGAAACTCCATCTATATTTTGATCGTATGTCCTAATTATATTAATTTGAGGATCCTGATTGATTAACATTTACTTACACTTATTCACTGAGTAACAGGAATTTATTATATCAGTTATTACACAGTAATGACACTCATCTATAATAAAACAAAGGCGCAATAATATTATTTCACATGTATCAAAAATCGTACTAAATTCTTTATTTTCGTAGCTCACGTAGCTTATATTATACAGCTTCCCTATTCATTTCTTTGTGTCCCCCATTTTGCGCAAGCCCGCTTGGAGCGCGCTCCCCTGGCAAAGCAATCCAGACGCGTGCAAGTATCTCACGATTTCGCCTGTTCGCAGTTTCAACCTTTCCCCTAGTTCTCGAGCACCGAGTTCTCGAGCACCGAGTTCACTGGGTTTACTCTGACACCGCTGACTCCACCGTCACGCCCTCCAACAGCCACGCACCCTCTTTCCTCCAATCGGGCCACAGTCACGTACTGATCACGCGCTGCCTGCGCTCTGATTGGACGGCGTCCGCTACACCTTTGTTTTTGATTGGTAACATGTTACCAGCAGCCAGTCTATTCCGATTTTTGTTTCTGTTTTTTTTCGTCTCCGCTTTTGATTCACTCAGCTGAGGCCAGTCTCCGGTATTGGCAGGTGCAATACTTGTGTGCTCAGGGCTCATTTAGTGTTTGCATTGCTAGTGTCTTTATTGTTATTTTTACTTGTACTTTCCTATGCTGACTTTTACATCACCCCCGATTTCAGAGCAATCTTGTCGGGTAAGTTGATGGAGTTTTACTTTAAATTGGCTAATTAACTAATGGCATTAAGTTGTTATCTTCAGGTATTTATAACAAAGCCCATTGATAAAATACCGATGAGTGCCATACATATATTACAGAATTATAACTTGCATTGCATGCATTGATGGAAGCAAGCAGCCCAAGTTGAACGTGGTGTTTTTTTGTCGCACAGGCAGTCTGGTTTATTTGAGGTCAGATTGAAACTAACGTATCCCTGCCCAACCGCGACTGTATCAACTGTGTGATCACACATTGTTACATTATATCTGCTCTATATCACTGAATTGTTAAATTGCATTACTTTGTAATGAGATTATTCGTTGTTATGTGATGGTATAACGTTATCGTGGCCCCTAGTAGCCAAATGTATACCTATTTCTGCATTTTATTGGGTTATATTAGACTAATGTGACTGTATTGCTATGGGGATTTTGTTTCAGTCAGCTTGGTTGAACATATTGGACATAAATAGACAACTGATTGATTGACTAATTGATTGTATCTGATGTTATAATCTATGTTGGATGAAGGTGGGATTTGGATTATGAGGTGCTTCCATTGGTGTCAACAAAACAAAGTGACTGGCTGTTAATGCTGGGGAGTGTCCTCATTCCCCGTTAAATAGGGGGTTGGTGGTGGGGTGGTGGGGTGGAGGGGGTTCTCAACTTAACCCCAAACTTCCTGATGCAGCCTACCACCCTCTCATGAACCTAAGTTCACAGTTTAAACACAGACTAGAGTGGGTTTTGATGTAGCATGTCACTCACAGGTCTATTTTTGGTGATGGGATGTTCCTACTGCCTCCCAAGTCCAATGTTACGGGGGCTACTTGTAGCTGTTAGGGTTGGGTGCACCCACCTGCTCTAATGGCTGCCCAGCGCTGCAGTGGGGCCCCTCTCTCTTTTTATGTCTCTCCACACCTCTGAGGCAGCTAGCAGCTGCACTGAGCATTCAGCAACTGAGTATTATTCTAGATGTGCAACTGAGCATTCAGAAGATGCCAGCCCACTGCACTACATAGCTACATGCACATCTAGAAGTATACTCAAACCCTGTTCTTTGACTACTGTCTATGTGGTGTTTCCACCATTTTGAGGCTTCTATGGTTTATGACTCGGACTCAAACAGTCTGATGGATCTCCCTTGGTCCGTTATTGTTCAATGAACCTTGGTCATGAGGTGCTCATATTTATATAATATTTGAGGGAACCATTGCTGTAGTAGGACTATATATATTTTGTGAGATACTGTAGATGTCAGTGTTGGAAGAGTCTGGAACCATCAGAAGGTATTGAGCTGTAATGGTTATAAGAAGGGGACTGGCCATTGGGTAGTTAGGTCAAATGCCAAATGGGCTGGTCCATCTTTAGCCTATTGGGCCAGTCTAAATTAAAATGATTTATTTGGCTAATAATGGGGGCCCTGAGTGGAAAAATGGGCTGGTCCATGTTAGAAATGTCCAGGTCGATTTCTGTCCCTGATGGCGATTAACAGTGTATCCTCCTTGTGGCCTCCACCAATCCCTCTGGGCTTTTGTCAAAAGTAATGCACTATTTAGGGAATAGGGTTCCATTTGGGGCACATATCGTGCTGTAATGGTGATTGACTTTACATCTTCCCAGTGGCCTCCGTCCCTCTCTCAGGCTGATGTAATGGACATCAGGGTGATGATGATGGAGAGGAACAGGCACGACAGTGAGCAGTCCTGCTGCAGCACCTTCCAGTACCATGACCTGGAGGCTGCCGAGGCACTTGTCAGCATGAGCTCCTGGGGTCAAAGGTCAGCAAACCACAAGCCACGGCCCCTGACCCCTACCTCGGACTCCTGCGACTCTCTCCTGCTGCACCCTGAGATCATTGAGTCCCCCAAGGACCCGATCGCACTCTCATCACTGGTAAGTGGAATCTCATTATGTAGGCTACTGTGGTTAAAATGTATACTGGAAGATCACGTTTTTATGCTAACGTACCTGAGTTCAGAATTTTTTGGGGTCGCGACTTAGTAACCAAAACTGTGATTTTAATAAATCAAAACTACAATAAGATTTTTTTAAATTATAGAGAATTGAATGGGTTTGTTTTACATTTGACAGTTAAAATGTTTTATTCCGGTTTATCTTTATTTTCCAGTGCATGACCCCTCCTCACAGCCCCAGCTTTGCCGAGACTGCTACCACAACAGCTGTCCTCACAACCACCTCATTAGCCAGCTCCAGCTCAGGCCCCAGACCAGTCTTAACCCAGCCCAGACTCTGTGCAGGTCTGCCCTGCAGAAATGCCCCTCTCCTGGGCCAACGACCTGGTACGGCCCCCATCTTCGAGAGATCTGGAGCTCCAGAGTTGCCCAGCAGAGCCATGGTGACCAGTGTCATCCGGCACACTGCTGACAGGGCCCTCACACAGCACAGCAACAACATTCCACCTCAGTCCCTCGCAGGGCAGCACACAGACACCAACTCCAACAAAAACCCTACTGCAGCCCTTCTTGCTGAGAACGTTCCTATGCAGACTGAACCACAGAGCTGCAGCACTGGTCTGTGTGTTAAGGTAGAGAAGGATCAAAGCAGTCCATCCTCACCTGACAGCAGCCCAGGCCCATCTACTCCTCCCACCGAAAGGTCCCCATCCCAGCCTACCGCCACCTGCCGGTCCTCTCCCCCCATTCCTAGCTCCCAGGTCCTCTGCCAGGTGTTTCCAGTCAACGGGCGGACAGGGATGATCTCCGCGTTCGTCCAGGCAGGCTCGGTCCAGATGACCCAGGGGGGCCCCAAGCCCATACTAACCCAGTCACCCTCCTCCTTCCCCCAGCCGCTGCAGCTGGTGGGCTCCTCAGTGACTCAGGGGACAGTGATGTTTGTGGTTCCCCAGCCCCCCGTGTCCCAGACCCCATCGTGCGCACAGACTGTCATGACCCTGGGTAACACCAAGCTCCTGCCCCTGGCCCCAGCTCCAGTTTACATGCCCTCAGGGCAGAGCAGCAATGCCACACAAGCTGACTTCTCCCGCAGACGGAACTACGTCTGCAGCTTCCCCGGCTGTAAGAAGACCTATTTCAAAAGTTCCCACCTCAAGGCCCATCTCAGAACTCACACTGGTAGGTACCCACTCTATACAACACTAATGGATATTCTACCCAATGGCAATTAGATGAATGGTCATGTTGAATGTAGTGTGTTATCTTCCACTGAAGTACTTATGGTTTCCGTTTCTACCCTCCCGACCAGGTGAGAAACCATTCAGCTGCCACTGGGAGGGCTGCGACAAGAAGTTTGCCCGCTCCGACGAGCTCTCCCGCCACAGGCGAACACACACCGGTGAGAAGAAGTTTGTGTGTAACGTGTGCGATCGGCGCTTCATGCGCAGCGACCACTTGACCAAGCATGCGCGCCGACACATGACCTCCAAGAGGACCTCCACGTGGCCCGCTGAAGTCCGCGACCTCCACAAGATGACAGTATCTAAGAGCCCGTCGAGTGGCTCCAACCTTCCTCTCAGTGTGCTGGTCCCTGCCCCAAATTAGCTGGGCCTCCCAGGCCATAAGGTCATCTCAGGACAATATCCCACCACCGACCACACAAGACCTAGGAGAAAATGAAACAAAACAATAAGCTGCTACACATTCATGGACAGAAACAAACTGACCTTGCACTGGATTTTTAAATTATGCTTGTTTTGTACTTCCTTGATCTCTTTATGTAATTATGTTTACTTATGTAATATGTATACAGTATGTAATGTTTAGAAAAATGTATGCACTCTTTTTGCCAAAGCCTTTGCATCGTGCTTACAGTATCTGTTACTATTGGTCTCTGTGATTGTAAATATGTATATATGAATATCTATATATGGTTGTTATGTGTATTCCAATCTGCATTTATTGACAATACATCAATATATGTTATTGATATTTTAAAATATGTCAGTGGACAGTATTCCTCACTGTGATACTACCTACTTTCTTGCTTTGGATATTATTTAATAAACATTTGTTTTAAGTGCTGTTTTTGATAGCTTGATCAATTTGTTTTTGTTTTATTACAGATACAGTATAACCAGTATAAATACCTCACATTATTACTTACTAAATACTTTATAAAGCTTCACCGTACTAATATGAGTAATCGATGTATGAATGAATTCTATAGATATGGTCACTGAGAAAAGTGCTGTCCCAATGTGTAGTTTTACTAGCTTTCAATGTAGGCAATGTTCATTATGAGTCCCATTGTTTTTTTTTCATAATAAAATACATGACTAAACTTGGTAGTCTGGTCTATATTTTCTCAATAACATATGAAACACCCAACGCTGCTATTTCTCAATCTCATCCATTGAGATCCTATTAAGTTATTATAATTACATGATCTCAGCAGTGTTGACAACAATATTACGTATTCTGTTACACAATAGCACTCGATCCACTTTGATTTCGAATACCCGTCTCCCCACACGACCCAGTAACGTTTCCTCGAATTAAATTGAAGTATTTTACAGCGCTAAGGGGGGCGCGACCAATTGGAAACGACCGTTCAGCTGGAATAATCAAGAGGATTTTAACTGGCTAACACGGTACCCGCCTATTTGTCTTACTGACCGACATTCACAAAAGCAAAAAATAGAAAAGTCCACTTAAACGCGCCCACTAAAATATAGGACAACAGCGCCACTCAGTGAAAATAATGTACCATTTGTGTTAATAAAGAAAAGCTTGTTCAAGTTACTAGTTCGTACATTTATGGACACACACCACCATGTCAACAGGCTCTTCATGGGCCAACTTCACTGTTTTGACCGTATATTGTCTCATTTGGACAAAACAGTGGATTGTCACAAGTTTGATTGACCAAAATAAAAAATACATGACTTGAATCACACCAGCATAAATGTAAAACTACTGTTTCATCCACGTAGCATTATTTCTTTCCAAATTGCATCATGCTCCTCTGCAACTATATTAAACAGCTTTAGCTAAAAGGAAAGTAATATTACGGTCAAGCCAATCCATAGGAAATGGGTGTGGATCAACAAATTAATATATACCATACGAAATGTTCTGAGACCAGGTTGCTAATTTGGTATTCCTGCTTAAATATCAGGAAAATAGTAACTTGGGTATGAAAGCTGCCATTTGTCTGTGTATGATGTAAAAAAAAAAAACATATATCTTGAGCCATTTAAACGTTTGGCTACATTTTAGGGTTAGCTAAACAAGCCAGCTGGCCACATCAACAGGATGGATTGCATTCGTAGTACGATAAACCCGTTGTTTTCAGCCTTATTCTATAATGGCAACTTAACCAAAGTTTCAACGAAGTTATAACATCCCTATTGACTGCAGTAAAAGTGCACACTTCTTGTTAGTCAAATAAATCCGACGAATCATGTAAACGTTAACTAAACATCCAGCTTGCTGTAGTAGCTAAACTTGCTTTACTTGCATATTTCCACTAATTTCGAACTTTATCTATGATATGTTTTGTAATTCAACGTTTAAAACCGTAGTTACAAAGTATGTTAGCTCTATTGTCTCAAATTTGCGCGCCTTTTCTAGACCTTTTGTAACTCCTTCCTTTCCCGGTTTTGTAACCATCAAAAAAGCGTTGAATTTTCCCGCAATAGTTGGAGTGACTCGTGAGAGAATTGCAATCTGATTGGCTCCGCCATACCGGAAATGTAAATACTGACCATCAAATCTGTTTCTATTGGCTGCTTGATTCGACCACCATAATTTCTATAAATAGGGAACTCTACAGACGTTGCAATTTAGTTTAGCCAGTTGTCTGTCAAGGAAGCGTAGCTAGTTTGATGTCTTGCATATGTTTGTGAATACATGTATATTATTATTTTTTTTACATGCAATTTTGCCGACATTTAATTATCCTCTGTTAATTTATTTCCTTGTATCACCTGTCCATAATTCAAAATGCTTACTTCTCGCTCACCACTCGCTACGAAGAACACAAACTCAATCAACACCGAAATGGACAACATTTCGCTCGTTGACAAAGAAAACACGGTAGGTTTGAACTTTGGACATAATGTTAACTGTTAATTTTGTATTTTAAACAGGTTTATTTCTGTCAATGAGCATGACCTCAACGGGTTAGGTAACGTTCTGTGAAGTCCAATGGCCACGCCTGTCTATTACATTAAAGTAAGCAAGGTTTTGGTTAATTAACCAACTAATGTTAACTAATTTATCACGGAAATCTTCTCATGCAGCCTCCTAGCCTGAACCCTACCCGGATTCTGGCCTCAAAAACCGCGCGCAAAATCTTTGCAGATGATTCTGAGGTAAGTGAATAAGACTTTGGCTAAAAATGCTCAAACAGTTTATGCACAGGGACCACTTAACAGCTGCATGGTTGGTGTGATTAGCCTGTTAATTCGCTAGAATTTGATATTTAGGTGTTCATTTGGCGCCATGTGTTTCGCATCCTAGTTGGGTAACGCTAAGTTGGTGAGTCATCTAATCACCGTTACAGTATGCGCAGTTAGCTATTTGTGAAGTTAACGTCGGCTAACTTTTCTATCTAAACGCAGAATGTAGCATAATTTAAAAAAAATACCCTCGTAAATTACATAACTAATCGATGTTTTATAAGGCTACCTAGACATTAGCCGCCTTCTCGAACCATGTTACGAAGGCCTTTGTCTTGGTCTCTAACTAGCTACAGTGGCTAACTCTGTCTACCATCTAACGTTATTTTATTGGAGTCTTTGACATTATACATAAACTAGTATGGTAGACCTTTTAGTATTTTTGTCTATATGTATTTAAAACGTCCCCTTTAATTATATACTCAGATTCTGACTGAGGAATATGTTCCTTTACCTAAAACTTGATTATTCTTTCAGGTTAAGCCCAAAGATGTCAAGAAATTAAACACTGAAGAGCCACTCCTGAAGGAAAATCCACGCCGGTTCGTAATTTTCCCCATCAAGTACCATGACATCTGGCAGATGTACAAGAAGGCAGAAGCTTCATTCTGGACAGCGGAGGAGGCATGTCAAACTCTCACATCATTGGTCTAACTATGATGCATTCATTTTTTACATGTAAATTACATTTGGTTATTAAATTTGTATTACTTTATTGCCATACCAACCAGTTAAACATTTTTTACTTTGTGCCATGTGCAGACACATGCATCTGGTCATTCTTTTTAGTAGAGTACATTGTATTGATTCTGTTTTGTTTTCCAGGTTGATCTGTCCAAAGACATTCAGCACTGGGAGTCTCTGAAAGATGAGGAAAGGTACTTCATCTCTCATGTACTGGCTTTCTTTGCTGCTAGTGATGGCATTGTCAATGAGAACTTGGTAAGTTGATCTTGAATGTATACAACAATCTATTTAACTTTACACTGTCAAATCACTGATCTATGAGGCGAAAAAAATGTCTACTCATCCAGTATTCAAACATGGCCGTGGAATTTGTTTACTCAAACTTCCTTTTCACCACTAGGTGGAGCGATTTACACAGGAAGTCCAGGTGACAGAAGCAAGATGTTTCTATGGTTTCCAAATCGCTATGGAGAACATCCACTCTGAGATGTACAGCCTGCTCATTGACACCTACATCAAAGACCCCAAAGAGAGGTCAGTATCAGACTGTCAGTCTACGCTTTAAATTGACAGAGCAAGGAAACAACAAATATTTCGCATGTATTACCCACATATTTGTATTATCTGGCAATGATGAGAAGCGCAGGGGTACGTACCTCAGCTGATCATGGGAGCTGAGTGTTGGTGCTCGTTCTCAGATCAGTGGGCATGTGGTCTGCTGACTGGGGGGTGCCAACACGATATAGACGCCTGACTGAGCCTCATGATAGTAAAATCTACCCCACCCACGCCCTCTAAGCAATTAATTTTATAGTGTTGCCTTTAAGATTCTCTGCAAATGTTCCCAATGTACTTTGTCATACAGGGACTACCTCTTCAATGCCATTGAAACTCTCCCCTGTGTGAAGAGGAAGGCTGACTGGGCTCTGAACTGGATCGGTGACAAAAACGCTGAATTTGGTAGGTGCATTAATTTTCAATTTCTTAAACCACACATGATTGTTGTGGTCAATCAGTTGGTAACGGGTGTTGCTTGCATTCCAGGTGAGCGTGTGGTTGCATTCGCTGCTGTTGAGGGGATCTTCTTCTCTGGGTCCTTTGCTGCCATTTTCTGGCTGAAGAAGAGGGGACTCATGCCTGGCCTGACCTTCTCCAATGAGCTCATCAGCAGAGATGAGGTGATTTGTTTTCACAATGTTGATTTGAGTCACCTTTATCCCAGAGGACAACCCTGGTTGAAATTGTCACTACCCGCAGAATTTGGTTACAGTGACGTTATGTTTGGATACCCTTTGTGTGTTTCACTGGAATAAGCAACATTCTTCATGACTACTTGGCATTATTTTACTAATTAGTTCTGTCTAAATCCAGGGCCTGCACTGCGACTTTGCCTGCCTCATGTTCAAGCACCTGGTGAACAAGCCCTCAAAGGAGACGGTCACCAAGCTCATCAGGAATGCAGTGGAGATTGAGCAGGTATGTTGATTAAACAAGGGCCTGTTGCCTTGGCTCTGATTAAGCCTACTCTTGGTATGTGACCCAAATGCCACCCTTACACTGCACTAGATGTCTCTGATAATACACTACAGAGCTATTGGGCCCTGGTCAAAAATAGTGCACTAAATGGAGCCATTTGGCACACTTGGCCCTAATTGTGCTTAATGGAGAAAATATCTACAGTTCTGGATTTGCATAATTAAAGATCTAATTGCTGATGTCTTTTCCACTTTCAGGAGTTCCTGACAAAAGCACTTCCAGTAAAGCTGATTGGTATGAACTGTGACCTGATGACCCAGTACATAGAGTTTGTGGCAGACAGGCTGATGCTAGAGCTGGGCTTTGAAAAGGTGAGACTAGTCCATGGCTCAGTCCCTAATGGCAACCCACTTTCTATGTAGTGCACTACTTTCGGGCTCTGGTCAAAAGCAGTGCACTATGTAAGCGTTGGGTGCAGTTTGGGACGCCCCTGGTATCATGTTATCTCCTTTGACATGGATGATGATTTCAATCCAACTCCTGTTGTAATTCTAAGGCTGCCTTTAGACAGGCAGTGTAATTCTAATCTTTTTCACTAGTTGGTATTTTGACAAATCGGGTCTGAAAAAGATCTGGTGTAATTGGTCAAAATACCAATTGGTGGGGGGGGTCTGAATTGGGCTACCTGTGAAGGCAGCCGTGAGGCAACTTAATTTTCATGTGATTGATAGAAATGGGCTAGCAATGATGAGAAGCGCAGGGGTACGTACCTCAGCTGATAATGGGAGCTGAGTGTTGGTGCTGGTTCTCAGCTCAGTGGGCATGTGGTCTGCTGACTGGGGGGTGCCAACACGATATAGACGCCTGACTGAGTCTTGCCTGTAAAGCTGTAGTTTACATTTAGCCTTGTTCCCATCTGTATGTGCTCTTGCCAACACCATTGCTCATTAGAGATGAAACGGTATGAAAATGTCTTATCACGATTAAAGTGACAAATTATCACGTTATCAGTATTGTAAAAAATTAGCTGGAAATGTTCAGATCATTTCACCAAGTTTTATATTGAAAACCAACAAACTGCATATAAAATTTGCAGCACTTTGTGCATAAACATTAACATAATAACATTGACATTAAAGATGGCGCCATGAGGTAAAAGTTTCCCTAGTGCAGGTTTTAATGAACACAACCTTAAGTAAGCAAATCAAATGTGCATATAAAAGCAACATGAGTAAAGCAATGTTCATGTAAAAACAATACAACCATATGTAAACAAATCCATTAGCATCACTGGGTTTGCCTGCTGCTCACCCACTCTGTAAACAAGGGAATAGCAAATGTATTATTGGCTTTACATTATTAATCACTGTCTATATTCTGTGTTGTATCGTGTGCAATGGGCAAATAATCTGCAGACACGATGCATACAGCAACAGAACGTGTAGTGTTTTTACAAGAGTAGGTAACACTGAAAGCTTCAGTTGACATTATTGACCACACTTCAGATTTGGTCCTCTTAGAGACTGTGGTAATTAAACTGTTTTTAATGATTACATTTAAAATTGTAATACTGTCTGGAATTTGTCACACCGGTAACTGTTTCATCCCTATTGCTCATAGTGTTGGCTGGCTTTGATTGCACAGATGGGCACTCTATAAATGGATGGTGTTGCTGAAACCAAAGCATTTTAATTCAACTAACTGAATCTGTCTGCTAACGTCTCTTCTAGATCTATAGAGTGGAGAATCCCTTTGACTTCATGGAGAACATCTCACTGGAGGGCAAGACTAACTTCTTTGAAAAGAGAGTAGGGGAGTACCAGAGGATGGGTGTGATGTCTGGCAGCACAGACAATGCCTTCCGGCTGGATGCTGACTTCTAAAGCGCTTACAGGCCCCCAAGATGGCCTTGAAATATTAGACTTTGAACCTGTAAATACTTGAAAAGGATACAGACCTTACCTCATCTGCTCCTGGCACCCTATTCCCTATATAGTGCACTACTTTTGACGAGTCCCTTTAGTTCACAGTATAGAGAAAAGGGTGCCATTTTGGGATTAACTGGTTGCATATTACTTTCCCAACTAACCCGATCTGCAGTAGAACTCTGGTTTTATCCATTTTCTTAATTGTATAGTTTTATCTAGGTTTGTTTTTTGTAATAAATTTATAAATCCAACATGCTGTATTTAGTCCTGTTTTTGTTTCTTGGTTCATGATACTTCCTGGTTTAATGCCAAGTCTCATCTTGGAATTAAAGTTGATTTTGACTGTTTTGGTATTTGCATTAATTATAAAAGTAGCTACTTTCGCAAGGTGACAAAAGAGTAAGGTTAACTAACGTGTAAGACATGCTGTAGTATGTTACAGGTAAGTGTATATTTAGTAAAATAAGACAATTTTGTGCATATTGTACATTTGCCCAGGAAAGTCAACCGTAACTAGAGGGGGAAAAACTGCTTGAATTGAGACTAGACTTTCACAATTTAGACAGCGCTTAGATTTTCATTGGAGGAGAGCCTTTATTTTTTGCATCGTATGAGGAAGTAACTCGACAGTTGATGAAAAGCTCGGGATGTTAACATACTTGGGCATATTTTAACACCTACCGCAGTCTGTCGAGCCCGAAACTGTTCTGATTACGGCGAGATTGGGTTTCTGTCCCGACTCATTGCTACTTGCTCAGAATTTAAAGCAAGTTATGTTAAGTCAGCTGTTGGCTAATTTAACATTAGCTACATGTTTGCTATCTTTCTTGACGCAGGATATTCAACGTTTTGAATTTCAATAGCTCCTTGGTCATGTCAATTACACCCCTAAGTGCAGTGGATATATACCTGTATTGCATAGCTTCTAGTTATGTATGTTTGACAGTTGGAGTTCATTCCAGTTTTTAATGTTTATAATAATTGGTAGTGGCTGAGTACTTTATTTTGCCACAGTATAACAGCGGTACACAGAGTATCTCCTTTCATCGTTAAATCAACCAAAAGGGCAAAGTAAGAGTCATGTTAGTAACTGTCCAAAGCAGGGATGGAGAGAACTGCACGGCCAGTAAGGTAGGCTGCAGTGGGTTTGCTGGTCAATACCTATACTGAACATGTAACCACAATGGTAGCCAGATAATCAATGAAAATGGAATATTGACAAATTAAACACTTTGTAGACCTTATCTTTTCCAACATGTCAGACACTTTACTTCCAATAAGTACAAAACATTTCACAATGTTAACTTTCTCATTATCCCTGGTTGATGTACATTTCAGAGCCTCTTCAGTGTGGATGGGGTATAGCATACATTTTCAACAAAGACAGCACTTCCAGTTGTGTTCTTCACTCTGAGCTCTTTTGTATTCATCCCTAGGCACAGCACATGGAACCACCGTTGGCATGCAAAACATTCAATCTAAAACAGTACAAAGCATAACACGTTATAAATAATACCAAATAATGCAGTATGACGAATTAGCCATCCGTTAAGTTATATCAATTGTCTTACATGCCATGCTGTTACTGTTAAAAGATTATAAATATGTTAAATTAAAGTTAATAACCCAGTCAGTCTTTGGGCCATATCCTGGTTCTTTATCAGTGGCACACATGAAGCAGTTGTTGGCTTGGTTGAACTCTGGAATCATAGGCATGAACTGAACATATGCTTGTGCCACACAACTACATAAAAAATAAAGAACTGACATTTACTTTGAATGAAATTTCATTACATATCACACAATTTTAGTGTATCCTCAGCCATTTATTTTCACAATAGCTCCATGTGTTTTTGTGAAGGTTCTATATCCATTTTGGAGGGGTTGTTGGGGAAGTTCTTCTCATTTTGAAGTATTCTCTTTTTTTATGTAAACATAATGGAATTCTGATTAGCTATAGGCAAACGCATACACAGGCCAAAACTGTATGCTGTTTTACTTATCAGTATAATCTAGTAGAGGTAATTTCCTTTATGCCCCACACAGCCTAAATTATAGGCGCTGAGCCATTTACAGGAGAATAATAAAAGTAGCATATAGGATCCAACCCTATCACAGAGTGAATAAATGTAGAGCGTTTGTAGACTTTAAGAAAAAAATATTAAGTGACAGTTTCATCAGAACGTGCATAAAGAAAGTAATATCACAAAGATGACAATAGAGAATTAATTGTAAGCCCCAATTTAAAGTGTGTTTTGTCAAAATAAGATCCGAAAATGTCAGTTGTATAACATAATACTTCTATTTGCCATAGCAATTTATGATATATGCTGACCATTTGCTTACTGGCCTGGGCAAATGTGTGTCTCTGTCATCTTATCAAACACCACATTGTCCTTAACCACGACAGCTTTCCCAAGGGAAAACGCAGACTCATATAGACATTCTAAATTACTCATAAAATACAGAATTCTAGTTCTTCAGAGACAAAAGGATTCCCTCTAAGATAGTCACACAGATGTAAGCATTTGAAAAGCATTTATTGGTGTATCTCTTATTACCTTGTAAAAGTTGAATGTAGTTAAAGGTGAAGATGGGCCTGCCATGTCATTGTTAGTTGTGTAGTTCTAACTTTTAACATTTTTGTAATATAGAATAATTAATCATTTATGACAAAAGAAGATTACTGCACATACTCAGATGTGAAAGTTTACAGGTTTAGTCAAGAAATTGGATGTAAGAAATCTGCAGGTTGTCCTAATAAAATAATTAATGGTCTTTGAAGTACTAGTGGCCTGCTTACGTGAGCACTTTTTTGAAATAAATATACCACTGGTGAAGAATATGAGACCTGTTGAACCAAACATAAGGGCCTATGGTTGATAGAGAAGAAAGAAAGGTATTTTGGAGCTTCAGGTTGAGTTCTGGATTTTTTTGCACAAATACACACAACATTCCTAAATGGACAGACAAATTGGCAGAGCATATACCCTCTACCAAAGTATCTCTGATCTGGCAAGAGAATGTGGCAATCTTTATAGTCAGCCATCAAAGAAACACAGGGCATGTCAGCACTTTTGCATACAGAACAAAGCGATCCTGCAGGTAGTGTTACAATACATTAGATATTATCTCTGCAGGGGTCTCAAGACAAACTGGCCCCGATATTCAATTTGTATTGTGTGGCTGTCAGGTTAATATACATGAGGGTGTCTCTGGGAAGAAGGCTATGGATATGGGAATCTCAGTTGTCATAGATCTGGGGGCGTCTACAGTCGTGGCCGAATGTTTTGAGAATGACACAAGTATTGGTCTCCACAAAGTTTGCTGCCTCAGTGTTGATGATGGCAATTTGCATATACTCCATCAATCAATCAATCAAATGTATTTATAAAGCGCTTTTTACATCAGTCGATGTCACAAAGTGCTATACAGAAACCCAGCCTAAAACCCCAAAGAGCAAGCAATGCAGATGTAGAAGCACGGTGGCTAGGAAAAACTCCCTAGAAAGGCAAAACCTAGGAAGAAACCTAGAGAGGAACCAGGCTCTGAGGGGTGGCCAGTCCTCTTCTGGCTGTGCAGGGTGGAGAATATAACAATTTATGGCCATTAAGGCCAGTTCTTTCTCCAAGATGTTCAAATGTTCATAGATGACCAGCAGGGTCAAATAATAATAAAAGGAGTTGTGGAGGTTGCAACAGGTAAATACGTCAGGAGTGAATGTCACTTGGTTTTTCAGTGCAATAGAGCGAGAGCGAGGTGAAAACAGCAGGTCTGGGACAGGGTGGCACGTCCAATGAACAGGTCAGGGTTCCATAACCGCAGGCAGAGGAGTTGAAACCGGTGCAGCAGCACGACCAGGTGGACTGGGGACAGCTAGGAGTCATCAGGACAGGTGGTCCTGAAGCATGGTCCTCCGGGTAGGCTCAGGTCCTCCGGGAGAGGAGGTAGAGTGGGAGAGAGGGAGAATTAGAGGGAGCATACTTAAATTCACACAAGACACTGGATAATAACATCAGATTTAACAAACTGACCCTAGCCCCCCGGCACATAGACTATTGCAGCATAGATACTGGAGGCTGAGACAGGGGGGTCAGCAGACACTGTGGCCCCCTCCGACAATACCCAGACAATACCCCCGGACAGGGCCAAACCAGGCAGGATATAACCTCACCCACTCTGCCAAGCACAGCCCCTACACCAATAGAGGGATATCAACAACCACCAACTTACTCCAGAATGTCATGAAGAGTGATCAGATGAATTGCAATTAATTGCAAAGTCCCTCTTTGCCATGAAAATGAACTTAATCCCTCAAAAACATTTCCACTGCATTTCAGCCCTGCCACAAAAGGACCAGCTGCCATCATGTCAGTGATTGTCTCGTTAACACAGGTGAGAGTGTGGACGAGGACAAGGCTGGAGATCACTCTGTCATGCTGATTGAGTCAGAATAACAGACTGGAAGATTTAAAAGGAGGGTGCTGCTTGAAATCATTGTTCTTCCTCTGTCAACCATGGTTACCTGCAAGGAAACACGTGCCGTCATCATTGCTTTGCACAAAAAGGGCTTCACAGGCAAGGATATTGCTGCTGGTAAGATTGCACCTAAATCAACCATTTATCGGATCATCAAGAACTTCAAGGAGAGAGGTTCAATTGTTGTGAAGAAGGCGTCAGGGCGCCCAAGAAAGTCCAGCAAGCGCCAGGACCGTCTCCTAAAGTTGATTCAGCTGCGGGATCGGGGCACCACCAGTGCAGAGCTTGCTCAAGAATGGCAGCAGGCAGGTGTGAGTGCATCTGCACGCACAGTGAGGCAAAGACTTTTGGAGGATGGCCTGGTGTCAAAAAGGGCAGCAAAGAAGCCACTTCTCTCCAGGAAAAACATCAGGGACAGACTGATATTCTGCAAAAGGTACAGGGATTGGACTGCTGAGGACTGGGGTAGAGTCTTTTCTCTGATGAATCCCCTTTCCGATTGTTTGGGCCATCCGGAAAACACCTTGTCCGGAGAAGACAAGGTGAGCGCTACCATCAGTCCTGTGTCATGCCAACAGTAAAGCATCCTGAGACCATTCATGTGTGGGGTTGCTTCTCAGCCAAGGGAGTGGGCTCACTCACAATTTTGCCTAAGAACACAGCCATGAATAAAGAATGGTACCAACACATCCTCTGAGAGCAACTTCTCCCAACCATCCAAGAACAGTTTGGGGACGACCAATGCCTTTTCCAGCATGATGGAGCACCTTGCCATAAGGCAAAAGTGATAATTAAGTGGCTCGGGGAACAAAACATCAACATTTTGGGTCCATGGCCAGGAAACTCCCCAGACCTTAATCCCATTGAGACCTCAAGAGACGGGTGGACAAACAAAAACCCACAACATCTGACAAACTCCAAGCATTGATTATGCAAGAATGGCCTGCCATCAGTCAGGATGTGGCCCAGAAGTTAATTGACAGCATGCCAGGGCGGATTGCAGAGGTCTTGAAAAAGAAACAGAATGTCATTGTCAATGAAAGCCTTTGACACTTATGGAATACTTGTAATTATACTTCAGTGTACCATAGTAACTACTGACATAAAGATCTAAGAACACTGAAGCAGCAAACTTTGTGGAGACCAATACTTGTGTCCTGAGAAAGCAAGAAACTGGAGACAGAATTTCAACAGTTACACAGTCTTTGACCATCCTATTCAAGCTTGAGGACTGTTAGAAAGGAGTCTAGGGACCATCGAATATCCTGCATCGTGAGATTGTAATGTCCTGGAAGGGTTAGAGGGTACAAGGAGGTTAGGCAGATAGATAGATAGATAGATAGATAGATAGATAGATAGATAGATAGATAGATAGATAGATAGATAGATAGATAGATAGATAGATAGATAGATAGATAGATAGATAGATAGATAGATAGATAGATAGATAGATAGATAGATAGATAGGATAGAAATTTCCCCTCTGGGATCAATATAGTATCTATGTCAAGCAGCTAAGAAAAAACACAGTGCAGGTGCAAAATTCCAGAACGAAAATACACAAAAGACAGATACATGATACATAGAGCGACAGTATGAAAATGTCTGGATTGCAAAAAAGCTATAAAAAGACATTGCATAGTATGGGTGGATGGCTGAATATGTACACTATACATTGTTACAGAGTGTTAGGTGAAAAAAAAAAATATATATATATATATATATATTATTAAAATATTGCAAGTTGATATAGCTAAATAAGGAGTATATGCATGGTTAACTATACTATATAGGTCGATGGCAGAGAAATACTTAAATAGCTAAAAGTGCGTATGATATAAGTGAGGGTAATAATAGTTTACTTAATATACAGACTGGTTAAATGAACAGGTAAGTGAATATTTTGCATGGTTAAATTAACTGTACAGGTAAATATACAGTTACATTTACAGGTAAGTGAATATTTGCATGATTACATTAACTGTACAGTTAAATGTTCACTCAGCAATGAAAAAAGATACCACTGACAGGATACTAATATGCATTACTGAGTGAATGACTACGTAAATTCAGTCCAAGAATTACTTACAATATTGCACGTGATATGATATAACAACTGTACATTAATATGTATATACAGACCTGAATTAATAAATAAGTCCTGAGTGAATGAGTGATTACAGACCAGAGTTACTCACGGATAATTGTTAAACTAGTTCCTCTTTAGTATATTTTTATTGAGCAAATCGTATACATGCATGAACAGCATTACAGCTCAGTATTTAACAGGTATGCAGGTACAGAACATGTCAAAAACAAAAGCATATACAGCTGAAGATATGTCGGGTGATAGAATAAACATCACATAACCATATATAAACAGAAACAAAAAATACAAA
Organism: Thymallus thymallus; assembly: GCA_023634145.1. Classification (NCBI taxonomy): domain Eukaryota; kingdom Metazoa; phylum Chordata; class Actinopteri; order Salmoniformes; family Salmonidae; genus Thymallus; species Thymallus thymallus. The sequence continues at coordinate 23,147,658 of CM042411.1, read as the reverse complement.
ATGTACAGAGATACAAAAATAGCCAAATAATCCCCTCCCATCCCACCCCAGGCCTCTATTACTCACTAGGAAGAATATTCTTGAAATTGTTATTAGTATTTGGATTATGTAGTTGTGTTGTCAAGGTAATGAAGCAGGGGTAGCCAAGTCTTCTCAAACATAGGTAGGTTATCTTTTAGAACATATCTTATTCTCTCCAAATGTAGGGTGTTTGTCAGGTCGCTGAGCCACATCTTAGTCGTGGGAGTCTCTCTACTTTTCCAAAACATAAGAAGCAGTCTTTTTGCTGTAATTACACTATATGAGAGAAAGTGTTGCTGACTTGTGTTTCCGACACTCCTAGAATGATCAGGAGAGGGTCAGGTTCTAATTGGGTGTTGTATATGTCGTTAAACTAGTTCCTAACACCCCAACAGTTCCAGGTCTATGTCGCCAACGGCACGGAACCCCGGTGAGGCGTTAATAATAAATAATAGTAATCACTGTTAACTACTCTGTCAGTCAGATACTCTCTCTTTCCCCAAATGACTTCTGAGTGTGGGTGTCCGCTGTGCAGCAATGTCCACACCTACTGGGTCTCAGGCTTACAGATTTAAGTCTAATAGCATGAGATGAAAGTAGACAGAGTGTGCGATATGAAGGCATAGTGAGTGGACAATCTAAAGCATGTTTTAGGGTGGTAGGTCACATGACCAGGGAACTATTGAAATTTGTTATTTTAGGCCCACTGGGTGAACATTCTGAACCTTGTTTGAGGTCAGTAGGTCACATGTAAAATAACCTGAGATGAAAAGGGACAAACAAACGGGTGTGAAATATAGAAGGGTAGTCAGTGGACATTCTGAACCTCGGTTGATGTCAGTAGGTCACATGACCGAGGAGCTATTGACATTTGAATGTAAAGAAAGTTTGTACTTTGTTAACGCTCCCTAACTAATTCAACTAGGAATACAAAATTCTGCTCACATTTCCACGATTATTAGCTTTGGAAATTAATGTCCAAATCGTGAAAATAAGACCTGTGCAATGTTGTGCGCAATTGTTCCAACATCATGACACTTATTTGGAGTGGTTTGAAAGCTATTGAGGTTTGAAATGCAGATATCTGTTGAATATCCAACCTGAAACTGTCTTTACCTTGGTTGCAGATACTAGCACCAGCCGAGCGAGTCCTGCAGCTGCTGGACATCAAGCTGTGGTGACCTCTGACCAACATCTGAGCTATGTCCCAATTATCTCGACTTCCTCCCAAAGTGTGCACTTGTTCACTTCCCTTCAGTGATTTAATAGGAAATTACTGGTATAAGGAATATGGTGGTTAACTTCCTCTATCCAATGCCTTCATCAATCCAATGCTTTAAAGGAGATACTATTGGGACACACTCCTGACCTCCAAGATTTTACCTCAAACGTAGATCTGAACCCAGTGACCCCCTTAGAATGACCTCCAACTCTGGCTACGTCCCGATTCTTAACCTTTTTCAAGAAGTAGCATTAGTAGCGCTTGCACACTCCCCAGCATGGATTTCAAAACATAGGTTTGGTGTAAGCAATGGCTGGTGGGAGTTTCCAACGTTGTTAAAACCATGCGAGAAAGCCGCAATTTAACTCTTTGGGAGAGGCATTGAGAATCGTGTCACAGCCATAGGCTCAATCCTAATTCACCCCTTTCCACTTCCCCTCTGCCCTTTATTTGCGCGTTCACGCATGCCTCCGCCATATGCACGAGTGTCCCAATGCTGAGTCAGTGGAAATTATGAAAGGTGTAGGGGTTACTTTAACCCTCCGATAGCCACTTCGACCGATTCAGCTATAATAATAATGGAGAAGTTAGCCTAATTATGAGCCGCCTTTATTTGTTAGTGTCTGATTTCAAGGCTTGGCACCGCACGTAACAAATACCGCTCAAATTGAATCAACTGTTACTGAGGTTTATATCTTGTAAAACGTCAGAGGGGATTCTCATTTTAATTTCATGTTCGTTTTATTTAAATGTGGAGTCACGAATGTGTCCCGAAGTTGATGGGGTTATTTTATCTCCTCGCCACTCTGAAGTCAGCTTCTGAGTTTCGCCAGCAACACGCAACAACGGAGGGCCCTCTGAGCGAGTTGGTAGGGGCAAGAAAGGGGCTGGTTTGGGATTCACCTATATCCATTCCTTCCTTGATATTCCTCCTATGTGTATGTGCGAGTCAGGGTTGGGGTGAATTCGATTTAAATTCCAGTTCATTCAGGAAGTACACTTACATTCCAATTATCTTAATGCTTTTTAATGAGGAAAAATGTGCAAAGGGAGTTTGGTTTACTTTTTAATTTAAATGGAATTGACCCCAACCCTGGTGCGAGTGCTTGGTTTGGGGATGGCTTTGGCTCTCTGTTAATTAGTGGGCCTATTAATCGAGCTGAATGTAATTAGCAAATTGTTACTAATCTGTTGAAGCAGGTATGGGTAACATGATAAACAGGTGCGTTAACAGAAACGCCTATTATTCATGAGGCAACTCAAGCCAGTGGGACTTACTAGACTCTACTGCTAAATATTTTATACCATGGGCATCGAAAATGGATTAATGCTTATCTTATTTAATACAGCTCAAAACTGTTGCACTCCTTCAATCTAATAGTATATTGTATAACATATCACATTATGTGCTATGTAGTACAAGAGTAAGCTTGTATGGTCATGTAATTATGTATATCTTCCAGGAGGAGTTTTGAATGATACTCTTGTTTACCCATGCTAACTGACCAAAAATGTGCTTTATTTTATGTATAGGATATACTGGGAAGTGTGGCTGAACTGACAATGGCTTATATAGCAACTATTCAATCTGTATGACAGAGCGGAGTATTGATTACTTGTCGTGCGATTTGTTAGAAGAAACATTGAGTCACCATCAGTCAATACTTGTAAAAATTTCAATTCTGAAAACGCTTATCTGTACCTATGTTCGTCCTGTACAACGGTGGTCCTTCCGCAGGGTGCTGAAATTCATATTGAATACATCCACCGACGTTTTCCTAATTTGTGTTGCTCAACGCAGTGTGAATGCGCTTGTGCCAATTGAATCTCAGCTTACTTAGTAAATCAAGGCCGCTACGTTGCCAGTTGAGCAACACACATTAGGGAAAAGTCAGTGGTTGTATTAGATACAAGTTTTAATTAAAAGTATGAATTTCAGCACCCCATGGATGGACCGCAGTTGCACAGGACAAATGTTTTCAGAATTGACATTTTTACAAGCATCGACTGATGGTGACTCAATGTTGTTCCTAGTAAATCGCGCGACCAGTAATCAATACTCAACTCCGCTTCGATATAAGAGAACGGAGTTGTGCGTACCTCAGCTACGTTTACAGTGAACGCAGTCGCCGCTATCATTGCCTTTTAAATGTCATTCACGTATCCTTAGCTACGGTAAACGCTGCATATATCTGTAACGCCAGCGACAAAGATTGAATAGAGACCTTAACCACCCTCTAAGACAAAGGCATTAGATCATGGAATTGATCATACACATTACATCCTGACATTTCCATAGCACAGGTCTGCTATAAGCCATAACTACAAAATATATCTAATTATCAGGGAGCCTCTTGAACAAACAATTGGATTGTCATTAACATTCCTATACAAGTTCCCACACAGATATGCCCCATACTTCATTTTAAGTGCATTGTTTTGTGCATCTGCCACCAGTGTATTGTATAATCTTTCAGTATAGCTAGCCTGAGTGCCACTCCTTGTCAGTCGTTGTCATGCCAATGAGCAATGGAAATGGCAAGAGCACAAACAGATCTAGGACCAAGCTACAGTACTTTCAGTACAGATGAGCCTGAGGGCAAGTTAATCTTTTGTCCTCAGTGTATCCACTAGAGGGCAGTATATAGCCTTAGTCTCTGCCAGCCCTGAAAATAGCATCCACATCATCATCTCACTCACCATACATACATACATACATACATACATACATACATACATACATACATACATACATACATACCTGGCTTAGCCATGCAGACCTACCAGTACCTACCAACAAACTCTGTCACTGCCATCAACTGGCCTGCAGGCATTCATCTCATATGTATAAACTGTATGCTATACTATTCTTCGGTATCTTAAGTCACTTTAATTGTGTTTACATACCGCATCATCAATCTCTTATGTATATACTGTACAGTATACTATGCCACTGTATCTTAGTCCAGTGCCGCCCTAACATGTATGTATATATTCTCAATCCATTCCTTAGTTAGATTTATGTGTGTTTGGGTATATTTTGTGAAACTGTTAGATATTATGGTTAGATATTACTGCACTGTCGGAGCTAGAAGCACAAGCATTTCGCTACACCCACAATAACATATGCTAACCACGTATGTGACCAATAAAATGTGATTTGATAATACGCTTGAGAGAGCGCAAGATACTGAAGAAGCTATTAGAATGGAGTTGTCGAAATGCATTTTTGCCAATAGATTAGAGCCTAGATTCATTCACATAGCGGCTGTTTTGGCGGTGTTGAGGTGGAACTGCATTGGAGCAAATGCTTTATATATATATATATATATATATATATATATATATATATATATATATACACACACACACACTAGATGAATGATAGGGGCCACTGTGCTATGGAAGACTGCAATCCAGGGTTTCTATACATCATTGGTTGGAGGTTTCAAATCAGTGAGCAGCTGCTCTCGCGATCATTGTCACAAAATTCCACCTCCGATACCGCCAAAACAACCGCTATGCAGATGTTGGCTAAAGCAGATCTGATTGAATAGAGTTGCAAAATTGCGGTAACTTTCCCTAAATTCCCAGGTTTAGAAATCCTGGTTGGAGGATTTTGGATTTCCTGCGTACTCCCTCCTGATTCTGGGAATATTCCAATTGGGACTTCTGGACAACCAGATTTTCTTGGGTAAATCTACTGGCATTTTGTCAACAGTTGCTTATTAATTTAGTTTATTGAGCAGGGACAAAGTAAGTAAAACAAAAACATTAGTCGCGGTACACTTGAGAAAATATGTGTTGTACCAGATTTAGCTAGCAGCGAATTTCCGTCTGCAAAGGATATTCACGGAAAAGGGCGTAGCCATGGGAAGTAGTTTTGGGGTGAGGGTGCTGGTTGTTTTGACAGCTATATCGGTCCGTTAATACAGGACTATTAAAGGCCCAGTGCACTACTTTTGTGAGAAAATATTTTCTTCCCGCGGTTATGGAAAAGGGTTTTGGGTTTTGTATTTCTGCCAAGTGACTGCACAGGCTGGTTGAATTAATTAAATCCACTCTTGTACATAAAAATTGGAATTTATTCATAAAATATAAGTCAATGAGAATTTATTGGTACAAGCATCACATTACTTATTATCTACGTCCTAAATGGCACCCTATTTCCTATATAGACTCCTTTAGGCCCTGGTCAAAAGTAGTGCACTAAATAGAGCGGGTGCTATTTGGAATGCAGGCATGATGTTTTGGCATCACATTTGAACATAACAAAAATGTAATGAAGCTAGCATCACACCGACACTGGGACGGACTGATTAACATTACCGATCACCAAATACAGCGTTGGCACAATCTGAAACAAGAAGTGACATCTTCTGTGTCCAGGGCCAACACTGACTGGCTGTTTCCATTACTATTGTATAAAAGAGTGTCACCTGACTCGGGACACATGACACACATATCAAACAATAAACAAGTCCTATATTTATTCCTGATTCATGTCTTTCCAGCTAATCAACAGACCTTGAGACCCAGAGAAGTGTCCCGCTGTGTGTGTCCTTGGATCTCAGCAAACTAAAATGGCAACTGCCTTGGTACGGAGGTTTGGCTGACGAGAGGAGAGCGAGTCATCTTCATTTCCAGACAATGACAGCCTGGTCCAGGTTGATGGTTTCCCCCAAAAGAGCACAAATCATCTACCAGGCCCTGCATCCAGGCCTGGTAGACTCCTGGTAGGGTATTAGCTATACTACTGTCGGAAGAGGGAGTCAGAAGCTTGACTTTGGTCCTGGTCAAGTGCAGTGGAGACTGAGGCTCTGTCTGTTTGGCACTAGAATAGCTTATCTCAATGGGTGGGGGCACAAATCTGGATTGGAAGGAGGATGTGAGGGAGGGCTGGGGTAGATTGTTAGGGGAACAGGAATTATGGCTTTGGTCCTGAGCCGGCAGTGTGGAGGGAGGGGGCTGGGGCTACGTCCCAGATGGCACGCTATATAGCACTTTTTAAAAGTAGGGCTACATATTGAATAGGGTGTCATTTGGCACGCTGACAGTCTGGGTAGTGGTTCCAAAGAGCCAGAGGGAGATGGCAGTGGGCTCGAGTCTCAGACAGAGCTGAGTTTGACCAGGCCCCTGACAGAGTCCTCGTGCAGAGAGTCCTGGCTGGCAGGGTCGTAGAGCTGGGCCGGGTTCATGTGTCCCCCGTGGGTCATGTGGGTGGCACAGGGCAGAGTTATGGGGCCGGGCGAGGGCGTTTCCTCAGGGCTGACAAAGTGATGGTGGTGGCGGCAGTGGGTGTCTGGGTCCCTCAGGGTCAGCATGTCCCCCGCACAGCCCAGGCCGGGCATGGAGGAGGGCAGGGAAGGCTGGCTGGGAGTCAGTGAGGCACAGGGGCCCCCCAGGGAACTCTTGCCAGGGAGAGAGGGTCCCCCTCCGTCCATCATGACAGGGTTGCTGTGGAGCAGGGGGGTGGCGGCAGCCTGCAAAACGAATTTGGTGCTCTGAATGCAGTGCTCTTGGTCACACTGAGGAGACAGGGAAAGGGAAAGGAGATATAGATTAAGGTAAGAGAAATGGAAAAAAACAGTAAGGAAATTATAGGAAGGACAGCAAATTAAGGAAGGAAATTATAGAGGGACAGGAAATACACACAAATAAAAAAGTTAACAGACAAAAGAGGATTAGAGAAGAAAAATAAAAAAGTTAGTGTCCATTAAAACAAGTCTTCCATAAAACATGCCATTTCTATGAATACATTAGCATGTATAATCAACTCAATGCATCATTCAACTCACTACTTCATCTCAAACAGGTGGTATTACCATGTCATTTCAATTCAATTGAAATACTCAACACATTGAGATTGCCCAAAAAAGTTGTCCTTTTTTATTTTGGAAATTGTACATAATCTCTGCACGGTCGTATGGTCAAAGGTACTTGTTCTCACAGCTGCCAGCTTCAAGCAGGGCTGTATGCAAATAAGGAACCAGCCAGAAGACTGTGATTATTCTGCTTGAGATATAAAATGACTATTTGAAACCACTGCAGGGAGAGGATCCACACACTGGGAGGACAATACACATCACTATTCAGCAGAGTACCGACGGACCGGGGATAATACACATCAGTATTCAGCAGAGTACCGACTGACCGGGGATAATACATATCAGTATTCAGCAGAGTACCGACGGACCGGGGATAATACATATCAGTATTCAGCAGAGTCCTGACGGACCGGGGATAATACATATCAGTATTCAGAAGAGTACCGGCCGAGGATAATACATATCAGTATCCAGCAGAGTACCGACCGACCGAAGATAATACACATCCGTATTCAGCAGAGTACCGACCGACCGACCGACCGAGGATAATACATATCAGTATTCAGCAGAGTACCGACCGACCGAAGATAATACACATCCGTATTCAGCAGAGTACCGACCGACCGACCGAGGATAATACATATCAGTATCCAGCAGAGTACCGACCGACCAAAGATAATACACATCCGTATTCAGCAGAGTACCGACCGACCGACCGAGGATAATACATATCAGTATTCAGCAGAGTACCGACCGACCGACCGACCGACCGAGGATAATACACATCAGTATTCAGCAGAGTACCGACTGACCGGGGATAATACATATCAGTATTCAGCAGAGTACCGACGGACCGGGGATAATACATATCAGTATTCAGCAGAGTACCGACCGAGGATAATACATATCAACGGACCGGGGATAATACATATCAGTATTCAGCAGAGTCCTGACGGACCGGGGATAATACATATCAGTATTCAGAAGAGTACCGGCCGAGGATAATACATATCAGTATCCAGCAGAGTACCGACCGACCGAAGATAATACACATCCGTATTCAGCAGAGTACCGACCGACCGACCGAGGATAATACATATCAGTATTCAGCAGAGTACCGACCGACCGAAGGAAGGAAGGAAGGAAGGAAAGAAAGAAAGAAAGAAATGTTCAGAGCCCAATAATGACATGAATAGAGACAGATGACTGCTCTTTGTTGGCCGTAATAATAACACAGGCTGGTTTAAAGTGCCATTTGTAAGTGAGAGCACTTGATTGAGTTGCTGACATCATAAGGGGAGTCTGCTTTGAAATAACTTTGGTTATAAATACTGTGCCAACTCAGTCCTGTGAAACACTAAACAAAGTGCTCTCTCACTCTCCCGAGCACACCCATATCTCCCTCTTCCTATTTCTCTCTCTCTCTCTCTCTCTCACACATACACACACACACTCACACACACACACAACCTACCATGTGAGTGTGAAGCTGGGTGGAGGTGTACATGCTGCTCCCGTTGGAGTGTGAGACAGGCTGGGGTGTGTCTGGCTGGATGAAGCCTCTTCGGTCAATCAGACTGGAAATAGAAGACATGGCACATGAGCAGAGCTCTAGAAATGTGTGTAACTGCAAGAGTGTTTGTGTGAGTGTACTTCGGTGTGTGTATCTGCAAGTGTGTGTCTGCCTTGGTGCAAGCATTCATGCATGTGTGTGAAGCCTCCAGGCACCATCTCTCCATGCATACCCACACACAGAGCAGATGGCAGCCACCTGTCTATGGACAGAGAACAATCCCCCACACATTCTCCCGAGGTAACAGGAAACTTGATAATGATATGTGAAATTCCCCAGAGGATCCAACCCAATGTACAGTACCTACCTACTGAGCAAACCATACACATACCTCAACTATTATTATACATACATCAGTTATTATTACACATACCTCAGCTATTATTACACATACCTCAGCTATTCTTACAACTATTATTACACATACCTTAATATTACACATACCTCAGTTATTATTACACATACCTTAATATTACACATACATCAACTATTATTACAACTAATATTACACACACCTCAGTTATTACTAAAACTATTACACATACCTCAGCTATTATTACACATACCTCAGCTATTATTACAACTTATTACACATACCTCAGCTATTATTACAACTATTATTACACATACCTCAACTATTACACATACCTCAACTATTATTACACATACCTCAGCTATTATTTCAACTATTTTTACACATACTTCAGCTATTACACATATCTCAGCTATTAGTACAGCTATTATTACACATACCTCAACTGTTATCACGCATACTTCAGCTATTACCACACATACCTCAGCTATTATCACACATACCCCAGCTATTATCACACATACCTCAGCTGTTATTACAACTCTTATTAGATACCTCAACTATTATTACAGGAGGAGGAGGGAGAGATGAAGGGGAGGTGAGAGATGGAGGGGAGGAGGAGGGAGAGATTGAGAGCTGAATATAAAATCCCTTTGATCTACAGTTGAGCTACAGCCGTGACTGTGTGGCCCCTCAGTGCATACAAAAGTCTGTGTTCTCATTAGACAAGTTTCAGGAAGTACCTCCCGGTTTCAAATAGTTTTCTTCCTACTGAACAGGACCAGCCTTGCTGTTAGGGTTAGGATTAGTTTGGCCATGGCAGACAGAGACTCACCTGTTAGGGTTAGGATTAGTTTGGCCATGGCAGACAGAGACTCACCTGTTAGGGTTATGGTTAGATTGGCCATGGCAGACAGACTCACCTGGGTGGAAGAGGACCACAGAGAGCAGCACAGCAGTTGGTCAGGATGTTCCCGTGGCTGTAAGGGTTGTAGTTGTCCTTCGCCCGTTTGGTCGACCACGAGCCTTTAATCTGGAGAGGGAACATGACCAATCATTGCAAAGGGAAGGGATCACTGCCGTTACTTCACTCTCAAACCAAGGTGCATGAATTGAGGAGCAAACTGAAGTAATGAGGAAATTCAGCAACTCTTGGAGGACAGTGGAACTCAACCAATCACAGCACAGAGACAGTTAAGAAGGATGAGGGAGTATGCTGGAGTGTTAAATCTACCAGAACCTCAGCAGCGCAAGTGAAAAAAGACAGCAAGTTATTACATGGAGGACAAAGCGTGAAATGAGCCTTAATGAGACAATAAATATCAGCAGTCCAAGTCAGACAAAGATGGATGATGAGATGTGGTGTGTGTACTCACATCCTCGTTGGTGGTCTGATTGGAGCTGATCAGGTAGGTGTGGAAGCCTGACAGCCCCACGATGGACCACACCGAGAAGAAGCACACCACCACCTCCAGCACAGTAATTCAGTCATGGAAAATAAGATCACCCTCACTACAACAACTAGCACGTCGTCATGGTGGCTGAGAGTCGGAGAGAACTGACCTTGGTAATGCACAGAGTGGGACATAGTGCTATTGACTACCAGAAGATTGTGTCGGGCCATTGATTTACTAGGCAATGCACTCTACATGTGGTACGGCTCCATTAAATAACTGCTGTGTCCTCCATAATGTCTTGATTGACTCCAGGCAAAGTGGATACATACCAACAATCGACTAACGTACACGGTCAATGCATACAAACACATCTAACCCAGCGCACCCACACACACACACACACAAACACACATACAAAAAACAAGGCACGTTAATGCCCCTCTCTCTATCATTCATTTAGTGTATTCCAGCCCACAGAGTGTGTCTGCGTCAGACCTGTTGCCTCTGCAGGCTGACAGGGGGCTTGCCTATGTGCAGTGTGATCAAGGCCCAAATTATAAATGACGGGTGCACGATTGTCAGAAAGCAGCGGGGTGGCTGGATGGAGACTAATGGAAAAGAGGCAGTTTGTCTGTCTGCTCCCTAATGGAAATTACATGAAGGGAGATGCCAGTGTCTAGCTCTCCCCTCAAATCAAACTACAACCTGCCCTACAATTCACAGTATTGAAACACCTCCTCCTGGTGTTTATCTCTTTTGATATTGTGTGTTTGTTTGTTTGTGTATGTGCGTGTCAGGGTTTTCAGACATTTGACCGGCAGCATTTTAATTGACCAGACATTTGAGAAATGTACCGGACTCATATGCATTGGGTGCGTAGCCTCATTAGGGCGTCACCCACGGTGCTCATAATGACAGAAATAACATGAATATAATAACTGTCCACATGTACTTTTCCTCAGCCAACAAGATGACTAACGAACTGCAAAATCAGCAATGAAGTTTAAAATGTTGATAAACTATTATTTCTTCACATTATTCGAAGCAATGTGCACAAGGCAGTAAGCTACACGCACATTTTAGTTCCATAAAAACGTAATTGTCAAAAGGGCACCGCACATGCGAGCGGTTTCGTGTGACAGAGATTAAAGTGTCTTTAACATTTTAGTAATTTAGACTTACAGGAGCAATTGGGTTAAATGCCTTGCTAAAGGGCACATAGACAGATTTTTCACCTAGTCGGCACGGGGATTCAAACCAGTGACCTTTCGGTTACTGGCCAAATGTTCTCAACCGCTAGGCTATTACCGGCAAACGGAAACCCTGTGTTTGTGGGTGTGATAACCTTTAGATGAGGACAGTGTCAACTGCCATTCAGAGAGATGAGGACAGTGTCATCTGCCATTCAGAGAGATGAGGACAGTGTCATCTGCCATTCAGAGAGATGAGGACAGTGTCATTTGCCATTCAGAGATGAGGACAGTGTCATTTGCCATTCAGAGATGAGGACAGTGACTCTTAATCACACAAAGACAGACAGACGGACACACTCTCCCCCAGTGAAAGGATATCTGGCAGGGCTGTCTTTGAGTGTGCTGAGGAAACCTGTCCGGTTGGATCCTGTGGAGAACAGAGAGAGCAGAGAGAACAGAGAGAACAGAGAACAGAGAGAGCAGAGAGAACAGAGAGAACAGAGAGCAGAGAGAGCAGAGAGAGCAGAGGGTTTGTTGGTAAGGAGGGGAACATCCAGTCTCACTAAGCACCACGTCCCAAATGGCACCCTATTCCCTATATAGTGCACTACTTTTGACAATAGCCAATAGGGTACAATGACTTACAGTTAATGGTTCAGAAGAAGTTCCCTCTTCCCATCTCTAGGCTACACATAGGATACACTAACCACTATCAATACCCACAACCCCTAAGACTGACGATGTTAGTTACAGTAATCAATGGGTCTACTGCTGATCACTGATGCAAATAAAACCTAAATCCATTCATTATCGCCCATAGAGAAGCCATAATCACCCAGAAAAGCCATTGTGGGAACTTAAACAAACAGATATGTAATTAAAGCCAGGCCATGCGACCGTTGACTCTCTCCCTGCACAGTGAGTTGCGGTCCCCCAGACTAGGGTTGCAGAGTGCACACCCCTGGGGCCGTATGTAACAAGCTCAGTGTATCTCATAGTAGAAGTGCTGATTTAAGGATCAGTTTAGGCTCTTTAGATCACAATGAATTAGATTACATGGACAGAGGGGAGCTGTTCCTAGATCAGTACTTCTCCTCTGTGAGGCTTGATACATACGGCCCCTGGCCTGCCTACTGCGGCATACAGTAAGGTGTCACAACGCTCCGTCTCTCACAGACAGACAGAGAGAGAGACACAGAAAGAGAGAGAGAGAGAGAAGCCATGTCAGTAGCTTTCCTGACAGCCAACCTCTACTGGCGCTGGGGAGCAGGGAGGGAGGGTAGTACTCTGAGGAGGGGCGGAGGGGAGGTAGGGAGAGGGGCTGATCGATGTCAGAGCCCATCTCATCCATTACAGAGATGAAGTGTCCTAGGAGGTAGTGTTGCTCAGGGATAGAGGCCGCTAGAGAGAAGTGTCCTAGGAGGTAGTGTTGCTCAGGGATAGAGGCCGCTAGAGAGAAGTGTCCTAGGAGGTAGTGTTGCTCAGGGATAGAGGCCGCTAGAGAGAAGTGTCCTAGGAGGTAGTGTTGCTCAGGGATAGAGGCCGCTAGAGAGAAGTGCCCTAGGAGGTAGTGTTGCTCAGGGATAGAGGCCGCTAGAGAGAAGTGTCCTAGGAGGTAGTGTTGCTCAGGGATAGAGGCCGCTAGAGGCTAGAGAGTGTGGGCTTTGTTGATATGTGTAAACTGCTGACTGTTAAATACACCTGAAAACAATGTGGGAAACCCTGTGCTGCAGTGTATCTGGATAGGAAAATGAAGTAAAGAAGACTGATACCTATAAGATAAATACTATTGTTATGCATTCCCTCATCTTGTCCTTGTTGATGTTATCTGGATAACAAAACAGTATGTCCAGGGTACCTGATCTGTACAGGAGACTTTGTTTGGGGAAAAACAGAGTTTGAGTTTATCTCAGGGCATCACCACTGTATGTGTATGTGTGTCTCTCTGGTCGGAGTTACTCACTCAGGATGACGTGTGTAATAACGAAGGCGAAGATGAAGACCGTGAGGAAGGAGAGGGACAGGATGAAGAGGTAGAAGAAACGGTAGTTCCTCTTCCCAACACAGTTCCCTACCCAGGGACAGTGGTGGTCAAAACGCTCTGCAGAGAGACAGAGAGAGAGAGAGAGAGAGAGAGAGAGAGAGAGCGAGAGAGACAGAAAAAGCGGAAAGAGAGGGGACGAGTGGGAGAGAGTAGGTGGTTTAAAAGTCATACATATGGAACAGCCATTGAGTTAGTCAGTTTCTCCTATTATGTTCTTGTTGAATGCCTGAGAGAGTCTACTCCACTCACCCACACAGTTGTCACACAGGCTGCAGTGCGAGGCCCGTGGGGGCCTGAAGATCTTGCAGGTGAAGCAGTACTTAAGCTTGACCGTCTGCCCGTTGATGACCACCTCTCTGATCCTCGGGGGCGGCCTGTACCCTGGACCACTGGGGCCGTTAGCGGCGTCTGAAGAGGACCACACAAGACCAAGTCAGATTTAGTTCCTTTGTTTTCCTATGTTGGATATCCAGTGCAGTCTCAGAGCTGTATCTTATTTCTAAAGCACAGCCAGTCCGGTAAGGGCCTGATACTAACGCCTGTACCCAAGGGGGCTCTGGCTCTGTTTTTATTTCCCTGTTCCCCGTAATAAACAAAACAAGTCACGCCATCACATCAACAGTATAGGCTTTCACAGTCAGCACATTTTACTGGCTTCCTCGCTGATACAATTTACAGCGGCAGGCCCTTGGGGCACGGTGGCAGTGTTTACTTGACATTACATTATTCATCTGCTCAGCAGGACCTAGCATGTATCACACACACACGCACACGCACACACACACAGACTTTAGAGGCTCTCACACACACACACACACTCACTCATGTATACACACACACAGAGACTCAAAGGTGCACAACCACACAGACCCACACTGCATGCTCTTCCAGCTTGGAGATGGGGGGGACACACCTCATTGACCCAGACAAAGTTATTTATTTCTCTCAGTGGGGTCTGGTGGGGCCGAGGCCCCTGGCGGGTGGGGGCTAAAGTGACTGCTCTGCAGCCCTGCATATCACTTTGCATCACTGCCTTGGAACATTGTTTTCATACACTGTGTCATTCCATTTCATCGCACTGTATCACTGGTTTGTTGTTTAATATAAATTGAGTGTATAAACGTTAAAGATTGCTCCACCATTTGGTAGCTAAAATTCAATTTCATTTCAGTTTGTGACAAAACAAGCAAGTATGGTGTAGAAAATCATTGTACCATCTAGACCGCTGTGAAACATCTTTACCATAACCAAAGATGTTGTATTTTCAGCTGTTTGAAGTTGGTATACAAAACCGAAAGTAAAAGACGCAAAAAAAAAACTTAAAAATGGGAAACATAGAAATAGCCCACATAGAGTAGATCTACCGTTTCTTAGACTTTCAATGAGAATGACAGATCGCCCAAAAAGTTACATATTGACGCTTTAACTATCAAGCTTTTCAAAAGGCTGTTATAAAGTGACCTTGGATCAAAGTGTCCGGCAACGACGGAATATCAATGCGGTGAACATCTGTGGACTGAGATTTAGCCTCAATATTTAACCACGACTTTGTGCATATGTAAAACAATACATTGATAGTGTCGGTGACAGTAGGAACGGAGCATCCATTATGTATATTGTAGAAAGGGGAGGAGACCACTTCACATGCCATTCTTATACACAGAGGATTGTGAATGCATTTAACAACACTACTCCTGCTGAAACACAGTGTAGGAATGATGAGATTTATATATAAAAACGAGGGAGGGGGGGGGGGGGAGAGAGAGACAGAGAGAGAGAGAGAGAGAGAAGCACGACAGAATGCAATGTGGGACTGCAAGTTGTGGGAAACATCAAATATAGCAGCTTAGAATTGAAAACATATCGAGGTGCTCCAAAGCTAGCATTTGGGAGTGAGACTGAAGAAGCGTGGGAGAGAGAAAGACAAAGAGAGGGAAAAAAAAACTAGTTTGAAGGTGTTTAGGTTGTGGAACAGACAATAGGACTACCTCTCCAAAAGTGAACTGCTTTTTCAGTGCAGGCCTGTAATATCACTTTTCATCAACGTTTAATAAAACAACGTGAGGCTATGCACGCATGATTTTGCACCATTTTCCCTGTTTGTAGAGTTGACTAGTCCAGAACCTCCAGATCCTTTAATACAGGATTCGTAGATGTTATTTCTAGATGTGCATCACATAGTGACTGACCACAGACCCTAAACAACCCAACTGAGTAAATATAACCAAATTCTTTCCACCCTTCCTCATCAACTGTATACAATACTGTTGAGGTGGTGAGACATTGGCTATGTCCCAAATGACACCCCATTTCCTATATAGTGTACTACTTTTGACCAGAGCCCTATGGGGGCTGGTCAAAAGTAGTGCATTACATGAGGAATAGGGTGCCATTCGGGACACAGCCATGAGACGTTAGATGCACAAAGTAAGCAAAGCCCACATTTGGCAATTCTCTCAGTAATGACTCTATTGTGATTGACAGGTCTGTTCCGGAATGCTGTATTCACAGGGAAAAACCCAGTTCCAAAAATACATTGATTGTTCCGTCCGTATAGAACAGATTTCGCTCATTGAACATCCATGACTGATTCTTCTTGGTTCGCATTGGATTGGACGTCTCGTAACAACGAGTGGCTTGCGCCAGCGATAAAGGAGGGTTTAATCCCAAATGGCACCCTATTCCCTACATATTGCACTGCTTTTGAACAGAGTCCTGAGTCCGAGAGTAATGCACTAAATAGGGAATATGTTAACATTTGGGACAACGGCTGAGATCTTTTCTAAATTAAACTCTCAAATTAGTCCCTTAAAAACCAGGCTGTTTTGACAACATGCCATTGTGCTCATCAAAACATAAACACTGAATACCTTATCTCTCACACACACACACACACACACACACACACACACACACACACACACACACACACACACACACACACACACACACACACACAGAGGCGTTTAGAGGGTGGCATGTGATTGGCTCGATCCACGCTGTTTGATAGAGGTCGGGTGAAGTTCACGTTGATAACAAATCTGCCTCATTAGCTGAACACAAACAAAGAGAAGCAGCCACCTCAGAGTTCAGAGTGCAGAGTTCTGCCTCAGCAAAGTCCCAAAATGCACCCTATTCCCTACATAGTGCACTACTTTTGACCAGATCCCAGCTCTGGACAGTTAGGAAACCAGGTGGTCTCCATAGTTACCTATCTGTCTCTCCAGGTCGGCAGCCTCGTCGGTCGTGGCGCGGGGCAGTACCCCCGGGTCACTGAAGCTGGCCCTGAACAGCATCCCCAGAACAAAGACGAACAGCACCCCTCCGATCACCGGGATGGCCGGGGTCAGGTTGGACGCCAGGAACGGGCAGCTGGAAGAGGGTAAGAAACTAAAAGATTTAGGAATGGAAAAGTATGTAGGTGTATTTATTAGCTGGTCTTAGTGTGGTCTCTATGTATCTGAGTGGATGGAATGTTTACAACTAATACAACTGTTAGGATAAACACACACACACAAAATCATTATTTGATTAACTCACTTAAACCATGGCTAGTGTTTTGTTCATGAACAGATGTTGGTTAGCGTAATCACATTATAGCACTACTGTCCTGTCTGTCCTCTGTACCTAATGTCATTAGGTGACAAAACCGGGGCCGGGAGACAAGGAGGAATGGCCTTCCTGGAAAGCTTTTCAGTGGCACAATTCAACACACCCCATAGGGCTCTGGTCAAAAGTAGTGCACTATATAGGGAATAGGGTGCCATTTGGGACATAGCCACTGTAGAGCTTGCAAGTTAAGCATTTCAGGGTACTTGTGCATGTGACAATAGAGAGAGGATATAGCGACTGGTCCTATGGGTTAGTAAGGACAGCAGCCACAGATGCTGTTATTCTAGGCTTGGTGGAGAGATTCCTAAATCACTCCACTACGGCTCCTCTCAGAGGATTTCAATCATTTGCAGATCATGGTTGCATCCGAACTGGCACACAATAGGACTCTTGTCAAAAGTAGTGCACTATGTAGGGAGCCATTTGGGACGTAACCCATAACAAAAAACATGTTTGGAAAGATTTTGGAAGTGGGCACACTATCCAATCAAAAACTCGTAAAATCTCTTAACCCCACGTAGGTTCACTAAAGTCCTCTATAGGTTGTTCCAATATTGAACATCGAGATTCCCATGATTTTATGAGGGAGGCATGTTGAGTGCATTGGTTTGAGTAATTGGTTTCAGGTTATAGTCTAAGCAGAGATGAGGGAGCCCTCTAAAACTATATTAAATATGAAATGGTACTAGTCATGAAGTGAAATACCATGCTTTTATCCACTTAGCATAGTCAGTGTTAACTGATATGAGATCTGTAAAGCTGCCACTTAGGCGGCTACGCTGGAATTGAATTAGACCGAAACTCAGATCTTATTGGTTCGACATGCTGGGATTGGAAATAGCTGCAGCAAGTTTCCAAATAGTCCTCTTTAAAAATGTCTCTCATTGTGTCTAAGAAGGTTATCGCCCAATGTTGGTGTTGGTATTGTAAAGAAAACATGGATAATTTCAGAAGGCTGGCTTGGAGATCTGGCACACAGTGGAGGGAAAGGTTGGGTAGGGACATGTTATAGTGAGTCCTTCACTCTACCTGCACTATCCCACTGCCTTTGGAAATACAAGCACGATGCCCTTGGTAAAGACTATGGACTCTGGACAGTCCTGGATACTGTACTGAAAACAATAGTCTGAGTGAAAGCTTGAAAGCTAGCCTAGCAGTTAAGAGGGTTGGCCCAGTAACTGAAATGTTGCTGGTTCGAATCCCCGAGCCAACTAGGTGAAAAATATGTCTATGTGCCCTTGAACAAGGCACTTAATTGCTCCTGTGAGTCACTCTGGATAAGTGTCTGCTAGATGACTAAAATGTAAATGTAGGAGAAGTGAAAACATTCTCATTTTATTCAATGCAATGAATAACCAGAAGTCCAAGGTTGAATCACAACACAATTTGTCCTGGTTTGGCTGTAGTTTAGAGACACTCTCCGTTCTGGCTAGAGGAGTCCAAAGTCTTATCTTTAGTCAAACACAACAAACAGAGACCAAGTCTGAGTCCCAAATGGCAACCTATTACCGATGTAGTGCACTACACTATATAGGTAACAGGATGCCATTTGGGATGCAGACCAAATCAAACTGGAACAAATCGGTGACTCTCCTCCAGTTGCCTTGGAGATGCAGGCTGTTGGTTCGACAGGACACAAAGATCTTAAGAGGAAGCTGTTACCATGGAAACGGGAACACTGGGGTGCCATGTTTTGAAAGGTGTGGTATGGAACGTGGGAGGAATGAAAGGCAACAGAGAGGAAAGACAGGGGGATGGGTAGACCGACCAGAAATGATCTGTCAGTCATCTCCCAGTCTTCTCTTTGCATATTAGGATTGGTGTCACTCTCAAATGAATTAATTTGCATGTCATAACAGTGGGCCCATATGAGTTTTCTTCCCATTTCTAATTGAAGACATCTGTGTATCTGACTTACTGTTGTGCCTTACATCTGTGGAATTCATCACTCAATGAATAGCCTAGGCCATTGAATTACATGCTTGTCTGCTTAATGACTCAAATAAAAATGTTAAGTGTAAGACCGGATGCCAGAGGATGACTATGAGGCTTGCTGACTAAGTTGAAAGGGATGGTTTGTCCTGTATCCCCGACCCTGCGGAATGCACAACCATCACAAGACCTCCTTGTGTTCATATTTCTTAACATCTATGCATGTCAGAGCCCTGGAAAACCCAAATGAAATACATCAACCCACCAAGGAATGCATTCATCTGACCCCTAAAAGCAAGTAACTCATTACTATCACAAATATGGAGCAAACAAATTCTATTACATAATCTTTCCTGATCAATGAGGATTGAGAACCATTACGTTTTTGCAATGTTTGGAGCTCTGCTCACCCAAAGATTGACAGTTGACTGAGTGGAGTAAATTCCATCTGCTTTTTTTTATTTAACCAAGCAAGTCAGTTAAGAAAAAATTCTTATTTACAATGACGGCCTACCAAAAGGCAAAAGACCTGCTGCTTGACAAAACCGAAGCTGTGTGACTACCTCAAAGAAATTGGATTGACACCCACCATCTCAGATTGTTCTAAAATTGTTTCTGTTGTTAGGAAAAGATACAATTAGCATTCCTGTATTTCATTTATTTATTTATTTAACCTTTATTTAACCAGGCAAGTCAGTTAAGAACAAATTCTTATTTACAATGACGGCCTACACCAGCCAAACTCGGACAGCGCTGGGCCAATTGTGCGCCGCCCTATGGGACTCCCAATCACGGCCGGTTCTGATAGTCTGGATTCGAACCAGGTTGTCTGTAGTGACGCCTCTAACATTTTAGTGACGCCTTTTAACATTATTTAAAATGTTTAAATACTGTATAATTTGATTTCTGAGAAATTAAGCTAATTGATTTAACCCAAATTGGCCATTTTAATTTATAGTATTCATATAATATTCAATAAATATTGTACCTAAAATCCGATTTGGAGCAAACTTTCTTTCTAGGAATGAATTAGACATGAGGAATACAAAGAAATGGCCAAAAGCCACCCACGGACCCACCACACATTTCGCCAATCCTACCCCAACAAATAGTATATAGTATCAGTTCTCTATGTCTGAAGTAGTATGGAGCTGCGGCATTGTTTCTTCATCTTATGTAATGTATTCGGTGATGGTTTTTCCCCCCCTTATTAGTTATTGAAGTTGTTAGGTTTTTGTCCCATCCTACATCCTGATATTACCAGGTTCTGACCACTAGATGGTGTTTTTCCATGTGATTTTACCAGGTTTAGTATCAGAATACTCAATACCGAAACGATACTCAATACCAAAACGATCCGCGATACCACAGCAAAAAAAAGAAAAGAAAGCTTATTAGCTTGTCACAAAATAACTAATAAAAAATCCATTGAACAATATATTTTAGATGCTTTAGCATTATTTGGACGTGCTGAAAATGCTAATATCGGTACCATTGACATGCATTGGATTTGTGCCACAAATGCTAAAAAGTTAGCATTTGAACCTAGTGTTGAACGGTATACCAAAACGTTGGTACTTTTCAATACTACAACATGAAAAACTGTTCAGTACTAGAATTTTTGTTACTTTTGGTACTTCTGTCAAATGTGTCTCATGTCATATACAAATTGAGATGATCGAGTCGGTCTAGTAATTTGTCTGAATCTTCTAAATGGGGCAGTAGCTAGTCAGTATCTAAAAATTGATTGTTTAACTCAATTATGTTACTTATAGATGGTGTGTAATGCTTCAATTACTAATTTCTCTGACTAGGGAAAAAAAAAAAAACATCACCAAATTCACTGAGAACACATTACATTGGATGAAGAAACAATACTCAGAGCCAGAGCTCCATACTACTGGTCAGACATACAAAACTGATACAGTATACTCGTTGGGGTGGGATTGTTGTGTGTGTGTTTTTTTTGTTTTTTTGTGGGGGTCCGTGGGTGACTTTTGACAATTTCTTTGGATTCCTCGTGTCTTACTCATTGTTAGAAAAAAGGTTTGGGCCAAATCGCATGTTAGGTACTATATTTAGAACCTCAGGAGTTCTGACTGTTAAAGGAAGCCAAAACAAACATGTTCTTTTGGTATTTGTTTCATTCGTTTTTAAGATATACAACTTGCAAAATAGAGAAATACAGCCATTATACCGGCATTATGTATTTTTAAAGTTATACTGTATATCTTGAAAAATTGCTGACATGAAAAACATTTTGGGACTATATCGACAATGGACTAATGAAACAAATACCAAAATATCGTTTGTAGGTTGAATTTTCCTTTAAGTTTGGCACACTTAGAAACGACTGCTCACACCAGTGAATGACTAGGTCTTGCATGAGCTACTGAAGAGTAATTTGCACTTACTCGAATGCGAAGAAAAGCCCGCTAGTGACCATGATGAGGACCAGGGTTAGGTAGAAGACCCCGGTCTGTTTCGCCATCATGACCCTTCCATTACAGTAGAATCTATTCCGGCCAGGGAAGATCTGCCACTTCCTGCGGGGAGTCCTCTTCTTTTTGTGCCCAGAGGTCTCCATAGGCGACGAGTTGCGCGTGCATATCTGATTATACTGACATTCCCGCACGGGCTCATCAAGTCCGACATGCATCTGTAAATAGTGCACCTTTCAAAACAATGTAGGAATCACCTTTCAAAACAATGTAGGAATTCAGGGGCAGCTGATAAATGGGGTTAAAGACGTGCTCCGTGCTTGTTCCAGATCCTTTGGCACAGTGATGATGTAATGTTGTCAGAAAATGTCCGTATCTGTACAATACATTGCAGTACTAAAAAATTATAATCCAAAAATGTAAAATACTTTCAAACTTTCATTTTCGGACGTGCATCCTCCTGAATTTGATCAGCTATGCCACTTTGTCAGTGTGGAAATAAACATTGCCTCAATTGTTTGAATAACACTTCCATTGTGTTTTTAAAAATGATAACTGTAGCCATCAGCGAGGCGTGGCGACCGGTGTTACTGACCAGACTTATGTAAACACAATGCAATCAAAACATCTGGAGGACGCGAGAAGAAACCCCAGTCATAAAGACGTCCTTCGAGTGTCCTTAAAAGAGAAGAATGCTTTTCACATGTAAGTGCTAAGAAGATATAGCCACTAAAAGTGTAGAAAATGCAATTCTCCAACGAGGATCTACGCAAAATAAAAGACGAGCATTTTACTGCAGAATAGCGCCGATTAGATTTTCTAGAGATGCACGGCTCTCGTTGCAAGCCGCCAGTGCAAAAACGTCGTGTCCGCGCTCTTCGTTAGTTGGTAACAATAGCTCATATTTGATACACCTCACATTCTTATAGTTCTCTCGATTCGATAAAATGATGATTTCATAGTTTTGTTCATGCCTTCATGGTTTTGAAAGCAGATAAATCTGTATCACTGCAACGACTGCTCGCCATTCGTCGCCGCTGCCTACAATGTACAGCAACAACAAACATGCGCCGACACTTTCGTAGTGCCATGGCATGGGAATTGTCTTCTTCTATGGTATATTGGCGATCACACAATTAAATGTGTATTCCGCCACACACTATACGGGATGGAACAACGATTCCCCCAAAAACGTAAACATATATAACGACATACATATATAAATACACGCACACATATACACAGTTGATGTCGGAAGTTTACATACAGCTTAGCCAAATACATTTAAACTCAGTTTTTCACAATTCCTGACATTTAATCCTAGTAAAAATTCCCTTTCTTAGGTCAGTTAGGATCAACACTTTATTTTAAGAATGTGAAATGTCAGAATAATAGTAGAGAGAATTATTATTTATCACATTCCCAGTGGGTCAGAAGTTTACATACACTCAATTAGTATTTGGTAGCATTGTCTTTAAATTGTTTAACATGGGTCAAACGTTTCGGGTAGCCTTCCACCAGCTTCCCACAATAAGTTGGGTAAATTTTGGCCCATTCCTCCTGTCAGAACTGGTGTAACTAAGTCAGGTTTCTAGGCCTCCTTGCTCGCACACACTTTTTCAGTTCTGCCCACACATTTTCTATAGGATTGAGGTCAGGGCTTTGTGATGGCCACTCCAATACCTTGACATTGTTGTCCTTAAGCCATTTTGCCACAACTTTGGAAGTATGCACAAAAAAATTGGATTGACACCCACCATCTCAGATTGTTCTAAAATTGTTTCTGTTGTTAGGAACAGATACAATTAGCGTTCCTGTATTTCATTTGTTTTTTTACCTTTATTTAACTAGGCAAGTCAGTTAAGAACATATTCTTATTTACAATGACGGCCTACATCAGCCAAACTCGGACGGCGCTGGGCCAATTGTGTTTTTGGTGTTTTTCCATGTGATTTTACCAGGTTTAGTATCAGAATACTCAATACCGAAACAATATGCTTGGGCTCATTGTCCATTTGGAAGACCCATTTGCGACCAAGTTTTAACTTCCTGACTGATGTCTTGAGATGTTGCTTCAATATATCCACATAATTTTTCTTCCTCGTGATGCCATCTATTTTGTGAAGTGCACCAGTCCCTCCTGCAGCAAAGCACCCCAACAACATGATGCTGCCACGCCCGTGCTTCACGGTTGGGATGATGTTTTTCGGCTTACATGCCTCCCCCTTTTTCCTCCAAACATAGCGATGGTCATTATGGCCAAACAGTTCTATTTTTGTTTCATCAGACCAGAGGACATTTCTCCAAAAAGTATGATCTTTGTCCCCATGTGCAGTTGCAAACCGTAGTCTGGCTTTTTTATAGCGGTTTTGGAGCAGTGGCTTCTTCCTTGCTGAGCGGCCTTTCGGGTTTTGTACCTGTTTCCTCCAGCATCATCACAAGGTCCTTTGCTGTTGTTCTGGGATTGATTTGCACTTTTCGCACCAAAGTACATTCATCTCTAGGAGACAGAACGAGTCTCCTTCCTGAGTGGTATGACGGCTGCGTGGTCCCATGGTGTTTATACTTGCGTACAATTGTTTGTACAGATGAACGTGGTACCTTCAGGCGTTTGGAAATTGCTCCCAAGGATGAACCAGACCAGACCCACCTCCAATTGACTCAAATGATGTCAATTAGCCTATCAGAAGCTTTTAAAGCCATGACATCATTTTCTGGAATTTTCCAAGCTGCTTAAAGGCACAGTCAACTTAGTGTATGTAAAATTCTGACCCACTGGAATTGTGATATAGTGAATTATAAGTGAAATAATCTGTCTGTAAACAATTGTTGGAAGAATTACTTGTGTCATGCACAGAGTAGATGTCCTAACCGACTTGCCAAAACTAAAGTTTGTTAACAGTACGATTGAGCGTTAGAATGGGTAAAACGAGTGACCTAAGCGACTTTAAACATGGTATGTTCGTCGGTGTGCCGGATCTAGTATCTTAGAAACGGGTTTTCAGAGAATGGTGCAACAAACAAAAAACATCCAATCAGCGGCAGTCCTGTGGGCGAAAACAGCTCATTGACGAGAGAGGTTGAAGGAAAATGGCAAGAATCCTGAACGCTAACAGGCAGGCCACAAACAGACAAATAACAGCGTCAATGTGGCGCATCGGTCTAAAGCGCTCTCAGTGCTAGAGGCGACACTACAGACAACCTGGTTCAATTCCAGGCTATATCACACCCGGCCGTGATTGGGCGGCGCACAATCACGGCCGCACAATTGGCCTAGCGTTGTCCGAGTTTGGCCGGTGTAGGCCATCATTGTAAATAAGTATTAGTTCTCAACTGACTTGCCTAGTTAAATAAAGGTTAAATACAAAATAAATGTAAAAAAAAAGTACAACAGTGGCGTGAAGAACGGCGTGTATGGATGCACAACTCGTCGATCCTTGTCACAGATGGGCTATTGTAGCAGACGACCTGACAGGGTTCCACTCCTATCAGCTAAAAACAAGTAGTGGCTCCAGTTGGCATGCGATCACCAACACTGTGGTCGGCCAAGGAAACTTACTGCAGCAGATGAAAGACACATCATGCTTACTTCTTCGCAATCGGAAGATGTCCAGCAGTACTATCAGCTCAGAATTGACAGAAAACAGTGGGACCCTGGTACACCCATCTACTGTCCGGAGAAGTCTGGTCAGAAGTGGCCTTCATGGAAGACTTGCGGCCAAAAAGCCATACCTCCGACGTGGAAACAAGGCCAAGCAACTTAACTATGCACAAAAACACAGAAAAATGGCAGCAGATTCTCTGGACTGATGAGTCAAAATTTAAATATTTGGCTGTAGCAGAAGGGCTGGAGAGCGGTACACGAATGAGTGTCTGCAGGCAACAGTGAAGCACGGTGGAGCTTCCTTGCAAGTTTGGGGCTGCATTTCTGCAAATGGAATTGGGGATTTAGTCAGAATTAATGGTCTCCTCAATGCTGAGAAGTACAGGCAGATACTTATCCATCATGCAATACCATCAGGGAGGCATCTGATTGGCCCCAAATTTATTCTGCAGCATGACAACGACCCCAAACATACAGTGAACAGTGAACATACAAGATATTTGGGCCAACCTACCTGCTGAGTTCCTTCAAACACTGTGTGCAAGTGTACCTAGACGAATTGATGCTGTTTTGAAGGCAAAGGGTGGTCACACCAAATATTGATTTGATGTAGATTTTTCTTCTGTTCACTCATTTTGCATTTTGTTAATTGATAAATATAACATTTTTTCACACCTGCCTGAAACTTTTGCACAGTACTGTATATGTGTATAACGACCCCCCCAAAAAAGAAGTCTACAGATGTTAAATCCTTTCTGCCCATCAAGTTTCTTTGACTTCTTTGAGACTTGTGCTGTACTGTTTATAACTGTTGCAATGAACACAACAAAATCCACCTTTTTAAACACACAGGGTATCTTTAGTCTGGCAACAAACATTTCATACTGGCTGTATTGTTTCCACTACCATATCTTCATTAGTATCACTTGTTTTCTCAATTATTTTAAATCGCCTCCGCATAGGAAATTTGATCGACCGCTCTAACTTTTGCCACCTTAATTTCCTTCACCATTACAGGGCACTCCAGGAACTCAGGGTCATGATCCCCACCACAATTGCAACACAATCGTCCTTCTACAAACCGTTCTTCAGTATACTCCGTTCGTCTACACACACTGGAAACATGATTTGCTCTTTATAAAAAAAACAACAGTACCGACAGACTTTCCTCTTTTTCTCCATTCACTCAGCGGGTCAGACGCCGGGCATCAACCACACTTACTCGACGCGCTGGTTAATTCAAACTCAGCATCTATTTCCGCCATCCCGTCTGCCATTTTCCATTCCATGGGAATTGTAGTATCGGTATTTGTATTTCAGATGGAGTATACTACTCTCAAATCGAGAAATATACATCCTCATGTTCAAATGCATAGTACTGAATAATTACGCTACAATTGATTTGCGTGGCTCCAAAAATGTGTACGTAGATAGAGTAGGTTAGAACTAATTAAAAGTTCCTAGCTGAGCATGTTTCCACCGTAATTATTTAAGTGTCGGACAAATAAAATGACAGCTCAGAAAGAAAACACGAGTTTGAATGTCACTGCAATTGTGACAGAAACCGATGACAAACTACAGCTAATGAAAGGCAAGCGACTGCTTACTTATCTATCGACCGATTTACTGTTTGCTCATATAAGAATAATAGCCGTTTTGTATTGCTACAAATGTAGTAGCTACTATAGCTAGTTAATTTATTACTCACACGACAAATTATTGTAACCCATAAACAACGTCCCATTAATATTTTTCAGGTGCAGCTTTCCTGACCACTGTCGCCTCTGCTGGGATGATTGCAGGATTCGGCTCCACGTTAGCCTTGGCTAAGAAAAAGAGTCCGGGATGGTTTAGCAAGGTAGCTATGATTGATGTAGGCTAACATTACATCTAGGCAAGTTAGATGGCTGTTAGCCCTGACAGATGACTGAGTGATATTATACGGGGCTACACAATCTGAATACTAATTATGTCTAAAATGTATTGCATTTATTGCATAGCCTCCCTGGATGTACGGCAATTTTATGTTATGAAGAAAAACAAATTGCTCACGCTGAAGTCTCTCGTTCCGCTAATACAGGGCTAGTAAAGGCCCCAGTGCACTACTTTTGTGAATTGTTTTTAACTAAATGTATTTCAGTGTTTATCAGCATTTGTAACTTGAGTCTGATAATTATGTACAAAACAATATTTGATAATACTTGTGGAATATAAAAACACTTGCTTGATATGTTTTCCAGTTTCTTGAAATACAAATGCAACTTATTTCTATGTGAACTGAAATTGTTTATTTATTCATTTTCAGTAGACTCTCTTATCCTGAACATTTTACAGTAGTGAGTGCATACCTTTTGTTACTGGTTCCCTGTGTGAATTGAACCCATAACCCATCATTGCAAGAGCCATGCTCTACCAACTGAGAAGACTTTGTTGAAGACACCACAGAGTGTGCGAACAGAGGCAGTTGTCTGTTTGTTTGGCTTTTTCTCTGAGTTGTAAAAGCAAGCAGAGCAGAAACTGGCTACTCTTTCTTTGACTGATGTAGCTGGCAAGTTACTGCAGATTGACTTAACAGAGAAAAGTATTTATTCCCAGTGCTGAGCTAGTAGTGTAACTGACGCGTAACGTTCGCTAATGTTTCATCCCCTCTCGACTGAAGTTCTGTTTGATGTAAATTAACTAGCTAATAGCTACCACAGCCAGTTCAGCTCTAGCCTCTAGCAATCTGTCAGGTAGCAGTATATAACAGCTGTTGTGTGTATGGAAATGTTTTGTAGCCTTTGTTTTGTCCCGTTTCAACAGAAGTAAATTAACTTGGATAGTTTTGTACCAGTTGATGTACCATTTGGCTAATGTTAGCTATTATTTTTGCCTCAATCACACTAGCCCTGAATCAAACGAGGAAACCAGCGCCCAAACAATTCAAGACTGATATTCTGATATTTTGACTGCGCAACGTGAGTTTTTATTAGTCAGTATAGCAATGTAACATTATTGATCTGCCAGTTTCCCTAGCTAATTCCCTACTTTTCACACTGACACGGTAGAAACAGCTCTACAGGCTTCACTGTCATGGTGCAGTCAGTACACAACACTATGCTCATCATGTCTTAGCAGGATCAGATGGTGACAGGTGTCTCAGCAGGGTCAGACAGCCAGGGAAGACCAGTCTATGGAGCTCATGTGAATTTTGCAGTATATAATAACAATCAGTGAATGGATTCAAAGTTCCATCTTGAGTTGATGGGTAGGCTACAATCTGGGAATAATGGTAATTTCAATTAATGTACCTTTGATTCTATTCTTGGATAACATAATGTATAAATGTGACCGACCGGCTCAAATCGGTCTTATGTAGCAAAATTTGAAATTGTGTTTTTACATTGGATAAAAGTAGAGACTCAGAGCTACAAAATAAATGGTATATCATACACTACAGTTGAGGATCAGTGGGAAAGTAATTTCGGCCTTTGAATGTTATGGTCCTACTATTGGAGAGCCCTTCTTTGTCTACACCCATTCAGCATCTTTCACACCCTCTTAAGCTTTAGCCCAACCCATGTCTTTATGGGTTGATCTGAATGTATTAACAGCAATCAAGCACCCAAGCTAACTTGCTAGCTACTTCCAGACATCTAAGTGGGAGAGAACAGCTCACTGAACATTACTCGCCCTAGCAGAGCTGGTTAGCCTGTTATGTTATCCAGTGACTGCAACTGTGCTGTCAGATTGTCCGTTCGTAAATTCAGAGCATTTCGTGTTCAGAGTGCACACTGGACGCTCTGGCCGATGAGTTTACTGACACCGACCATATTCAGCGGGTGTTGAGTGTTCGTAAATTAATCAGTTATTCTGAGCTCTCTGGCACACTCAGACGAGTGTTCTGAAATCGGAGTAGATGGTTATTTGCATAGTGGAGTCTTTTGTTAAGACATGTAGCTAACTAGTTAGCTAGGTAAACAATGAACCAGGTAGCTAACCAACCAGGTTCAATGTTAGCTGGCTAACATTAGGCTATAGCTAGCTAAGCAAATAGCTCTGAGGTACGAATAATAAGGTCATATACATATCAGGAAGGCTAGCTCTGTCCTGGGGATGAGCCTTGACACTCTAGAGGAGGTGGCGGAGAGACGGATCCTGGCCAAACTGCTGGCCATCATGGACAACGTCACCCACCCTCTGCACGCTATGGTTATGACGCAGAGGAGCACTTTCAGTCACAGACTGATCCCACCACGGTGTGCCAGAGAGCGCTACAGGAAGTCCTTCCTGCCGGCGGCTATTAGACTATATAATGCCTCACCGGGGTGCCGTGCCGTCGGCAACATAGATCTGGAACTGTTGGGGTGCTAGGACCTAGTTTAACAATTATGCATCCATCCGTGAGTAACTCTGGTCCGTCATCACTCATTCACTCAGGTCTGTATATACATACTCATGTACAGTTGTTATATCATATCACGTGCAATATTGCTAGTAATTCAAAATAAGACCTAACTTACGTAGGCATTCACTCAGGAATGCATATTAGTATCCTGTCAGTTGCACCTTTTCTCATTGCTTTTAGTATATCGAATGTGCAATACGTGCAGTTGTCTGTAATTAAACCCTGCGCACTAAGGGCTGTATTTTAACAAAAATGTGAGCAAGACCTGGGAGACACTTTTGATGATGATGATGATGAATGGATACAAATATGTTTTTGAATTGTCAGTCATGCTCATATAATCTCAGACATAAATTACTGCAGTTTTAGACTTTCCATAGAATGTACTATATGTCATTGAAACTGAATATCATGCAGTCAGAAATGTAATTCCTGTTGCTAACTTTAGTTGAAGATGGACAGTATTTACTGTGAGTTTTTCAAACCGTGGTAATAAAACACGGTTCTAATGATAATTAAAATTTGAAACGGTAATACCAACCGTCGAGAAGTTTACCGTGGTTTATCGTGAAACCGGTAACCGTTTCATCCCTAGTTACCATGTGTTGCGACCATGCTGTGTTGTCTTAGGTCTCTATTTGTTGTCATTCTTGTCATGTGTTGTCCTATATTTTTATTTTATTTATTTTTAATCTCAGACCTCATCCCCGCAGGAGGCCTTTTGGTAGGCCATCATTGTAAATAAGAATTTGTTCTTAACTGACTTGCCTAGTTAAATGAAGAAAATTCACATTCATGAAGTGTTTAGATTGTTATTTACAATAAGTGACCACAAAAGGGTTTTTTTATGCAGGAAATGAGTTTTAGATGCCCCAAACATTCAGAGGGAGGACTCGCCAGGTTATGTCCACCCCACTTTTAAAGTTGCGCCCCTACCGTTTATGGCTGTAATGATGGTTACGTTGGCGCAGCGATTGTGGACGTGTTCACTTGTGCGAGCTTGGAACCACTTGTTTTTGGGGGTGGTGGGGCAAAATATATTGCGCTACTTCTGTCCAGGTTCCCATAGGGCTCTGGTAAACATAGCACATTATTTATGGAATAGGGTGCCATTCAGGACAGTCACAAATCCTGAGCTTATATCAGTTTTGAAGATATACTTGGCAGAGCAGCACAGTGGTGCCTTTGTTTGGTTTTTGAATTATTTTTTCAAGCTGAATAGGACCATCTTTGTAAACTTCCATCCCAGCCAAATATGCCTTGTAAAGTGGTCCAATTAGATTTAGTGTGTTACGAGAGGTATGCGTTGTGAGGTCACAGTGGCTGAGAAGCTTCACTCACTGAGAATATGGACAGTAGATAGACCATGACCAGATGAGCTTGATAGACAGTTACTGACTTATGTGAGGCACTGTAAAGAGCACTTACCAAGGCTTGTTTATAATAGAACCAGGGCTGTCTCTGGTATACACATGAATCTGGCAGCTCACACATGAAGCTTGCAGTAGAACTGTAATGACCTTAAGGTGTAGCATGCTCACATTTTTGCTAAGAAAGCTTATACCCAAAAGAGAAAAAACTCAAAGAATCACGCATAAGAGTAGACAGTTACATTATAATGCAACACTAGGGATAGGCAGTTGGCTTTTTTTTCCTTTTTTTTTTTTTATGTTGATGCACACTGACTAGCCTACACCAAACCACATCACTTCCTCTGACTTATCCCTCCAGGAAGAGCTGCTGAGTCTCGCCAAACTCTAATAATAGCTAATCTAATGAGCAGGCCACTTATACATGGACAATAAATACAGTGAGAGGTTATATAAGTCTGTCCAAAGCCCTGTCAGGGCAGGTTTGGAGTTTGTTAGATCGATAAGTTTGCAGGGTGGCTAACAGCTTCTACCTCTTTAAATGTTTTCTGCTCACCAGTTTGAGCCCATGTGTAAAGTACCTCAATGTCACATCAAGCATGTTATCCAGGGAACGATGGCAACTGCACTAGCACCACTGCACGAGGTGAAAAACGCTTTTGCTAGTGAGTGGATTTGAGGTTTAGCCTAGAAGCATGGAACCATGAGCAACTCTTATGCACCTCAAGTGTGTGTGTGTGTTCAAGGGAATGATGGCCACTGCTGCAGTATCGGAGAAGGGGGCGTCCCTGGCTGTCCTGGCCCTGGGCTGGGGCTCTCTCTACGCCTGGTGTGGAGTGGGCCTGCTCAGTTTTGCAGTCTGGAAAGCCATGGGGGTCCATAGTGTACATATTAATGAACTCGACCCATCTCATTGTCTTGTCCTTATGCCATCAGAGTTCAGGCAGACAATGCAGTCCGTTTTCCCAGCAGTTTTGAAACATAACATATGGCATTTTATCCAAAGCGACTTTTAGTCGTGCATACGAAAAATGTGTTATGTGATACGTTGGCCATATTCTGCCGCAGTCCGCCTGTTTACAATGTCTGGAAAGAAGAATCAAAAAACACCCTTCAGTGCTCAACCAGATTTCATGTACATTTATTCTTAACATGTGGAACATGGTATAAAGATTTTATACTGAAAACTATGTAAAGTAAATCAAATGAAAGGAGGAGGGGGGGAGTTAACAAAAAAAACACTTGTTACATAATTGTTATTCTGGAATACAGTTCTGCCCATCATGGTCTGTTAGCTGACTGTACAATCAAATACGTTTGTCTTTCAATAACAAACTAAAGCGGTCTCATCCTGATATGTCCTTACACACCTGTCCCAGTCAGAACATCATTCATATATATATTTTTTTAAATACATAAAATGACTAACCTCATTTGAAGCGAGTAACTAAATAGTAATTATTCAAATGAGCAGTAATAATAATTACAACGGTCGTTATAATGATCAACTACCATCACTTATCTATACCACATCTCTTGGCGAAGAAACCAAATAGGGCTGTCAATGTACAACTTTATATACAAATGGTGTTATAGATAGAAAAGAAAGTACTGTTTGTTGGTGCGAGTTTACCTGCCTGTTGCTATGGTTATGACTTATGTCTCCCTGTTATACTGGTATGGTAATATTATGACGCAATACTTGTGGTCAGTTGCCTGTGGTCAAAAGTTATTCACATTTGTTTATCTCCCCTCCAACAAGCCAACTAAATCCTATTGCACGATAGGTATTCTTTTTTTCCAGAACAGGATACATGATGTACTGTTGTATATTCAGAGTAAAGTCTGTTTTTTTTTCTTTTACCTTAATACACGATAAAGAGGTCTATCTACAACATTATTCACAATTTAAATAAGTCTGCTTCCCCCTGCAAAAAACAACCACACGCAATAAAAAAAAGTTAAGCACGAGACCCCAAAACTAAAGTATGTTCTCTTTCATCGGGTGCCAACTTTGGTTAAAACAAAAACGAACCGACAGATATAAAATTTTAAAAAAATGTCAAAATGAAGGTTGTGAATGGGGTAGAGGAGCTCATATATATATATATATGTCCTTTCATTTAAATAAAAATATAAAACCACCCATGTGTTTGTATTCACTGTAGCCTGGTTGTCAGACCAAGCCCCCCCTCCCTCTGAGTCTTTGCCTGTGGCTGTCACGAGGAGCGTCCGATCTTAAAGAGTACTTCACACATGATGGCCGCCACGGCTGAACTCAGTACAGAGGACAGGGAGATGTCCAGTAGCCTGCTCTCGTAGAGAACCAACTCTGTCCGGTTCTCCTTGGCCATGGCCAGCAGAGCCTTGGCGGCTCTGCACATCATGTTAACGCTGGGAGGTTCGGGGTGTGGGGCTGGGTGTAGCAGGCTGTGGGGTCCCTGCTGGTGCTGGGCCATGGCCACGCAGTCCTCCAGGAAGCCGATGAGTATGCCCACGCTGCCCTTTTGCAGGGCGATGGCGTGCGCCGCGGTTGGGTCCCCCTGCGCCAGGTTAGAGAGAACAGCCACCGCCATCTCACGGCACACCTGGGACTTCCGCTCGCCCACATGGCGCACCAGGGTGGCGTAGAGCTTCTCCTGGCGGCTGAAGGGCGGCGTGGCCAGCAGGAGGTCCACGTTGTTATCCTGGATGCTCAGTTTGCACAGGCACTCCAGCACTAGTCTCTGGGGGGTGAGGAAGGAGGAGCAGCCCGCCGTAGTGAAGGGGTCCTGGGCCTCGGCAGAGGGGCACACCATCCAGTGGAGCAGGCCATCCAGGATGGGCAGACAGATGCTCTCTGGGTAGAGGGACAGGTCTAGTTGACCTGAGATGTTAGCCAGAGTGACCAGAGTGTTCTCCCTGAGCGCTGACAGACAGTCCCACCACCATTCGTCTTTACTGCAGGCCCGGCTCTGCTCCTCCTCTCTCTGGTAGCTGGGGGGCGTCCTCCTCTGGGGGTGCAGGTGATGCAGCAGGACCAGCCGCCCCAGGATCAGCACCAGGCCCGGGTGGCCGGACATGTCGTTGTCGTTCCCTGGGATGAAGGAGAGGCCGCGGACGATGTTGGAGACGCAAACACAGCGACGGGCCAGGGCGTCCTGCCAGGGTTCAGCAGTGGAGAGGGGCGCCTCGTCCCAGCAGCGAGGCTCGTCCTCCAGCAGGGTGAAGATGGGGCTCTGGGTCTGCGTCCCGGGAAGACCGTTCCTCTCTGACAGAGAGCCTGGCCGGGCACTTAGCATATCGTCCATAGTGGCCGTCTCAGTCATGCTCTTCTTTACAGCCTTCCTCTCCTCCTCTGTCGTTTCTGTCTTCTCCTGCTCCCCTATCCTCTCCTCCCGGTCTTTCTGCTTGTCCTCTGCCCTATCTTCCCTTGGAGGCTTACTGTTAGTCTCCTCGCCACGTCTCTCGAAGCTTGTCTGGATGTGGGCCGTGGAGTCCCCTCCTCCAGCCTTCCAGTGCAGCAGGCCAGAGGTGAAGCCCCTGGGCAGACTGAGGCCCTGGTCCTCCTTCACATGATCCTCCTCCACCTTCACAGGCAGCTTGTCGTACTTACTGGCCTGTTTAGGCCTGGGCTCTGAGGGCTCGGTGGCTGCTACCTCCCCCTCTACCTTCTCTTTCACTGTCACCTCCACAGGCTCCTCCTTCTCCTCCTCTGGGACCGCCTCTTTGCTGCCGTTGGCTGTGGTCTTCTCTGGGCCCGTCTCTTCTGGCCTGCTGTCCCTCTGCTCTTCGTCTAATTGGCTGTCAAGCTCTGGAACAGTAAGATCCTCTTCCTCTTCCTGGTCTGTGATTGGTCCGAGCAGCATCTTCTGGCCCTCAGTGCCCACCTCGTACTCATCCAGGATCCCAAAGAGATCGATCAGGCACCGGCGGAAGTACTCCACTATCAGCTCCAGAAAGCCAGGCAGCTGGGGAAACAGTGCAAAACATAGCATAGCATAAATTATTGTGTGAAAGACTATTAGACAATGGTTTGGTTAGGGGTATTTGTCCTTGAATCCAGTCATGGTCCAATAACCACACTGCCACACCACTTAGAATGAAGCCATGCATTTTACATGGTTTAGTATGGTATAGATATTGGAGGTTTATATCGTTGGTTTAGTCCAGTCTCATGGATAATGAATATGGTGTGTGTAGCAGTCTCACCTGTGACAGGGTGAAGGAGGACACAGTGCTGTCGTCATACAGCAGGATGTTAATGGTGTCCAGCGCCCACGTGCTCTCAGCCAGCAGACCTGACTTCAGAGACATCATCACGCGCCACGCCTCTGGGGTTCCTGGGGATTTAGAGGTTACACAGTTCAGAGGAGAGACGAGGGTTGCATCAAATGTCACCCTATTCCCTATCTCGTGCACAACGTTTGACCAGAGCCCATAAAGGGAACAGGGTGCCATTTCAGATTAATTTCATTATGAATCCCCTTGCTAATGTTCTATAACTGTTTCCCAACCCCGGTGCTCCAGTACCCCCAACAGTACAAAGGTTAATTGTAACCCTGGACAAGCACACCTGATTCAACTTGTCAACTAATCATCAAGCCCTCAATGAGTTGAATGAGGTGTTTGTCCAGGGCTACAATAAACCTGTGTACTGGTTGAGGGCACTGGAGGACTCGGGTTCTGGAAACACTGCTCTATAATAACAGGTTAATTCTCTTACCGGTCTCCTTGGAAGTAAGTCTGCGTCGGGCCTTGAGTTTGGGCAGGGTGGCCTCCACAGACCCCAGGGGGAAGCTGATATCTCTGTGGAGAGGTAGAATGCCCTGCCCTGACATCCCCCCATTGTGTGAGCCTGGCATGGACCCAGGCATCCCTGCCTTCTTCAGAGAGGCCATGTAGTGGCCTCCGTTGTTGGGGGAAAGGGGTCCGGGTCCCCCCATGGGCCGGGGGAAGGGCGAAGGGCTGGGGGCTCTAGCGATGTGGTTGGCCATGGCAGGGTTAGACTGGTAAGAGGAGGGCTGTCGAGAAACCATGGGGGGCATGGAGGAGGAAGAGGGGGGTGGGTACGGGGGCTGGCGCTGGCCCGGGTGTCCGTCCTGGAGGCCCCTTCCCTCTGCGTCATCCCCCGGACCCCGGCCCATAACAGGGTAAGGTGGCCCCTGGCCCTGTCGGCTGGGGTAGGGCCCGGGGTAGCCCATGTCTGTCCTGGGGTGCCACATGTTTGCCTGGGGGCCCTCTGCAGAGGCTCCGGAGGGGAAGGGGGGGGCTCCGCTCATCATGCCTTGTTGTGGGGGCCCCTGGATGGCTCCCATGCGGTCTCTGCTGTAGGGGTAAGGGTACTGGCCCTGCATGGGCCTGTGCTCCGGCCCAATGTAGCCCCCTCCATACTGACGGTGCATGTCTGGCTGCTGCCCTCCATACTGCTGCATGCCGTAGGCTTCACCCTCATGGCGCTTAGCA
Organism: Thymallus thymallus; assembly: GCA_023634145.1. Lineage (NCBI taxonomy): Eukaryota > Metazoa > Chordata > Actinopteri > Salmoniformes > Salmonidae > Thymallus > Thymallus thymallus. Next base: position 23,111,276 of record CM042411.1, on the reverse strand, counting down.
GGTGGGCCATACATCCCCTCCTGTCCCACTGGTCTCTTATAGCCCTGAGAGGGAACAGAGAACTTTATATGTTAGATAGTGTAGTCAGTACATTGCAAAGATGACCTTTTATAGTTTGCTGGCGTATCTCTCGCTCTCTAATTTGTTATTTTGTCGACTAGCAACAAGCCATGATGTTGGAGTTGGACAAGGTGAAGTAGAAGCCAATGATGATTACTTACTTACTTACTGGTAGACCACTATCGCAAACCCAGTTTAGACTTTACTTTGCATTGAAATGGCCAAGTTAGCCTGTTTTCCATCTGTTCAAGTTTCAGTAACTGTAAAACAGTGCCCTCTAGGGGCAGGAGGCTTGAGGCTGGGTCTGACCTGTTGCGGGTACATCCCAGGCTGGTGAGAGCCATAGGGCATGGGGCCGTGGGGGTACTGCTGTTGCCCATAGCCCTCATGTCCATGTGGTCTATGGTGGAGGAGGAACATAGTCAGAACACAAATAAACTATGCATATGTAGATAGCTTTATAAATAATAAGCTCAACAAACAGATGTCTTACCGCTGATGGGGGTATCTGTTGGCAGAGTACATGCTGGGGTCACTGCTGGATGGTCCCATGTTGTTCTGACCCCCAGGGGCAGCCACACCCCCCTCCGAACCCATCACATGGTCTGGTCTGGAGGGTAGGAGGACAATATGAGCAGCTCATTCCTGGCATTTATATAACTGTCTGATTAATTTGTGTTTTTAATTTAAGCTTTATTTAACCAGGCAAGTCAGTTAACAACAAATTCTTAATTAACTGAACAAGGTTAATTGAGGAGGTTTATATCTTGTTCAGGGGCAGATCGACAGATTTTTACCTTGTGGTTACTGGCCCAACGCCCTAACCACTAGACTACCTGCCGCCCAAAATGTCTCAGACTGAAACATCATGCAACGTTTTTGACTTGGGATTTACAATCAACTTCTGATCCATCATTTGATAATTTAAGGTAGCACAACCACTCTAGTTGTTTAAGCGTGAAATGCTAAATCTTTCTACAGATGACATTTTATCCTTATTATACCAGGTTAGTTGACTGAGAACACATTCTCATTTACAGCAACAACATGGGGAATAGTTACAGGGGATGAATGAGCCAATTGGAAGCTGGGGATGATTAGGTGGCCATGATGGTATGAGGGCAAGATTGGGAATTTAGTCAGGACACCGGGGTTAACACCCTACTTTTACGATAAGTGCCATGGGATCTTTAGTGACCACAGAGAGTCAGGACACCCGTTTAACGTCCCATCTGAAAGACCGCACCTTACACAAGGCAATCTCCCCAATCACTACCCTGGGGCATTGGGATATTTTTTGGACCACAGGAAAGAGTGCCTCCTACTGGCCCTCCAACACCACTTCCAGCAGCAGCTGGTCTCCCATCCATGGGAGCAACCAGGACCAACCCTGCTTAGCTTAAGAGGCAAGCCAGCGGTGGGATGCAGGGTTGTATGCTGCAGGCACTCAGTAATGTATCTACTATAAAATATCTGGTTAGTAAGATACCCACCTCCTGTCGTAGCCAGGCCCGTATGGGTACTGTGACCGTGGGCCGGGGCCCATACTCATCCCTGGCATGGCTCCTGAGGGAGGACCACAGGGGTACATGTCCTGCATGGCACCGCTGGGCATCTGACCTGGTCCATAGGGCTCACTGCCCCCTGGCCCTGTGAAGGGAGAATAGATATTGTATAGTTGAAGTCGGAAGTTTACATACACCTTAGCCAAATTCATTTAAACCTCAGTTTCACAATTCCTGACAATGTCTTAGGTCAGTTAGGATCACCACTTTATTTTAATAATGTGAAATGTCAGAATAAGAGAGAGAATGATTTATTTCAGCTTTTTTTTTTTTTTTATCACATTCCCAGTGGGTCAGAAGTTTATATACACTCAACTAGTATTTGGTAGCATTGCCTATAAATTGTTTAACTTGGGTCAAACGTTTTGAGTAGTCTTCCACAAGCTTCCCACAATAAGTTGGGTGAATTTTGGCCAACTTTGGACATATGCTTGGGGTCATTGTCCATTTGGAAGACCCATTTGCGACCAAGCTTTAACTTGCTGACTGTCTTGAGATGTTGCTTCAATTTATCCACATCATTTTCTTTCCACATGATGCCATGCACCAGTCCCTCCTGCAGCAAAGCACCCCCACAACATGATGCTGCCACCCCCGTGCTTCACAGTTGGGATGGTGTTGATTCAGCTTGCAAGCGTCCCCCTTTTCCATCCAAACATAACAATGGTCATTATGGCCGTAGTCTGGCTTTTTTTATGGCGGTTTTGGAGCAGTGGCTTCTTCCTTGTCGATATTGGACTTGTTTTACTGTGTATATAGATACTTTTGTACCCGTTTCCTCCAGCATCTTCACAAGGTCCTTTGCTGTTGTTCTGTGATTGATTTGCACTTTTCGCACCAAAGTACGTTCATCTCTAGGAGACAGAACGAGTCTCCTTCCTGAGTGGTATGACAGCTGCGTGGTCCCATGGTGTTTATACTTGCGGTACCTCCAGGCGTTTGGAAATTGCTCCCAAGGATGAACCAGACTGGAGTCTACAAATTTGGAGGTCTGATTGCTTTTGATTTTCCCATGATGTCAAGCAAAGAGGCACTGAGTTTGAAGGTAGGACTTGAAATACATCCACAGGTACACCTCCAATTGACTCAGAAGCTTCTAAAGCCATGACATAATTTTCTGGCATTTTCCAAGCTGTTTAAAGGCACTTCTGACCCACTGGAATTGTGATATAGTGAATTAATCTGTCTGTAAACAATTGTTGGAAGAATTACTTGTGTCATGCACAAAGTAGATGTCCTAACTGACTTGCCAAAACTCTAGTTTGTTAACATGAAATCTGTGGAGTGGTTGAAAAATTAGTTTTAATGACTTCAACCTAAGTGTATGTAAACTTCTGACTTCAACTGTATATAGATAATGTGTCTATATTCTGTCTGTAATCTGCTTAAAGTTGACAGCACCATTTCACCAGGTCAAATTCCTGGTAAGTGTGAATGTAATTGACGAATACAGGGCATTCTGATTCCATCAGCATTCATGTTAGGCTGTTTCACAACCAGCCGTGATTGGGAGTCCCATAGGGCCCAGCGTCGTCCGGATTTGTCCGGTGTAGGCAGTAATTGTAAATAAGAATTTGTTCCTGACGGACTAAAGGATTGTGCCCCGCCCTCAGGACGGTTGAGCTAACGTGCGCTAATGTGATTAGCATCATGTTGTAAGTTACAAGAACATTTCCCAGGACACAGACACAGAAAGCTTCAATTCTTGTTAATCTAACTTCATTGCCAAATTTACAGAATACCATGCTATTGTTTGAGGAGAGTGCACAGTTATGTACTTGAAAATGTATTAATAAACCAATTAGGCACATTTTGGCAGACTATTTGGGCAGACTCAACATTTTGAACAGTAATGCAATGGTTCATTGGATCAGTCTAAAACTACTGCCATCTAAGTAATATGGCCTTTCTCTTACATTTCAAAGATGGGGGAAAAAATTATAATATTTTCTTTTACCAGATCTATTCTCCTACATTAATTTCACATTTCCAAACATCAAAGTGTTTCTTTTCAAAGAATATGGTATCAAGAATATGCATGTCCTGAGCTACAGGCAGTTAGATTTGGGTATGTCATTTTAGGCAACATAAAAAAAAAAAAAAAAAAAAAAAGGGTCCGATTTTATTTAACCTCTTAAAAGGTTTAAAAAAAAAAAAAAAGGCAATGATGTGTAGTACAAGATTTGAACACTGGGGGGCAACATAGTCTAAGAAAACAATCACGACAGAGAGAGATTCAGAATCTTAAGGCCTAACCAAAAACAAGGACGAAAAGTGATTTTAACCTACATGGAGAATTGAAGTACCACCAGCCATATCCAGTTCAGATTGTACCATCCATATCCAACAGGTGTTTTACTTTACTTTTACTAACATCACATTGTTCATCTAGTATCAAATGAAATGCTTATATTTCTAGCTCCAGCAATGTAGTAAATATCTAACAGTACAATACTAAGACACAAATAATACCCCAAAAAGAACACAGTGAATTAAAACAATGCAGACAATACCAGTAGGAGTGTACTGTGTCATGTGAATTCACTGTGTTATGCCATGTGTTTATGGAGAGCCTGGTCCACTCACCTTTCCGGGGCCCTCCATAGGGGTCTTTGTTGGCGTCATACAGCATCCTCATGGAGGGGTCTGCACTACCACCAACCTGCTGGTAGGGGGCGCCAGAGGGCATGGGCCCTCGCTTGTGGAAGGCAGGGTCACTGACCTCTGAGAAGGGATCCTGGACACGGATACCACCACTGTTCCTGAGACACGTACAGGAGGGATGATACGAAGGGTTAAGGAGGGGTATCCATGTGTGTGTATACAGTCAGATTTAGACACACCGACAGAGACACGCGTACACACACACACACACCCCTCCAAACTATCGGGCTATGAGTGGCACCCGGCCCAGGGACCTACCTGTTGCCTGGCTGGGGGTTTATGTGTCCATGGGGTGTGGTGGCAGGAGTGGGGCGCTTCATTACCTCTGACATCTCAGTCATGGAGCTGCTACCTGTAGACTGGGGGGTGTGTGGACCCTGCAGGGAGCCAGAGTTGGCTAAAGGGAAATTAGCAACAGTAGGCAAATGTTAAAAAGGTAAAAAAAATACAGTTCCGATAACAGCTGGATAATGGAGTAAGATACTCAATGCTTTTGGAATTTCAAAAAACTGATGGCTAATGACTGAATTATAACACGGAGTGAATTATAAACATGGAGTCCCTACAGGGCCTGGTAAACAAGGAGCCTTATAAACGTGGGCGCCCTACAGGGAGCTCAAATATGGAGACCATACAGGGAGCCTGATAAACAGGGAGCCTGAGTTAGCAGGAGAGACTGAGGGGAAAAAACACAGCCAGAATGAGAAAGCGAAATATTTCTTTTGACAATTTTGCAAACTTATAAAAATTCAATAACAGAAATAGCTTATTTACATAATCAGACCCTTTGCTATAAGACTCAAAATTGAGCTCAGGTGATCTTGTTTCCATTGATCATCCTTGAGATGTTTCTACAACTTGATTGGAGTCCACCTGTGGTAAATTCGATTTGGAAAGTCACACACCCGTCTATATAAAGGTCCCACAGTTGACAGTGCATGTCAGAGCAGAACCCAAGCCATGAGGTCGAAGGATTGTCCATAGAGCTCCGAGGCACAGATGTGTCGAGGCACAGATCTGGGGAAGGGTACCGAAAAATGTCTGCAGCATTGAAAGAACACAGCGGCCTCAATCATTCTTAAATGATTAAAGACTCTTCCTAGAGCTGGCCTTCTGGCTAAACTGAGCAAATCGGGGGAGAAGGGCCATTTGTCACTCTGACAGAGCTCCAGAGTTCCTCTGTAGAGATGGGAGAACCTTCCAAAAGGACAACCATCTCTGCAGCACTCCAACAATCAGGCCTTTATGATAGAGTGGCCAGACACCAGCCACTCTTCAGTAAAAGGCACATGACAGCCCACTTGGAGTTTGCCAAAAGGCATCAATAACTCTCAGAAACAAGATTCTCTGGTCTGATGAAACCAAGATTTAACTCTTTGCCCTGAATGCCAAACATCACATCTGGAGGAAACCTGGCACCTTCCCTATGGTGAAGCATGGTGGTGGCAGCATAATGCTGTGGGGATGTTTTTTAGCGGCAGGGACTGGGAGTCTAGTCAAGATCGAGGGAAAGATGAACGGAGCAATTTACAGAAAGACCCTTGATGAAAACAGGACAACGACCCTAAGCACGCAGCCAAGACAACGTAGGAGTGGCTTTGGGACAAGTATCGGAATGTCCTTGAGTGGCCCAGCCAGAGCCCCGACTTGAACCCGATCCGACATCTCTGGAGAGACCTGAAAATAGCTGTGCAGCGACGCTCCCCATCCAACCTGACAGAGCTTGAGAGGATCTACAGAGAAGAATGGGAGAAACTACCCAAATACAGGTGTGCCAAGCTTGCCGGGTCATACCCAAGAAGACTTGAGGCTGTAATCGCTGCCAAAGGTGCTTCAACAAAGTACTGAGTAAAGGGTCTGAATACTTATGTTAATAAGTTTAGTTTATTTTTAATACATTTGTGAAAATATCTAAAAAACAGTTTTTGCTTTGTCATTATGGGGTATTGTGTGTAGATTGATGAGGGAATGCACTGTATGCGTGTGTGTCATTGGGAGAAGATATATGCTTCTTACTCATTGTCAGAGAACAACAACATTTTAGAGGACAAATAGGATATCTTAAAGAACACATATAGGATACATCTACAGTACTGGATTGGTAGAACAATTACCATCTGACGCAGGCTAGATTCATTCTGTCTGGTTCTACTATGAGTACAGGCTGCTTAGTCTAGTAATAATGGCAGAGTCCAAAATAGGAATCTATTCCCTTTATAGTGAACTACTTTTGACCACAGCCCTATTTGCAGAGGTTAAAAGTACTGTACTATATAAGGAATAAGGCCAATTGGGATCTTACCAAAGAATTCAGCATTTTACATTTCCCATTTCTCCTTACATCAAAACCACTGTTCTTCTCATGAACGATACAATAAAATAAAATAAACCTCAAACCTGACATTATTTAAAAAAGAAGTGAAACAATTCAAGACATTATTAAAAACCCTGTCTGTAATAATCCCCACTGAATGGGAGAGAGGGAGCCAGAGAAAGGTTGAGAGAGAGAGAGAGAGAGAGAGAGAGAGATAATTGGCCAGGCAGGCTGTAATGTGAATGTGTTTGTAAATGAGAGAGATTCTCTGGTGCCTGATCCTCTGCCAGCCAAGCCACCACGTGTTTCAACTCAAAAAGTAAACAATGAAGAGGTTCAGCCACACAGTCCATCTCACTCTCTAGCCTTCTCTCCTTCTCGGAGCATGTGAACTCTCGTGACCCTACCATACTCACGCAGAGAGAGAGAGAGCAAAAGAGCCTGCCCCACTGGCCGGTGTGTCTGTGAGAAACTAGGTCAGACTAAGGTCATGGTTGTTTATATCCCAGACAGCCACACCACACTCCTCTCCTACTCATCTTCTCTAGGGGGAATGCCTTCCCCCGGTGCTTGACAACTCTCTCCCCCCCACTGTCTAACTCGCACTCCGTAGCTTTCCCTCATGCTCGCTCTTACCCACTCCCCCTCTCTCTGACATCAGCCATCTCGCCTGAGGGGGGGAAAATCCTACCACTGGTCGTCTAACAGCTCTCCCCTCCCCCTTTCTCCTCTCCCTCGCTCCCTCTCAATGTGACAAAGTCACCTGTCAAGAAATAGGCCCACATGCTGGGAGGGAGTAGGGAGGGAGTAGCCAGCCCAGCCCAGGGAGAATGAAGATGGATAGATGAAGGGCTGGATGATTGAGGAAAGGCGTTACACACACACACACTGTAGGGGTCTGCCTGTGGATATATGGATATTATCCTGTTGATGCCTGTTTATAATGGCTTTGGATAAACAGCAGGTAGATTATACCGCTGGTCTAGACACAAGTGACCCCAACCCTGCATAGCGTGCAGCTCAGCTAGGAAGCTACAGTCTCCAGTGTTTTACTCACCCGGTGACGGCGGCTGGATCTTAGCCTGGGCCTGTTTCTTGGTTTCCCCCGGGATCTCCAGCGGCGGCTCCTCTCCCCGCTCCACCCTGCACTCGTAGGCAAACAGGTACTGGATGTACTGCTTCTTCAGAGAGCTGGCGGAGCTGCTGGACGTGCCCACGTTGAGGTGGGTGGACAGCTCCCTCCACTTCTTGCTCTTGTTCACCTGCAGGAGGAGGGGGAGGGCATATGGTCGACAGGAGACTCCTGAGCAACCAGAGCTGGGTATGAAACCGTACATGACGGGGTAAAACTGGGACGAGATAGGTAGCAAGGGCCGTAGTGGAGTTCGATAAAGAAGATGCACACGGGGATCGGAGCAGACCTGGGTCTTTTTGCCTTTGTTACTTTGTTAGAGGATAGGCCTGGATTTCAAATGAGGGAAATAGCTAACTGTCAAAGTAGTTCTCTTTTCTTCAGTCCAGGCCACTGAGTGTATTCTGTCAGCTTTTCTACTAAATAGCGTCTGTGACATAAGGTGCTGTCTGATGAAAATAAGCCAATATTAGGAGGTGTAGTTAGACTTGCTAAACCAACGATTTACAGCCTAACTGTACGTCCTGTGACCAACCAGCCAGCCAGCAGTGGTCAGGGCAGCTTTGCCCAGGAAAATAGCAAGGCCGATAGGGAGACGGTACAGAGGCGTGACAATGGCTGCAGACCAAGTGGCAGAAACTGGGGACGGGAGGGGTATACGTGTTGCGGAGACGGGAGCTTTGACCCCCTACAGACTTCATCACACAGGTATCTCTCGAAACACACAGGTCCCACTGAGACTCACCATGGCCAAGCCTCCTATCTCTCGAACACAAAGGTAGAGGCGGCACAGATCCAGGGGCTTCCTGCCCACGGCAGGCAGCATGGGTACAGGCGTGCCCCTCTCCTCCATGAAGGCCAGGTAACGGTCCACCCACACCCGCCTCTCAGGCTCTCCGCCCATCTCGTACAGGATGCGGATCTTCTCATTGGTCATGGTGGCCGGGCTGGGCTTCTAAAGTGGCGGGGCATATAGTAGAGGGGGAGGGGTCAGTCATGGCTACTACTGTTGTCATTGCTTATGAAGTACGGTCATGTAGACAAAAACACGTTCAACATCCAACTGTAGATTATTATATGACTTGTTGCATTCAAGCCCAGTTGAATGGCAGCAATACAGTCAGGTAGGTCTCACTGCTGTCTACAGACAGAGTGCCATGTGATACAGGTAAACTCACAGGATTGGAGGATAATTCCAGATTTTGCCAATGAAGCCCTGTATCTACTTCCCTAGAGTCAGATACAAAAAATTATATCCATGAGTTTGTCTCTTATGTGTAGTTTGAAGGACTAGCGTTAGCACAATTGCTAACAACACTGAACAAAAACAGAAAACGCAACATTTAAGTGTCCCATGTTTAACGAGCTGAAATAACACCCCAGAAAGTTTCCACACACACAAAAAGCTAATTTCTTTCAAATTTTGTGCACAAATTTGTTTACATCCCTGTTAGTTAGCATTTCTCCTTTGCCAAGATAATCTATCCCCCTGACAGGTGTGGCATATCAAGAAGCTGATTAAACAGCATTATCACTACACAGGTGCCCCTTGTGCTGGGGACAATAAAAAGGCCACTAAACTGTGCAGTTTTGTCACACAACGCCACAAATGTCTCTAGTTTTGAGGGAACGTGCAATTGGCATGCTGACTGAAGGAATGCCCACCAGAGCTGTTGCCAAAGAATTTAATGATAATTGCGCAACCATAAGCTGCCTCCAACGTAGTTTTTAGAGAATTTAGCAGTCCGTCCAACAGGCCTCACAACTGCAGACCACGTGTATGGCATTGTGTGGGAGAGCGGTTTGCTGATGTCAACGTTGTGAACAGATTGCCCCATGGTGGCGGTTGGGTTATGGTATGGGCAGGCATAAGCTATGGACAACAAACATTTTATCGATGGCAATTTGAATGCACATAAATACCATGGAGGCCCATTTTGTAAGGTATCTGTGACCAACAGATGCATATCTGTATTCCCACTCAGGTGAAATCAATAGATAAGGTCCTAATGAATGTGTTTCACAGATTTCCTCATACGAACTATAACTCTGTAAACTCTTAAATTGTTGCACGTTGCGTTTAAATTTTTGTTCAGTATAGTGTTAAAGCAATGATGAAGTCTATGCAACTGCTAGCAGATACCATAGATTTCGTCATTGTGCTAACGCTAGTTGGCGTTGGCTCGCGAAACTACCTCTAACTTCCATACTGGACAGAGACATAAAAATGGTATCCATGACTTCATTTGACTCTGGGGAAGTAGATAAAGGGATTTATTGCCTAAATCCCCAAGTAACACACTCAGTCATCAATAACAACAAATGCAAACAGAGAAGCATTTGAAACATTGTAGTGCAGCAGGACTGCCAGGTTACCAGCACCGTATGGGAGAGAGATATTAGGAAAGAGTGTTAGAATGGAACAATTGCATACGTCTTAATGAGAACGTCTCGTTCATAAACGTCATCACCACAATCACATTTCAGACATCAAAAACAATGATACTAGAATATATTAAAAAAAGAAAAAAAAAAAGACAAGCTGTAAAAAACAAAACAAAAAAAATATATATATATATAACCAATCCAACGATAAAAAGCGAAAACTAGTGCTTGCGGCACTTACAGGGCTGGTGGGTGTCTTTGGCCAGGCCACAGCAACAGCGGGGAGGCAGCTAATGCTATCGCCGCTGTCCTCCACCCCGTGACAAGAGGACAGACTAGCAGGGCAGGGGGACGGGGGACAGGGGGTGTGGGGCTGGGACATACACTGAGAGGAGCTGTAGCTGTCCTGTGACAGGGAATAGACAGGGCAAAAAGAAAAAACACACGTACGTACACATTCATACACTCGCAAACACAACATCAGGGCAACGTGATGAGAGATGGCAGGAGTTGAGAGATTTCAGTCTGACTTGTTCCTTTTCTCTTTCGCTCTCTCCATCTCTCTCTCTCGCTTTCTCAAAAACATAGGTCACACACATGCAGGAAGCATACATACAGCAAAACCTGTCCTCAAAGACATCCTGGGACTAAGATCTCTGCTGTCTGCAGCCAATGCATACCTGATGGCCCGCTCCCAGTCACACACACTTGGTATGGCTCTGTTCAGAGCTCCCCTGGAGTCTTTCAGGCAGATTTGAATGGCTTCAACACATGATTGGAAAAGCACACAGCGCAAACTACACGGTGAGAGGAGCCATACATACGGATTGAGGAACGGCATTCTAGGGCAGGCAGCCAAACAGGCGCATGGGAGGAGATTCAGCAGCAAAGGCCACAGCCATTATTACTAGTAATCTCATGTTGTCACTAATGGAAACATGAAGCCATGCTAGCTTCTGCTGTTGCCATGACAGCAGAAATGCACAAAGCAGGCACACATATGAGGAGTGATCATTAAGTAGACAGAGAGACCAGATATATTAGTAGTTCCTCTCAGATCAGTTGGGCTGACAGACGTCTTCAGTTTGTGACCAAGAGGCTTTTCTCACGAGCCGGTAATGAGGTGAAGAGATGCAAACGAATGCAGAGGGGGAAAGGTTGTTCACTATCACACTACTCTCAGGTCTGGAACCAACCATACAGAGGCGTGCAGAACCAAACCAAGGGAGGAGGGACTTGAAACACGGGAGGGGGGGGGGGAACAAAACAAGAGAAAAAAACAAAAAAAACAACAAACCAAAGCTCTGATGAGAGAAAAAGGAGTTGATGAGAGAGCATAGTGAACAGTAACAAGCTCTCTGCAGTCGACGGGAGACGGGTTATTTTCTGTGTCTATCACACATCCAAATCAGTCACAAGACAGTCAGTCAGACATGAGTGGGGTAATAATAGTGAACAACTTACTGAAAAAAAGAGTAGGTATTTTTAGCACTGCTATAAAGGAGCATTTATTTTGGAACTCTCCCCCAGTGGTTACAGAAGGGAATGGTAAATAGAGAAACGCTGTCTTCCTTTAGAAAATCCTCACAATGACGCCAAACAGAGGATGTTTTCCTCAATTCCATGTTTTCATATTTGTCTGCTGCCTCGTTAAGATGCTGCGTTTGCTGAACTTTACAACATTCAGGTTCCTCTCCGTACACATGCGTTATTAGGACATGCTTTCATAGGGACTGGGGGGGGGGGGCGGGGGGGGGTCTGTTCGAGCTGTAGCTCGTACCTTGGGTTTAGGCGGTGGCTCGGCGGCAGGACCAGGAGTGTTGCTCTCCCTGTGTTGCTCTGGAGGTCTCTGTTTGGGGTCAGTGGGACCCACCATTCCCTCTCCTCCCGTATGCATGGGCCCTGTGGAGGGAGGTAAAGTGTTCAGCCTCTTGCTCCTTGTTATACTGGGGCTTGTGACTGTCTGGTATACATGGACAGAGAGTGCCGAGTAGGTAGGTACCCGAGGGTGCGTTGTAGAGGGGGTGGGGCCCCTGTGGGGTCATCCTCCCGGAGGGGTTGGCCCCTGGCTGCTGGCTGTATGGGCCACCAGGGCCGGAGCCCATTCCTCTGGGGCTCATGCCTGGGTGGTGGGGCATGGGGGTCATTCCCTGCCTGAAAACCAAAGAGAAAGCGCTTGGGTTAGTCATTTACCGTCACCGTAATACATGACGTTCATACAGTACATTCAACTATCAGTGGAGGCTGGTGAAGGGAGGACAGGTTCATAGTAATGGGTGGAATGGGATGAATGGAACCTTATCAAACAGGGAAACCATATTCATTCCGGTCCAGCCATTACTATGAGCCTGTCCTCCGGTTTAAAGCGGCATCAGCCACCGCTGTTAAACAGTACATGCAAGTTGAACTGATGGACAGACAGAGGTATAGATAGATTTTAGTTGGTAATCAAAAGCAGTCCATCAGCAGCTTTTCTCAACTCCAATAACACACAACACTTAAAAACAGGAGGAGCGAGAAGCAACGTATTCAATCCTGGGGGGAATAATATCCACAGCAAAAGGCAGAGTGAAAAGTAACACCATTTATTTCCTGTTCTTTTCCCCAGAGGGTGCGTTCTAATAATGTCCCCCTGCACCCCTTCCCTTCTTTTCACTTCCTTTCACTTCACTTCACTTATTTGTGGGTGGAGAAAGAAATCAAGCCCTGGTAATGGACCCAGTGAAGAGGGCGACGAGGAGACGACTCAGTGGTTTGGTGATTTGCCCCACAGGCAGGCAGCCAGACACACTTGATTCCTCCCTCTACATTTCCCTTAGAGGGGAAATTAAATGAGGACATGTCCCCCACCTCTATTGGAGTACATTCCCAACACACAACACCCCATAATGTCAACGTGGAATTATGTTTTTAGACTTTTCTTGAGTCAATAAGTATTAAACTCCTTTGTTTAATGTCAAGCCTAGATAAGGATGTTTTTACAACTGAACTTAAGTCACATAATAAGTTGTGGAATAATAGTGTTTAACATGATTTTTTTTTTATGACTACCTCGTTTCTGTACTTAATTATCTGCATTTAATTATCTGTAAGGCCCCCCAGTTGAGCAGTGAATTTCAAACACAAATTCAACGACAAAGAATTTGCATCACGTCTTGGGCATCACAAACACCTATATAGATCTATATCTATATGTGTGTTTGTGATGCCACAACACAAACATAAGGAATCAAAATACAGCAACCATACCACCCAGTCACTACAAAGATAAATGCGTCCTTCCTAACTCAGTTGCCGGAGAGGAAAGAAACAGCTCAGGGATTTCACCATGAGGCCAATGGTGACTTAAACAGTTAGTTTAATGGCGGTGATAGGAGAAAACTGAGGATGGATCAACAACATTGTAGTTACTCCACAATACTAACCTAATTGACAGAGTGAAAAGAAGGAAGCCGGAACAGAATACAAATACTCCAAAACATGCATCCTGTTTGCAACAAGGCACTAAAGCAATAATGCAAAAAATGTGTCAAAGCAATTAACTTTTTGTCCTGAATACAAACGGTTAGATTTGGGGCAAATCCGATACACCACATCACAGACTACCACTCTCCATATTTTCAAGCATAGTGGTGCATCATGTTATGGGTGTGCTTGTAAGAACTGGGGAGTTTTTCCAGGATAAACAAAAACGGAATGGAGCAAAATCCTAGAGGAAAACCTGATTCAGTCTGCTTTCCAACAGACACTGGGAGATTAATTGACCTTTTAACAGGACAATAACCTAAAACACAAGGTCAAAAATATACACTGGCGTTCCTTACCAACAAAACAGTGAAAGTTCCGGAGTGGCCGAGTTAGAGTTTTGACTTAAATCTGCTTGAAAATCTATGGCAAGACAACAAACAATTTGACAGAGCTTGAAGAATTTAGAAAATAATAAATGGGCAAATATTGTACAATCCAGGTGTGCATAGTTCTTAGAGACAGAAAGACTCACAGCTGTAATCGCTGCCAAAGGTGATTTTAACATGTATTTACTCAGGGGTGTGAATACTTATGTAAATTAGATATTTCTGGATTTCATTTTCAATACATTTGCAAAGATTTCGAAAAACATGTTTTCACTTTGTCCTTATGGGGTATTGTGTGTAGATGGTTGAGATTTTTTTTTTTTTTCTTCATCCATTTTGAATTCAGGCTGTAACACAAAATGTGGAATAAGTCAAGGGGTATGATTATTTCCTGAAGGTTGTGACCATTGGAGAGGTACAGCTCCTGTGCAGCCCAGGGTCAGGTTACTGCTGAGACCAGTGGACAGCACTGTACAGAGTATGTATTACAGACTGTAGTCCTGACACTGACACCTACCCGTACTGGTCAGCCTGCTGCATCATGGGGTGGCTCTGAGCACTGCTGACCTGGGGGGGATGGGGGGAGGGAGGGTGATGAGGTTGGGGATGGGGGGAGGGAGAAGAGGGAGAGAGAGGAGGGCGCGCCCCATGCCAAGACTGGCTGGGGTAGGCAGGGGAGTGAGCGTAGGGAGGCCTAGAGTGAGGGAGGAGAGAGAATAAGTCCCTTTGGTTTCCAAACTCACACAGAGACACGAGAACAAACTCTGTTGCGTTTAGTACACACCTCATAACCTTAGTGTGTGGATGATGACTGAATGAGGATATGTGGAGTGTGGAGGAATGAATGTGAAGAACTTATATGCAAGAATGATCAGTGGTTGCATCCCAAATGGCACCCATTCCTTACATGCTACCGCACTCCTTTTGTCAAAAAGTAGTGCGCTATATAGGGGTAGTGTGCCATTTGGGACGCATCCTATATCCCTTCTGTGGCTCCTGTCCTGACTCACCTGCCCTGTACAGAAGGGTTGGGACCAGCGTTGGGACCCTGCATGGCGTTGGCGCCAGGGCCCGGTCCTGCCTCCTGGCCCAGCTTGCGGTTAACATTGGGCAGGGGCGGTCTCATGCCCTGGCCCTGTCCGGCAGGCTGCGGCATGCTGGGAGAGGTGGGGGCCTTGGTGTTGGTATTGGCACTGACGTAGGGGCGCCCGCTGGCCCCTGGAACCAGGCCACGCCCGGCGGGCATGGAGCCACAGGGCTGCCCAGGGCCCTGGCCGTGCATGGGGCTACTGGCGTTCATGCCCAGGCTGTTACTCATGCCAGGGCCGGGGCCGCTGTAGTTGGCACTAGGGGTGCCGCCATAGTTAGGGGGCCTAGGGTAGTTACCTGGAGACACAGAGAGTTGGAGAATACAGTGACTCATCAACATTAAGAAGACTGAGCATAATCAGAACTTCACAGATACTTCATTCACCCATCTATGTTAATCCCTTCAAAAGGACGGGTCGTGGTCAAAAATAGTGCACTACATAGGGAATAGGGTTATGTGGGATGTGAACAGAGCATTGCCTCATGTTCCTCCGTTTCAGATTCTCTACTCCAGCCAGACAAATCTTTCATAGTGTATTTCACGAGAGAAAAAAAAAAAAAACACACTTTTGATGTCATCTGAGACTTCCAAAAATACATTAAAGCAGCCGTGGCATTTGAGGGAGCTGCTATTTTGGCTCTTCCTGGAGTTATTCTGGGTCCACCCTTGTAACAAGCGCTGTTCACAGGCAAAGGAGAGGAGGGGAGTTCTGGACATCTGCCAATTATATGGAAATTCACTGGCAGCATCAGCTTCTCTGTAGAGTCATGTTAATCCCAGAATTCCCCTGGGGAACACAGGGCTGTGACATGGATCAGAGACAAGGTTGTTGTCGTCGTCATCCCAAGAGAGCGAGCATGGAAAACTTGTGTGGTTGATTAGAGATTTACTAAGCTGTGGAAAAAAGCCCAGCTCTCTCCAACCCTGTATTAATGTGTGTTGGAGTTGGGCCATAGTATATAGTCATAGGCCTGCCAGCATTCCACTAGCCTGCTGCTACAGGGGAGAGAGAGAGAGTTCTGCTGTGGGAAAGGCCAGGGAGAATTAACGGGCTGAACGGTCTTAAATGGGCACCAGCATAATCCCCTAGAGTGAATATTGGGAGTAGGGTGAAGTTGCCGCTAGACCAGGTATGAGCAACTTTGAAACTCATCACGTGGGGCCGCAGTGGCTCGTGGATCTGCGTACCCACATCCATATATACAGTGAGGGGGAAAAGGTATTTGATCCCCTGCTGATTTTGTTAGTTTGCCCACTGACAAAGAAATGATCAGTCTATAATATTAATGGTAGGTTTATTTGAACAGTGAGAGACAGAATATCAACAAACAAATCCAGAAGAAGGCATGTCAAAAATGTTATACATTTATTTGCATTTTAATGAGTGAAATAAGTATTTGACCCCTCTGCAAAACATGACTTAGTACTTGGTGGCAAAACCCTTGTTGGCAATCAGAGGTCAGACGTTTCTTGTAGTTGGCCACCAGGTTTGCACACATCTCGGGAGGGATTTTGTCCCACTCCTCTTTGCAGATCTTCACCAAGTCATTAAGCCTTGGTTTCTCAAGTGACTGCCTTGCCTGGTTCTCTAACTACTTTGCAGACAGGGTTCAGTGTGTCAAATCGGAGGGCCTATTGTCCGATCCTCTGGCAGTCTCTATGGGGGTGCCACAGGGTTCAATTCTTGGGCCAACCCTTTTCTCTCTTTACATCAACGATGTCGCTCTTGCTGCTGGTGACTCTCTGATCCATCTCTACGCAGATGACACCGTTCTGTATACATCTGGCCCCTCTTTGGACACTGTGTTTACTAACCTTCAAACAAGCTTCAATGCCATACAACACTCCTTCCGTGGCCTCCAACTGCTCTTAAACGCTAGTAAAACTAAGTGCATGCTTTTCTATCGAACGCTGCCAGCACCCGCCCACCCGACTATCATCACTACTCGACGGGTCCGAATTAGAATACGTGGACACCTACAAATACCTAGGCATCTGGTTAGACTGTAAACTCAACTTTCAGACTCACATCAACCATCTCCAATCCAAAATTAAATCCAGAATTGGCTTCCTATTTCGCAACAAAGCCTCCTTCACTCATGCTGCCAAACATGCCCTTGTAAAACTGACTATCCTACCGATCCTTGATTTCGGCGATGTCATTTACAAACTAGCCTCCAACACTCTACTTAGCAAATTGGATGTAGTCTATCACAGTGCCATCCGTTTTGTTACCAAAGCCCCATACACTACCCACCACTGCGACCTGTATGCTCTCGTTGGCTGGCCTTCATTATATATTCGTCGCCAAACCCACTGGCTCCAGGTCATCTATAAGTCATTACTAGGTAAATCCCCGCCCTATCCCAGCTCACTGGTCACTATAGCAACACCCACCCGTAGCATGCGCTCCAGCAGGTATATCTCACTGGTCACCCCCAAAGCCAACACCTCCTTTGGCCGCCATTCCTTCCAGTTCGCTGCTGCCAATGACTGGAACGAATTGCAAAAATCACTGAAGCTAGAGGTTCCTATCTCCCTCACTAACTTTAAGCGTCAGCTGTCAAAGCTGCTTATCGATCACTGCACCTGTATATAGCCCTTCTGTAAATAGCCCACACTACTACCTCATCCCCATATTTATTTTTGTTATTTTCACAAATCTTGCACTCCAGTATCTCTATTTGCACATCATATTTTGCACATCCTTCATTCCTGTGTTAATGATGATAATCTGTAATTTATCTCACCACTATGGTCTATTTATTGTCCTACCTCCTAACCTTACTGCATTTTGCACTACATTTTGCACTCTGTATTTAGATTTTCTATTGTGTTTTTACCATGTTTGTTTACTGTGTAACTCTGTTGTTTTTTTGTCGCACTGCTTTGCTTTGTCTTGGCCAGGTCGCAGTTGCAAATGAGAACTTGTTCTCAACTGACCTACCTGGTTAAATAAAAGGTGAAATAAAAAAAATAAAAATAAAAAAGGTTGAGGCTGACGTTTGGCAACTCAAACCTTCAGCTCCCTCCACAGATTTTCTATGGGATTAAGGTCTGGAGACTGGCTAGGCCACTCCAGGACCTTAATGTGCTTCTTCTTGAGCCACTCCTTTGTTGCCTTGGCCGTGTGTTTTGGGTCATTGTCATGCTGGAATACCCATCCATGACCCATTTTCAATGCTTTGGCTGAGGGAAGGATGTTCTCACCCAAGATTTGATGGTACATGGCCACATCCATCGTCCCTTTGATGCGGTGAAGTTGTCCCGTCCCCTTAGCAGAAAAACACCCCCAAAGCATAATGTTCTTGGGGTCATAGGCAGCATTCCTCCTCCTCCAAACACGGCGAGTTGAGTTGATGCCAAAGAGCTCGATTTTGGTCTCATCTGACCACAACATTTTCACCCAGTCCTCCTCTGAATCATTCAGATGTTCATTGGCAAACTTCAGACGGGCCTGTACATGTGCTTTCTTGAGCAGGGGGGATTTCAGTCCTTCACAGCATAGTGTGTTACCAATTGTTTTCCTGGTGACTATGGTCCCAGCTGCCCTGAGATCATTGACAAGATCCTCCTGTGTAGTTCTGGGCTGATTCCTCACCATTCTCATGATCATTGCAACTCCACGAGGTGAGATCTTGCATGGAGCCCCGGACCGAGGGAGATTGACAGTGCTTTTGTGTTTCTTCCATTTGCGAATAATCGCACCAACTGTTGTCACCTTCTCACCAAGCTGCTTGGCGATGGTCTTGTAGCCCATTCCAGTCTTGTGTAGGTCTACAATCTTGTCCCTGACATCCTTGGACAGCTCTTTGGTCTTGGCCATGGTGGAGAGTTTGGAATCTGATTGATTCTGTGGACAGGTGTATTTTATACAGGTAACAAGCTGATATTAGGAGCACACTCTTAAAGGGAGTGCTCCAAATCTCAGCTCGTTACCTGTATAAAAGTCACCTGGGATCCAGAACTCCTTCTGATTGAGAGAGGTCAAATACTTATTTCACTCATTACAATGCAAATCACTTTATAACATTTTTGACATGCATTTTTCTGGAGTTGTTTGTTGTTATTCTGTCTCTCACTGTTCAAATAAACCTACCATTAAAATGATGGACTGATCATTACTTTGTCAGTGGGCAAATTAACAAAATCAGCAGGGGATCAAATACTTTTTTCCCCTCACTGTACACCCCACCCCCCCCCCCGCCCCCACACACCGTGTGAGCAAAACATTTTAGTGACCCCCCCGTGACAGCAAAGATACATGAATTTTCTGTAATTCTACACATTTTGCCATGGAGTGTTTAATTTCTTTTTGCCATCTTAAAGTCTGCTACAATTCTACACATTTTGCCATACGGTGGAGGCAAATGTTTTCAGTTTTTAATATGATAACTGATGATCAATGGGCCCAAGGCCAGTCGGTAATTCAACCATTCTTACAACAAGTGTAGATACCTGGCCACTAGACTAACTTAGCGATCTAAAACTTTTTGCTGACATGGGCTAATTAAATGACTGGTGATGAAAAACTCTGTTTCAAAATTGCACCTTGTGTATACTATTATTTTAACTCTCAGTAAGTTGAGAACCCGACTGAGTTCCTAATTTTTTTAATGATAATAATATGGAAAAAATGTATTGGTCCTACAAAAGGGGTCTGCCAGTTGCCCATCCCTGCACTAGATGCTGATTTTGGGTCGATTTGGCATTTTACCCACCTAATGGTTAAGGTTAGGATTGAGGGAGGGGAAGCTGACCCTAGATCTGTACTTAGGGGAAACGTAAACCCCGGAGCAGAATATTACCTTGGGGGCCGTATTGGCCGGTCTGGGGTCCGTACGACGGGCCGGGGCCCCCCTGCAGTTGCTGCTGGTGGTGGTAGGAGCTCTGGGGGTGCATGGAGCCCCCGGGGGACAAGTGAGGGGACATGGGGGGCCCCTGGCCCGACTGCTGGGGGACCGGTGTGTTCCGCTGCATGGCAGGTGGGAACCCTGGAAAGAAAGAGAAAGAGAGCGAGAGACCTGTTAAAATATTTGAAATTGAACTACAGGAAGGTCACGACTGAGGTAACCTAGCTACTTTTAAAAAGGAGACATTTCTCTCTCAGACTATCATATGTGAACCCAATTGTCAATGTAGCAATTCAGTTCAATTGAAGTGTACTCGCTTGAATTGAATGGTAACACTTACTTTTGCCTTTTGAAAAGCACTATCAAATGCTACAGCAAACGTCTAAATCGACATTTAAACTGATCTGAACAGGCGACAAACACAAGAGCTAACACATCCGCCCGCCCGCTGTGGAAAAGGTCTCCCGTCTGTTTGAAAGGTGATCTTTTCATCTCACTTGATCAAAACCACTTCTAAGGGCAGAGTAGTGATACAACCACTTGAATACACAAACTCACTACCTCAAAGGGATAGCTCACCCAAATGACATACTGGTTTCCTTACCATGTAATCAGTCAATAGACACAGTAAGAAAGCAATTAATTTGGGTGAACTATCCCTTTAAATATTAATGAGTACATGATGCATGGAATGCTAAGGCATAAATGTACGAAAGCGTGTATAGATCCGGTAAAGGAGGTCAGTGGAATGCAGACTCTGGGGCATAGAAGGACAATGACGGCCTACACCGGCCAAACTCGGACGACGCGGGGCCAATTGTTCACCGCCCTACGGGACTCCCAATAACGGCCGGTTGTGATACAGTCTGGATTGGAGCACATTCAAATCTGATCTAACAAAGTGAATATTCGTCAAATCCGTCCTGATTGACGCATTGTAACAGGCCCACGATGTGGTTACTAAAGTCCGATTTGGATCCATTTGGCCAAATATCATTTAGAAGGTGTCCCTTTTCAGGTTTAAAGAGTGACTGCTAAATGCCAACTCCGCACCGTATAAAATTGCCGGCATAGCTAGCATACAGATATCTGTGGTGGTAGTCAGTGACGATGACATGGACATGTGTTGGGGTTGACATCCATACCTCAATGTTTACCTCAACATATTATGTAGACTAAATGTAGGCTAATTTAACTCGAGGGCAATGAGGAGATTCTTTACCCGACGACATCTTTCCCCTATGCGTTTCCATGGCATTTCCATACTTTTGGTCAAGTTCCATTGACCTCTTTACAACATCTATTCTTATTTGAAGTATTTCTGTCCTTGTGATGTACTTGTCTTTTAATGTTCTGTATTATGTCATGTTTTATGTGGAATAGATGCTGCTTTAACAGTAGCTAAAATGGGGATCTTAATAAAATACTATTCATACAGTTCCGATAAGGCCAAAAGGAAAAAATCGGATGACTTTCCCTGTGCTTCAACAGCTTGTACAGCATTCACATGCCCCATTTCAATTGACTCCGCTCCCCAAGTTTGGGCCACGGAGTGACTAAGCATTTGTATTAATGCCACCCCTGTTACAATGATCCCCTTCACACAGTGAGAAAAGGTACTGCCTAGCTGGCAGCTGTGGTGTTATTTTGATTATTCCTCGCTGGGCCTTTACGCAGTGCCACAGAAAACAGCCTGACTGACAATCTTGTCAGCCGTTGAGAGGCACGGCCGTGGTTACTCTACGTCTTAAATGGTGCCATATTCCCTACATAGTGCACTACTTTTGACCAGTGCCCTATAGGTCCTGGTCAAAATGTGTGTACTATATAGGGAATGAGGTGCGATTTGGGAAAGACAGAAGTTCTGGCACAGTGCTGACAGCAGCCCAGTGGTATAGGATTTATATAGTTTAAACTATGGCTAATCTGTTGTGCTAATGATCAAATGGAAAACCCAGCAGGAGAAATGGACCCAGCAGGAGAAATGTCCAATTAGATTACCTCCATCGTGGGGTCAGATTGTGTACACAAGAGGGGACCTTCATCAAATCATTGTTGAAATTAACATTTGGATTTGACCACAGAAGTGGCCATGCGCAAAAGCTCACCTCTGAGTCATCAAAGTTTTCTATTTGTACTTTTATTTTATTTGCATATACGAGCTGGTTGCTGATTACTCAGACTTCATGGTAAATCGCCTGGAAGAGGGTCACAGGTGGTGTCATGTGCAGGAGAATCTCACCTCTCTCCTGAGACATGGGGGACTGGCTCAGGTTGGAATGGGAGCCCACATCAGACACGTTCCCAGGGGTCTGGGGGGCCATCTGGGTGCCTGGGAGGAGAGCGCGGCAAGCGTCAGTGGGACACACGTACATACACACCCACATCCCCAGCTCCGTTGTGTCAGTGTGATCGCCTGAAGAGTAGCGGTGGGTCCAGCTAAAGGAGCCCCTCCCTCTGGGAGCTGCTGCCATTTAATGAGCCCTACAGTGAGTGTGTGTGTGTCTCTGGCAGTTTCCGCGGCGATGGGATGCAGAGGAGATCACACGTCACCTGGTGCCTCAGTGTGTGGGCTAATGACTGACAGCTCTCCCAGTGTAGACAGCTAAATGGTCTCCCATTGACCTCGTTATCACCCAGAGCAGCCAGAGAGAAGGGGAATTAACTAACTTTGGCTGCAAATAATAACAAAACTCCCCCAAATAGTCCAGCCCTGGAGTCAACAAGGCCAACAATTCACTGCACTCTGGGAGTGTAATTGTGTTAAAGTGACTCCAAACTGCTAACATAGTTTAGAAACTATTTTAATGACCGAGGCCTTTGTTTTGGAGCTAGAGCATAAAGCGGCTAGAGAACCTCCCCTGACAACTACCAGCTGCCTGTAAGGCTATAAGGAACCGACTTCTCTCTCCCTCCCACTGTGACTAGCTACTATATAGTCACTAACTCAAAAGAAGTTCAGAAAAAACAGACTGTAATGAGACAAAGGAGATCTTTTTTCTTCCACAGATGAGCTGGTCATGACAACCATAGCTGTGCTGTTCCAGTTCCACTGTGGCTGACTCTGTGTCGCAGAACTGCTCTCTGAAATATAATGGACGAAATACTACAAATACAGTTACTGTATCAAGCCTGGCAAACTGGTCCTTAACCCCTGTCCGAGGTAGGGGTGTATGTATGTATGTATGTATGTATGTATGTATGTATGTATGTATGTAGTGCGTCTCTCCTAGGCCTAGGTGCATAGTGGCAGGAATTCGGTCTATACCTGGGATGCTGGCGGGGGAGATTGGTCCGGAGCGTGATTGGCTGGAACCCACGGGTGATCCCACGGGGGAGGGGGAAGGGCCGCTACGCAGGCGAGGGGACATGTGGGGTGAGAAGGGCGACTGGGCTGGGTTACTCTGCTCGCCCTGGCTGCTGGTGGACCCCGAAGCACTGACCGCTGAGCTGATAGCCACCTCCGTGCCTGTGGGAAGGTCATCTATAGAGCCAGACAGGTCCTGGAACAGAAGAAGAAAGAGGAGTCAGGGAGGAACCAAAGGGAAAGCCAGGATTGCTTTCATTCTGCAGCAAACTGAAGAAAACAGACAAACAGTGAGCGACTACATGGACTTCCAATGGAAAACATTTCAAACGTGCTCTGTTGTGTGCCCTTAATGAACATGACCAAGAAGAAATTACAGTGAGCAAAAAGCCAAAACCAGGCAGGCCAGAAGGCTGTCTCAGTCTATAGTACTGCTTTAACAGCTAGAGAAACAAAATGGCACCCTATTCCCTATATAGTGCACTTCTACTAACCAGAGGCCTGATCAAAACTAGTGAACTATATAGGGAATAGGATGTCATTTGGGATGCAACCAGCATCATGGCAACCAGCATCATGGCAACCAGCATCATGGCAACAATCACCAATTTACCTATAACTTAGAAAAACTAACTGGGCATAAACACTTCCTCAGACATTTAGGCAGATTTGTACCTGCAAAAGAGAGCCATACCAAAATGTCCTCAATGCGTCAAATCAGGAGGAAGAGTTTAATAGTGTCAACGAGTTGCCCTCCAAGGTGGCACTGGACCAATCAGGAGAGGAGACAGTTTAACAATACCAACCAGCAAGTTTCCCACCAAGGTGGCACTGGACAAACCAGGAGACAGTTTAATAATACCAAAGAGTTGCCCTCCAAGGTGGCACTGGACCAATCAGGAGTTATTTGCCTCCCCTTTCTGCTTCTGATAGTTGTGCGAACTTAAAAACACACACACACACACACACACACACACACACACACGCTGCTACTCTGTTTATCATCTATCCTGATTGTCTAGCTACTTTCACCTCTACCTACATGTACATACTACCTTGACTACCTCGTACCCCGGGAACGGTACTTCTGTATATAGCCTCGTTATTGTTATTGTACTATCATTTCCCTTTTGAATTCTTCTTCGTTTGGAGAAGGTAAAGTCTACAACTGTTGTATTTGGCGCATGTGACAAACAATTCCCTACATAGTGCACTACTTACGAGTACAATTATAGGGATCTGGTCAAAAGTAGTGCACTATAAAGGGAATAGGGTGGCACTTGGGATTCAGCCAAGACCTTCTCTTCACCCATTGAAAAGACACTGGAGGACCCCTTAAACCTGTTTGTATATTCCTCAAGACGTGTGCCGCTTGCATGATTTATGCTTATAATTACTCACATTCTTTAGGAGCCCCGGCTCACTAAATGTATGAATAGAATTTACTTCCTCCCTTTCCTCCCCCTCTCTTCCACTACCAACACTGCAGTGACAGGAGAGGGGATAAATAAATGAGTGCGGGTTGCTACGGAAACATCTTAAAGGGCACCACGAAGGAGCCATGTACACATGCGCCACAATGCAGCTAGAGAAAGTTGCTTACCAGTTTTGTTTACCTGCTGAAAATCTGTTGTTTCCCTAGCTTGCTGATTTCCCAGCCCTCAGAATGGCTCGGCCTGTGTGTGCGCGCACGCATGTCAGCTTGTGATTCACCCCAGGCAGCAAGGAGCAGTGTGCTGACTGTGCAGTGTGGGGGAGTAAGTACATCCAGAACATCGCTGCCCTCTCTGCTCATAGCCTGGCTATTTGGACACAAACCACCAGGACCCAAGATGTTGCTAATTGGCAGGCAGACTACTAGATGAAGCTGGGGTTCTAAAGCAGCTGAACACATTCACCAGAGCCATTTTCATCTCAACCCCCAGCCTTTTGATTCTATCTATATAGTTTGTTGAAAAGTATCACCCTTGACAAATATGCTATTGAGAAAACACTGAAAGCCAAAGAAGGCCAGTGGGACAAAGCCAAAGAAGGCCAGTGGGACTGCCTGGGCCTAGATCTCTCCCCCATCAAATGTGCCCCAGTAGGGGGCAGCAGCGGTGGCGCTGAACAGAACACTGTGGTGTACGCACACAGAGACATTCAGAAGACTAAGGAGGGGAATCCGACTCTCTGTGAAATCTGAAAGGACCGCTTCCCGGCGTATTAGGTATGATGAGCGCTCCGTAGAGACGTGTGTGTGTGTGTCTAGAGACAGTGGGAACGTGACTCGGTGCAGAGCGATGGATGGGGTAGACAGACAGACAGCCACCAGCGGGGAGGGCACACACAGTCTCTCTGGGGTGGGGATGAGGAGGCATGATCATGCCATGTTCAAAAGAGGACCGATTGGCTTTTCTTCTGACGACAACTTTAGATGAGTTTGAGCGCATACATCCAGGTGCCGGATTCCTGATAATGTAACTCAGGGTGATGCGTGTGTGTTCTGATGCTGGAACCCATATGAAAGGACTGGATTACTTCTCCATCTGGCCCCACTATGGGTGTATGTATAGGAAGAAGATACGCCAGCCACCCAGCTTTCAACACAAAACACCACTACAAAGCAGAGTAAAAGCCAAGAGACTGAAGGAAGAAAAACAAGCGCTAGCTCAGAATAGTAGAGAGAGAGAGAGAGAGAGAGAGACTTCTTCGTTCTGTGATGTGCAACGAAGAAGGTTCATGTCTTCAGCACTCTGAAAACCAGTTCATATGTACACTGACTGGCTGCACCTTTCAAAAGACAATCCCATAAGCATAGGATACTCCATAGGATAATAAAAAAGGACAAATTGGAAAGGGGGCTGAAATAGAACCCTGTGGTACTCCATGCCTTTTCTCACATCCTCTCGTCCTGTCTGCTATTTAGCCCAAGATTTGGTGTGATGAGTGAGTTAGTGTCCTTCCTGTCAACACAACACACGTCTGGTCCTCCGGGGACAACTCGCACACTCACGCCCAATTAAGTACCTTATAATAAGGTGTAGACAACACTACCATGAGAGTTCTCATCTATATTATTCGTGGCCGTCGATTTACCACCACAGACCGGTGCTGGCACGAAGACCAGCTGTATAAGGCCATAAGCAAACAAGAAAATGCATCGAGCTAAAGGCTAGAGCTGCCGGACTACAAAGGGAAACCCAGCCGCGAGCTGCCTAGTGACACAAGCCTACCAGACAAGCTAAATACCTTTAATGCTCGCTTAGAGGCAAGCAACACTGAAGCATGAATGAGAGCACCAGCTGTTCCAGACGACTGTGTGATAACACTCTTGGCAGCAGACGTGAGCAAGACCTTTAAACAGGTCAAATTCACAAAGCCTCAGGGCCAGGCGGATTACCAGGACGTGTACTCAAAGCATACGCGGACCAATATGGCAAGTGTCTTCACTGACATTTATAACCTCTCTCTGACCGAGTCTGTAATACCTACACGTTTCAAGCAGGTATTACTACGGGGCGGTAATCATTTTTGTGCCTAAAATGATTAGCATTCACGTCGGTAGCCATGAAGTGCTTTGAAAACCTGGTCATGGCTCACAACAGCATCATTCCGGATTCCCTAGACCCACTCCAATTCGCATACCACCCAACAGATCCACAGATGACGCAATCTCACTCCACACTGCCCTTTCCCGCCTCGACAAAAGGAACACCTATGTGAGAATGCTGTTCATTGACTACAGCTCAGCCTTCAAAACCATAGTGGCCTCAAAGCTCATCACTAAGCTAAGGACCCGGGACTAAACACCGCCCTCTGCAACTGGATCCTGGACTTCCTGACGGGCCTCCCCCAAGTGGTAAAGTTAAGCAACAACACATCTGCCACGCTGATCCTCAACACTGGGGCCCCTCAGGGGTGCGTACTTAGTCCCCTCCTGTACTCCCCGTTCACCCACGACTGAGTGGCCAAACCACACTGCAAGGTCTCTGACAACAACAGTGGTAGGCCTGATCACTGAGAACGATGAGACAGCCTATAGAGAGGACGTCAAAAACCTGGCAGTGTGGTGCCAGGATAACAACCTCTCCCTCAATGTGAGCAAGACAAAAGGAGCTGATCGTGGACTACAGGAAAAGGCGGGCCGAACAGGCCCCCATTAACATCGACGGGGCTGTAGTGGAGCGGGTCGAGAGTTAAGTTCCTTGGCGTCCACATCAACAAACTACCATGGTTCAAACACAGCAAGACATTCGTGAAGAGGGCACAGCACCTTTTCCCCCCTCAGGAGACTGGGCATGGGTCACCAGATCCTCAAAAAGTTCTACAGCTGCACCATTGAGAGCATCCTGACCGGTTGCATCACTGCCTGGTACGGCAACTGCTCAGCATCTGACCGTAAGGCACTACAGAGGATAGTGCGTACGGCCCAGTACATCACTGGGGCCAAGCTTCCTGCAATTCAGGACTTATATACTAGGCGTGTCAGAGGAAAGCCAGTCACCCCAGTCATAGACCGTTCTCTCTGCTACCGCACGGCAAGCGGTACCGGAGCACCAAGTCTAGGACCAAAAGGCTTCTTAACAGCTTCTACCCCCAAGCCGTAAGACTGCTGAACAATTAATCAAGTGGCTACCTGGACTATTTACATTGATAACCCCGCCCCCTCCATTTATTGTACACTGCTGCTACCCGCAGACTATCTATGCATAGTCACTCACTGGACTCTACACAGACACACAACATACGCTCTCACACACACACGCATATTGACGCCTCACACTCACACAGACACTTCACATACGCTGCTGCTACTCTGTTTATTATCTATCCTGATTGCCTAGTCACTTTACCCCTACCTATGTACATATTACCGGTACCCCCTGTATATAGCCTCGACTTTTTATTATTTTTACTCTTTCTTGAACTGAATTGTTGGTTAAGGGCTTGTAAGTAAGCATTTCACTAAGGTCTACACCTGTTGTATTCGGCGCATGTGACAAATAAAGTTTGATTTGATATTGACAGCCAACAGACGGTGCCCATCATAATAGCTCTGGATTCCCCGGTCTCTGTGGATTTATTGGTTGGCTTGTCTGTGTCCTAAATAGCACCCTATTCCCTTGACAGTGCACTAGCGCTGCACGGTATACCGAAACTTCAGTACTTTTCCGATACAAAAAAATAAAGGTTCAGTTTTAGAATTTTTGTTACGTTTGGTACTTCTGTCAAATGTGTCTCACGTGATTTTAGAATCACGTCTGTCTATCAGCCCAGTCCCATCACAGCCGCAAAGTCAGATTCCACAGCCACATTCTGCCTCCCAAATGACAGCATTCATTTCTTAAAGAGACTGCGCACACTTTTATAAAAGAGATTGCTTCTTCTATGCAAATGTTGTCAATAAAATTTGTCCTAAGTGGAAGGGATTGTTTGTCATCTGTAACCCCATGAAATCAGCTAAAATAAGCTCAATAACTCAATGCATACAGACACTCCTATTGAATAATATGCATTCACCTTTATTGTGAATAGACCTAGGCTACATCTTGATTTACACAGTTTATCAATAGAGATTTACCATTCAAATAAATTATGATAATGTTGTTTTGTAGTTAGATTGTTTTTACCAAAGTCAAATTGATTGTACAATTGATTCAATGAATGCGTACATGGTTGTCAAAAACATTGACATAACATTTTTCACACGTAAATTATATTGAACTCAAAAGATATCCAACG
Source organism: Thymallus thymallus (assembly GCA_023634145.1). NCBI lineage: Eukaryota > Metazoa > Chordata > Actinopteri > Salmoniformes > Salmonidae > Thymallus > Thymallus thymallus. The sequence continues at coordinate 23,082,328 of CM042411.1, read as the reverse complement.
ATTGAACAGAGTAGTAGCTGACTTTGGCTAAAACGCCTTCTTTATTTGTGTGGTATTGTGATGTATTGAGTACTGTTATAGTAAACCTGGCATCGTGACAACACTACAGTGCACACTACTTTTGACCAAGGGCCATAGGACTCTGGTCAAAAGTAGTGCACTATATAGGGAATAGGGTGCCATTTGGGACAAAGCCATTACCTTAGCAGGTGGCCTGTCTGAGCCACTCAAACCGTGACAGGCTAACGCTGGCCTGTGGGCAGGCTAGAGCCAACCGGCTCCTGGACGGAATTATCCAACCACCAATAAGGAATGGGGATGACGTCATAAGAGGAGACAACTGAGATATGGAAGGGAAGAGAGGCCTGGGGGAAGAAATAGTTGCTGACAATCCAATGGAACAACCCCATCCAAAGGAGCTCTCTCTGACGAGTTATGGAGAGAGTCATCAGAATTTGCAATCATGAGTAGCAGTCGTGCAGGGCTACAATCATGAGTAGCAGTCGTGCAGGGCTACAATCATGAGTAGCAGTCGTGCAGGGCTACAATCATGAGTAGCAGTCAGACGACACACGTGCAGGGCTACAATCATGAGTAGCAGTCAGACGATACGCGTGCAGGGCTTTTGCTGGAAAATAATTGCGAAAAAGCACGTAAGAAAGTGGGGAACAGGCTGAGTGTGTGTGTGTAAAAACCAAATATAGCTGGGCAGTATCATTAAAACAAATTCCTAATTTGACTAGAGTAGAGCAGCACTACGGGACAGAAGTGGTGGTGGGTGGGTAAAGAATAGATTCACCAGTCAGATCTGTCACAAAGCTGAAAAATGTGGGACCTGTCCAAGACTTTCATTATCTTTTATTTAGATGAAAGAAATGCGTAATTGAGTCGGCATAATTGCCTTCTCTCTTCCTCCAGCTAATCAATGAGTGAGTGAGAGAGAGAGAGAGAGATGGAGGGAGGGAGCAGCAGCCTGATGCCGCCACCCCTCCTATCTGTCGCGCTGCAGTTGGGCCGCCTTGGTAACAGTTAGTGCCAGTCTGGTTATGGACAGGCAGGCACATTTACTAGCCATATTCTAGTCTGCGTCCCAAATGGCACCCTATTCCCCATTTAATACACAACTTTTGTCCAGGGCACTATATACAGTGCATTCGGAAAGTATTCAGACCCCTTAACTTCTTCCACATTTTGTTACATTACAGCCTTATTCTAAAATTGATTCAATTGTTTCCCCCCCCCCAATCTACACACAATACCCAATCAATCACCCAAAGTTTTATTTTTATTTTTGCATAAATACGTATTCAGACCCTTTAATCATTACTTTGTTGAAGCACCTTTGGCAGCGATTACAGCCTAGATTCTGCTTGGGTGCTTGGCACACCTGTATTTGGGGAGTTTCTCCAATTCTTCTCTGCAGATCCTCTCAAGCTCTGTCTGGTTGGATGGGGAGCACCGTTGCACGGCTATTTTCAGGTCTCTCCAGAGATGTCGGATCGGGTTCAAGTCCAGGCTCTGGCTGGGCCACTCAGGGACATTGAGGCTTGTCCCAAACCCACTCCTGCGTTGTCTTGGCTGTGTGCTTGGGGTCGTTGTCCTGTTGGAAGCTGAAACTTTGCCCCAGTCTGAGGTTGTGAGTGCTCTGGAGCAAGTTTTCATCAAGGATCTTGGTCACCTCCCTGACAAAATCTCTTCTACCCCGATTGCTCAGTTTGGCCGGGCGGCCAGCTCTAGGAAGAGTCTTGGTGGTTCCACTGTGTTCTTGGGGACCTTCAATGCTGCACAAATGTTATGGTACCACTCCCCAGATCGGTGCCTCGACACAATCCTGTCTCGGTGCTCTACGGACAGTTCCATCGACCTCATGGCTTGGCTTTTGCTCTGACATGCACTGTCAACTGTGGGAACTTATATAGACAGGTGTGTGCCTTTCCAAATCATATACAATCAATTGGATTTACCACAGATGGACTCCAATCAAGTTGTAGAAACATCAAGGATGATCAATGGAAACAGGATGCACCCGAGCTAAATTTCAAGTCTCATAGCAAAGGGTCTGAACACTTATGTAAATAGGATGTTTTTAATACATTTGCAAAAATTTCTAATAACCAGTTTTCGCTTTGTCATTATGGGGTATTGTGTGTAGATTGATGAGGATTTTTTTTTACTCAATACATTTTAGAATAAGGCTGTAATGTAACAAAAAGTGGTTTGAATACCTCCCGAATGCACTGTAGGGAAAAGGCTATTTAGTGCACTATACAGGGAAAAGGATGCCATTTGGGACAAATTCCTTTTTCCCTTTATCAATGGTCTAGATGGCATACAGTATGTCTCCCAAACACAGGGTCTAGAGACGGGTGTAGAGAGAGAGACGGGTGTAGAGAGAGACGAGTAGAGAAATAAGAGTGGGTGTTTTAGACAGGTTAAGAACACACATTTCATCCTAGACGAGAGCCGGTGAGGGATAAAAGCCGAGTATGGCACAAATAGACTACGTCCCAAATGGCAACCTATTCCCTACATAGTACACGACTCCAGGGTTTCCCAAACTTGGTCCTGGGGCCCTGCCTTGGTGCACTGAGTTTTTTTGCCCTAGCATGTCACAGCAAATTCATATAATCAACGCTTGATGAGTTGGTTATTTGAATCAGCGTGCTATTACTACAATAATGTTGAAATATTTCATCTAAGGGTGCCCCGCCCCCCCACACACACACACACAGAGAGTAATAACAGACAGCATTTTGCCGATTTCCCCCCTCAGTGCTGTGGTGGGTTTGATGAGCTGTTGATGAGCGGAGCTCCCTGTAGAAGAGAGGAGATGCACCACACTAGAGACCCCCCCCTGCGGGCCTCAGGCCAACCAATAGCAGAGTGGCAACCCATCCCCCCCCATCCGCCCTTTGCCAGTGGCTCAGCCAACCAGCTCACAGCTCTGCCTGCCTTAGTCTCCCCTCCTCCTCCTCTAGCTCATTTTCCATCCCCCTTGTGCGCATTCTAATTATGGAGAGTGAGCCGCAACCCATAGGAAAGAGAGAAAGAATCAAAGGAGGGAGGAGAAATGAGAGAGATGAAGGGTACAGGAGGGAGGCAGGGAAAGAGGGGGCAACATTCAGGATGTCGTTCACCCTCTAAGTCTCAGGATAAACAACACTCCTTTCAGCTTGCAAGTAAATTAGAATGCAGTGTGTGTGTGTGTGTGTGTGTACGTGCAGGGGGGAGAGGGGAGGGAGGAAACAGCAAGCTTTAACATCAGTGTGGCAGGCCCGACGTGTCTGCTTCACTGCAGCTGTGCTCTCAGAGGAAAGCAGGCAGGCAAGGCCCATACCCGACCCCTCTCACTCAAATACCACAGCCCCAATATCAAAGCACAGGCACAGGGGAGAGGACAGGAGCAGACAGTGTGTTGAGAGGGGAAAGAGGAGCGACGAGAAAGAGAGAGCAGGGAAAATAGAATGGGAGAAAAAAAAACATCTGAGTGTGTGTGTGTAAGGGGAACGGGAACAGTAGAAAGAACACAGAATGGAGGGGGAGAGAGTCGTTTTAGAAAAGGAGGATGGCAACCAGATCAGCAGTGAGAGGAAGACGAGAGAACACAGAATGCAGGCTTCTCTCACTCTCTCTAACAAACTCAGCAGCCGCCCCCTTGCTTTGCTGGTTTAGTTATTGCGGTGCGTTTTTCTGCCTCAAACTAGTTCTGTGCTCGCATCCCTTACTAGACCTTTTAATCATCTTCTGCCTCATTCTCAGTTTGTGTTCTCTCACTCTCCATCTGACCCCCCCCCCTCTCTCTCTCTCTCTCCCCATCTGCCCCCCCCTCCCTCTCTAACTCACTGAGCTGCACACTCTCCTCTCACTAGTAAACAGTCAGTTCCATTGTTTTTTAATAAAAAGATTTATCTTTCCTTAACCCATAATTTTCACATAATGGGAAGAAAACAGCAGGGAGAACTTGGGTAAAAAAAAAAACACATCAAGAGGCCCGTCTGTGTGCGTCTGTGTGTGACATGAAAAGCACACGCCGAGGCCTAGGAACATAAGTTACACCGTTAGTCCTCCTTCTCAAACACACAGTTCAATAGTTGTACTCCTGTAGTTCACACCTGTCCTTTGATTGGCTCCGCTGGGAGAACCCTGTGGTTGCCACAACACTCACTACCACCATGTCTATCGCACGCACGCACACACAAACAATTTCATAATTTGCCTCTCGTAGTCGTCGTAGTCGTAATTAGGGCTGTCAAACGATTGAAATGATGAATCAGGTTAATGGTATTAGTTCAATCGAAATCTTTGAATTAGCTCAATCAGCTTTGAACCTAAAGGAAGATTATTTCCATGTAAAAAGCAGTGCATTTTGTTACAGGCATACTGTGCTTTGATTCTAAGGGACGGAAAATATACAATTATCTATATCAGAATGTTTTAATAGCATTTTCACTTTAAAACACGAGTCACTAACATAGCTACAGCTATTAATTATCTCAATGTTTCAGATAACTTTACACAAACAGGCCTACACACTACCTCGCTCAAACACTTTCCCAACGCATTGTTGGGAAAAAGCAAGCAAGAAACGCATCTCTGTAGTCTACGTGACAAAAACTTGAAACACACATCCTCTCCCACACACACACACACACACACAATCATACACACCACACTCTTGCATATGCAGCCTACCTTTGAAGCATCTCTTTGAGAAGCCTATTTCTTTTCAGTTCTTCCTGTGCCGTCCAAATGTGTGCATAGCCTGTAATTTATTATCAAATCAAAAAAATAACAGCCCGCTACATGCGCACCAATCCGCGGCAGAAAGAAAACATATCTCTGGTAAAATCGGGCGTAACTTGTACATGATTTTAGCTCGAGGCACACAGTCTTCAGATGTGTAAAAGGCGCAAGCATTGAATGAAGCTGTGTTCTGTTCTGCTCTTAAAAGGGTCTGTGCGGAAACGTGCCGTGAAGAAATGGAGACTGCGTCCCGAAAATGTGTGATAAACATGTCACTTTATTACGATGTTAACTTTGACAACTCTAGTAGTAATACAACTGATCTGGTGTTATTCTAACCCAATTTGGGATTGACTTGAATTACACAGTTAACCTGGTGTTAAGGGTTTCATTCCTTATATAGGCACCAACATCATCGGCCCCCTAGTGCGAAGGAAGTGTGATCTGTGTGCCTTGAGTGTGTTTGATTGAAATGTGTTTGCACACTAATTAATAGCTGGCCGTGTTTGAAGGGGGCTCCACGCCTCGCGGCGCTCTGTTTTCATCATCCGTATTAAAGGGAATTTGAAATGTACTTCCCCCAGTCCTTTTGTAAATCAACTATCCTTTTTATAAGGGGAATAAAATAAACACGTGGTCAGCCTGCTGGAGGTAATTGAGCATCCTTTTTAGACCTTAATGAGGATGTGCCCCAATTGACACCGGAATCCCTATATAGTAAATACTTTTGAACAGATCCCTATGGGCCCTTGTCAAAAGCAGTGCAGTATAAAGGGAATAGGGTGCCATTTGGGACTCATAATATTCCTTAATGAGGTTCGAGGCGAGGGAGGCAGCTGGAGGAACGCTGCTGTAGTAAGCGAAGGGGCTGTGTGGTTGGGATGTCTGTCTACTCTGTGTGGTTAAAGACACATGCTAATGCAGCTAGCGCTAGCAGCCACAAACCAGGCTCACTAAGGCGCTCTTCTGTTGAGCTATACACTAAATGTCTCATACAGGCTCAGACTACCTGCCACACAGATTTCACTTATTACTTTCATGAGGTTCACCCACGACAGTAAAAACTTTAGCCTATCGGACAACAACAAAGCTAACTCTGTAATACACACACTTTCTCCACCAGTACAAATCAATTGAATCTACTGGCAAAAAGCCCCTCTCGTCTCCGCTATTCAACCAGACAAGTAGTACATCTCTAACAGCAGAAGAAAAGCATCCCCACTTCAATTACTCCTTAAGCCATTTCAATGTGGCATGGATGGATGTGGGGTGATGTACTAAGTAACGATTGGGCCACTCGGCTCAAGGGTACGCCGGAGAGAGCATTACCTCTCTTTCTCTATCACTCAGGCACAGACACACAGTTTGAACGTCTGCTCCGGCAGCAGTGTTTTGAGTGAGTGAGTGAGTGAGTGAGTGAGTGAGTGAGTGAGTGAGTGAGTGAGAGAGAGAGAGAGAGAGAGAGAGAAGCAGTCAGTAGGGGATGTGATATGAGGCCAAAGCTATGCAGCGTGAGACATGCTCGCAACTCTGCCTACCTCATGCTACTTTCTGTAAGATAAGGGCACCGTGGACAGGGCCCCACATGTGGAACTGACACACACAGAGACACAGACACAGTGGTGACAGTAATCCCCCTTGGGTGGGTGACTGGCTGCCTTCTGCCCTTCCTTCCATCACCCGGGCTCTGTGTCCCGTGGAGCGCTTGTCATCCTGTCAGTGGGATGGAGGTGTGCGTGTGTGTGTCTGCCAAGAGGATGCTGTCAGGTCACTCCATCCTGAAAGCATCCTCTTGGCAGATCAAACAACAGAGAACCTACAGTGGGGGGGTTAACATTCCTTGTATTCAGATAGAACTACAGTGGGGGGGGTTAACATGCCTTGTAGATAGATAGGTACTTTATTGATCCTCGAGGGGAAATGTCTTCGTCAGGCAGCTACGAAAAACACAGGGTAGGTGCAAAATGCCAGAACGAAAATACACAAAAGACCGATACATGATACATAGAGCGGCAGTATGAAAAAAGTATAAAAATACAAGAAGTCTGGAGTGCAGTATGGGTGAATATGTACACTATACATTGTTAGGTGAAAACAAAATTATACAAATATTGCAAGTTGATATAGATAAGGAGTATTTGCATGGTTAACTTTATTATACAGGTCGATGGCAGAGAAATACTTAAATAGCTAAATGTCAGTATGATATAAGTGAGGGTAATAATAGTTTACTTAATATACAGAATGGTTAAAGGAACAGGTAAATTAATATTATGCATGGTTAAATTAACTGTACAGATAAATGACAGGAAGAGATATTTAGCTATTTAAGTGTGTGTATGATATAATTTAGGGTAATAATAGTAATTCCCTTAAAATACAGTCCTTAGTGCAGGGTTTAATTACAGATAAATGCATGTATTGTACTGCATGTACTGACAGGATACTAACATGCATGAATGACTACGTAAGTTCAGTCCAAAAATTACATACAATATTGCACGTGATATAACAACTGTACATGAATATGTATATGCAGACCTGAATGAATAAATAAGTCCTGAGTGAATGAGTGATTACAGACCAGAGTTACTCACGGATGGATGCATAATTGTTAAAACTAGGTCCTAGCACCCCAACAGTTCCAGATCTATGTTGCCGACGGCACGGCACCCCGGTGAGGCATTAAATAGTCTAATAGCCGCCGGCAGGAAGGACCTCCTGTAGCGCTCTCTGGCACACCGGGGTGGGATCAGTCTGTGACAAGGTGCTCAGATAGAACTGGCAGATTTCCCCAGCTGAACAGACAAACAGAGCCCACGTCCAAAATGGCACCCTTTATAGTGCGTTGCAAAGGGAATAGGGTGCCATTTGGGATGTAGGCAGAAGCCGGGAGGGGACGATTCTGTCTGGGCTCCATAGGGAACACCTGGCTGACTGAGAATAGAGGACCGTTATGAAAGGCTCCCATGGCTTCTCATATTCATCAGCTTAGGAATGGAATGGGAATGGCTGTGAGCAGCATCAGTGACAAAGGACTCACTCACAGCCATCGCTGATCTGGGGAGGTCAGGTCTATAGAGGTGAATGGAGGAGACGGAGACTGACTGTTTACACTAGGAAGAAAGGAAAGGGGGATACTAGTCAGTTGTACAACAATGCATTCAACTGAAATGTGTCTTCCGCTTTTAACCCAACCCCTCAATCAATCAGACGGGTACGGGGGGCTGCCTTAGTCGACATCCACATCCAACGCGCCTACCCTCCAGGCCATCTGCCGCCCCACCAATGTGGTGAAACATCAGAAGCCATTCACTTTCAATGGAAGGAAAGCGAGAGAAGCAGAGTGAATGATCGTTGAGCGATGCGTGCATAGGCGAGGGAGCTGAAAAGAGCGGGACTCAAGTTCTGGAATCTTTATTCAAATCCTCCACGGTAAGGTGACACAAGTGACCAATCAGTGCTCACAATAGCTTCCAACCCCTACTGGATTGACTGACAATGGCTGTTGATACATAGCACCACCTAGCTTACTTGCTAGCACTCACGAGGGCTAGGCGACTGCCACTTGTACAGTGTAAACAGTCGGTGAAGAGACTGAGGAGAGACAGGAACACTGGCTGTTCGTTTGTTTACACGACGGCACTGGTGATTCAGGAGAAATTAAGCAATATGGGAGAAATCAATGGGGCAGACAAGCTGGAGAAAGGACAATATCCTAGCTGCACGGGGTTCGCAAATGGCAAGGCTAAGAGTGTTTACTGTAGGAGTGAGCCGCAGAACACACGAGGGAGAGAGTTTAAACAAACTGATGAAAACCTACAGGGGTGTACAAGGACAACGCATCAACAAAAACCCCTAGTGTATGTGTGTCTGAAAGATGCAAGAGAGAACAAGAGGGGAGACAGAGTGAGAGCGAGTTCATGCTGGGTAGATGAGATTAGAGGGCTGTGTGCGTCACCATTTCCAGTCCCAGCACTGTTCTCTTCCATAATCAGTCTGGTCAGTAGAGTTCCCCCTCGTCTCCACTGATCTCTTTCTGGGCCAGCTGAGGAGACATTGTTTCCCTATATTGTGAGTTACTTTTGACTAGGGCCCATATAGGTAACAGGAGGCCATTTGGGACACAGACAGAAAATAGATAATTCAGAATGCCTCAAAGTAGTTGAGAAATAATCATTTTTTCTTCTAAAGCAGGGGTACTAAAGTACTATTTGAGAAAGTCCGGTCACACAAATTTCCTAGGCGTGAATGCGATTGGTCGACAATCTCCTTTCTATAATATCTCTGGCAACAGAACCATGCAATGCACCCTGGACTAAAGAGGCAGACAAATAGTAAAAAATGTGCTAGACCCTCCATTAAATTGCAAACTTCGAGGTAGGAATATCGTAAAAATATGATCAATGGCTCATTCGAGAGAAGACGTCCTACCAAGTTATGACACCGGACAGTATTGAAATCTGACATGTATGAGACTTTCTTGCGATCTTTAAGTGGTATTCCTATTGCCTTCCAGTGTAGCGAGAGCGACTTTATCACGGTGCTACGTCAGACCGGTCGGATTTCTGCCTGCTTGAACGCCAATACACATGAAAACATGAAGACACAGGGAATCGATAGATCGTCACTCAGATATACAAAAACAATATTTCAATAAAAACAGATGAACCTTTCCTTTAACAAGGTCCTGTTGATCAGTTGATTTGAGAATCTGGTGTGTTAGAGTAGCGCTGGAAAAAAAGTCTACACACCCAGTAGCTCTCCTGGAGGTATATACTTAAGCAATAAGGCCCAAGGGGGTGTGGGATATGACCAATATACCACGGCTAAGGGCTGTTCTTAGGCACGACGCATCGCCTTATTGCTATTATAAACTGGTTGCCAACGTAATTAGAGTAAATAAATGTTTTGTCATACTCGAGGGAGGGAAAGAGAGAGCCAGCAGAGAACCAGAGACAGGGACATGGAGTGAAAGCCAGCAGAGAACCGGGGACGGGGAGTGAGAGCCAGCTGAGAACCAGGGACAGGGCAAATATTGTCGCACACACACATCAATTGTAGTCTTGTCTGTAATGCATTTTTTGTTTCGTGTGGGGCCCAAGTAAGACTAGCTGTTGCCATTGACGTCGGCTAATGGGGATGCTAATAAATTCTAAACTTTCATTGTAGGAAACAGGTTAACGCACATTACTGTTAACCAGATAATGGTTATAGAACCCAAAAAGAACATTATGTAGCCTAATCACTGACATAGACAGATAAGATAGAATCCAGCTTAAGAGGAAATGGTGGTTCGTGAGTGTTTCATATCATGTCACATTTCATAGGAATGCCATTAAAATGCGAGACACTTTAAAACAAAAAAAAACCAGACTGTTTTGAAGAGGGTAAGAGGAGGGCAAAGAGGAGGGCACGAGGAAGAGGGCGGCAACTGTCCCAGCTCTAGCTAGTTTTATTATCTATCAACTTGTACAGGCTACCTTGCACTCTCCTCTCTCCTCCGGCAACGACCCGACTCGCACTGGCACACGTATGACATGTGCCCACAGAGCCGCACGTGGTTGGAGAGCTCTCTCACACGTGGTTGAAAGTGCACCTCCACTATTATCGGATGTTTAAATTTGTTTTTATTCCCTGTGGTGGCAATAATTCAGCAGCGGCACAATCTAACAGAAACACTGTAGTCGTCTCCGTAAAATGTTGTAAGACCTTTGAAAACTGAATTTAAGACACTAAGACTTAAGGCCTTTAGATCAAATACCAATACAAATCAGATACATTTATTTAAGACTAAAACTTTGTGGCTACTGCGGCTTGCCTTCAGGCCTATAAAACCAAGAGAAACACAGTATGCCTCCCAAATGGTACACTATTCCCTATTTAGTGCACTACCCATAAGGCTCTGGTCAAAACTAGTGCACTATATAGGGAATAGGGTGACATTTGGGACACAATCAGTGAAGAGTAATTCACTAAGATCCATCTCGCCTCTCAGTTCCCATAGAGCCAGTTGCCGTTCCAAACATTTCTTCTACCATCGGTACATACTTAAACAACACGGGTAAATCAATGAACCATAATGATTCATCATGAGTTTTGTGGCAGACTAGGAATTGTTCATGAAATAGAAGCCAGGTTGTTATTGGGTGGTAGAGCAAAGTGTCACTGGCTTATCACTAAAGCAGCCATGTGTAAAGTGGTCATATAGGACAGGACCATCTAGCCATCGGTCTGTGTGTGTGTGTATGTATAGGTGTGTCTGAAAGCCTAGAGCAGTACTGCGTAGGAGCTGTTCTAATAACACAGGCATCAGGACACAAGATTACAATGCAATCTGGGCTTTCTGCTGCAACGACTCCCAGCTTATAGAGAGCTGCCTGCCACCTGCAACAACATTCAGCTAAAGCCAGGCCCTTCATCTGTCCTAAATGGAATAGCGGAAGGCTGTGTGTGTTTGTGCGTGTGTCAGGAGACACATACTACTTAGTCTTTGGAGGAGTGAGGAGGATCTGCTGTTGGGTGTAGTGCTCACAATCTCTGATTTAGGCAATGTCTCAAATGGCACCCTATTCACCATGTAGTGCACTAATTTTGACTAGGGCCCATAGGGCTCTGTTCAAAAGTAGTTTACCATATAGGGAATAGTGTGGCATTTGAGACACAGGCCATCTCTGATCTAGCCTCCAGCTACAGAAAGGACTGGATGGTTGTTTACTACAGAGGAACGCACCAAACAGTTCACTGACTCAACTCTGGCCTCTCCTCTGGAAGTGTTGGGAAATCATTTAGCACTCTTGGGCAATGGGCATACATAACAACAATGTTTATGTTCACGCACTTGCTTTGAGACGTAATCGTTTACGGGAAATATTTGTACGGTGTAGCTTAGGCAGAATTTAGTAAACACCACAAAACCGATTTATTTTCAACCTCCCTGAGCTTCGAAGCATCCACACTAAATTCTCCCAAGTCTTCGTGCGCTCCTTCAAAAAGATTGACGGGCACTGTTCAAAGCCTTGCTGCTTGCTGCCTCCCTCCTGGATCCTGATGGAGCATCCAGCTCGGCGTGTTTACAATGGCGCCCGGGAAAGACGAAGCGGATTTGCTTACGGCTTGAAAAGAAAACAGAGGAAATGGCGTTTCCCGAGAGAGTTTCATATCATGTCACATTTCACAGGAATGCCATTAAAATACGTGACACTTGAAAACAAAAAAGCAGACTGTAAATAATTATACATCTAAGTGAATAATGTCTCCACATGAATTATTGATTTGGATTTGACGGTTTGAACTCTAATACCAATCATGTTCCATCGTGTCCAAAACTGCAGCCGCACCCAATCAGACTTCCATACACTGGCCTCAGTCTACACTGGCCTCAGTCTACACTGGCCTCAGTCTACACTGGCCTCAGTCTACACTGGCCTCAGTCTACACTGGCCTCAGTCTACACTGGCCTCAGTCTACACTGGCCTCAGTCTACATGAGGCACCGCATTTGGGCTCAATTGATACAATACTCAAAAATATAAACAAGTGAATTTGGGTGGAGGTAATGTGATTAGTACATCAATCAGTTGCTAGAATATGCATATTTCAGAGGTTGTTTCCTCAGCTCTGTTGCCATGGCAACACCAGTGGCGACCTAACTTCAAAGGCAGCCTGAGGAGGAGTGCTAGAATCAGCGGGCAGAGAGGGGGAGCTAGCTAGAGAACGAGGGGACGAGCGAGATGGCGAGCGAGCAAGAGAACGATTGAGCGAGAGAGAGAGGGTAACAGGCAGTAGTGTGCGCTCCTGGTCTACATCCCAAATTGCACCATAATTCCTATGCTGTGCACTAAAGTTCCTCTGGCTCCTGCACTGGCAGCTGGTGATTAACTACAGACAGTGCCGGGTTGCTGGTGGCCATGACTGACAGGAGCAGCATCCAAAATAGCACCCTATTCCCCACATAGTGGGTATGGGCCCTGGTCAAAAGTAGTGCACTATGTAGGGAAGAGGGAAGGCCGTGACGGTGACAGGGTAACCCACATTACAGTTAGACACTAAGTACCCTGGGGGTGGGATGACTGCTATATCTGATTAGGACACACAGCCCAATGAGAGGACTTAGCAGTCACTCTTTACCAGCATGCAGGTCTGGTCTACACACACACACACACACACACACACACACACGGTAGTCATATAGACACTTATGAAAGTGTGGACAGGGTTAGAACGTTATACAGGGTTCCCTGTACCATTGTTTCGTGATGACACAGTGAGTGATTTATAATGTAAATAGAAGGATTTTCTGCCTACACACACACAGCATTACATAAGTCTGCCCAAAGCTGCAGGCCACACAGCATGTCCACAAATCAACAACTAACCCTCCAGCTATCCACACACACACGTTTATCAGTGCATGACTTACAGTCACCAGGGACAGGAGGGAACTCCAATGTGAGACAAATGCATAATTAACTGATGATCTTTAAAACAGCTGGCTGGCAATACGCCATCGTCACAGATTGAATCCCATGCTTTCTATCTATAGCACATAGAAAAATGGCATCTTTAAACCCTGCCTGAGACCAAAACAGGATTCCACACTCTAATCAATCCAAATTACCCTTTGAAATGGAATCCAGCATTGAAATTCTGTGCGTACATCTCGGCTGCCATGCTTGGCCTAAATAATATCCTGCAATTACTCTTAAGTAGACTTCCATAATGATTTCTCCCTCTCAGGAGCATGAGACAGGAAAGGGAGGGAAAAGTCTATTCCAGCCATGCTTAGTGGTGCCAGAGAACCACCGAAACGCAGCCATGTCCACATCCGTTGATCGTGCAGCCAACACAACGCTGTATCAGCAGCTATGAAAGAGACAGTCAATCAAGTCTCTGACAAAAAAGGAAAAATATGTGCATGGGTGCAACGAGGAAGAACTCCGATTGGGTCAGAGAGCCGTGGGCCAACCCTGACTGACTTGCCAGTGCTCCAATGACGTGCCAACAACTGAGCACAGCCACGGCAGAGCAGAGACTGCAGCAGGGAAAGAGGAGTAACGAGAGAGAGAAAGGCTGAGAGCCAGCAGGCCCTACCGCACCCTCGCTCTCTTCAACCCTCCTCTATAAGACAGCAGCCTAATTTAGGCTTGCGTGAGCTCAACAGCCATGGAGAACCAGCCCTAAGTGATAGTGGGAGACTGGCCCTGAGAGCAGAGTCCCAAATAGCACACTTTTGCATCTAGATAGTCTAGATCTGAGTCCCCAATGCACCATATATCCCATAGTGCACTACTTTTGACTAGAGGGACCATTTTCAAAAGTAGTCCACTTTATAGGGAATAGGGTGCCATTTAGTTATAAGTGCTAGTGGTGTGGGAACCCCGTGGTCTTCTTAAAGCAGTGGCAAGGACCCAAAAGGTCATGTCAGCCCTGACAAGTGTTAAGGACATACAATAAATATGCAACGGGTAGGCTGACGCAGAGGGTGTACGGTGTGTGTGTCTCAGGGTTGTACTCAATTCAAATTGAAGGCAGTCAATTGAGGAAGTAAACTATTGGGTGTGTGTTGCAGCTCCCGCAGCACATTTTTTGGTGCAGTTCGAGAGCTGTGCCGTATGCATTTCCAGTGGCTGTGAAGTAGACTTCCAGCACATTTTGTGGTTTGCTGGTGTTTTTCAGATACTGTGAAGTGGACTTACAGGTAGACTGGAGGGTCTGTCCTGCTGGCTGAGGCCCATCTTCCCAGGGGTCATAGCAGACTGGCCCCTGTTGCCATAGCCCTCCTGTGACACCTCCTATACAGACAGAAGGACAGAGAGAGAGAGAAGAGAGCGAGCGCAAGGACAGGAGAGGACAGAGAGTGAGGGCGGGGACAGAGAGCGAGCGCGGGGACAGGAGAGGACAGAGAGCGAGTGGACAGAGGGGAAGAGGGAGAGATGACAAGAGAGGGAGAGCGGAGAGGAGAGGGCGAGTAAATACTGCCTTTAATTCCGAAGAGCTCAAACGCAGAGTGGAGAAGTGATGATTTGTACTTTTTTGTTCATGTAAATCATACAGATTAGTCTAAACTGGTCTATAGCCCAGTGACTCAGTGGATATTAAATCTTCTGTGGTTGATATATTTTGAAGGGTTTCCTCAAAACGAGAGCCTATCATTTCCTTAGGTAAGCAAATACTCAGGAGGAAGCCAGCTAGTTCATTGAGAATCTGAGTCCGTTTGAAATGAGAAAAGACTAGCAGTACAGACTAGTGCCATTAGACCGTTAGCCTGGTGAGATATTTACAGACTAGAGCCATTAGGCTGTTGGCCTCGTCAAATATTTACAGACTGAGGAGGGCTGGCGAGGCTTACTCAAGTGGAGTGCCGTGATAGCTGGGTCATGGCCAGGTCAGACACAGGCCAATGTTTACATGCCATCAGTGCTCTGGCGGCATACTCGCTCACACGCCGGCCGTATGGAACAGCTGCTCTGGCACGATAAAGACCACTTCCCTCAACAGGCAGGGAGGGCCAGAGGAGAGGAGCGGGGCATGTATTCTGTATGCGTTTGTCTGGGAGGGCCACGAGCAGGAAACACGTCATAGTGAGATCGAAGTATGCTGCAAGCGAGAGGCCAACTCCACCCCCACCAAGGAACAGATGTGTCTACTTGAGTTCTGCATACATTGGGATGAACATGGTTTCATCTGTAGGTGCATCGTAAGATGGATGATACATTGGAGTTTGCATCAAAAATAACAAAACATATGTAATAACATTCAGCCAGTCAGTTTTTCCATTATTTAATAACGTTTCCAGATCTTTAAGGATGTTCATTCAGTGTAATGTAGGCATACATAGCAGTATTGTACAAGCTCTCAGCTTTGCCATGCAGGCTGACAGACAGTGATATTACACACAGCTTACACATTAAAGACTATTCCTTTGCGCTTGACATGTTTGGCTGTACAGTAATGAAATGTGTTCAGAGGGAATTTGTTTGAAGAACGGCGAGGGATGCGTGATGTGTGATGTAAGGGAATTAAACAGAATTCATCCAGTGGCAACAAAGCATCACAGAATATAGTTGCATCCCAAAGGGAAACCTATTCCCGATATAGTGCACTACTTTGACCAGGGGACATAAGGCTCTGGTCAAAGGTAGTGCACTATATAGGAAATAGGGAGCCATTTAGGTTGTAACATATCAGCCCTCCAATCATGGCAGTAACTCTGGCTGATAGGCTCTTTATGTGTTTGAGGTCAACAGGAAATACATTAGACACGTATCAGCAACAGCACAGCAAGAGTAAAATGTACATTTAATTATTATTCCTCAAAGCAGCAGTCTGCTGGGTGCTCAAGAACACGCCCGTCGTCTATTTCACGTATCATGCTGGTCATGTGGCCCCAAAAAACAAAAAGTAGAATTCCTTATTTTAAAGAGAGATTTGCATCTAACCAGTGTGTCGGAAAAATACTAGTCATTTCACATACCCCCAGTAATCGACACTAGCAGGCTCAAGCCTTTTCTTATAGGCGCTGGCACTTAATCACCAATGAATCATTTGAAAAGAAAACGCTCATCAAGTTGCACTGGTCTGCGAGGGTGTGCTGTTACCATAGAGACGCAGACTATGAAAGTGGAAGGGCTGCCTGACCGGGTTAACATCTTTTCTCGATAACTAAAGGCCTTTATCCAGTCAAACGGAGCAGAGAGAGAAAAGCTACTCTTTACTTTAAAGCCGACTTTAAGGCTAAAATCATCCTTCCTGCTGAGCGTAATGCGACCTCCAGTCTAGCTAAGAACAGTATTAATATTCCCAGTGTAATGCAAAGGAGGGCTTGGACCTTGGCAGCCAGCTACAGAGGATTTATCCTTCTCCCCTCAGTAGTCTTCACTGAGACTAGTCATAACAGCCAAGCTTTCTTGGCAACCAGCTACAGAGGATTTATCCTTCTCCCCTCAGTAGTCTTCACTGAGACTAGTCATAACAGCCAAGCTCCCTTGGCAGCCAGCTACAGAGGATTTATCCTTCTCCCCTCAGTAGTCTTCACTGAGACTACTCATAACAGCCAAGCTCCCTTGGCAGCCAACTACAGAGGATTTATCCTTCTCCCCTCAGTAGTCTTCACTGAGACTACTCATAACAGCCAAGCTCCCTGGCTGCAGATACCCAACACACAGCATGCATTCCAAATTACATCCTATTCCCCATGTAAGGATTCCAACTGGTGGCCCAATGGTGACATTTTTTAGCTTTCGGAGCACAAACATATTTAGGAGCACCAGTGTGCCTAGAAAATAAAAATCACCCAGATGATAATTGTTGCAATGATTACTTCACTGTACCGCAACCTGAGTACCATGGAGAATACGTTGACCGCAGATTCATGACAGTCATGCTCACACCATTAGTACAAAGAAAAGGTCTTGTTACAGCAAATATATTTTTAATTGTGCTCCTAAATTTTTCAACTTTGGCGCACATGCTCCTTGTAAAAAAGGTAACCGTAGAGCCCTGAAAGTATCCCCATGCATAATAGAGATTTATGTGATCCAGGGTTTCCGTTAACTGGCAGTTGATGGCTTTTGGCTGATGAACAGCCGATAAAACTTAATGGCCAAAAATGCCCGGGACAAATCACTCATGTTCTATTGCTTTTCATATCAACTTTCTTTAATTGTCCAGAAGCCAAAGGCACAATCCTAGTCATATTAGCAGCCCATCCTAGTAGTTGCATCTTTAGATTCTAACAGAGAATTGAATCTCTGTCACATATGGAAACTCACAAGATCGCTGTTTTGGCAAAATGTCGGAAAATTACGTTTTATTGGCTGCATCATTACATGGAGGTTCCAATGCATAAGGGTCCGGTAAATTTCTCAAATGACCGGAAATAAAATTATTCCCGGTCACATTGTCCGGCGCCCCATTTTCCTAACGGAAACCCTGACGTGATCGTACACAAACGTAAGCAAGGTTTGAAATTAGGTTTTAGTCAAATATTATATCGGTTTGGACTTCTTGCAGTCAATCTGCAGTCTACTAATTATTTGCAATTATGTTCTGTCCCCTGATCATCCTCTCAAGAAAAGAAAAATAATAATATATATAAATATAATAAAATCGTCCAGAAGCTGAATCTAGTTGATGATCCCTGCCCTATATAGTGCACTACTTCTGACCAGATCCCTACACTGTATAAGAAATAGGGTGTCATTTGGGACGCATACACTCGCACTGAATCAATGAAAACCCATGTTCAGGAGGGGAGTTTTGTTAGTCTTTCTATTCCTTTCTCCAGGCATCACTGTATCAAAACACACCCATTTCCCAGGGTGCACGCTGGCTCATTGTCTCGCCAAGACGACACACACGGAGCTTATTAAGGCCGTCAGGAGAGAGAAGAGAGACTGAGTCGCAGGGGAAACACAGAGCTCAGTACAGACTGCCACGCTCTCCGTCCCTCACACAGGGTCTGGACTCTTTGATTGGGGTGTGTGTCAGTTGGAAAACTGTGTGTGCATCCCTAAAGGGGGCGAACTTTGAAGCGACGCCTCGTCTTGTTCGGTGGCCCCCGACCGCGAGTTCACACTCTGTGTTGTTAGCAGCAGCACTTCGTCATTACAACCCCCAGTTTCACAGGAAACACTGGTCTAACAAGCACAGTGATGGCCATCTTGGGTCTTTGGTGCTAGCAGGAGCCGTATCAAGCAAGGGTTTCAATCTTTAATTTCACCCTTGTATTGGGGTGTGGGAATAAACAGAAACGCAGCTCGCTGCAGTGTGTGATGGGGAAAAACTATTAACAGTTACATATCGGGATATTATTTGACAATATATCATATCGTTTTGACAATATAGGAGGCCCAATTTGTGTTCGCCACTTATTTCCATGACTGATCATGTCCCATGGCTCTCCTGTCCTTCTGCAGCAGACATACAGTGAGCAATATGTTTGAAACATCGAATCGCAATACATATCGTATCGGCACCTACGTACAGTGATAATGTCATATCGTGGGGTCCCTGGCAATTCCCACCCCTACTGGAAAGCCCTGAGGATTTGACTCAAGGTTCATTTGTCATTGCTCCAGCCAGGCAGCACCGCTATGCACCGCTCTCGCTTCTTTTGCTGTGTATTCCATCTCTCTCAGAGCCTCTCCTCTCACCAAAGGAACCCCATGTACTACACAAAGGGTCAGGGTTTCCCCTTCATCCAAGGACTCCCCTGCAGGTAACTCTCTGCTAGCTGAATACAAATGACTACAGCTGACCCGCCGCCTCACCCCTACAAATATGAGCAGCTAAATGGCTGACTCAGACGGCAAGAGAGGCTGGACTTCATTAAAGCCACTGGCCCTTTATGAGATACAAGGTCTGCATCACAAATGGCGCCCTATTCGCTATATAGTGCCGACGGGGCCCTTGTCAAAAGTAGTGCACTATATAGAGAATAGGGTGCCATTTGGGACGTCGTAGCCTGAGAGAGAGGATGGAGAGTGCAGATGGAACAGATAACGGCCCACTCTAATCTCTAGAGAACACTACAGGACAGAATTTGTTTTTAATGCATTGCTCATTACGTTTAAAATTAAGATAGAACAGGTCCATTGGCTATAATCCCAGTAAACTTAACTTGCACAATAATCCTGGTCTCTCCACAATGAAAATCAATGTGTGTGTGTGTGTATGCTTATGGGGTGAACACTGCTTTGATTACACTCAAGGACATGAATTTACCGGCGAGTGAATGGTTCAGAAAGGTGAAGTTTAACCCAAGTCCTCCCAACTGGTTAGTCAACTTCATTACACGCGGGGCATTGTAGGGGTTGTAGTCTTACCTGCTGTGGTAGTGGACGTGGCTGCATGTAGGGGGGCTGTGTGGGGGCGGTGGGCTGCTGCTGGGGAGAGCTGAAATACGGGGGCTGGCCTTGCGGCTGGCAGTACCCACCCATGCCCTTCTGCGGCTGCCTATACTGAGCTGCCATCTGCTGAGAGACAGATATCATAGGGTAAATACTCCTTAAAAACCCTCACTGTCAATCAAAATCAAATCTAATTTTGTCACATGCGCCGAATACAACAGGTGTAGACCTTACCGTGAAATACTTACTTACAAGCCATTAACCAACAATGCAGTTCAAGAAAGATTTAAGAAAATATTTACTAAATAAAGTAAACAAATAAAACAAGGCTATATACAGGGAGTACCGGTACCGAGTCAATGTGCGGGGGTACAGATTAGTCAAGGTAATTTGTACATGTAGGTAGGGGTAATGTGACTATGCATAGATAATAACAGCGAATAGCAGCAGTGTAAAAACAAAGGGGGGTGGGTGTCAAAGTAAATAGTCCGGGTGGCCATTTGAGTAAATTGTTCAGCAGTCTTATGGCTTGGGTGTAGAAGCTGTTAAGGAGACTTTTGGTCCTAGACTTGGTACTCCGGTACCGCTTGCCGTGCGGTAGCAGAGAGAACATTTTATGACTTGGGTGACGATGGCAGGAAGCTTGGCCCCAGTGATGTACTGGGCTGTACGCACTACCCTCTGTAGCACCTTACAGTCGGATGCAGTTGCCATACCAGGCGGTGATGCAACCGGTCAGGATGCTCTCAATGGTGCAGCTGTAGAACTGAAGATATGAGGACCAATGCCAAATCGTTTCAGTCTCCTGAGGGGGAATAGGCTTTGTCGTGCCTCTTCACGACTTTACTGGTGTGTTTGGACCATGATAGTTTGTTGGTGATGTGGACACCAAGGAACTTAACGCTTGACCTGCTCTACTGTTGATGTGAATGGTGGCGTGCTCGGCCCTCTTTTTCCCTGTAGTCCACGATCATCTCCTTTGTCTTGATCACGTTGAGGGAGAGGTTGTCCTGGCACCACACTGCCAGGTCTCTGACCTCCTCCCTATAGTCGTTGTCGGTGATCAGCCCTAGCACCGTTGTGTTGTCAGCAAACTTAATGATGGTGTTGAGTCGTGCTTGGCCACGCAGTCAGTCCGTCAGGATGTCCAGGACCCAGTTGCAGAGGGAGGTGTTTAGTCCCAGGGTCCTTAGCATAGTGATGAGCTTTGTGGGCTCTATGATGTTGAACGTTGAGCTGTAGTCAATGAACAGCATTCTCACAAAGGTGTTCCTTTTGTCCAGGTGGGAAAGGGCAGTGTGGAGTGCGATTGAGATTGCGTCAAATGTGGACCCATTGGGGCGGTATGCGAATTGGAGTGGGTCTAGGGTTTCCGGGATGATGATGTTGTGAGCCATGACCAGCCTTTCAAAGCACTTCATGGCAACCTACGTGAGTGCTATGGGGAAGTAGTCATTTAGGCAGGTTACCTTTGCTTTCTTGGGCACAGGGACTATCGTGCCTGCTTGAAACACGTAGGCATTACAGACTCGGTCAGGGTGAGGTCGAAAATGTCAGTGAAGACACTTGCCAGTTGGTCCGCGCATGCACGTAGTACATGCCCTGGTAACGTCTAGCCCCGCGGCCTTGTGAATGTTGACTGTTTAAAAGACTTGCTCATATCGGCTACGGAGAGCGTGACACACAGCCGCATGCTTCATAAAAAAAAGGTATTTAGCCCGTCTGGTATACTGTATATTATCAGTGTCGTCTTTCAGCCACGACTCGGTGAAACATAAGCTATTACAGTTAATGTCCCGTTGGTAGGATAGTATCGAACAGAGCTTATCCACTTTATTCTCCAGTGATTGCACTTTGGCAAATAGAACAGATGGTAGAGGCGGAATACCCACTCGCCGACAAATTATCATAAGACAACCCGATCTCCGCCCCCTGTACCTCAGTCTTTTCTTCACAAGAATGATAGGGATTTGGGCCTGGTCTCGGAGAAATAGTATATGCCCACAGCTCCGCATGTCGTTTTGGATAGAGCTGTTCTCTACAAGTCCAATGGCCTTTAGTTCACTATCACTAAGGCATCTTATCAGCATTCAATAAAAAATAAATAACACCCATCCCGAATCATATACAGAACTGAATTTGATTAACTACATTCACAATCAACGTGGTGCAGTATAGCCTAATGAACTTGCACTCAGTCCCACTGCCTGCTAGGTTGTTTACCGTGCTCTGTACTGGGGTTGACTGATGGTAGTGAGAAGTGATGCGCAGGACTCTGGAGGGTTTCTTTCCTCTCCAGCCTCGATACATTAATGTTGTGTTGACATCAATAATACACACAGCCGTGGCGTCCCAAATGGCACCTTATTCCCTATATAGTGCACTACTTTTGACCAGGGCCCATAATAGGGTGCCATTTGGGACACAGCCACAGCCGCTCTCCTCATTGTCCACTCATCGCAAGCTGTTCACAACAGTCTTACGTAAGGCGTTTTGGGGAACAGCTGTTATTGGCGCATCCCTCGCTCTGCCTCACTTGGAGTCACTTACTGGCCGTGTTTCCAAGTCTAGAGAGAAATACACAACCAGCAGTGATGCAGTTTTTGATCAACGTACAGAGCAGCAAGAGTGATATCTAGAGTACACCATCTAGAAATCTGTAAATATAACACAATTGATCATAAGGTTTCTGCAAGAGAGGCAGAGTTCAGCATTCCCCTGTTGGTGAAGGGGACTCCCCCTCAATCACTCAACGATTCAAAAGCCAATCAAACGTACACTAGCCTGGTCATTCTATTAAACCTAAAAGCAATCTATGATAATGGCTGTGCTATTTCTGTCTGCAGCCCATACCTAAAGTAGTGCACTACATAGGGAATAGGGTGCTATTTGGGACATAGACCCAGAAACATGGAGGCCCATATGGGAGTGCAGAGCTGAGCAGTCTTAAAATCCAATAGCTGTGTGCAATGCTCATCGCCCAATCAGCCGTCAGCTCCTTAAGCCTGAGGGCGTCGAGGCTGTTTTTCCACACATGAGCTCATCACTCTGGAACTGAGACACTGATGTCTGGGAGTCTAACTCAACCTCCCCTAGATCTCTGCCTCACTCCCCCTCTCCTTCCTCCCTGTCTCTCTCCCCCTCCACACCTCTCCTAGCTCATCACTCCTCTCCTGAGCCCCTTTACAGGCCTTGGCCGGGCCAAGAGCATCTGAATGACGTACCACCATCAGCGGTGGAGTCCCAATAATCTCTCCTTCCTCATGAAGTATGCTCTTCACTACTCCACAAATGGAAAAGCTTTGGATTGGTGTAGGCATAGGCTAGAGGGGAATTCCAACATGCTCTTATACCAGCTAACAAGTGCACACTTTGGGAGAAAGGAAATTGTAACGCAAAACCCCTCTCTGCCAGAGTCTGTCTGCATTAACTGGCTCCTGTAAAATCCCATCAGATAACTACTGTGATCAATATGTACAAGGCTGGAGGAGGACACGTGGCTAAAGCCTGCTATCACTTCAGCCGGCTTAGACCCAATCAGGTGCTGCCATTGTCAGTCAGTGCAGAGTGTGGCTCATTTACTAAGAACAAAAACTGACAGCTACCAAAAAAAACAGAGGGCTGGCACTAGGAAGACCTTAGTGAGGTGTTGGTTACTGAGACAGTACAACGCCAGGCAGGGCAACAGGGTTATGTAAATATGTGACAGTCTCAAAGACGTCTTAGCTGGTGTGCATGACCTATAATCAAATCAGCACGACAACGAACTGAGTTAATCCTTAGGTTTGTATGGGCTGTAATAGGTTTTCATAGGCCAGACACTTTCAGACCTCCATAAAGAGCAGGGACTGATGACACCAGGGAAATATCCCAAATGGCACCCTATTCCCTATACAGAGCCCTGATCAAAAGCAGTCCACTATATAGGGAATAGGGTGCCATTTAGGACTGTTGGCACCAGACCAAAGACAGCAAGACACAGCAAGCAGGGAAGCCAGCCTGTATAATCGACTGAGGAAAATCCATTCCTAGTTATCTTGAAATATTAAGGTTGATCTCTGAATGGCATCTCTAATAGAGGCTTGTCTGCTCTGCTGCATCATCCCCCCCCTCCCCAACTCCGAGGGAGGGAGCGTGGAACACAATCAATATAAAATAGCAAAGCGGGGCCCCGGTGGTATCTGAATAGTTGAAACATCCAATTTCAGGTGGGATCCTTGAGGTAATGGAGAAGGGGCCATCTGGGGCCCGGCGCTGATAAAAGTCATTACATCTCTCTGAGATGGAAAAGCAAGCAGAGCTAACACAGAGCCCTGGGGTCAAACTGGAAAATGATGCTGATTTCTAATGACGTAATGATGTGATAGTGGTTTTCTACCATAGTCGAGATAACGTTTTCTCTGGGTAACGCAATTTCTGCTATTTTCAAAGCCACGTATCCAGTGCCACACAGGCAGTATCAATATGACATTTGTATATGATAAGAGAGGGAAAAAAAATGTCATCTTGGCCTCAAAACATGGAGAGAAAGAGTTGTTACTAGCATGGTGATGACAGTAAGACCGTTGTGCTGTCATCCTGTATCACTACAATCAAATTGTCCCAGTCTGCCAGAAAAAAGTCTAACAGATGGTATGTGCCTTTGTGTGTGTACAGGGTTTTTTCTAGATCAAAAAGGGGCTTAGGTGGTAGGCGTGGCAAAGAGAATGGCTGCTATTGTACATATTCTGCCATGGAGCCGAGAGAATGTTGCAATTTTTAATTCTTCCCAACTGCCTAGTTTTTATTTTGGTGATTGTTAGTTCTCAAATTATATACGTCCATCTTATCTACATACTATATCTGGTTTAGTCGTTTAAGTTTACACTGAAAGCAGTTCTCGAAAATGTATGTACATATTTGTTTTTACACTGTTTGGACTTAGTTGACCTGAAAAAAAATGCTTAGGTGTCCCGCCCAGGGATTACAACGGCAGAACAATTCCTAGTGTGTGTGTGTCATGCTTAGCATAGAAAGCTTTTATCTATTCATATCAAAATGAGTCCCCCCCCCCCCCCATCACCTGTCATTGGAAGGATAACGGACAGAATGAAAAGGGGGCCAATGTGACGGACAGAATGAAAAGGGGGCCAATGTGAAACACAGAATGTACTTCACATGAGCAGAACAAACAGCATGTGTATATGTACAGTGTGTGTGTGTATATATTTTTGTGTGTACACAAATACTACTAGTGAGGCCGACTTTAGTCCTTATTTAGGGCCATCGCACATCATGCTACGTCAGCAGCCTGGTCCCATGTGAGGGCCCCTGCCAGGCCATCTCTGGAGAAGCATTAGAGCCAAGCCCAGCAGTCTGTCCGGGGGCTAAATATAGCAGCGGTGCA
The DNA here is from genome assembly GCA_023634145.1 of Thymallus thymallus. Lineage (NCBI taxonomy): Eukaryota > Metazoa > Chordata > Actinopteri > Salmoniformes > Salmonidae > Thymallus > Thymallus thymallus. The sequence goes on along the minus strand of CM042411.1, from coordinate 23,057,348 downwards.
GTCTGACTCTAACCAGAATAGACTGACTCAGCCCAGCCTGGCCCACACTGCCCTGCTCTGACAGAGCAGTGTGGGCAACAGATCCCTACACTCAGTCACCGCCCCGTGTCAACAGATCCCTACACTCAGTCACCGCCCCGTGTCAACAGATCCCTACACTCAGTCACCGCCCCGTGTCAACAGATCCCTACACTCAGTCACCGCCCCGTGTCAACAGATCCCTACACTCAGTCACCGCCCCGTGTCAACAGATCCCTACACTCAGTCACCGCCCCGTGTCAACAGATCCCTACACTCAGTCACCGCCCCGTGTCAACAGATCCCTACACTCAGTCACCGCCCCGTGTCAACAGATCCCTACACTCAGTCACCGCCCCGTGTCAACAGATCCCTACACTCAGTCACCGCCCAGGGTCAACAGATCCCTACACTCAGTCACCGCCCAGTGTCAACAGATCCCTACACTCAGTCACCGCCCTGACCACCCACACAGGGGTTGTGTAGCACCCTATTTCCCTATATAGTGCACTACTTTCGACCCGGTACAAAAGGAAAAGGTTTAAATCTGGGATGCAACCACGGACAGGCAGGCACACTGACAGACCCATGCCTTTTTTAACCTGCAAGGTGATTGCCATTCAAAACCCACACAGCTCTGAAGAGACTTCTGCGTTTCAGTCCCTGTTGTAACTGGTGAAAGGGCATCCCAATGCTGTTTCTTGTAAAAGCAAATACGTAATGTGATAACTACTGAATGCTGACACTACCCAATGGGAATGCTGACAGTAGTCTGCAACGGTAGACATTTAGGCAGTGGTTGATGACTAGCCTTAAATGGAGAACATACCTGCTGCTGTTGAGGATACTGCATTCCACTCATGCTCATCTGACCCCTCCCGGGCATTCCCATTGGGTAGCGGTGAGGAGAAGGCGATCCGTATGGCTGGCCAGGGTAGGATCCGGCCACGCCCTGCTGTTGCTGGGAGTAAGGGTTGTTGCCCATGCCGTAGAGCTGAGAGCGCTTCATCGCCATGGCGTCCATGGGTGGCACCTAACAGAGAGAGTAGAGGAGTTAGCATAAGATCGGGCTTGCTATGCTATAGACATTTTTTTTATACAACCAACAGCTTGCCTGGTCAAAGGCCCCTCCCTTAGTCATGACTTCTTAAAACTATCTAGAGTCTAGCCTAGACTAAGAGCAAAGCTAGTAAGAAAACGATAGCAACATGGTCCAATTCTGACTATTTATACTCAAATTCTAGTATGACAGCTGCCCAGTATTGAAGTAGGTCTATTCCCCATGTCTTGCAAATTACAAAAGTTGTTTATGTTTCAATACATCAGATTTCTAGATCACTCCACAGGAGCCCTATTAAAAAGCCTGAGGTTGGCAGACAGGTCAGGGGGTTGGTAAAGATATCCAGGATAATGTGCCGTCAGGTTATTCTCAAGAGGCTAGGCAGGCTGTGCCAAAAAAAGAGTGAGAGCAATTCAAACTAATCTTCTCATGTCACTGCTAAATTCAGGCCAATTGAAGCAGCACTTAAAGAAAATGTGAGCAATCGAGAAAGCCCGAGGGGCCACTTTAAACGAACAGTCTGGGTGTCAGCAGTCATGCCTGGGCACCCTGCCAATTTAACACACACACACACACACACACACACGAAATTACATTTAAGGGTAGGTTATCCAGAATAAAAACGATTCAAATGTTTTCACTATGGGATTTATCATCAATGCAAGCAAGTTGGAGGATCTTGTACCAACAATATTTTGTAAAAGTATTGTACATCTGACAGTCTTAAATGAAAAACATCTCGCTACAAAAGACCTTGACTACATCAGACTTAGAAAAGGCTACTTAAATCCCAAACCCTACACTTTTTGGACTAAATACGCACGCAACAATTCGTCTAATGAGGTCGAAAACACAAGAATCCTTTCCAGGTACCAGCAGTAAACATTCCATTTCCTGTTGTTCTCGTTTCATTTTACGACATGTAAATGGTTTCAATCCGTGCATAAACATCACACATGAAGGCGTTTTGGGTCCATCACTTTGAGAAAGTAACCCCACAAAAGACAGACTGGAGAAAATAGCTGCAGAGCCAAGAATGATGGGAATTTTTTCAAACACAAATGGGTCAAGCTTGTTTTCCTATTTTCCCTGTACTAGGAGTCCAGCAAGCAAAATCACTCAATTTCTACCAGCCAAACACGTCTGTCTGCTCTAGGTTAATCTACCAAACTGGGGCATGCTGTTAATGTGAATGAGGCCATGCAGAGGGGGAAATCCTACCTACAAAACAGCTAAATAAAAGGACTGCGTCACAAATGGCACCCTATTCTCTATATAGTGCATTACTTTTGTAGAAGATTGTAAAGTTGAAGTCAGAAGTTTACATACACTTAGGTTGAAGTCATTAAAACTCATTTTTCAACCACTCCACAGATTTCATGCTAAACTATAGTTTTGGCAAGTCAGTCACTTTGTGCATGACAAGTAATTCTTCCAACAATTGTTTACAGATGCACTTATTTTGCTGCAGGAGGGACTGGTGCACTTCACAAAATAGATGGCATCATGAGGAAGGAAAATTATGTGGATATATTGAAGCAACATCTCAAGACATCAGTCAGGAAGTTAAAGTTTGGTCACAATGGGTCTTCCAAATGGACAATGACCCCAAGCATACTTCCAAAGTTGTGGGAAAATGTCTTAAGGACAACAAAGTCAAGGTACTGGAGTGGCCATCACAAAGCCCTGACCTCAATCCTATATAACATTTGTGGGCAGAACTGAAAAAGCGTGTGCGAGCAAGGAGGCCAACAAACCTGACTCAGTTACACCAGTTCTGTCAGGAGGAATGGGCCAAAATTCACCCAACTTAATGTGGGAAGCTTGTGGAAGGCTACCCAAATCGTTTGACCCAAGTTAAACAATTTAAAGGCAATGCTACCAAATACTAATTGAGTGTATATGTAAACTTCTGACCCACTGGGAATGTGATGAAAGAAATAAAAGCTGAAATAAATAATTCTCTCTACTATTATTCTGACATTTCACATTCTTAAAATAAAGTGGGGATCCTAACTGACCTAAGACAGGGACTTTTTTACTAGGATTAAATGTCAGGAATTGTGAAAAACTGAGTTTAAATGCATTTGGCTAAGGTGTATGTAAACTTCCGACTTCAACTGTATAAGGAATAGAGTGCCATTCAGGACACTGATGAAATACTGAGCATTAACTGTGAAAGTCCCAGTGCCATGTGTTCAATTCAGACCACAACAGGGAGGGGAGGAGACGCAGAGAGAGACTTCAAACCTGCAACTGAAGAGGATCACCTCCACCTTAAGCCTGCAAAATTCTTAAATCTTACAAAATGCCTTGGGTGAGTTCCTAAAACACAATATCAGGTTTGTCTGTAACCCTACACTAGGGGACTGGACGAACCCTCGCCAACCCACAATGAAGTTGACGTCCAGACTCGAATAGAACCATCCTGCACATCACAGGCATCAAACCCCAGCATTTAGCACATCATCTGGCTATATCCACAAACTGCATCTAAGACGTAAACATATCCACTTGTCAAAATGTAATAAAAAAACTAGGAGCTTTGATGGAAAGAATGTCAGAGACCAAAGCCAGTATCGCTCCCTCCATAGTACTTCTGATGCGCCACGGTCTGCGTGCTCAAAGCCAGAATGAGACAGAGCAGCTAGAAAAACAGGACACGTCCGCTTTTAAAAAAGCCTAATTTAAGACTCAATTACAATACATTAAGTGAAGATAAATCACCAACCTCCAAATTAGACATTTTTTACTATAGGCTTGTCAGTGACGGGATCTCAGAGCATGCAGGAATTAGCTGGTGAATAGAAGAACATTCCACCTGAAAAGTCCATATTTTCTTTAAACGTCGTGGGGGGGCTTAGCCGTGGGAAAATTAAGCTGCAATACACACAGACTAGGGCGGTTGTTAAACATTTTCTGAAAGAAAGCCTGTCTGATGGAGGGATCGTTCCTCAGCATGCTCACATTTACAATAGACGTCAGTGCTTTAAAAAAACAGGCTCTTCTTGGTAGGTTGTCACAGTGCAGTCCTGAAGAATGTGTGTGTGTGTGTTTTCTCCAGCTGAGGTACTTAGCTGGCTGATGGTAGGATCAGGCACATGGCTAATCTGCATTTGTGAAGGCCAGGGCTCAACCACTATGGGAGGGGAGACCACATAACGGGCTACATGTCAAAAAACAGGATCACATCACTAGATAAAAAGAAGTCAAGCCACGACTGTCAGATATCATTACACAATGTAAACAGAACACAAGCCTGATTTACACCCCCCCCCCCCCCCCAAGTCCATTACTGAAAATCATAACAGAATACAATAGACTCCTCTATTTTCATCAGCAGTGATAATAAACACACTTGATAGGCAGGTGGCAAGAACCAATCAGATGCAAAATTAGGCATACTAGGAGGTGGCTGTCAAATTTTGCTCGAATTTTCAAACTTCCAAAAGTGCCCTTGGAAGCTGGACACCAGCCCTCGCCAGGCCTGTCCTTCTGAACAACAGTTTCAGTCGACCTGCACTGGATGGTGGATGCTTAACGAACTCATTTCAGAAGAGTTTGCGTAGCAGCCCAGTAACCGTGCAGTAATAAACAACTGATTGCAACATATTCACTGGAACTGGATAGCTACTAGCACAAGCTCGTTCTTTGGAATCATCTATATAAACAATAGTGGTTTGTCTAAGAAATTGTAACCTCCCCATGTTATGTTATGATGTACTTTTTTTTTTAATCTTTAGTTTTATATGTAATGGAAGTGCAGCTAATGGGGATCCATAATAAATACAAATACATTGGATCAAGCCCACATTGATTTTGTCACCTCTTTTTAAATATCTGGGTATCTGGACTGGCAACCTTTAACTAGGCAAGTCAGTTAAGAACAAATTCTTATTTACAATGACGGCCTACCGGTGAATAGTGGGTTAACTGCCTTGTTCAGGGGCACAACAGATTTTTACCTTGTCAGCTCGGGGATTCGATCGAGCAACCTTTCGGTTACTGGCCTAACGCCCTAACCACTAGGCTACCTGCCGCCCCAAACGAAAAGCTATTTCAAAAAGCATATTGAAGAGTTAAGAACTAAATTGGGCTTCCTTTATAGGTACAGGGGATGCATTTTGTTAAATAGCAGAAAATCAACCATACAGTCAACATTTATTCTGGCTTTAGACTCTAGCGATATTGTCTATATGAATACAGATGCCACTGTATTGAAGCCATTGGACGCAGTTTATCATAGCGCAATAGGATTTATTATGGGAGATCATAATGCTGGCTGAGAAGCACATCTACAGTTGAAGTGGGACGTTTACATAAACCATAACCAAATACATTTAAACTCAGGTTTCACAATTCCTGACATTTAATCCTAGTAAAAATCCCCTATTTTAGGTCAGTTAGGATCACCACTTTATTTTATGTCAGAATAATAGTAGAGAGAATGATTTATTTCAGCTTTTATTTCTTTCATCACATTCCCAGTGGGTCAGAAGTTTACATACACTCAATTAGTATTTGGTAGCATTCCCTTTAAATTGTTTAACTTGGGTCAAACGTTTCGGGTAGCATTCCACAAGCTTCCCACAATAAATTGGGTGAATTTTGTCCCATTCCTCCTGACAGATCTGGTGTAACAGTCAGGTTTGTAGGCCTCCTTGCTCGCACACTCTTTTTCAGTTCTGCCCACAGATTTTCTATTGGATAGAGGTCAGGGCTTTGTGATGGCCACTCCAATACCTTGACATTGTTGTCCTTAAGCCATTTTGCCACAACTTTGGAAGTATGCTTGGGGTCATTGTCCATTTGGAAGACCCATTTGCGACCAAGCTTTAACTTCCTGACTGATGTCTTGAGATGTTGCTTCAAAATATCCACATGATGCCATCTATTTTGTGAAGTGCACCAGTCCCTCCTGCAGCAAAGCACCCCCACAACATGATGCTGCCACCCCAGTACTTCACGTTGGGATTGTGTTCTTCGGCTTGCAAGCCTCCCCCTTCTTCCCCAAGCATAACGATGGTCATTACGGCCAAACAGTTCTATCTTTGTTTCATCAGACCAGAGGACATTTCTCCAAAAAGTACGATCTTTGTCCCCATGTGCAGTTGCAAACCGTAGTCTGGCTTTTTTTAATGGCGGTTTTGGAGCAGTGGCTTCTTCCTTGATGAGCGGCCTTTCAGTTTATGTCGATATAGGACTCGTTTTACTGTGGATATAGATACTTTTGTACCCGTTTCCTCCAGCATCATCACAAGGTCCTCTGCTGTTGTTCTGGGATTGATTTGCACTTTCGTCACCAAAGTACATTCATCTCTAGGAGACAGAACGCATCTCCTTCCTGAGGGGTATGATGGCTGCGTGGTCCAATGGTATTTATACTTGCGTACTATTGTTTGTACAGATGAGCGTGGTACCTTCAGGCATTTGGAAATTGGTCTACCATTTTTTTTCCTGAGGACTTGGCTGATTTCTTTTGATTTTCCCATGATGTCAAGCAAAGAGGCACTGAGTTTGATGGTAGGCCTTGAAATACATCTGCAGGTACACCTCCAATTGACTCAAATGATGTCAATGAGCCTATCAGAAGCTTCTAAAGCCATGACATAAGTTTCTGGAATTTTCCAAGATGCTTAAAGGCACAGTCAACTTAGTGTATGTAAACTTCTGACCCACTGGAATTGTGATATAGTGAATTATAAGTGAAATAATCTGTCTGTAAACAATTGTTGGAATAATTACTTGTGTCATGCAAAGTAGATGTCCTAACAGACTTGCCAAAACTATAGTTTGTTAACATGAAATCGGTGGAGTGGTTGAACAATTAGTTTAAATGATTTCAACCTAAGTGTATGTAAACTTCCGACTTCAACTGTAGCTACTTGGCCAACGCGAGGCCTTCAAAATGGTGTGACAAAGCTAACGTTAGCAGGCTATGCTATAGCTAGCTAACTACCAGATAACAACAACTGGAGTGTATGTTATCTAGTTACCTGGATATCAACAAACGAATGTTAGCGTTAGCTAGTAAGAATTCTGCTTGTTCAACTAAAGTACATGTGTGTTTTGAGATATGAAACAGAAACGTCAATATCTCAGCAGTTGCACATGTGCTAGCTAGAAGGGTAACGTTAACTTGTGTCGATAGTTTTCGCACCCCAGACTAATCAAGTCCACAAGTTAAATTGCACATGTTGTAGTAAATTAATCAGCATGTGAATGCATAAGTTTACATGGTACTGTAGTTAGGTAGCTAAAGTAGCATGTGAATGCATACGTTTGCACGGTAGAGTACTGTAGCTAAAGTTTGAAATGTTGGAGCATAGACTAACTTAAGTACACTTGAGAGACTAGCAAGCAAGCTAACCGAAAGGTCTGTGATGCCCAACCAGAAGTCACCTTGGACGGAAATTGAAATGCCAACTTCAAGAAATGCCAACCATAAGAGAATAGTTAACTAAGTTAGTTAGCTGCCCACAAGGTTGCTGAATTCAGAAAATAACCATTTGGGTGTACTCTGCGTGCATGTTTAATTATTCTACAGTAGAATGTACAAAAGCTGTCCTTGCGAAGCTGGGAGGCTAATACATTAGCATAGCTAACTTGTCTGGCCATAGCTAAATTAACAAGCCAAAGCCGCCTGGAAAGCTTAGTTATAGTTCGGCCAATTAGTAAAATGAATGCATAATTTACCTGTGATCTCCCGCTTCCTTGTCCGTTGTTTCCAGGGCTCATGGCAGGGTGATTTCTTTCTTGTCCTCCCCAACTATGAGTTGCTGAACCGTATTGGGAGCTCAAGTCTTTAGTCAGCCCCATGCTTGATTGTTGTTGTTGTTGAGCAGAAGGATTAGTGTAATCTTGATAGCCACTGCCATAGCCCCGCATCATAGGGCTCGGGGATGTCAGTAACTGGTTTAGGGTCGGGGTAGCCCCAGACGGATGCTGCTGACTTTGCCCTGGAAATCTGTGAAACCCTCCAATATTAGCACCACCAGAAGAAGAGGCAGCAGCCATGGTAGCTCTGCTATGATTAGCAGCAGCAGTGTTGCTGACTGGGCCCATCATGTTGTTCCCCTGTCGAGAGGGACTCATCATCCCATATCCACTGTTACCGTAGCCAGGTCGGTAGTTCGGGTAGTGATTGTACGGATTGTTTTGGTACCCTTCGTGGGAGTTTTGTTGAACTTGATCCATATTGTTCTGGTGTACCGAATGCATTATCCCAGACCCTGGGCTTTGTTGTCCGCCATGTTGATCAAAGCAAGGCCCACCTCTTCCCTTTCCATAATAACTATTATTAAACTCCGAAACTGAGGTGTTCCCACTTTGGGACGGGTTGATGTTGTTATTAGTTGGTCCCAAACTGGCATGGTCGTACCTGCTATTCATCCGGTCCTCCGTTTTGCCCGGTTGGTCCTCCTCCTCACTTTTATTTAGCATTTGTTGCTGCTGATGGCGTTCGACTTGATTCCCTAAAACAACGTTCTCTTTTCCTCCATGTTGGCGGTTTCCGCTTTCTTCTGCATGTATCGACTGTTGGTTGTTGTGAATTTGGCGTTGTTGGTGCTGAATGAATTGATTGAATGGCTGTTGCGATTGTTGCTGTGGAGGTGTGTGGTGGTGCGATGGAGGAGGATCTCCGACACCAACATTTTTCACTTTATGACTGGCAAGCTTTCCCGTCTCCATGCTTGAATTTGAAGTCGAAAAAGAGTCCGATTTAGTATCTCCAATTTCCTTCTCACGTTGACACGAATTGTTGTTTACAGGAAAAACTCGAGCTCTGTTCGGGTTCAATTCATGGCGATTGCATTCTACATTATTCATAGCATGAACGGTAGTCCCATTTCCTACCCCAAGTACAGCTCCACCAACTACTCCAGATTTAGCAGATTTCAAATCTTGACTCACGCTGTTAGCTAAATTCGACTTTTTCTTACCAGTTGACGTTGGGGCTGTTGCCACTTGTGCGGCCATGATCAAGTCCACATCTCCGGCAGAAAATCCAGTCGAGCTAGCAAGCTAGTTAATGGATTAAAAAAAATATAGAAGAAAAGAAGCCAGCTAGCTAACGTTAGCGGAAAATGAAAAAGATCGCAAACAGTATTGAATATGAGCATGAATACCATCTATGTTAGAGTGAGCTCACGTTGAAAGGTTTGATAAAGACAGACATTCAACTTTTTTCCTTCCAGGCAAATTCCTTTTCTCTCCAAAGACCTTTTAGCTCAGCATGGCAACAGCGAGCGTTGAGAATCGATAGTTTATACCTCAGCGATGGCTGATGATTTCCTGGTCGGGGCGGGGCGAGATTATGCTGAGTAGTGGCACCTGAGACCTACTAAATAAATACAACTGTTTTATCACATTTAAACAAATATATTGGCATATTAGTAGCAAACCAGGATGGAAGGGAACATTTGTATGCCTAAATTGAAAAACAAAGGAATGGATCCTAAAGTATTGGAGCATTGTTCTGAAAATGGCAACAAAATAATTGTACTTTTTCATACCAGGTGGAATTTAAATGTTTAAAAAATAGTGGTGGGGTGATGATCCTTTGGGGTTGTTTTAATCAAATATTGCCTATTTAACAAAGAATATACATATTCCATTAATTTGAAATAGTGTTTGAGAGGCTCATGCCTACTTTTGTGATGAATTGTGCTATTGTTTTTCCTGCTTTCTTAACTATGTCTAATCTACTTGTCTGATTGAATTCATTCACCTATGAATTGACCCCATTCACCCATCATATGTGGGGAAATGTTGACTGTATATTGTACATGTACTCATTCTTCTCTATGCTATTCTGTTATTAGCAAAGTAACAAGAATTGAAAGAAAAATATAAACAGAAAATGAAACAGGCCATATGAGAATGTCTGTGTGTTTCTACGTAGGCCTAAATGAGAGTGAATATACATGAGCAAATATGATTTTATTGGATTAGGATCCCCATTAGCTGCTGCTCTTCCTGAATATGTTAGTCTGTGTGCGGATGAGGGATCGACTCCCTTGAGGGACCTGTTAAAAGGGGAAATCGACTGGGACCTCCCCCAGCAATGGCAGCAGCAGCCCAGTCAACTGAAGCAGGGAAACTGGGTCAGCGAAAACCCACAGAAAGCAGCAGAGTACAGCTCCACAGGAATACGCTGACACCACAGGCCTTTTTTTTTTTTTACAGGGAAGGGAAAATGCTTCTCCAACGCAGCATTTGCGAGCCGAATGCAAACCTATTACCTTTATAGTGCACTACCCATAGGGCTCTGGTCAAAAGTAGTGTACTATATAGGGGGCCATTTGGGACGCACTTACAATCAGCACACCTTGTTATACAAACCACCATGCTTTCAATTTCAGGGTTGAGTAAATAACAATATTACAATTGATTTGTTTACTAGTAGGATGGCTTCAAGTAACCCAATATGCAGTCTATACAAAGTGACTGTATTCCCAAATGTGTCTTGAAGACTGACCGTTCCAGTTACACTATGAAATGGCTTCGATGACAGTAGTAGAAGAAAAAATGCTATATTGTATTTGCAATCCAAGTTTGTGCATCATTTTTTCATTGGATAAAGGTAAGCAACCAAAGGACTCTTCTCAAGCATCTGGTAGCAAGGGTGATGCCAAAGACCTTGTGGATGGCGGTAGATAAGAAAGAATCACAATGATTGTTCTCAAATGCATTGGGGAAGCTCAGAGAGTACAGACGGCATATAATTAGATATAGAAAGGTAATGTATAGGATGTCTATGACCGGCATTCTATTAACAAAGATAGATCGTAACGTGAAGGATATTCTCAAGTGTTTTGCAATCACATCTACATACACATGAAGTACACGTCAATGTCAAGTGTACTTTACAGTGTTTTGCAAGAGTCTGTGTGGCAATGTGCCCTGGATAATTCCACCAATATGCATTGCCTATTAGAGAACGGCTCATTATACAATTGCTACACACAGACGTCAGCCAATGAACCAGTACTTTTGATTGTGAAAAGCCTAATTGTTTCAATTAAAGGATCTTTGCACACAATTAGTTGGTTCCAAAATATACCATGTAAGGTGAGAACACACAGAACAGAAACAGGGATGTAGCTTACTTGGGCACTAACCATGTAACAAACTAACTATACCATGTTTGCATCCAAAATGGCACCCTATTCCCTATATAATGGTTGCATCCAAAATGGCACCCTATTCCCTATATAATGGTTGCATCCAAAATGGCACCCTATTCCCTATATAATGGTTGCATCCAAAATGGCACCCTATTCCCTATATAATGGTTGCATCCAAAATGGCACCCTATTCCCTATATAGTGCCCTATCTTTGAACAGAGCCCTATGGGCCATGGTCAAAAGAAGTACCCTACATACGGAATAGACTTAACCCATGACAAATTATAATCTTCACCCTTTGTCCACTACGCTGCAGTCTACGGTCTGTGGGCATCATCACCTGAATCTTGACCTCACATTGACCCTTGACCCCACAGCTACTTCTCCACCATCCAGACCCTTTTTATCACTCAACTTAAAGCATATGTGTGACAGCTTTAGGTGACGGTCGGCTTTTAATGAAAAAATTCACTCAGATGTATTTTAGGTTGGAGCTGGCAGGGACCCAGACAGGCAGCGGTCTCAAATGGAACCCTATTCTCTATATAGTGCACTACTTTAGAAAAGGGCTCATAAGGCTGTGAGACAAGTGACACTAATTGTGTTTCTCCTAATTAAACCTCCCCTGACCTTGGCAGAGGTAAATCATTAGTTTCCTGTTGTAATCCTCACACGCTGCAATTATATGCTATTGGACCTTCATTTGCATTTAGACATAGCTGCTCAGGCCATGCCATAAATTTAAAAATACATTTTGACAATGTCAGAGAACTCAGGGAGGGACACAGAGACTGGTTTCCAAGCCAATTGGATTGCATGATTGGAGCATAGTTTTACATACAGTACAGATGTGCAACTATAGCGGACACATCTTTTGTGTGCAAGCCTCCAAAAAAGTATACCTTATAATAACACTCTAATTCAATAATATTCAAACATAGAGAGAGCAATTGTACGTCTATTTTTAATTTGAGTTCTTAAACTACTTGAAATGCAGCCCACAACAGAGATAATCAGGGAATTACTTGCATCATTAGTAATTCATTACATTGGTAATAACATGTCCTTTCTTACTGGCAGCTGCCTTACTGAACTAACAAGGGGTTGCCTAGCAATCACCATTAAACACTGGGTGACATCATTCATGGCTGAATCAATCCCAATCTCTTTAATTAAAATGACCAAGCTGACCATGTAGTATCATTTCGATAAATGTGACCCTCAAGTTAAGTCAGAAAACTTGTCTCTCTCCTCTCTTCCCTTTTCTGCTTACCAAGCACAGAGTGAGAGGGGGTAGGTGAGATGTATCCCAGTCAGATTAGTATGGTGAAAACGTTAAATGCTTTGTTGCAAAATCATATTCAATCTTAGGTGGAACATCGCTGAGATGTAAATTTGACCACAGGGTAGCTACAATAGGAGTGAGTAACTTTCCTTTGAAACACACAAGCCATGCTGTAATAGACTGTAAGAACAGAGATGTCATGGTTATGATACTGATGCCAGCAGATTTAAGATCCTATTAATGTTCCTTTGATTAGTGTAAGTGTAGGTTTGAAATACGGATGTAGTGTGTAATAGTATTATTAATCTAAAGTCATTTAGGGGCGGTTTCTCAGACAGCGATTAAGTTTGGTCCTGGACTAAAAAGCAATCTCAATGGAGAATCTCTCCAGGGTTACATGAAGGGTTCTCACACACGACAAAGAGAGCAAGCCAGAGATTCAGTCACACATGATATCCTATATCAATTCCTATGATCCACCACACCAACCCCTCACACACACAAATCCCAGCCTACCAACTCGGATCTTTAAATCCATTAAGGATCAAAATGTATAATTTAGGTGTGTCGAGACCTGGGTTAAGTTGTTCTGGCACACAGTGAAATGGGGCTATGCGTCCCAAATGGCACCCCATTCCCTTTATAGTCCACTATACTTCTGACAAGGGCACATAGGGCTCTGGTCAAACGTTGTGCACTATAACGGAAAGAGGGTGCCATTTGGGACGCATCTGTGGGCTTTCTCCCCGCCTGCTTCAGATGAATGATTTATTCAACGACAGGTTGTTGCTGTATTGGCAGATGGATCCCTTGTGTCTTGCAGCTCCACAGATGTGTACACATGTTTAATGGTTGTTTGTGGATGCTTGTCAAGGAAAACAACCTCTTGACGAGGTGACGTCCCCCATCTGTTTACCCCTCCTAGCGTGAACCGTATATCAGAGCTGGGGTTTAACAGAGGTTGCATCCCAAATGGCACTCCGTTCCCAATATAGTGTACTACTTTTGACCAGAGCCTTATGGGCCTGTAGTAGTGCAAAGTTAGTGCATTATAAAAGGAATAGGGTTCCATTTGGGATGCAGATGACTTATACACACTTTTCTCCCTAAGAGCTCTTACAGAGATATGCTATAGAGACTCATAGAGGGTACAGTACTGCTCACTGTTGCTGAAAGCAAGAATGTGTTTATAGAACTTTTTTTTGTTGATAACTCTACTCAATAACTCAAGTTAACATTCTTTTGAAACAAACTTCTTTGAAGGTCGTAAGCTACAGTTGAAGTCGGAAGTTTACATACACTTAGGTTGAAGTAATTAAAACTCATTTTTCAACCACTCAACAGATTTCATGTTAACAAACTATAGTTTTGGCAAGTCGGTTAAGACATCTACTTTGTGCATGACACAAGTAATTCTTCCAACAATTGTTTACAGACAGATAATTTCACTTATAATTCACTATATCACAATTCCAGTTGGTCAGAAGTTTACATACACTAAGTTGACTGTGCCTTTAAACAGCTTGGAAATTCCAGAAAATTATGCCATGGCTTTAGAAGCTTCTGATAGGCTAATTAACATCCTTTGAGTCAATTGGAGGTGTACCTGTGGATGTATTTCAAGGCCTACCTTCAAACTCAGTGCCTCTTTGCTCGACATCATGGGAAAATCAAAAGAAATCAGCCAAGACCTCAAAAAAGTTTTTGCAGACCTCCACAAATCTGGTTCATCCTTGGGAGCAATTTCCAAACGCCTGAAGGTACCCCATTCATCTGTACAAACAATAGTACGCAAGTATAAACACCATGGGACCACGCAGCCGTCATACCGCTCAGGAAGGAGACGCATTCTTTCTCCTAGAAATGAACGTACTTTGGTGTGAAAAATGCAAATCAATCCAAGAACAACAGCAAAGGACCTTGTGAAGATGCTGGAGGAAACAGGTACAAAAGTATCTATATCCACAGTAAAAAGAGTCCTATATCGACACAACCTGAAAGGCCGATCAGCAAGGAAGAAGCCACTGCTCAAAAACCGCCATAAAAAAGCCAGACTACGGTCTGCAACTGCACATGGGGACAAAGATTGTACTTTTTGGAGAAATGTCCTCTGATCTGATGAAACAAAAATAGAACTGTTTGGCCATAATGACCATCGTTATGTTTGGAGGAAAAAGGGGGAGGCTTGCAAGCTGAAGAACACCATCCCAACCGTGAAGCACGGGGGTGGCAGCATCATGTTGTGGAGGTGCTTTGCTGCAGGAGGGACTGGTGAGCTTCACAAAATAGATGGCATCATGAGGAAGGAAAATTATGTGGATATATTGAAGCAACATCTCAAGACATCAGTCAAGAAGTTAAAGCTTGGTCGCAAATGGGTCTTCCAAATGGACAATGACTCCAAGCATACTTCCAAAGTTGTGGCAAAATGGCTTAAGGACAACAAAGTCAAGGTATTGAAGTGGCCATCACAAAGCCCTGATCTCAATCCTATAGCAAATATGTGGGTAGAACTGTTAAAAAGTGTGCGAGCAAGGAGCCCTACAAACCTGACTCAGTTACACCAGTTCTGTCAGGAGGAATGGGCCAAAATTCACCCAACTTATTGTGGGAAGCTTGTGGAAGGCTACCCAAATCGTTTGACCCAAGTTAAACAATTTAAAGGCAATGCTACCAAATACTAATTGAGTGTATGTAAACTTCTGACCCACTGGGAATGTGATGAAAGAAATAAAAGCTGAAATAACTAATTCTCTCTACTATTATTCTGACATTTCACATTCTTAAAATAAAGTGGTGATCCTAACTGACCTAAGACAGGGAATTTTTTACGAGGATTAAATGTCAGGAATTGTGAAAAACTGAGTTTAAATGTATTTGGCTAAGGTGTATGTAAACTTCTGGCTTCAACTGTATGTACAATTTACATTTAACATATTACATATATGCTTGCATTTCCCCCCTCAATGCCAGTACTTTTCCTCTAGTGGCCAACTAATTTATTAAGTCCTAAGATATTAAGTCATAAGTCTTAGTTAGAAGTGTTGTACTCTGTATTCCCTGGCCTCCTATTCGCTGAACCACTCTGTCCTTCATTAGCGCCTCTGCACTGGAATGCAGGCCATGTTAATGGAACTAAATTATCAAAGCACATATTCCAAGAGAAAAAAGGTATCGTTTCTCTGGATGTGTTTGAGGCGTGTGACATGTCTGCTGCAATAGTGTAGTGGTAGTTAGTGCAGGATAGTTACAAGATAGTGGCTGGGTAATGTATCCTTAAAGGACCTTTGGATCACGCAGAAACCAGATCACATGATCTTCTGACGGTTCTGTCTCAACGTCAGCAGAGGTAGAAGCAGCAGACTCTGTTTTACCATCTCAGGGAGGTATGACACACCAATAACAGGGACTGTATGTATCAAGCGTCTTAGAGTAGGAGTGCTGATTTAGGATCAGTTTAGTCTTTTAGACCACAATTAACAAGATTACATGGGCAGGGGGGACCAGGGGGCACTCTTACACTGAGACGCTTGATACATACGACCCTAGATCAAGACACCAATTTAGGAACAAATGTGCCGAAAACAAAATGCACCTTGATTTGTAAGACTCAGAAGAGTTTCATTTGTACCTGTTGTATGATCTGTATTTCAGTGTGGACTTGACGGAGGACTCACAATGGCTAGGGGGTTGGAGTAGGGGGCGCTGAAGGGCCACGTGGCTGGGAAGCACTGCAGCAAGGTCTGGTAGGCCTGGATGGACAGGATGTAGAGGCGGCAGGGAGTCAGCGGCGTCACGTTGGCCAGGTGCTTAGCGTACGTCACCAGGTCCAACTCTGAGAGTGCAGAGTCAGAACAAACAAAAAGACAAGTAAGGGTCTGTATTCACAAAGAATCTCAGAGTAGGAGTGCTGAACTAGGACCAGGTACTCCTTGTCCATACAATCTTATTTATTACAATCTAAAATACTAAACTGATCCTAGATCAGCACTCTGAGGCGCTTTATGAATACGGGTCCAGGTCAGGAGGGAATGAGTTCTCAGCAGAGTACAAAAGAAGTTTGAATTCAATATGATACTGTAGATTTCAAGTAGTAACTAATGATGGATAAAACTAAGCATTGGTATGGAGCAAGCTAAATATAAGCATTCATTTAGGCTGGCATGTGTTACTTTGTTCTTCTTTATTTTTGAATAAATGTAAATATGGTTGTACAAAAGAATGTGGTTTTACCCAATAATTAATTAGTTTGGATGAATTGTTATGTTTTTTTTTTGCTATATGTAATTTCAGCATATGTTTGTTACATTCAGCTCAGCTCCCTTGTTTACCAACATAAAACAACTGTTGTATAATATGACAGACAAGTGCATTTTGACTACGATGCAACTATTTGCACCATCAGTATAAACACGTATTCTAGAAAACTTCCTGATTGAATAATATCTAGGCCATCTTATCGGTTATGATTATCATGTGCACCCCTGCCTAGGCACCCCTCTGCATCTTTAATTTCTAATCTCACCACACTGAGGAGTGATCAGTCACTGTCTGGGGGACACTGCAGTAAAAGAGGGGCACTGGTCAAATGTAGTGCACTATATATGGAATGGGTGCCATTTGAGATGCAGACTAAGACTGTAGTTACATCTAAAGAATACCCTGTCTGACAGCCTCTCAGTGTGTGTGGGTGTCTCCATCAACACGGTGCCCCTATCTATGAAGAACCTGCAGTCCCCCAGGGCGCACCGGTGAACTAACAAGTCCCCTCTCTGTGTTAGGGTATAACTAGGCCCTCAAAGAAAGGCCTTATGATGTATGTAATGTATTGTCATAAATTATACAATGTTAAAGGCTAATAAGGCTGATGGAACCATTCATAGAGGGTTGCAGAAAGAACCCTCCAAAGATAAAAGGGTCATTGGTAGAACCCTTCAGACGGTTCTAGGAAGAACCTTAAGATGATAAAAGGGTTCTTTGTAGAAACCTTCATAGAAGGTTCTAGGCAGAACTCTTCATAGTGGGTTCTATGTAGAACCATATACAGGGGGTTAGATGAAGAACCCTACATAGAGGGTTCTACATAGAACCCTTTGCAATGGGTTCTACCCATCACCAAAAAGGGTTCCGAAGAACCCTGTATGATTCTACTTAGCACCATTTTTTCTAAGCGTGTAGAGAAGAAAATTAACAGTTTGTAACGTTAACGTTAAAGTTAGTAACGTATTCTGTCATATAAACATGTTTCTAAACAAATAGCTCACATTTACTACTAAACTACACTACTGATAACTGATGATATTTCCATTGACTTTACTTGTAATTCGAGGGAATAAGCCATTGCATATCAGTCTGAGGGTCTTCTGAGAGCTCGTGAAACCAGTTTCCATTGTAACGGTTCTCCAGGTGGTCAAACATGCGATGGCGGAGGCTGTCAGGCAGATGGTGGTGTGTCATGTACTCGTTCAGGTCATTGCGTTGAACCGAACAGTTGTTTGAAAGTGTAAGAAATTGTGAGTCTTTACCGCCCTCTGGTGGGAGTTGTATATAACACTTCCATGGTTATTCAACACTAGACCAATACAACAACAGAACGCAAACATATCATACATACATATCACCCTGTTAGTGATGGGATCGATAGTTACATATCGGGACATTATTATCACTTTGTGCTAGTTAGTTGTACCTGCACCAAAGCTACCTTCATAGCTTGTTCTCCATCTTCTTTTTAAATAGGGAGGCAGTTTATTTTCAGAACTTCTATTTCCATGACTGAGTGGGCCTGGGAGCGCATAGGTCCACCCACTTGGGAGACTGGTCCACCCACTGTGGAGCAAGGCCCAGCCAATCAAAATGAGGTTTTCCCAACAAAAGGGCTTTATTTCCAGGCAGAAATACTCTTCAGTTTCGCCAGGGGCGCAGTGGTCTAAGACACTGCATCTCAGTGCTAACTGTATCACTACAGACAACCTGGTTCAAATCCCGACTGTATCACAACCAGCCGTGATTGGGAGTCGGCAATTGGTCTAGTGTCGTCTACGTTTTGCCGATCGTGTGCATGAACTAGACCACAACTGCTACATGATACACAGTCAATCCATGGGCCTGAAAAAAGACAATGAAAAGTATACTGTACGAGCAGATAAACACAAAATACTGAATGAACACAGATTATTAGTTTCATAAAAATATCAAGGAAACAGTACAATGCAATGTGTATATGCTGCCATGAGGTTGGAAAATATGCAGAAAACCCCCAGACACTAGGAATATATATCAAAATGGCAAGGCATAATGACCAAACCTTGATAAAGAAATGATCAAAAAATAAATAAACAAACTGCTCACACCTCCATAGTCGTGAACATATATTAGTAGCCCAGAGAGTCCGAGCAGGTGCAACAGGCTGAACACCCTGGTCAGTTTGATCCTAAGCATAATTTGAACTCCAGCCAGTTCTGTGGAGGAGGTATGAATGACACTTGAAGCCTGAAAGAGACTGCTCAATAAGCCATGGCTGTACACACACCGTTCAGCCTGTGGGAGGCACTGGCAGCATGTTTAACTTATCTCAGAGAAGCAGATAGCAACTGTATTTAGAAAAAAAAGATGTTCCAAGACAATAGTTGATTATTAGCACATTGGAGGGCATCCATGGAGGGTTTAATAATACCAACGACATTACAACATCAAAACCTGAAAGAATCAGAGATGGAATGTAGGGTAGATACCGCACTGGTCACTAGACAATAATCCACTGGTGCCACAGCCAGAAGGTCTGGAATGAACCAGGTTTTCAGATAGTGGTTCCGGACTTTTCTAAGGTCCAAAATGGCAGTCTGAAAAACACAAGAAAGGAACAAAGTAATTTATCTCATGCAGATTTAGAAAAGGCTCTTCCTCATAATGTACCTCAACAAAATGTGTCTACAACAACAGAAAGAAGTTTCAAGTTTCAAAGTTTATTCGCCAAGTGCACAAGATACAACAGGTGTAAAAGAGTACAGGGAAATTCTTACCTTGAGAGCTCTTTCCCAGGGCAGTGATAATAATAATATAATAATAATATAGCAATTTCTTTTTAAATAAAAATAAAAACCAAACAATAATTATGATGTGAGTTAAAGAAACACAAAAATGCAAGAAGAAGAAGAATAACAACACCTGAAAGTATAAATAAAATACGTACCTATGTTTCCGCACAGGTGTAGCCAATATGAAAATTCAGGCGAGGTCAGTTATAGAAATTCAGTCCATTTCGACATTATAGAAAAAGAAGGAATGGCAACAAGAGGAATGGCAACAACCACGTTAACGACAATCTCAATGATCATTATTACAAGCCAATATTTCCTATGAAATGAAAAGTAACTGGACCTTACAAATTCATGACAATTAAAATTAGTTGGTATTTTAATTTGTCAGTATTTTGTTATATGTAATTTTCTACAAAATCTCAAACTAATCATGTACAGATGTAGGATATTACTTTGATCAATATTTTGTTGCTGAGAATTTGGAAACGCAAACTTGTTTTGCTTTTCAGTTTTTAAAAGGCTTCTAAAGTTTATAATTTACACTTTGAAATGTCATACTTTATTTGCCCTAACAAAAAACATATCAATGCCTACAATAATGTCTATTCAATATAATCCACATATTAATTTACATTTCCTGTTGCTGCAGGATTATTTTCCTGCTGTAGCAAACTGGCAAAATAACTTAAGATCCTAAATTTATATTGCTGCCAGAAAAAAATACCTTTACCTATAAATTTTGATTTGGGTTGCAAGCCCACTTAGAAAATATTGGATTTGGCATGAGTTAGCAGTACTGTTGTAGCTACTAGTAGTACCAAATAAGACAGGCAGGCAGGCCTCAACAGGAGGGACATGTGATACTAGCTAGCTCTAAGTCTATTAAGGTTGACCTGAATGTACTGTAAGGGTGTATGACCCCTGACTCTTGTTCCACATCTCTTTGTCGACAAGACATTTTCTCCCATAGTATTTAATGGTAGCTTTGCTGAGTTCTGTCAAGAAAATGTGTACCGTTTTGGTTCAGGAATGCTCACTGGTAGGCCTAATGCTGGTTGATAGGCTGTGGCTGAGGTTTAATTTTTCCAAACATGATCTGACGTTACTCTATGTTTCCACATGTTTCTCCCATATCTGCGACAGGTCAAATCAAATCAAATCGAATATTATTTGTCACATGCACCGAATACAACAGGTGTAGAAATACTTACTTACAAGCCCTTAACCAACAATGCAGTTCAAGAAATAGAGTTAAGAAAATATTTACTAAATACACTAAAGTAAAAAATAAAATAAATAGTAACGCAATAAAATAATAACAATAACAATGCTATATACAGGGGGTACCGGTACCGAGTCAATGAGTGGGGGTACAGGTTAGTCGAGGTCATTTGTACATATAGCTAGGGGTAAAGTGACTATGCATAGATAATAAACAGCGAGTAGCAGCAGTGAAAAACAAAGGGGGTTAATGTAAATAGTTTGGGTGGCCATTTGATTAATTATCCAGCAGTTCCAATGCGAAGACTGTCAAAATGTTCCCAAAACCGAGAACTTGCTGGACTGGCCTAGCATTAGCTAAACATTACCAAAACCCCTTTTGAAAGAAACAACCATTTGTTTAATGTAAGTAGGTAGCTAGCTTAAGAATGTTACAACCAGTTTACCAGCAGCTAACCTTCTGTCTGTCCTTTTCTTGATTTGTTTTGGTCTTATTTTTTTCTTGCATCACCTTTTAAACCCGATCTAATAGTATCAAAGATAGTGGCCACTGTATCATTATTTTCAGGATTTTCTGTCATTAGGAGAGCTGAAAAAAGTCTGATTTTTCTCATTGAAGCATCCACATGCTAGCCTCGATCAACCTGCCAAATGAAAACGTGAAATGTCTCTACAAGCAATTAAAATGTATTATTCTACTGCACGTGCACTAGCTTCTGTGTACAGTCGTGGTCAAAAGTTTTGGGAATGACACAAGTATTGGTCTCCACAAAGTTTGCTGCCTCAGTGTTGATGATGGCAATTTGCATATACTCCAGAATGTCATGAAGAGTGATCAGATGAATTGCAATTAATTGCAAAGTCCCTCTTTGCCATGAAAATGAACTTAAAAACATTTCCACTGCATTTCAGCCCAGCCACAAAAGAACCAGCTGCCATCATGTCAGTGATTGTCTCGTTAACACAGGTGAGAGTGTTGACGAGGACTGGCTGGAGATCACTCTGTCATGCTGATTGAGTCAGAATAACAGACTGGAAGCTTTAAAAGGAGGGTGGTGCTTGAAATCATTGTTCTTCCTCTGTCAACCATGGTTACCTGCAAGGAAACATGTGCCGTCATCATTGCTTTGCACAAAAAG
Source organism: Thymallus thymallus (assembly GCA_023634145.1). NCBI lineage: Eukaryota > Metazoa > Chordata > Actinopteri > Salmoniformes > Salmonidae > Thymallus > Thymallus thymallus. Next base: position 23,035,454 of record CM042411.1, on the reverse strand, counting down.
GGCTTCACAGGCAAGGATATTGCTGCTGGTAAGATTGCACCTAAATCAACCATTTATCGGATCATCAAGAACTTCAAGGAGAGAGGTTCAATTGTTGTGAAGAAGGCGTCAGGGCGCCCAAGAAAGTCCAGCAAGCGCCAGGACCGTCTCCTAAAGTTGATTCAGCTGCAGGATCGGGGCACCACCAGAGCAGAGCTTGCTCAGGAATGGCAGCAGGCAGGTGTGAGTGCATCTACACGCACAGTGAGGCGAATACTTTTGGAGGATGGCCTGGTGTCAAGAAGGGCAGCAAAGAAGCCACTTCTCTCCAGGAAAAACATCAGGCACAGACTGATATTCTGCAAAAGGTACAGGGATTGGACTGCTGAGGACTGGGGTAGAGTCATTTTCTCTGATGAATCCCCTTTCCGATTGTTTGGGCCATCCGGAAAACACCTTGTCTGGAGAAGACAAGGTGAGCGCTACCATCAGTCCTGTGTCATGCCAACAGTAAAGCATCCTCAGACCATTCATGTGTGGGGTTGCTTCTCAGTCAAGGGAGTGGGCTCACTCACAATTTTGCCTAAGAACACAGCCATGAATAAAGAATGGTACCAACACATCCTCAGAGAGCAACTTCTCCCAACCATCCAAGAACAGTTTGATGACGACCAATGCCTTTTCCAGCATGATGGAGCACCTTGCCATAAGGCAAAAGTGATAACTAAGTAGCTCGGGGAACAAAACATCGACATTTTGGGTCCATGGCCAGGAAACTCCCCAGACCTTAATCCCATTGAGAACTTGTGGTCGATCCTCAAGAGGCGGGTGGACAAACAAAAACTCACAACCTCTGACAAACTCCAAGCATTGATTATGCAAGAATGGCCTGCCATCAGTCAGGATGTGGCCCAGAAGTTAATTGACTGCATGCCAGTGCGGATTGCAGAGGTCTTGAAAAAGAAGGCTCAACACTGCAAATATTGACTCTTTGCATAAACTGAATGTCATCGTCAATGAAAGCCTTTGACACTTATGGAATACTTGTAATTATACTTCAGTGTACCATAGTAACTACTGACATAAAGATATAAGAACACTGAAGCAGCAAACTTTGTGGAGACCAATACTTGTGTCATTCTCAAAACGTTTGACCATGACTGTATGCCTACTCGTAGAAAATGATGCAGAGATTCTTTGATGGTGGAAATAAAATTCATTTGAATATGTAAAAAATACACAAAATGTAACCGTGAAGTGACTTTACATTCACTGAACACACATGGATAATAACACATGGATAGTTACATTTACCCATAATCAAACTTTGTGTTTGGACCTGCAGTCATTGTGTGTGCAGGAAGTGCATGCAGTCAAGTACAGACATGTCTCAATTTTGTTTTAGATTCAAGCCTACTGCTCAGAGAATGACACAGAAGCTGCGAGGAAAAGGAGATCTGAAGAACACAGGTAATTCCATATAAAGGCTTTGAGCCTCAGTGGCAGTAGGCCAAGGCCACACACTGAGGAAAACAACAGTCATAATTTCATGCAATTATAAGATAATGGTTGGCTGCTGGCAGGAGAAAAACTTCCCACCAAGACTTTTATGTTTTGCTGTAGCCAGGTTGGATTAACTAGAATAGCATTTATTATTCCTTTTAAACAAATTAAACCCCCTAGTCAAGATGGCATTGGAAATGTTACTGCTGAATTGTAAAACGTCTTGGTGAGCAAGAATCCAAGATTCAAATAGCCCCACAAAATGCACGTTGCTCCATTAAATATCTTCATAAAGAACCTGAACATAAGAGACATGCAAACTTAGTATTTGTTTAGTGGTGTAAATTAGATAGGCCATAAAGACAACGTTTTCTTATACTTAATAGGTGAATTAAAAGTTGAAGCTTAATTGGCTGACTCAACCATGTTTTTGCTTCCCTTAATTCCTCCACTTTTAGTTGGAGTCATTAAAGATACCATATGCTTAGGAACAAGAACTCACTAAGTTACATTTCCATGTAACGCCTCAAGGGTGAGCTGAATGTCAATATACCACAGTGCTACTGTAAGTAAAAATATACAATCAAATGCTGTACAGTATATATGCACTGCCTTGAAAATTAAATAGAGACCGTGTAGGTTGAAAGAACATCTTAAAAAAAGATTTAAGATGTGCTTTTTTAATGCTTCTTTGATACATTGCATTCATGGGCACTGCAGAGTATGTCAGTATTGTTGTTTTCTGTCATAGTGGAACATCCACAGAACTGGAATTCTATTACCATGGGAACATCAGCCCTCACAGAGCATTCTCTTGACACTGTAGAGGTGAGGTGGTTGCAGTCCATTACTCCAATCCTGTTCACTGTGAGGAACATTTCCATTGGGACTTTCACTTCTACACGCTAAAACATGATAATGACTGACAGTTGTTTGTTTTGATCCAGAATAATGAACAGGTAATGTCTTTTCAAAGGCGTAATCACCTCTACAGATGTGCTTGGTCTGTGTCAAATGGATTGCGAGAGTTTTGTGCAAAAAAGTATTACAAACCAATTACAGTACTATTAATGTAGTCTATTAATACCAAAGACAGCTATGATACTCCTTTAGTTTTTCCGACATATTGAGAGTAAGTGAGGACTAAAACCTCTGAAGAGATTTATCTGGGGGGAGGGGGGGGGACTGAAACCTCTGAAGAGATGTATCTGGGGGGAGGGGGGGGACTGAAACCTCTGAAGAGATTTATCTGGGGGGAGGGGGGGGGGACTAAAACCTCTGAAGAGATTTATCTGGGGGGAGGGGGGGGACTGAAACCTCTGAAGAGATGTATCTGGGGGGAGGGGGGGGACTGAAACCTCTGAAGAGATTTATCTGGGGGGAGGGGGGGGGACTAAAACCTCTGAAGAGATTTATCTGGGGGGAGGGGGGGGACTGAAACCTCTGAAGAGATTTATCTGGGGGGAGGGGGGGGGACTGAAACCTCTGAAGAGATTTATCTGGGGGGAGGGGGGGGGACTGAAACCTCTGAAGAGATTTATCTGGGGGGAGGGGGGGGGGACTAAAACCTCTGAAGAGATTTATCTGGGGGGAGGGGGGGGGGACTAAAACCTCTGAAGAGATTTATCTGGGGGGGGGACTAAAACCTCTGAAGAGATTTATCTGGGGGGAGGGGGGGGGACTAAAACCTCTGAAGAGATTTATCTGGGGGGAGGGGGGGGGACTAAAACCTCTGAAGAGATTTATCTGGGGGGAGGGGGGGGACTGAAACCTCTGAAGAGATTTATCTGGGGGGAGGGGGGGGGACTAAAACCTCTGAAGAGATTTATCTGGGGGAAGGGGGGGGACTGAAACCTCTGAAGAGATTTATCTGGGGGGGGGACTGAAACCTCTGAAGAGATTTATCTGGGGGGAGGGGGGGGGGACTGAAACCTCTGAAGAGATTTATCTGGGGGGAGGGGGGGGACTGAAACCTCTGAAGAGATTTATCTGGGGGGAGGGGGGGGGACTGAAACCTCTGAAGAGATTTATCTGGGGGGAGGGGGGGGGACTAAAAGTACCCTTTTGGCAAAAAATGAGGGTAATTTGATTAATTAGAGGGGCATTACACCCAGCGAGATGATCAACCATAAACACTCTGTGTGTGTGTGTGAGTGTGTGTGTCACAGTGCTCAGCTGTGTGTGCATTGGGCTAATTTGATGCCTGATTGAACCCACTGTAGATTTTAATTTGGACAAGCCTGACTTCCAGTCCCAGCAGAACCACTGCCTGACAAGCCTCATATTATCTGTAGGTGTTGGAAGTCAGAGCACGGACAGACAACAAAGAGCAGCATTCAAGGGAGGGAAGATCAAGTTTTACAGAATGTGATGATGTGCATGTTTTCTGATGGGGGAAACTGGGGGAGTCAAGCCATTAAAGTCACTAGGAAAGAAGAGAAAATAACTCTTAATTTAGATCACATTCTTTTATCATGTTATCAAAGGTCAAAAGAATGCATTACTTTCAGTATTTTCACTTACAGATATATTTACATTCTTTTACAGAGAAAAAGCAACAACTTTAGTTGTTTTGCACAGTAACAGGCTTTTGCTTAGTTGCCACATGTGTGGACTGAAGACAGCATTGTGCACACTAATTGTCCCCTTACACATCCACTGTTTTGAGAGAGAGGCAGACTACACTCTTTGGAAAAAAAGGCGCTATCTAGAACCTAAAAGGGTTCTTCGGTTGTCCCCATAGGAGAACCCTTTGAAGAACCCTTGTTGGTTCCAGGTAGAAGCCCTTTGGCTCCAAATAGAACCGTTTTGGGTTCCATATAGAACCCTTTCCACTGAGGGTTCTACATGGAACCTAAAATTATTCTACCTGGAAACAAAAAGGGTTTTACCTGGAACCAAAAAGGGCACTCCTATGGCGACAGCAGAAGAAGCCTTTTGGAATCCTTTTTCTAAGAGTGTAGAAAATTGCAATCATGATGTTTTGTTACAGTTATGCATGTCCCATTTATCTTCATTGTAGTAAGCAACACTCTCCGTCTGACATCCATTATGGAATAAGTTGACAGCTTAACAAATCTATCTTTTGACAGCTTAACATATTTTTTCTGAGCTATTTTGTGCAATTAACAATCAAAAATAAACTTAATAGCTTAAGTTGAACTGACTTGTGGATTGACAATCACGTGTAAACATGAGTTTAATAAGAACCTGATATCCACAGTAAATTCACACTCATTAATAAAGTTATGCCCGGAATCATAGTAAAGCAAACCATTCTCAATGAAAAAAAAGAAATATAAACCATATTTTATCAACAAGTGCACATGACCTCTTTAAAAAGCGAAAGCACAAGCATTATCAAGTACAATTTGTTTTTGCATTATTCTAGAATCTAGATATTTGTATTCCATCTTGCAAACATGAGCATCGATGAGAGAGCACAGTAAAGTCTTGGTTCTCTGAGACATCAACTGTACTTGATAATGTACTGATCACAGGCAGAATCACATTAATGAACATTATTTGTGAAAATAAACACTTACATGTTTTCACCTTTTCCCAGTGGAGCCCTTGTAGTTATTTTTGTTCTCTTCCATACAGGTAGTACAAAAACAGAGCATAACATGTGCTGACAGGTGAGGCAAACACACAACGACACAACATTTTTTGCCGTTCTGCCATTTAGACCTACTCATGCCTGAGATCAATGTTCTATATTCTACTCAGCACATTATTTTCAACTCAATATTATATAGAAAAAAGAATAAGTAAATCATTGATGCCTAAAGGGGTCCTAAAATTCATAATCAAATAGGTAAATGATCCATGGTATGACCATCTTAAAACAATTCCATGTCAGCTTTCAACCACAGGATTATGTAATCATTTTCAACAGACAAACCTTGTATAAAATATGTAGAATTTGTACCTTTGAAACAACATCAGATCTTCAATGTTTATATCCACAATAAACTATAGTCTGAGCAGCACCTCCTAGTAGACAGTTGATTTATCAACAGCTATTCAGTTGGTCTCCCGTCCAGGGATTTAACTAAGACAAGCCCTGCTCAGCATTAATGTTTGTCACTGATTACTACCAATGTGCTATCATGAGAATGATTGTTGTGTGATCTCTTAATAACTAATTGTTGCTATCGAAGTCATTCCAAAGGGTAGGTTTAACAGAGCAAATGAAATGTAACCATACTTTATGTCATATACAGTGGCTTCAGAAAGAAGACTCGAGGCTGTAATCGCTGCCAAAGGTGCTTCAACAAAGTACAGAGTAAAGGGTCTGAATACTTATGTAAATTAGGTATTTCAAAAAAATTATAATTGCAAACATTTCTAAAAGCCTGTTTTCGCTTTGTCATTATGGGGTATTGTTTGTAGATTGCTGAAAATTGTTTTTATTTAATCCGTTTTAGAATAAGGCTGTAACTTATCAAAATGTGGAAAAATTTAAGGGGTCTGAATACTTTCTGAATGCACTGTATCATCAATGATACTAAATAGCATTTGCAAAGTTTGTGATAACACATTTAGATGACAACTAAATTGTCAATGTTTTTCCATTGGAATTTGGTTGTGCTTTTAGATGGTTGAAAGCATAGTGATAACACATTGGGAATTCAACAAACTTCAGACTGTCTTTTTGAGTGGGTGAATAAAGGCTGAAATCTCACTGATCAATGTCCCAATCAAATATTACCCACATTTCCACATTGAAATTACCTGGTGTGCCCAGTGGGTATGTATGTATGCGTGGGAATGCTTGGAAACAGATTTCCTAAATTAAAATAACTAATATATATTTTTTGGGGAACCCTATGTAGTGCCCTATGGGCCCTGGTCAAAAGTAGTACACTAAACAGGGAATAGGGTGCCATTTGAGACGCAGCCTCTATTACCCTCCGTCAACACGACGGGACAGCAGTTTGTGACGGCTGACCTCTGGCCACAGAACAGACCCCTATCACTGTGCCTCCTGCAGCAATGACACACGGACACACGCCGTAAAAATGATTGGGTACAAGACCCTATTGCCCTCGCAGCTAGAGAGGGAGGGAGGGAGGGAGGGAGGGAGAGAGAGAGAGAGGAAGGACAAGTGTGTGTGTGTCAGTGTGTGTGTGTGTGCATGCAGGGGGGGGGGGGTGCAGTAAATGAGTAGTGTGCATCCAGCCGTAGCGAGGGGATAATGGGAAAGCAAAGAGGATCATTATCTCTGACAGGCTGCGCTGCCATGCACCTTATTCCCTTCCACAACTCGCAGGAAAAAATGAACTGGATGTTTGTGTATGGTGTTGGTGGGAATCTGAACCCCCTTTTCACTTCGTTAATCTTCTCTAATTCTCCTTTGCAGACATTTTAACTTCTACACATTCTTTTAGGCACAAGCTTTGGTAACTATGTTTCAGTAACTACTCTGCGTTCCACTGAATTGTTTAACAAGCTACAGATAAATAGCATGCAAAGAAGAATGAATATCAATCAGTCCTTTTAGCTTTCGAAAATATGATTGATGATGATTATTTTTTATCTCACAAGGCAAATGGGTTTCTAAAAGGACACACGCTTGCAAATGGCTTTTACATCTTCCTTTTTTCAGACATATTGACACTAGCTTACTATGCAAAAGTTCTGAAGGCTTATTATTAGCAGCTAATTATCATCAGCACTTTTTACTAATTGAAACCTTTGGTCTGGAAAAGCCTCCGCATCAGTTTTTAAAGGAACTTGTCACAGGATTTACAGTACTCGTGCTGTGTTTGTGCATTTTTACGGCACCTCTACCCTACCCTTGTGTCTTTCCACACATCACAGCAGCAGCAAAGGAGGCGTTTGCCCCAGGATTCTGGATCCACAATCTGGCTTTCTCCAATAGTTTGGGAATAGCTTTACTGCTTGTGCTTGCAGTAGCGTGAGAGAACAGATGAGAGGTGGCGATAAGGCTGTCAACGTCATTAGCCTCCTCCCCCTCTTTCTCTCCTCCACTCTCTCCCTCCTCCTCCCATCCTTCCTCCCCCTCTTTCTCTCCTCCACTCTCTCCCTCCTCCTCCCATCCTTCCTCCCCCTCTTTCTCTCCTCCACTCTCTCCCTCCCCCTCCCATCCTTCCTCCCCCTCTTTCTCTCCTCCACTCTCTCTCCCTCACAAGGCAGCCAGTAGAATATCCTCAGGATTCTCCCCCCACCCCACTAACAAGAGCAGGGTTTAGAGATAACACATTAAACGTAGTCCTGCAGGCTGTAGCCAGCCCGGGCGTCTTTTGGAGGGACTCTGGATGGAGAGTAGAACTGTTGCGTTCCCTTGTCTTCATGTTGAGGCTTCTCCTGATGGATGTCGCCAGCCGCTTGGACCTTACCCTGGGGCCCTTTGTCACCCCAGTGTAGCTGCTCCTGGCTCGACTGCTCGTTAGGCGACGTCTGCTGTTCAAAGTCCTTCTGCTCCCGTTGCTGTTGCTCGCGCTGTACCAGGTCACGCTGTACCAGGTCACGCTGTATCAGGTCACGCTGTAGTTGCTCCTGGTTTATCTGTTGCTGCAGTAGTTTGTCAGGAAAGGTGGTAGAGGTGGAGGTCGAGGTGTAGTCTCTTTTTCCGGGACACGACAAACAAAAGATGACCCCGCCGGCAAGCAGGAAGCCTGCAGAGACAAACGTCACGTACACGGCCCCCCCAGGCTCGTATTTACTGCTCTCGGGCACGTTGGAGTCCAGGAAGGTGGTGATGACCTCGTTGGTGAACCAAGAAGCGGGCACCAGGCAGAGAATGCCAGCTAGGATGAAGCAAGCCCCCGCGGCGATGGCTGCGTGCCCTTTCGCCCGTTGACTGCCCCCCCAGCGGGTGCACTTCAGCCCCAGGGCGGCGAGACAGAGGCCCAGGCAAGCCGTCATGCACGACAGAACCATTGTCGTCCGGGCGGTCTGCAGGTAGCTGGGCAGCGACAGCACAGAGTTCTTCAAGGTGCAGCTGAACACGCCGGTGCTGTACCAGGTGCAGTCCATCCACAGCCCCTGCATCTGGGAGATGGCAGTCATGATGTTGGAGCCCACGTCAGCACTCACCTTCCAGTTGGGCAGCAGCGTGGCCACAGTGGCACCCAGGACACCCAGCAGCGCCAGGGCGAAGGCGATGATCTGCATGGCGGAGGACGCCATCGCCGAGTTGCGAGTCCCCTCCTCGCCGGCACAGCGGCACCGTCACCCTGTGGTGGCCCAGAGCCTGGATCCCTGGCTCCGTCTCTCCCTATCGCCCCGTGCAGCCTCAGGTCCTGACAGCAGATAATTCCTCAGTGCAGGCTTCAGTGGGCTGTGATAAAAAGCGAAATGAGAATTGAAGTGAGCGAGCAAGCGTGACTATCAGACGGATGAGGCAAGGGCTGGCGTCTCTTTTCCCCCCCCCTCTTTTTAGGGGGGAAGCGTGTGTGAGTGTGCGCTTTCTGTTTGCCTGCATTTTTACTCTGCATCCCTGGCTTTTTGTGACTGAGTTTTGTGGTGTTCATTTAAAGACTCTATTATGTGCATTTAAATCTGCAGTGTCCTTCTTCTGAAAGTGGGTTACTCTTTTACAGCAGGCAGCTACTTCACTTCACTTTAGCTATCAGGTAAATGCTGCTTCTATACATAAACTAAATGTACAATATATGTCTTTGCAACACGCATAAGCTATTTCAATAGTCTTATAGAATAATTAGTCATTTCTCAAATTCTTTAGTTTGTCTTCTATGGTAGTGACTTTCTGACATTAAAGACAACATAAAAGCATTGTTAAAGTGAACAGTTTGTCTGTAAATGCAGTGTGCGAGGAAAAAAAGCATCCTTACCTTCAGTGTGTCTTGGCCAGCGTGCCGCGGTGCGTCAGTCTCTTCTCAATGTTTTCTGACCACGAAAGGTAAAAAAAAAAAAAAAAAAAAAGATAACAAAAAAATAGGTTGAGCAGCGATTCGCACCTCCTCCGTCCTCTTACCATCTCCTTAGCAACAGAACATACAATTCCATCATTTTCAGTGTCCCGTAAAAGACACGGCATCCACACATTCATGTTGCCTGTGAGCTACAGTACCACTAAGGAGAACTGTGGTTTGAGAGTGGTTAAAGAACTGGACTAGTATAACCTGAAGGTCACTGATTCAGATGAACAGCCGCAGAGCTAATGTCCTCTCAGCAAATGAGTAGGCGGAGAACACAATGAGAAAAGGCCGTAGTAAGCCAATATTCTTCATCACAGCATATTTAAATGTCTGACGGAAATTTGCAGTTGAAGATATTGTTGGTCTCCTTTAATTGGGTCAATATATCATTTAGACAGCCAAGAATTTTGAGGTTTGATTTGTCATTGGTGTTCGCTGGATGGTGGCTTTGTGTGATGTTTCGTCAATCGCCACTCACAGAGAACAATAGAAACCAAAAGATGGCGAGGACCTGCGTCCCTGTCTTTGCAGCCGAGAGGAAGGTGCCGCCTTTCAATTGACCGCGTGAAGTATGGCCGACTGCAACACACAGATAAGACTGTGTGAACCGCCCCCTCCATTTGTGGAGATGGAACACACACAGCGCTGGTATCCCAACAACAGTCACAACCTATCCTTAAAGTCATCCTCTGTCTATATATCCACACACTGTGACGGCAGAAAGGAAATCACCCTATCGTGGCAGACCATTTTTCCTACCTGCTTCTACCCCCTGCCTCCCCCATTCCAACCCCTCCTGTTTTTTATTTATTTAACCTTTTATTTAACTAGGCAAGTCAGTTAAGAACAAATTCTTATTTACAATGACGGCCTGCCCCTGCCAACGCTGTGCCAATTTTTGCGGCCGGATGTGATACAGCCTGGATTCGAACCAGGGACTGTAGTGATAGTTAGGAGAGAAAGACTACATTCATTTGTAAAAAGGGGAAAATATTACGGGAAGAAAAGAGATCATCTGACCTTAGCCAGTCTGCCTACTCCCATTAACGCATTACCATTATCTTTTCCAGCCCAGTGATGGCAGGCAGCAGGCGGCCTCCCAGGCCAATACCTACCTAGCTACCCCCTGAGGGAGGGAGTATGGAGGGGAAACGCCACCGTGATCATTACCACAGCTGTAGTCGTCATTAGGAGACAGCTCTATGAATACACCCCTCCATCCATTCCACTGCATCCCACCAGCAAAAAGAGGGCATTCTCTGCATCCCAAAAGACACCCTATTCCCAACATAGTGTACCCTATAGGCCCTGGTCAAAAGTAGTGCACTATATAGGGAATAGGGTGCCATTAGGGACATCCCAGAATACACCGCCCCAAAAGAACAGCAGAAGCATCCGGAGGTGAATGACAGCAGGAGTGGGTTTAATGGAGGACCAACTTTGGGCCTCCCTCCTCAGACAGACAGTTACATTGAAGTCATTACAATTGCAGAATTGTAAGCTATGTGTGTGATGTGAGAGGACATGGCAGGCTAATATAAGAATGCTCCATGTATTTGTCCCTTCTTCTTCAGGGCACAGAAGTTGGGTTTTGATACAGAGCCTGTCTACTTTTAGTCTCAAAGGAAAAATGGTCATGCGAATTTTACACGCTGCATCCATCACACTACTGTGTCCCTTATTGTTTTTTACTACTCAAAAGAGTCATATCAGGAAGTCATAAAGATCTCTTTGAGACCTGACCAGATAATCTGTTTTATCATCAAAATTGTATTACTGAGTATTAGACTGTTATTTAGATATTTAAAAAAAATAATACTTGGATTTCAGTTTAAATGTGTTTCTTCCAAATTGTCCTCCATTATTTTACCAAGAGTTCACTAAGCAGGCAACACAGGCAGGTAAGGTCACGCACTTTCCCCAGAGTGACCCTGAGGACAAGAAAACATCTACTGACAGAACATCACTGAACATCTCTCATGTGAATGTTACAGTATGCGATGTCTGGATATTATTCATATATTTAGATAGATGTTGACCGTATGAGCAGACTATAAAGTAATTTACCAGCCTTTTGAGTCATGGGACTACACCAGTGAATGTGATGTAGTGTTTTTGGTGCATGTTTATCCCTGAGCAGCAAGGATGGATCTCAAATGCACTTCATAGTGCACTATGGGCCCTGGTCAAAATTAGTGCACTATAAAGTGAAAAGGGTTTCTGGAATGCCGCCAATAAGGGAGATAGGAACCAATGCATCTCTCAGAATAGTAGAGTAATGTTATCCCAGCTCTGTAGCCTCCACTATAAGAGTGTAGTGTCATTCTATCTCTCTGGCCTCCACTAGAAGAGTGTAGTGTTATTCTATCTCTCTGGCCTCCACTAGAAGAGTGGAGTAGTGTCATTCTATATCTCTGGCCTCCACTAGAAGAGTGGAGTAGTGTCATTCTATATCTCTGGCCTCCACTAATATAGTGGAGTAGTGTTATTCTACATCCCTGGCCTCCACTAGAAGAGTGGAGTAGTGTCATTCTATATCTCTGGCCTCCACTAATATAGTGGAGTAGTGTCATTCTATATCTCTGGCCTCCACTAATATAGTGGAGTAGTGTCATTCTATATCTCTGGCCTCCACTAATATAGTGGAGTAGTGTCATTCTATCTCTCTGGCCTCCACTAGAAGAGTGGAGTAGTGTCATTCTATATCTCTGGCCTCCACTAGAAGAATGGAGTAGTGTCATTCTATATCTCTGGCCTCCACTAATATAGTGGAGTAGTGTCATTCTATCTCTCTGGCCTCCACTAGAAGAGTGGAGTAGTGTCATTCTATATCTCTGGCCTCCACTAGAAGAATGGAGTAGTGTCATTCTATATCTCTGGCCTCCACTAATATAGTGGAGTAGTGTCATTCTATATCTCTGGCCTCCACTAATATAGTGGAGTAGTGTCATTCTATATCTCTGGCCTCCACTAATATAGTGGAGTAGTGTCATTCTACATCTCTGGCCTCCACTAATATAGTGAAGTAGTGTTATTCTACATCCCTGGCCTCCACTAGAAGAATGGAGTAGTGTCATTCTATATCTCTGGCCTCCACTAATATAGTGGAGTAGTGTTATTCTACATCCCTGGCCTCCACTAGAAGAGTGGAGTAGTGTCATTCTATATCTCTGGCCTCCACTAATATAGTGAAGTAGTGTTATTCTATATCTCTGGAAAGGAGTATTGTTATTCTATAACTTTGGCCTGGCCTCCACTAACTGGAGTAGTAGCCGTTGATGTGTAGGCTAGTTCTCATTGGCACATTCTACTACTGCTTGTTTACATAAACTTTTTTGCTTGTTTGCGTTTCACTCCCATCATTCCAAAAGGTTGCTGGATCGAATCCCCGAGCTGACAAGGTAAAAATCTTTCGTTCTGCCCCTGAACAAGGCAGTTAACCCACTGTTCCCCGGTAGGCCGTCATTGTAAATAAGAATTTGTTCTTAACTGACTTGCCTAGTTAAATAAAGGTTAAATCAAATATATATATATATTTAATTCCTATGCAACAGTAGTATGTAGTATCTGGTACTGATTAGATGTTTGTATTGCTCTTACCAATATTTCTCATTATAGGCATGAGCTATCATCAAGTTTTAAGTTGAAGTTTCAAGTTTTATTAGTTGTATGTATAGGATACACATGGTATACACCGTCCGACGGAATGCTCCTACATCATCACCTCAGGTTGATTGAAAGAGAGCCGCTGATAATGTTTAATGGTGGAGGTGATCATAACTGAGGACCATGGTTTGGCTGAGGACCAGAGTTATTCTGTTGTCACTTCCAAAGAAGAATACAAATAGAAAGCCAACGGTAAATTTGAGATGATGGTTTAAAAGGCGGCCCTACCCAGAATTCTTATTAATATTGTTAATGTCAACTGGCGAGCACGGATCCAACTTCCAATGTTTTCCCTGCCTGTTTGAAGTCTGTTTTAATAAAAGAACCGTTGAAATTGGTCAGACAGCCAAGGAATTTTTATAGCGCTGTAATGAAAATAGTGATACAGTAAAAGCGGGCTATTTAGAAGCATGATTAGTCTGCTATTCATTACAGGATTCTATTGTGCTTGTTGTTCCCTCTTTAAAGCCTTGTTCATACAAGCTCATAAAAAACCTGTGTTAAGCTCATTCAGCAAATCTGTTTCTAAAAGGAAAAAGGTACAGTATGAGCAGCCAGCAGACTAACAAAGTATTTTAGTTGAGACAAATGGAAAAAAATAATTTTCTTCTTAGAAGCCCCTTTACGATTAGCGAATCTTTGCTGTGATGACAAGCTGTCCAGCAAATGGAAATGTTGCATTGTAGTGCTGTTAGAATATTAATTTATGATACTACAGATGTAGAATCTTAATTTGATCACTCTTTGGTTGCTGATAATTTTCCTGCACAGCTGGAAATGCAAACTTGCACTGTATTCAAAGTTGAAAAAGACTTCTAAAGTTTGTAATTTCCATTTGATATGCCCTATTGAAAAATGTATCAACAATTATTATTCACATAATAATTCCAGGCCCCCATTGTCCGGGCTGGAGCGAGAAGTCACGAGCTCTGCTGATCGTCTACTGTGTAGCAACCTAGCGGTGCCAAAAGCCCTGGTCTGCCCTAGAAAGCCAATGTAAATTACCATTGCCAGAAAATAAAAATACTGTAGATGGCCCTTTTGGGCTCTAAAATGTGTTTATTATGATCAAGTTCGATCCCCACTATAAATTATTTTTAAGTTTGCTACAAATTGAGATATTTAATTAAATAGTGATCCATTCTGACTACTACATTTGTTGTCACACAGGACCACTTGCTGACACAGACCAATCACAGGCCGGCAGGCTACGAGGACGCTCGCGCCCTTATGCCATAGACATCTCTAAGGCAGGATGAAAACAATTACATCGACCATGATCCTGTGCTAGTTACGGACACTTTCACCATGACCTTTTGTGATTTTCTGGTGCCATTCAGCCCCATTCAAATTCAAATACTGCGCCATCGGGAGTTTTCCATAGGAATATGTGGATGACGTCAGCGCTATCACAATCTACTGGTTTCAATGTCTATTAATAATTCACATTTCTTGTTGCTGTAAGATAATTTTCCTGCTGTAGCAAACTGGCTCAAATTAAGATCCTACATCTGTAGGCTTCTATTTGTTGTTACTTTACATGATCATTGCCTCAGATGAAGTTAGAATAGCAAAGCTACACGGCCAGAGAAGGGGAATAGGTAACATCTTATGTAATAAGGATTAGTTGAAGGTATCACCCTATCACCCTATTGCAGTAGCCAGAACACCAGGTGAAATGTAATTTCTGAGTTGAGAGTTTATTCCGTAGGCTGAAATATTTTAGCATGAGTACGGCCAGAAGGCATCAACCCTACCTAAATCATCAAACAGACAGGAATATAAATGACCTATTTACTCCCACAGTCAAGAGGCAATGGCCTCGCTATTACCTGCCAGCAGTTGGATTGATGCAGTTTTTTCACCACTAAGGTGCCACCATGAAATGATTAATGACAGGCTCCTAAGGTTGACTGTTTTTACACAGCATAATACAATCAATGTGAATGGTTAAATAACTAGCTGTTTAGAAATTCTATTCTCTCTGAAAATTGTATTCATTGTCATGTCATGACATCTGAGAAACGGAATGATGAGGAAAATGATGGAACCCATTTCCTGCTCCCTGATTGGATAAGCCTTACTACGGAAGGAATTTTGGCTACAATGGGAAGTGCAAATAAACAACCTGTCAACGAACTTCATAGAACAAGGATGATGGAAATCAATCCTGTTTTATGAATCATGTCCAAGTTGCTAACAGATGTGGTAGTGTACACAAACTGTCACACATAGACGTCTCTGTGAATAGCTGAGGAGTCTAACAACGGAAGTCTACCTAATATGTTGTAATCAATCTCACATGAGAACGGCTGAGAGAAGAAAAATGGGTAACACTTTCAGCACGCACTTACCACTGTTCTATCCAACCGGGGATCAATAAAGTATCTATCTATCTATCTATCTATCTATCTATCTATCTATCTATCTATCTATCTATCTATCTATCTATCTATCTATCTATCTATCTATCTATCTATCTATCTTTAACCGCTGTTCTATCCAACCGCTGTGCTATCCAACCGCTGCTCTATCCAACCGTTGCTCTATCCAACCGCTGTTCTATCCGTCCAAAGTTCATCCAGTCGCACAACTCACAATAGAATCTCGTTTCTCCTGTGTCTGAGAGATTGCTTTAGTGTGTTTGCACACACACACAAACACACGTGTGTATGCGAGTATGTCAAGTCAGCGAGTGCTAGTTGAGGCTTGGACAAAACAAGCCTATCCCAGGTAGAGTGGGGGGACTTCAGCCCCAGGCGTGATGAATGTCCGTTGTTGAATGCAGGCTCAGTCCAGCACAGCACATTCCATCAGCTGTTGTTCCGAGAGAACCCAGTTAGCTGGAACCAGAGGCAACCAGCTCTCTGCCCCCTGATAGTATCCCAGTATCACACCACACCGTCCGTCTGTGATGGAGCTAGTCTCCCTGTTCTCTACGTCTCTCTCTCTCTCTCTCTCTCTCTTCCTCTGTCTCGCTGTCTCTCTCTGTCTTTCTCTCTCTCTCTCTCTTCCTCTGTCTCGCTGTCTCTCTCTGTCTTTCTCTCTCTATCTCTCTCTCGCTCTCTCTGTGCTATAGATCGTCCAAGAGTTTCTGAATTTCCTCATCACTTCGCTCCTCAATTCATGTACCTTGGTTGGAGAGCGAAGTAGCGGCAGTGTTCCCTTCCCTTTGTGCTGTTGGTCCAGGAGGCCCCAGGAGGATCCCAGTCATATCATGGGTGAATGGCAGGCATGAGACGGCTGATCCACTGACGGCTGAAGAGACCCAGCTGCTGTGCTGGAGCACCCCAGAGAGCAGGGCACGGCAGCCTGCCTGCCTGTCTGTGAATGTTGCTGCTGTGCTGCTGTGGTCTTTGTGGAGCTGCAATCCCCGTCTATTGTTCTGGCTAGAGAAAAGAGCACGAGGCTGACAGACAAGAGAGTCTAGTGGTACTGGAGGCATTGACTAGGCAGAGGCAGAGGCAGCTCTGAGAGGAGGAGGAGAAGGAGGAGGAGGAGGACCCAGGCACTGCTGACTCTTCTGTGATGACTGCCTTCAACAGTGTGTCAGTGGAGATCTTGCCAGTGGGCTCTAGCCAATGTGGGGTAGCCAGAAACCGCTAACATCCGATTTTCACAGATACAATATTTTCAACCTAACTTCCGCTTCCCCTGAAAAACCTGATGATGTGGGAACTCCGCTCATGTGTCTTTTTACGCCTGCTACGTTAGGTTAGTGGGCTGTATTATCTGTGGAGCCCAGCCTCCAGTCCTCCTGCAGTCTGCCCCAGGGACAGATCCAGCCATTCCCCATTCCTCTGTCATCCACTATGCCTTTAATCCCCCTGCTGCTGAGACCAACACTTCAGCCTCCCTTCCAAGCTGCTGAGACCAACACTTCAGCCTCCCTTCCAAGCTGCTGAGACCAACACTTCAGCCTCCCTTCCAAGCCCTATTTTCTCAAAGAGTAGGTAGTAGACATGTTGGAGTGTGTTCACTCTCTCCTCTCTCCTCCTCAGGCTGTCAGGCAGCAGTGTGTTGGAGTGTGTTCACTCTCTCCCCTCTCCTCCTCAGGCTGTCAGGCAGCAGTGTGTTGGAGTGTGTTCACTCTCTCCCCTCTCCTCCTCAGGCTGTCAGGCAGCAGTGTGTTGGAGTGGCAGTATGTTCAGTGGGTGGAGGCTTGTGTGTGTGTGTGTGTGTGTCTGTCTGTGGAGTGGGCTGTCTTTATGGTCCTTCACACAGGTGTTACTGTGGCAACAGGAACAGAACCGGCTTGCCATCACACACAGTCTCCTGTTTTCCCTTTAAAGCAATCTGTTACGCATAATGCTGGTGCACAGACCTTACCCCTCTCCATCTCCCAAGTGTGTGTGTGTGTGTGTGTTTGTCTATCTCTGTTTCTCGTGTGTCTACATCTTTGTTTCTTGTGTGTGTCTTTCTGTCTATCTATCGGTGTTTCGCGTGTGTGTGTGTGTGTGTGTGCATCTCTGTTTCTTGTGTGTGTGTGTGTGTGTGTGTGTGTGTGTGTGTGTGTGTGCATCTCTGTTTCTTGTGTGTGTGTGTGCATCTCTGTTTCTTGTGTGTGTGGGCTCCCATTCGCCTCTCTGTCCATCGTCCGTCTGTCCGTCTGCTGACCCAGGGATACTGCCTCATCCTTTAGATCCACAGTGACCAAGGACATTCCCATCCTCAGAGAACAGCACGAACTAAGAGGAAAACATATTTCCCCCCTCTGTAATGTCTACTACTCCCTCTGTTCCATTTTATGTTACAAAGACTGGCGGACGCCCCACACCCACACAGACCTGTGAACAGAAAGACCTGGAGAGAGTGCCAGCAATTATGTCTCATTGTGTTGGTGGTGCTGAGAGACTGAATAAAATCATCTCTCTCTCTCTCTCTCGCAAAATGTTTGAGCGAAACTGTGGTACGCCACTGTCCACTGTCTGAAGGAGGAAGAATCTGTGTGAGTCACACACAACACTGAGACTCAGGATTCTGGGACAGGATGCTGCAGGTACTGATGCCTGTGGTGTGGCTGTGGTTATTGTGGCTAGCTCTGGTCCATTACCCCACAGTCTCCTTGGTGTAGTTGTTGTGGCTAGCTCTGGTCCATAGCCCCACAGTCTCCGTGATGTAGTTGTTGTGGCTAGCTCTGGTCCATAGCCCCATAGTCTCCGTGGTGTAGTTGTGGCTAGCTCTGGTCCATAGCCCCACAGTCTCCGTGGTGTAGTTGTGGCTAGCTCTGGTCCATAGCCCCACAGTCTCCTTGGTGTAGTTGTTGTGGCTAGCTCTGGTCCATAGCCCCATAGTCTCCGTGGTGTAGTTGTGGCTAGCTCTGGTCCATAGCCCCACAGTCTCCGTGGTGTAGTTGTTGTGGCTAGCTCTGGTCCATAGCCCCATAGTCTCCGTGGTGTAGTTGTGGCTAGCTCTGGTCCATAGCCCCACAGTCTCCGTGGTGTAGTTGTTGTGGCTAGCTCTGGTCCATAGCCCCATAGTCTCCGTGGTGTAGTTGTGGCTAGCTCTGGTCCATAGCCCCACAGTCTCCGTGGTGTAGTTGTGGCTAGCTCTGTTCCAGGGCTCCATAGTCTCCATTAAGGCTCTATATCTCCCTCTAACTACTGGATGGAGCACGAAGGAGGAAGTGGAGGAATATTTTGCGTCTTTCTTTATGCTCTTCTTCTGTACATTTCTGCTCACAATTTCGAATGTATTCTTTCATTCAGTATGTATTAGTGCTGTAGCAAAACATTGTCCAACAATAGTTTTTTATTGGACAAGTTCAGGTAGTTGCTCCCCGTTTAGGTTAATTTTCTTTCGTTTGGTGTCTAGTGGATAAGACCTGGATTAGCTAATAATGTAATTACAAAGCATCTGTTATCTATCAATCAGGACAACTCTACTATAAGAGACCGGTTTTTATTAAATATTACAGCATTTTACCTTACCTGTACAATGTTAAGTATATGAAAATAATATACATTATTAGAGAATAAATTACAGTTCAGATAAATCTGAATAATGATAACAAACATTTTGACAATTCTTAGTGATACATCAAATCACTTGAAATAAGAAAGAGCTTTTAAAGGGATTTTCTTTTAACTTAACAAAATCAATTAAATCGAAATGTGGCACTTAGTCTTTGTTTATCTGTGTATATTAACACAAAATAACATTGAGACAAAATATAAATAGGATTCAGGCAATTCAGTTTTGAACTAACAACTGCTTTTGATAGAATGCTCGTGATTAAGATACTGCATCATATTCACAAACAATATGATGCATAAGGAGAAAAAATGAATGTTATTGAACATACGCAACTGTTCAGAGCTTAGAAAGTGCAGTAAAACAAAGGACGGTCATTTACAGTGCATTCTGAAAGTATTCAGACCACTTCCCTTTTCACACATTTTGTTACGTTACAGCTTTATTCTAAAATGGATTAAATTGTTATTTTTTCCTCATCAAGCTACACACAATACCCCATAATGACAAAGTGAAAACTGTTAATTTTTTTGCAAATCTATAAAAAAAACCTAACAGGAAAACCTTACTTACATAAGTGTTCAGACCCTTTGCTATGAGACTCAAAAATGAGATCAGGTGCATCCTTCTTCCATTGATCATCCTTGAGATGTTTCTACAACTTAATTGGAGTTCACCTGTGGTAAATTCAATTGATTGGACATGATTTGGAATGGCACACGTGTCTATATAAGGTCCCACAGTTGACAGTGCATGTCAGAGCAAAAACCAAGCCATGAGGTCGAAGGAATTGTCAGTAGAGCTCCGAGACAGGATTATGTCTAAGGAAGTGTACCAAAACATTTCTGCAGCATTTAAGGTCCCTAAGAACACAGTGGCCTCCACAATTCTTAAACGGAAGACGTTTGGAACCACCAAGACTCTTCCTAAAGCTGTCTGCCTGGCCAAACTGAGCAATCAGTGGAGAAGGGCCTTGGTCAGGGAGGGGACCAAGAATCCGATGGTCACTCTGACAGAGCTCCAGAGTTCCTCTGTTGAGATGGGATAACATTCCAGAAGGGCAATCATCTCTGCAGCACCCAACCAATCAGGCCTTTATGGTAGAGTGGCGAGATGGAAGCAACTCCTCAGTAAAAGGCACATGACAGCCCGCTCGAAGTGCCAAAAGGCATCTAAAGGACTCTCAGACCATGAGAAACAAGATTCTCTGATCTGATGAAACCAAGATTTAACTATTTTGCCTGAATGCCAAGCGTCACGTCTGGAGGAAACCTGGCACCATCCCTACTGTGAAGCATGGTGGTGGCAGCATCATCATGCTGTGGGGATGTTTTTCAGCGGCAGGGACTGGGAGACTAGTCAAGATAGAGGAAAAATTAATGGCGCAAAGTACAGAGAGATCAAACTGGGGAGAAGGTTCACCTTCCAACAAGACCACGACAATAAGCACACAGCCAAGACAACGCAGGAGTGGCTTCGGGACAAGTCTCTGAATGTCCTTGAGTGGCCCAGCCAGAGCCCGGACTTGAACCTGATCGAACATTCCTGAAAATAGCTGTGCAGCGACGCACCCCATCCAACCTGACAGAGTTTGAGAGGATCTGCAGAGAAGAATGGGAGAAACTCCCCAAATACAGGTGTACCAAGCTTGTAGCGTCATACTCATGAAGACTCAAGGCTGTAATCGCTGCCAAAGAGGATTCAACAAAGTACTGAGTAAAGGGTCTGAATACATACAGTATCAGTCAAAAGTTTGGACACGCCTACTCATTCCAGTGTTTTTCTTTATTTTTTTAAATGTTCTACATTGTAGAATAACAGTGGAGACATCAAAACTAAGAAAAAACACATATGGAATCATGTAGTAAACAAAAAAAGTGTTAAACAAATCAAAATATATTTTATATCTGAGATTCCTCAAAGTCGCCACCCTTTGCCTTGATGACATCTTTGAATTTAAAAATAGGATATTGTGTGTAGATTGATTATGGGAAAAAACTATTCAATCAATTTTAGAATAAGGTTATAATGTAACAAAATGTGGAAAAAGTCAAGGGGTCTGAATACTTTCCGAATGCACTGTGCATACATGGGCTCCTGAGTGGCGCAGTGGATTAAGGCACTGCATCTCTGTGCAAGAGGTGTCACTGCAGTCCCTGGTTCGAATCCAGGCTGCATCACATCCGGTGTACAATTGGCCCAGCGTTTGGCAGGGGTAGGGCGTCATTGTAAATACAAATGTGTTCTTAACTGACATGCCTAGTTAAATAAAGGTTAATAAAAAACATACTTTATATTGTCACTGTGTGATCTTGAGGCATTTGCTCCACTAGGAGATAAAAGGATTAAGTCAAAGTCAAGTAACTGATCAGAGCTCAGTTTCTTTTGTCGTAGCCTACTCACCAGTCAGAGTAAACATTAGGAGATTCATCTTCTAGTACATAGCACCTTGACCAGGCGCTAATGTAGTCAGTGTGATAAGAGTTACAGGTACAGGAGTGTACCTATAGTGTTCATCAGCTCTCCGGGATGAAATTTCCCTTGGTACAGTTCTAGGATCAGCTTCCTCTCCCTCAATCCTAACGTTAACCATTAGTAGGGAAAACTGACCCAAGATAAGCGTCTAGGGGCAACTTCTAGGGCCCTTATAGTGTTGGAATGGCAGCCTTCTGAATCCCCATAACCGTGTCATAGAAGCTGTCCTCATTGACCACAGAGGTCAGTCTCTGCACACTGAAGTCCCTCCCCAGTAGGGCGTTAAGGTCCACACACTGGGGATCATTACCCTGCCCTCCTGGACCCTGCAGACTGCCAGCCCTCCTCTGGGCAGCAGGGTGCTCCTGCTGGGACACAGCACTCCTCGGCCCGGCCTCCTCTGTGAAGCTGAGTCGCTGGAGCTGGGCCTCCAGGGTGCTGGTCAGGGAGCACAGCCGGGCCCTCTTGCCCAGCGTAGTGCCCTCCGGGCTGGGGAGGCCCGTGGTGGAGCGGCTGGGGAGCTGGGGCTCTGAGTGGGTGTCTCCCGAGCAGGGTTGGGTGGCGCAGTTGGACACACTGCCGTCGTCAGAGTGGGGCTGGTGGCCTGCAGTCCTCATGGCCTGCAGTTCTTGTTGTCCTCTCCAGGAGCCGGCTCTCACCGGTGCATGCTGGGTGCTACGGAGGGAGCCTAGGTACTCCCTAGAATCTCTCTCTGATAGGAGGGGCCTACAAGTCCAGTCTCGAACGGAGCGAAGAGCTTTCACTACGCTTGCCTTATTCTCCAAACCACTGGAAAAGACACATATAGACCCATATGAGATCAAGTCAATTAATGCAAATGTATATATTTTGTTCTTCTGGCTTTTTCAAGACAGATAAAACATCCATTATCTCTGTCATTTTCATGTAATCTGTCACCTGCTGCAGAGCTGGAACACGGTCTCTGGTCTCCCCTCCACCTGAGACTTGGTATGGACCAGCTCCCAGATACATGGGCTCTCCGTTCCTGCTGCGTTCCCCAGGCGGACCTGCACCGCCGACACCGGGACGAGCCAGCGGAACTTGAAGACCTCCAGTTCCCCTGAGCGTGACGTGGTCTGTAGCACACAAACCCATTGACGTCATGTCAAATGTATTTAGCGTGAAGCCACCAGTACAGTTTATCAGACGTGTTTGAGCAGAGTGAGACTCACCATCCTCTTCTTCATCTTGCTGCGCTCACGGCACACCAGGATCACCGCTCTCTTGAATACTGAGGAGAGAGGCAGGAGTAACCCGAGTTTAAGTCAGATATCATATCATCCAGTCAGTAATTAGGGTTCAACTCGTCATTGTAAAAAGACCCACTCACCAAACAGCGAAAGCTCAGGATGTTTTCTCATGCGACCCAGGGACGGGAGAGGGTTGAGCCACTTTAACGAGGAATGGATGATGAACTCTCTCATGGAGATCTCTGTCACCTTGGGAGGAGAGAGGAGGACACTTAGTCTGGGAGGTCTGTGGTTAAAGAGCTCACTCTGGGATTCATGTCATTGCATAAAAATACTATAATATACTGTATATATACACTACATGAACAAAAGCATTCCAAAATCATGGGCATTAATGTGGATTTGGTCCCCCCCTTTGCTGCTATAACAGCCTTCACTCTTCTGGGAAGGTTTTCCACTAGATGTTGAACTATACCTGCGGGGAATTGCTTCCATTCAGCCACAAGAGCATTAGTGAGGTTGTGCACTGATGTTGGGCAATTAGGCCTGGCTCGCAGTCGGTGTTCCAATTCCTCCCAAAGGTGTTCGATGGGGTTGAGGTCAGGGCTCTGTGCAGGCCAGTCAAGTTCTTCCACACCAACCTCGACAAACCATTTCTGTGCGGACCTCGCTTTGTGGGGGGGCATTGTCATGCTGAAACGGGAAAGGGCCTTCCCCAAACTGTTGCCACAAATCTGGTAGCATAGAAAGTCAATGTATGCTGTAGCGTTAAGATTTTCCTTCACCAGAACTAAGGGGCCTAGCCCCAACCATGAAAACTGCCCCAGACTATTATTCCTCCTCCACCAAACTTTACAGTTGGCGCTATGCACTCACGCAGGTAGTGTTCTCCTGGCATCCGCCAAACCCAGATTTGTCTGTCGGACTGACAGATGGTGAAGCGTGATTCATCAATCCAGAGAATGCATTTCCACTGCTCCAGAGTCCAATGGCGGCGAACTTTACACCACTCCAGCCGACGTTTCCACTTCACTCCAGCAGGGCAGAGATTTTTACGAACTGACTTGTTGGATAGGTGGCATGCTATGACGGTGCCACATTGAAAGTCACTGAGCTCTTCAGTAAGGCCATTCTACTGCCAATGTTTTACTATGGAGATTGCATGGCTGAAATAGCTGAATACACTAATTTAGCAGACTGCTTTGCTTTTATCAAAAACGACTTACAAGCAACTTACAATCACGATTGCATACATTTTCATATGGGTGGCCCCAGTGGTAATCAAACCCCAAATCCAGGTGT
Organism: Thymallus thymallus; assembly: GCA_023634145.1. NCBI lineage: Eukaryota > Metazoa > Chordata > Actinopteri > Salmoniformes > Salmonidae > Thymallus > Thymallus thymallus. Next base: position 23,011,435 of record CM042411.1, on the reverse strand, counting down.
TGCAAGCACCATGCTCTACAAACTGAGCCACACAGGACCAATATCCTTTGTAAGATCTATGTTATGTGTGGTGACTATGCTCTACCTCTTTCTCACGGCCACTCTGCTCTGCCACCAGCTGGTCAAACACAGTGCCGTAGTCCTCGTAGATCTTCTGCATCTCATTGATGTGACTGGCCACCTTCTCCATGGCTCTCAGGGCCTCTGATGGATGGAGACCCAGACAGACAGAGAAGTGTTACAGCACACGTCAATAAGAGCTCAAGCCTAGCATATCAGACAGACCTGGCAATGGGTGTGTGCTGTGTGTCTTATGGTTTCTCTGTGTGTGTGTGTGTGTGTGTACGTCCCTGTGTGAGTCTATGCATGCTCATACATAAGCCCTGTCATATGTAGTCATACCTGTGAGGTGGCTATGCTCCTCGCTCTCTGAGTCGGTCAGGGAGACCAGCTCTCTGAGCAGCAGGGGGTACTTGAGCACCCTCTGGACTGGCTTAATGAGGAAGGACTCCAGGGTGGACGAGTGCTGCTTGGTGGGGTTTCTCGCCTCCAGGAACTGCTTGAAGGCCCAGTCCGTCTTCGCTGTAAATCGGAAATTAGGACTTAGGCTAAGTGTGTGGATGAATCGCTTAAGCAGGCATTGATGCAGCCATTGATTACCTGCATTTGCACTGGCTTTTCAGATGGCATTTTATGATTAACTGAGTAGGAAGGATGTTCTGGTCTAGTATACGTGCGAAAGCAGGCTTTTGATCCTTTTCACTTAGATGGCATTTTCCAGCCTACAGTTTAATCGGGTATAAGTGGGCTGTTCAGATCTACTGTGCATGAGGTAGCGTAGCTATCACCATTACCTCGTTCCAGAACCTTTTGGACTTTGATGTGGTTGGCACAGAAGCCGCTGTAGAGCTTGAAGTGGTCGGCATAGTAGAGAAAGGAGCCACCCAGAGAGAGTAGAAGTTTCTGGATGCAGAAACAGAAAGAGGAGAGAATGCACAGTCACTTCCTGTAAACATCAAACAGGCCTACCGCTGACTAACACTTCCTGTAAACATCAAACAGGCCTACCTCTGACTAACATTTCCTGTAAACATCAAACAGGCCTACCACTGACTGACACTTCCTGTAAACATCAAACAGGCCTACCGCTGACTAAAACTTCCTGTAAACATCAAACAGGCCTACTGCTGACTAACACTGCAGTCAGTAGGCTAAGTAACATCCTGTTAACGAAGTGTGAAGCTTTCCCACTAGACCTCCAACGTGTCCCAAATGGCATACTATTCCCTACATAGTGCCCTACTTTTGACCAGAATCCTATGGGAATAGGGTGCCCTTTCACATATATCTCCAGACTTGTGGATACACTGTACAGTACCTTGAACTGTTCGGGGGTCTCCAGGGAGCTGAAGTTGGGGGAGGAGGCGATGCGCTCCTCCAGGGTGTGTAGGAACACTCTCTGGAAGTCCAGCATCTCAGGCAGACTGCCAAAAAGAGACTCCATCTAGTGGAGGGAGATGACAACAGTTAGAAACGAACCAGAGGACAGAAGATTATTGTTCATTAGAAAGCCTTTATTGGCACCATTTAGCTACTGTACAAACTCAAATGCCAGAAAGTACAGAATAGGAGATGGAAAGAGATGTACAGCTAATGTAACGGAGGTGGTTTGGAAGCCTGCTCGTGATGGATAGCCTTATCTGAGATCTGAAGTCTTGCGTTAGCTCCAGAACACCGATGTTCGAACCCCGGTTGTCACACTAACATACAGTTTACTAACACTATATATATGCGGCGCTTTGTTTATAATGCATTGTCCGCTCTCCCTCGAGGCTTCCCCAAGTTGATGCCCAAGAGACCAAACATCCTAAGATCACGCGCTCAGATCATGTTCGAGCCTCGGATTGGACCGTGAAACACACACGCTCGCACTTACAGGCGACTTGCAGATGTTTCATTTCTCTCTCATGCCGTCATGAGCAAATTCCTACTATTTATGTGTCCAGGTTAAACGTTGGACGTCGCTCATAATAAACAAACAGTCGGTTAACGTCATGGTTATTGCATCATTTCCAGATCTATTAGAAGCGATTTAATAGACGAACAATGTCATTGAACCAGAGATCAAGGCATTCATCAGCAAAGACGCAGTGCAAGCTGATAGTATTTTGGACAACCAAATTGAAGTCAAAATGATTGATGAACTCGAAGTGTGTCAGCTGTATGGGGATTTGCGATTCATAACTTACATTTTACCTGTACTACCAGTAGTAGTATGCCAACTGATAACACCACGACAGAATGCGTTTGAAGTGATGATGAGCCGCCGAGAACAGCTAGCATGTCCAGCAAAAAACATCGCCAGTGACACGCACACACTTCGCCGCTCCACAATGATGTGATCGACTGTCTCTATGGGGGCTTTTCGTGGCAGCCAGACGAGACAATCGAAGGAGGATGCGGTGAGCAAAGTTACTGGGCTCGCTTGCTCTATATAGATTGATGCGTCTAATTGCGCATGTTATAAACAAAATGTTTTATTTTGATGATGATAGGTTATACTCTATGGCTGGATTTATGTATTTTTTTTTACAATGCTACATTAATTCGGCAGACCTAACTTGATTGACACTCTTTCTACAAGGCCTACTCTATGAGAGGCCTAATCATATTTGTATGAATATTTTTGTTAACGCCTATAGGCTATATAGAAGCATACAATTAAGTAGATGAATGAACTGATAGTACATTCATACATTACTTTTTTTGTTTAAGTTTTGAATATGATAGAATATTGTATTCTATTATACATCCTATGTGAATAATGTTCATTAATGTTAATTTGTGTATTAATAATAATAATAATCTGAAAATCAGTCTAAAATTGAATATTTATCCTATTTTTTTATGTCCACATAGCCTAGGACAATGTGGTAAAAACCTGTTATTCCTTATTCACTTAATGCTTAATTTCTTATTTCATTTTTTCTCGCTCGCCTCACTTTTCTGGGTGGAAAATCTGTTAAACAGTGAATACATTTTTTCTGGCCTTATTGTATTTTACATGTGTTTAGGCATGTAAAATAGCCACCATTTAGACATGTTTTTTTAAATGCCCCCGTCATCCGTACTCTACCTCATCGTGGCTGAGGAAGGTCTCACTCTGTAGAGGCGTAAGGTAGATGTCAAACAGACAGCCCAGGTCCTGAGGGACCGAGACAGAGAAGGAACTTCCTTAGACTGTGCCACTATGCGACAATAACATCATCACTATCAGACTGTGACGTCATCACTATCAGATTGTGACATCATCACTATCAGACTGTGACATCATCACTCTCAGACTATAACGTCGTCACTATCAGACTGACATCATCACTATCAGACTGTGACATCATCACTATTAGAATAACATCATCACTATCAGATTGTGACATCATCACTGTCAGACTGTGACATCAACACTATCTGACTGTGACAACTTCACTATCAGACTATAACATCATCACTATCAGACTGTGATATCATCACTATCAGACAGTGACATCATCACTATCAGACTGTGACATCCTCATTCACCTCAGCATGACACATGAGAGTTAGAGCAACAGATGGCAAATAAATATGCATTACACTAAATGCTACTAGAGATCATTAACAAACAGGCACTTAGAGACCATTCATTAACAGGCAGATCATTAATAAAGAGAGACCATCAATTCTAAATCCCCAGAGAGGATGTTCCAGCACTCTCTTAGATAGGGCAGCAGAATGTGAGGGACTCCTGTTCATAAAGTGTCTCAGAGCAAGAGAACTGATCTAGGATCAGATCCCCTCTGTCCCTTCATTACAATCTAAAATGCAAAAGTGATCCTAGATCAGCACTCCTACTCTGATATGCTTTGTGAATACAGGCCCTGACCTCTCATTTGTGTAGAAGTGCTGATCTAGGATCAGGTTCCCCCTGTCTATATCATCTTATAGAATCATTATCTAAAAGGCAAAACGGATCCTAGATCAGCACTCCTACTCGGAGACACTTGGTGAATAATGGGCCAGGTGTATACCTTGACGTAGGACTTCTCTGTGTCCACCAGTTCCTGTATGACCTTACAGAGCCTCTCAGAGATGGACATGTGTCTGGGGCAGGGGGGCTTCTGGGTCTGGGGACCGGGGGGCTCCATGGAGTAGGGGTTAATCTGGCCCTCCACCACCACTGCCCCCGCTGCCCCACGGCCCTCTGGGAAGGTCTGGTACAGCGAGCACACCGTCTCAACATTCTGAAGGAAACAGAAGAGAGATGAGTTAGGAGAGATTCTCATTTCAGCTCTGAATATCAAACGACTGCCCTTTACTCAGGGGAGTTAAGATTACAATTCAGCCCTGAATCTACTGTGACAAGCACCTAATCATAATGTCAGTTTAAATCATCGACCCCTTCTGTAGTTGCGAGAGCATGTCTGTCAAACCTCTGTATTTGGAGAGGCAGAAAGTGCAGAGAGACAGGTTTATGTCCTAAATGACACCCTATTCCCTATTACAGTGACCTACATTTGACCAGGGCCCATACAGCTCTGGTCAAAAGTAGTGCACTCTATTGGGAATAGGGGGGAATAGTGTGTCATTTGGGATGCACAATAATCTAGGAGTTTTAAACATTTGTGTTATTATCATAATGATTCAACCTAAATCAATCAATCAGATTAAATGAGAAAATACTTATTTTGCCAAAAGATTTTCACAAGACATGAGACAGAGCAACTAACAGCATGATATCTGATACATAACCTGGAGTCTAGTTACTGAACAAGCATGTCACATCATATACTTCCATCCATCCACAATGACACCACTTTCACTCTCTCAAAGATCTTCAGTAGATTTGCCCAAGAAAGGCAGCACAATCAGCGGTGAACACACACACCAGGCAACCCCCAGTAGCAGATATAACAGGAAGGACCCCCAGTAGCAGATATAACAGGAAGGATCCTCAGCCAGAGCATTGCCCATTTGTCATCATAATTTCTCCTGTCAGGCTATAATAAAGTGCTGACAAACTGATAAATCTCTCTGGTTAGGACTAGTGTGCTGTGCTGCAATCCAGCTTTAAAATACCCTCTGAAATAGAAGCAAATGTGGACAAAGAAGGTGAAAATAAGCATGAACATTTATGGGATTATTATTTCCTGTAACATTTGTTCTCTGTGTGTCTCTCAGGAGCGTGTAGCCTATGTATCCTATAAGTTATACACCTACAGTAAGACCTCAACAGTAAAAACTCTCCTTCCCAGGCAATAACATAACTACACTAGCTGCAGTACCAATGCATAATCAGTGCAGTGCAATACAGCAGGTCAAATTGAATTGAAGTCAGTCAAATCAGGAAATAAACTCAAATTCCAATTCAATAATACAATTCATATCCGTTTTCAATGATTTCTAAAATAAACTGAAAAGGAGAAGTTAATTATTTCAAAAGTTTTAAAAATTTTACATTTTAAATTCAAATCACTTCCTGGATTGAGTGACTTCAATTGGGATGGACTCCAACCCTGCAGTACAGTAACTACAATACAGAGGCACTACAGTACAATAGCTACAGTACTACCAGCAGAGCGATCCGGTCTGTTGCCTGCTCGCGGGCCACGCTAGAGGACACCTCATCCAGCAGCCCGGCCAGCCTGTCCTTAAGGGACTGCCTGAGAGACGGCAGGGTGAAAGTCTCAGGGATAAAGTCCCCCACCTCCCCCACCTCGCCCTCATCCTCCTTGGGCAGCACCCAGCACATAGCCCTGTTGGTGGAGCTGGATAGAAACAACATGCTACATGCCAGGCCGGGCGTTCTGACCTCCACTGGTAGCCATTAGAACCTGTAGTTTGCCGAACCTGAGCCAGTACTCTCCTGGCACCTCATCACATTTTAGCAGGTGCCCTGATCACCAACACAGGACACACCATCAAACACACACACACACACACACTCCCTCTCACCTGGCCGAGCAGCTCCATCTCATCAGCGGGTTGTGGTTGTTGTGTCAGCTCCTCAATGGGAGACGTCATAGAGCTGTCTGGAAGCTCCTGCGGCAGTGGCATATCTGAGAGAGAAGCAGACAGGCCAGTATGATTAAATATGGGACAAAGAAAGCATGTGCACACACACACACACACAGTAACCCCCCCCCACACACACACACACACACACTGTACCCCCCCCCCCCCCCCCCCACACACACACACAGTAACCGACTTCACCCCCACACACACAGTAACCCACCTCCACCACACACACATACACACAGTACTGACGGGCAGGTTAAGCACTGGAGGCAGTTTTACAGCAGTCCATGGGATGGATGGTGGATGTTCTGTACTGACGGGCAGGTTAAGTCCACCTGACTGGTGTCAACCACCATTGATCTGGCCCAGGAGGCAGGAGCAATTCATTTGGCCTCACTCCTCCTTATACAGCTTACTTGGCATCACACCAACAGAAATAAAAGTGTTTCTATCATCTGTTTTAGACAGAATAGAGACTATCAGTACACACTGAGTGTACAAAACATGTAACTCCATGTAACTGAATATTAGGAAGGTGTTCCTCATGTTTGACATACTCAATGTAGATTCAGTATCTGTTGGTCAGTGATATGTATCAACTTTGTTTGTCAGTGATTTAATGATGGTTTATACTCATGCCAGTAATCAGTGATCTAATCACATACTATTCCATGATGTAAGGAAGACAATAAGGATCCTAGCTAGCTCCATCATGGAGTGACCGTGCTGTGCTGCCCAGACCAGCGAGACGTGCCAGCTGTCTTCACATCCTCTTAATTGAATCAGCATGAGGCATTTTAATGTCTCCAGCCAGGCCTAAACACCCTGCGGAATTGACTGGGCAGCATGGCATTCCCCTCAACAGACACACTGGCTTATCAAAGATACTTTGGGCCCTCTAGTGCTGAAAAAAGAACCTACCGGTAGAAGACACTGAAATCCCTCCAGCAAACCAAATGTTAAGTTAGTTCAGAAGTACCCCAATGTTAATAATAGTATCTGTATGAAGATGAGGAATGTGCTATCTTACCTGTAGGCCAGAAGCCACAGTGGCTGGGTGGCGGTGGTGCTGGCTGCCAGGGGCCACAGTGACTGGGTGGCGGTGGTGCTGGCTGCCAGGGGCCACAGTGGCTGGGTGGCGGTGGTGCTGGCTGCCAGGGGCCACAGTGGCTGGGTGGCGGTGGTGCTGGCTGCCAGGGGTCACAGTCTGGCCAGACAGAGGTATGATCCTCAGGGGTCGTGTCCTCTCGTCTGAGCAACAGATGGAGGGTCTGGTGGCTGAACAACAGGTGCATCAGACCCAGGTCCAGGGAGGACACACAGGTCCCATTCAGAAACAGGATCTCATCCCCCGCTCTCAGACCTGAGGGAAAGACAGGAGACATTACTAATAAGGCTGTTAGTGTTTGCCACTGGGTAAAATACATCACCAGTACTGTGTGTTCTATTCCTGATATAAAGTCTGTTTATTTGTCCATGTTAAATATTGAATTGAATTAAGCTGCCGTCCTGAACCACCTTTACTATTGCAGATTTTTTTTTAAATCTTGGTCAGAGCACCAGCACACCACAACTTCTGGGGCTCCCAAGTGGTGCAGTGGTCTAAGACACTGCATCTCAGTGCAAGAGGTGTGCATCTCACTGCAGTCCCTGGTTCAAATCCAGGCTGCATCACATCTGGCCATGATTGGGAGTCCCATAGGGCGGCGCACAGTTGTCCAAGTATGGCCGGGGTAGGCCGTCATTGTAAATAAGAATTTGTTCTTAACTGACTTGCCTAGTTAAATAAAAAACTATGAATTGATGTACCTTCAGTGAAAGCCAGTCCCTCTGGGGTGACCTCACTCACATATACATGGCTTTTCCTGGTTCCGTCTACATGGCCTGTCACAGCAAAGCCTACAGGTGGGATAGGTCAGAGGTTAAAACAGAGTAACACATGATATTATACCGTAACACACACACACAATCTCTACTCACCAAAGTCCACTGCTGTGTCAGGGCGGGACAGTTGTATGGTGAAAACATTGAGTGGGAAGACTAGCTCTTCATACACCTGTTCAGAAGAAGCACATAGAAGAGTGAAGAAGAACTCATCAACACATAATCAATGTACTTACTAAAAGGTTGTCTCTGAATCTAAATTAAAATAATGGGGGAATTATGGTTTAATCTTAAAATGTAGCAAGTTGACAGAGTATTGAGATAACACAATGAGTGACTGAATAAATCAATGAATACTTCATCAGTGATTGGATCTTGTGTTTTCCCATTGCTACTGTATAGCTGGGGCCTTACCAGGTGTTGTAGTGGGTCTGTGGGTGCTGGGGAGCTGGTCTCTGTGTCCTGACCCACCAGCCTCCTTACACGCAGGCAGTGCTGGCTCGGGTCCAGGTGCCTGTCCTAGAACAAGACCCAAGAGGATGAGTCAGGGTGCAGCCCAAATGGCTCCCTAATCCCTATGTTGTGCACTACTTTTGACCAGGGCCCATAGGGGGGCTGTGTTTAAAAATAGTGCACTATATAGGGAATAGGGTCTCATTTGGGACATAACCTCAGCGTTTCTGAAACCTTCAGCATCTTGAGCTACGGTAGCTAGCTACACTCCGACACCTTATCAACTAAAAGGATGCCGTAGCGAATGAACTTTCTATGGAGAGAAAGTATGAATTATTGAGGAATCCAGAGCAATTAAACTAGTAGCTGTTCTGTACAATCTTCTCCTTTCATTCCTTCTTTGCCTTCAACATCCATATCACTTGAGAATTCACAGCAAAATGCTGACATGGAAGTTAGGAGTTAGGAGAGTGTTGAAATGTATTAATAATGAGGCGACAGATGCAGTATGCTTACCTTACAGGCCAAAGATAGCACGTCTGATACGAGGAAATCGGGTTTGATGTGCAGAGTAACGGTTTGGCTATCGGGCATATTCACACAGACGGGAGTTTCCAAACTGCTGTACCAAGGGTTGCCTTCAGGTGGTGCTATCAACTGCATTTTGGCAAGAGTGTCCAATCTCTGTTACAGAGAGACAAAGACGGAGGAGTTCATTTAGGTTTCTTAATTGATAATAGGTATTTTATAAATAGTCGTTTTATATTAAACGTTTAAATAATCTGTTCAAATAATTAAATATTTAAATAGGTATATAATATCTTGGCATTGTGGTGAAAAGTTCTGTATTCTGTGACTACAAGATGCAAATATTAATACACTATGATAAAAAAAACTTTAATTAACAAAATCTATCATTCGTAGATGTTTAATTAAAATCCCAAGAGAAATGTGTGTTTTCATGCCAATCTCAGCTGACCTATGTGTCTATTGAACTAAAGCCGAAAGACAGTGAAAGCTAACAGCAATAATGGCCTCACCCCCGCATCCCCCAGACCCTTGAAGGGTTCTCTGCCCTCCTCACGCCTGCCTGTTTGAATGAAGCAGTGTCAACATATCAGCATGCTGTTGTGACAGCTGTGCTAACCACGACCCTGTGTGAATAGAAAGCCCCCCGCTCCCCCTCCATCCCTCTACTCCTCCATCCCTCCATCGCCCAACCCTCACTATCCCCTATTAGGTTGCGATTGATCAACTACAATACTCATCGACTACGTCCCAAATGGACCCTATTCCCTATATAGTGCAATACTTTTGACTAGAGCCCATATGGCTCTGGTCCCTATGGGTCCTGGTCAAAATTAGCACACTATATAGAATATAGGGTGCCATTTCGGATGCACTTCTATCTAACACCTGGTTATAGGGCAAACACAGGGGCAGTATTAGGAGACTTTCTTCAACAAAGAAGAAACTATATAAAATGTATCCATGACAACCTAAAGTTGTTGAATAAAATATTGCAATGTGTTAGCTAGTGAAAGATGAAGTGTTCACATATTTCTACTGGTTGTAGAAATTATGAGTTGACATGTTGGAAAATCTTTTCCAGACAAAGTGCTTACTGTACCTCGGAGCTGCTGTGGTTGAGGATATGGCCAGCAGGCACTCCAACACTTTGTCCTTCAAAAACCTGCAACATGGAAAACACACACATACACATTAATCAGTGATCAAGGAGCAAAATGCACACAAAAAATAACTACCAAAGGCTTGATACTATTCGAATCCAGATTGAGACCTAAATCAGCCTCGTAGGATCTATGGGAAGAAATAATGGGTTTGGTGATGCTGAAATTACAGGTCTGGGAGTCAAGCAGATGGAACGGCCCCTCATCAGGCTGGTGGGGATGGAGACTGTCTCCCCTCCACCCAGATACCAGTTTGTCCTCTGCAGAGATATCTCTACCACCACAACCCTCAGTCCACCACCAGCGGCAGGCAGGACCACCACAGAGACAACATGCCATACCTGTGCCAACAAATGCCATCAGCTTACTGGAACTAAACAAACAACAACAATCGCAGTACAAGGGATGTTTGAATGATCTAGTCATTTTACATTTGCACCTTTTCTGACTGATAATTAATTTGACTGGCTGACTAACTGACTGACTGGCTAATTTGACTGGCTGACTAACTGACTGACTGGCTGATTTGACTGGCTGACTGACTGACTGGCTGATTTGACTAGCTGACTAACTGGCTGATTTGACTGGCTGACTAACTGACTGACTGGCTGATTTGACTGGCTGACTAACTGAATGGCAGATTTGACTGGCTGGCTGACTAACTGACTGGCTAATTTGACTGGCTGACTGACTGACTGGCTGATTTGACTGGCTGCCTAACTGACTGTGGCTGATTTGACTGGCTGACTGACTGACTGTCTGATTTGACTGGCTGATTTCACTCACTGACATCACAGCTCTCTGGAAGCAATTACAAGGCTCTTAAAGTGATAACATCCCAATCACCCTACAATAAAAAAAAACTGCTGGCCTAGCATAGAGACTAACTGACTGACTGGCTGATTTGACTGGCTGACTAACTGACTGACTGGCTGATTTGACTGGCTGACTAACTGACTGGCAGATTTGACTGGCTGACTAACTGACTGACTGGCTGATTTGACTGGCTGACTAACTGACTGACTGGCTGATTTGACTGGCTGACTAACTGAATGGCAGATTTGACTGGCTGGCTGACTAACTGACTGGCTAATTTGACTGGCTGACTAACTGACTGACTGGCTGATTTGACTGGCTGACTGACTGACTGGCTGATTTGACTAGCTGACTAACTGACTGACTGTCTGATTTGACTGTCTGATTTCACTCACTGACATCACAGCTCTCTGGAAGCAATTACAAGGCTCTTAAAGTGATAACATCCCAATCACCCTACAATAAAAAAAAACTGCTGGCCTAGCATAGAGACTAACTGACTGACTGGCTGATTTGACTAGCTGACTAACTGACTGACTGGCTGATTTGACTGGCTGACTAACTGACTGGCAGATTTGACTGGCTGACTAACTGACTGACTGGCTGATTTGACTGGCTGACTAACTGACTGGCAGATTTGACTGGCTGACTAACTGACTGACTGGCTGATTTGACTGGCTGACTAACTGAATGGCAGATTTGACTGGCTGGCTGACTAACTGACTGGCTAATTTGACTGGCTGACTAACTGACTGACTGGCTGATTTGACTGGCTGACTGACTGACTGGCTGATTTGACTAGCTGACTAACTGACTGACTGTCTGATTTGACTGTCTGATTTCACTCACTGACATCACAGCTCTCTGGAAGCAATTACAAGGCTCTTAAAGTGATAACATCCCAATCACCCTACAATAAAAAAAAAGCTGCTGGCCTAGCATAGAGAAGAGGGCAGAGTAGTCCCTTGGTAAATGTGGGGCTGTAGGACATTTAGTAGACTGCATGGCGATTTACACAGACCATCTGTTTGTCGCCGTTGGGCAGCTTACAACAATTAACCACATGTGGCTTCTAATGTCTCTTCCATCTCTGTTTCATTGAGTGGTTTAGCTGGCCTCTATAGCTTTCTCTGACTCAGGCTCATAACGAAGACCTTCACTGCTGGGAAATCTCTTCCTGCCCCATGACTAAGGAGGGAAACATGTACGGATTTGGGCACTACTGTACGTTTGACCTGTGTACAGAGATCAGAGGCCGTAATGTTATACACTCAGTGTACAAAACATTATGGACCCCTGCTCTTTCCATGACATAGACTGACCAGGTGAATCCAGGTGAAAACTATCCTATCATCATATTATACGAGTCAGTCTGTCTAATGTAATGTCACACTGGACAGAACTATACAATGATGGTAGAGCAGGGGGGCCCAGGGTGGTTTGTCCTTCACTGGAGTCCGAGGGATAACAGATCCTATCAACATCCCAAAATAGACCATTCTCCGAAGGCTAGCTGTTTATCAGACAGAGAAAGAGGGAGAGGCAGGCGCTTAAGCTGGGGCTGGGACAAGGACAGGGGTTGGAGCTGTGGAATAGGGGCTTGGGCAGGGACTAAGACAGGGGCAGTGGCTGGGGGGTCTGGGGGCTGGGGCTTGGACAGTGATGAGTATTAAATGACTGAGGATGAGAATTTCTGCAGGTTGCTAACTACTGCCCGTGGCCGGGGAAAACAAAACAACTCCCTCAATCATTGCCTCAGTTTGGAATGTTCCCAAACGACGTACAGGAAAGATAGCTTTACGACGAGCCCCTGCCTCGCTCACGCTGGAAAATGTTACAAGTTCAACCCCGTCCGTCTGGCTAATTTATGGGTTGGCAAGGAGTCAGTTAGTGCTTAAAACACATTCCACTTCTTCTCTGCTGGACAGGCTCTCTGTTCAAAAAGAGAAGGACTCCAGTAACGTGCTGTCGGGTCGGGAGCCAAGAGGTCTCTTGTAAAAGATTGTTTATACAGGTGATAAAAAGGAGAACAGGAAAAAGGAGAACAGAGGAAAAAGGTAACGTGGGCGACCGCACAGGTCTTTCCCAGCTGATAGGTTCAGGTAACCTAATAAAGGTTTTGGGAGGGTATCGAGTACAGAACATCCTCTACCTCCTCAATTAGTTATTCTTTACTTTTACCACTCATGTGGTGTGGGAGTGTGAGGTTGTAGGAAGGTTGTAGGGAGGTTGTAGATTTGTTGTACAGTACCTGGGACACGGACTGCCTCTTCTCCTTGCTGCGTTTGGTCAGGCTGTCCAGACCCTTAACTGAGGAGAAGAGACCTCTCTTGTTCCGCGTCGCTCGGGAAAGAGATCGGCAACGCCTCCGCAGGGTCGCTTCGTCACGTGTGCAGATCTGAGAACAGACATTAAAAGGCATCCCTTCTGTGGTTAGAGACTTCACTGTTTGACTAATTTTATCTATATAAAAAATCGGACCAGAGAACAGGCTGATGTTTTCCGAACATAGTAAATTTAGATCACATTCAATAACATTCTTAATTGCTTTCTTAAACGGGGATAAATAAAGGAGTTTTCAATGGAACTGGTCCAGAGAATGTGTGAAATGGACAAAGCTGAGGGTTGATATGAGTGTAAAGCAGTAGATCAGGCCTCACCAGGGCATGAAAGGAGGAGACAGAGAAGATCCCCAGGCGTCCCAGGGCGGTCTTGGAAGGCCGTCCGGCCACGGCCAGGAGACTTTTGGGGTTGGGGAGCTCACTGCCCTGCAGGCTGGCCAGGTAACAGCGCATCCGGAACAGGTCCAGGTTGAACTTCTCCAGGTTCTGTTCCCATTGCAGGATCTGGGGAGAAACAGACAGACAGGGTCACATCACAGTACACAGGGTTACAGTCCCTCTCAAGGTGACAGGATGTCTTATTGACAATGAGACAACAGGCAAGGTAGAAACACATGCTCACAGTCACACCCATAACCATATATACAGTACATAGAGAGAGTTTGACCAACTTTGACACAGTTCGCCATGTTAGCAACTTTACTTCCGAAACATTTGGTGATGAGACGTTATGAGAGGGCCTCCGATCATTACACAATGAAATGACTGCAAACAAGCAAAACAGCAGTGACGTCTGGTCCCACCACAGTACACCGAGGGTGACGGACGTCTCTGTTCCCACCACAGTACACCGAGGGTGATATCTGTTCCCACCACAGTACACCGAGGGTGACAAGGTGACTGAATGGCCTCCACCCTCTCATTTACAGGAGCGTCTCTCTAACTGCAGAACAAGCCACATAATCACATTAAATCGCCCTTATCCAACACACCCAGTGGAGAGGAAAGCTGGAATCTCTCTTTCTCATTCCCCATCTCTCTGTCTTTTTTATTTTATTGTAATTTTTTTTACCTTTATTTAACTAGGCAAGTCAGTTAAGAACAAATTCTTATTTACAATGATGGCCTACCATGGAACAGTGGGTTAACTGCCTTGTTCAGGAGCAGAACGACAGATTATTTTATGTTGTCAGCTTGGGCATTCGATCCAGCAACCTTTTGGTTACTGGCCCAACACCCTAACCACTAGGCTACCTGCCGCCCCTCTCTCTTCTCCCTCTCTCCCTCTCTCCCTCTCCTTCACAGAGGGTTAATGTGTAATAACAGTGTAATTGTTTGTAGAGCAGTCTGAGTTGTAATCTAGAGATGAGGTCTAAGAGGTTCACTTCAAATGGCAGAGAGAGTTGGTATCACTTTCAGAGAGACCGACCACCAGCCATCAAAGTGGCCAGTGGTCTTGGAGATGAGTTGAGGCCAGCTGCAGTAGGACTCAGAGGCACTAGGGGTTTGATCCCCTGATTACCCTCCAAATTGGGCATAATGACCCACTCCCTGGTCATGTCTGTGTCCCAAATGGCACCCTATTCCCTATGTAGTGCACTACTTTTGACCAGGGCCCATAGGGTTCTGGTCAAAAGTAGTGCACTGTATAGGGAATAGGGCGCCAATTGGGAACACTCATATAGCCCTCCTCATCTGCAGTTGGTGTGTTACGCAATAAAACGTCCTCCTCATCTGCATTTGGTGTGGGCTACGCAAAATGTCCCCCTCATCTGGGTTTCCCGTTACAACAGACGTCTATGTGGAGTGGACCGAATGTGTTGTACTAGTCCATTAGACTGAGAACATCTGGAATACAAATGACTTTCCTTGTTTCATCTTGCTTGGGTCTGAAAGCATAAAACCCCAGTTTCAACTAATTCTGCTACCAACACATCTGGGCTCATGTCAGTATGTTCCACAACCACAAAGAAGGGTGTAATAGTGCAATGATTTCAGCCTTTACATGAAAGTAGGCTATGGAGGACAGAAACAAGAGGGTGTCATGCAGGTGTATATGTGTGGATTGACAGGGGGAGAATGGTCTGGTTTCCATGGAGCTCAGACACTGATGACTCAATAGGCCAATTTAACTAACTGCATGTATGAATGGCTAGGGCCAGTAGCCTTTGATCTTAAGACACACACACACACACACACACACACACACACACACACACACACACACACACACACACACACACACACACACACACACACACATACATACACATACCCCCACACACACAAACACACACACACACACACACACACACACCCATCCCAGTCCCTAACCTGGCTCTTGATGGCCTTCCTGTTCCTCTGGTCACTGATGACAGACAGCTGCAGCTCAGCCATCTTCTTCATCTTGCTGTCCATGTCTATCTTCTGCAGCAGAGCGCTGGTCTGGCTCCTCAGTAACCGCACCGTGTCCTCCTTCCCCTGTCTCTTAGCCAGCAGAGAGGCGCTGGCAGAGTGGATGGCCGTCACCCAGTTCTCCAGGTCCGTCTGATTGGCAGCCTATGGGGAGGAATGAGGCCAGGTGACATAGTGTCATGGGGAAAGGGAAACATGGGGCCTGGTGACACAGTGCCAGTCCGAGGGAAGGGCGGGGGAACATGGTTGTCATTGCTCTGCTTTCTCTCTCTATTCCCAGAAGGGGATCCTTAAGTGCCAGACAAAAGCCCCTTGACACATGCATCACTTTCGCTATAACGCCTCACTTCCTCAGTGCCTCCGCACAACAGGCCAAGGTTTCCCCGTTGCCGTGGTGATGTTGGGTAGATACAGCCCTGCGGTGGGATTTGTGTGTCTGGTAAACACTTGGTAACTGAATCAAATGAATGTTACTCTCTGGGAAAAAGAAGGTGCTTTCAACGCTCATAAAAATCAGTGTGAAGCACATTAAAGAAAAAAGACATTCCCTCTCCAATGTGGAAAGATGAGGCCAACAACCCTACTGCCAAACAGACACACAGGATACACCCCAAATGGCACCCTATTCCTAACATAGTGCACTGCTTTGACCAGGCCCCATGGGGCACTATATAAGGAAATATGATATAAGGAAATATGGTGCCATTTAGGACACATTCATCCACGATTAGTCTACTCAGATCAGCCAGTAGGGACGTTTTCTCCCAACCCTGCCATTTCACCCTCTTATAGAACATACAGTGTAACAATGGAGCTGTAAATCTGGCAATACATCCAGACAGGACATAACCAACACAGCTAGTCTAGCCTAGTCCATACTTGTGGTTGTCCCATAGCAGGAGCTGTTACAAACCCTCTCAACAGACTGCAGTCTGAGTAGAAACCACAACCCTGTCACCAGGGCCTGTGAGCAGGACATACAGAAGGAAACGAAAAACCCTCCCAAAATGTTCCCTCGCAGCCATTATCACTGTGCTGTAAGAAAAAGAGAACGCCCTACAACTAAACAAGAGAAAAGGTCACAGTGATACAATGTCCAATTTTGCAAGACTGCATCAACATGGCGACGTACTGCAGATTCAAACACCAATGCTGAATGAGGACCTCCATGACAGGTGCCTCCATTGATGGCACAACAGTCTGGGTCGAACTAACCTCGTCCCCAGGCTATTGTGCGTAGTACACAGCACATACTATAGCAAGTACTATTTGGTGGCAAAGGTCCGGATGGATGATGTAATTTATCGGCGTAGTAACAAATCCCCATCTCGTAACCCATGCGACCCCAAACTGTTCACACCCCTCTTGTTGGCAGAGAGAAAATGTTACAGTTTTAAAGGTAATTACCCGCAATTCTACACATTTTGCATGGGGCAGAGATTTTTTTTGCTGTTTTAACACTCATTTTCTACAATTCTATGCATTCCTCCATGTCTTATGTATGTTTAAATGATACCAGGCTTTGAAGCCGATCGAGTAAAAAAATAAATAATACAAAATCAAGAAATACTCCCGTTCTGGCGGTCCACAGTCCGCCAGTTGAGTACGGAGGCTACAGTGCATATAGCTACTGTACTTCCGAGCTTGAGGAAAGAAATCTTGTGTGCGAGCCTAGTGGAGCAGTGGTCTAAGACACTGCATCTCAGTGCTAGAGGTTTGGCTGGTGTAGGCAGTCATTGTAAATAAGAATTTGTTCTTAACTGACTTGCCTAGTTAAAAAAAGGTAAATAAATATAATAACCTACCTGCAACAGATAGACGTCTCCGTAGCCGTTGCTCAGGCAGAAGACGTTCTCCTTCTTGGGGTGTTCGGGGATGGCCTGGACCATGCTGTCCTCAGCAAGCAGGGCGTAGCGCGGGGACAGCTCCTGCTCGGGACAGCTACTCTTCCCATAGTTCTCATAGAACAGGAGGCTACAGCCTGTGTGCACCAGGAGGGAGAGGAGGCTTTAGCTAACACAAAGCTTTAGTACCATATTATGAGAGAATGTCTCGATGTCAACGATAGCCTTGTAAGGGAAATACCTACAGAACATCGATCAAACAACATGTTTTATTTAACGAGGTTAGGATGCACCCCTATTGTCTGTATGTATTACAGGTTATTTCCAGCATGTGCAGGTGGAAGGCGGAGGGAGCCCTACCTTTGAGTGTGACCCAGTACTGCTGCCACTTCCTGCGGGCCACCAGCTCCAGCTTCCTGTCCTTATGCAGGGTGAGGAGGGGTTTGATGGAGAGCCAGCCGGCCCTGCGCACCACCCCCTTCTCCTTCTCAAACAGCAGGTCCAGCTGCTCCAGCGAGCCCAGGGAGCCACTGCCACTGCTCTCCCCCTGTTCCCCCTCTCCTATTCCCCTCTCTCCTCCCATGTCCTCCATCTCTCCATCCTCCGAGGGCTCGGTCCGCTCCGGCCCGCTGTAACCTCCTGTCTCCAGCTCCTGCATGAAATTCTTGTAGATATTCTGCCGGAAGGCGTCGCTGTGGCTCTGTTGGCCCCTGGAGGCTCCAGAGCGGACTGACAGGGTCTGGGTGTGAAGGGGGTTCCATATTGGACCAGTCACCTGGGAGCTGGAGTCACCTAATCCAGGATCCCCTCCACTGACAAAGCCCTCCCTGGCCTCACTACCATTAGGCTCCTAGGGAGAGAGAGAGAGTAAGAGAGAGAGAGAGAGAGAGAGAGAGAGAGAGAGAGAGAGAGAGAGAGATTTTTTAGGAGGAAAACAAGTCTGAATAGCTAACTAACTAGACCTTGGTGTGTAAAGTTAAACAATCATCTTACAATATTACAAGATCAGGGACACCGAAGAGCCATATTCTCATCTATTTCTCGACTACCATTTCCTGAACAGGATGCAATTGTTGTCTATTTCTATTAGAAAACAATATGACATGTATTGTGAGATACTCTAACATGATATTGTGAAATATTTTTGTAACAATCAGTCACCTATTATAATAGCGTGGAATGTCCCTTGTACGGGTAACAGAACACATGGATATTACCCAAACCTTCTTGTGACATGTGCCCCGCCTAAACATTTGAAAGGTTTCTTGTGACCTACAAATAAACAAAACCAGGACCTAGTTTTAGATTACGACCCAAAAGAAATCAGGCTCGAGTCTCAACTCACAGACGAAAGGGTAGGTCAGTTATAGTATAGGTATCTTTGGGCGACCCCACCTGTGAACTCTCGTGTCTTGACCCACTCATCTAAAACTCTTACATGCTGTATCTATTAATGAATTCCCATTCCCACTGGAACGCGACAGAGCACTTCCTAATATCACTGGTTCAGTAGAACGGTGAACGTAATCTCTCATTAATAGCGAACAATAAACACTTTCTCCTTTGAGAGAAAGGTAGAGGGGGCTCCTCTTACATAGCCAGGAAGCAGAGTTTCAGCCTGCTATACAATACAGAGAAACAAAACCATGGAGTCATATAACACCATCGTTATTACCTGATTGCATCCTCTTGTCCACTGTCGACAAATGAAGGCTATTCAAGGCACTATAGTATTTTAGCTCAAGTAATGCAGGAAATGCTTGGTCATGTGTGACTCTGGCCTAATTTAATGTTCTCCGGCAACAAAAGAAGCAGGGAAGATTTCCTTTCTGACCTCCGACCTTTGAAATCTTTCCCCTCAAATTCGACACAAAGCCTTAAGGAGACTTTACATAACATATCTGTCAAAATGATATAAGGTTCTGAAACGATTGTTAGAATACTTTATTTCGTGGGGGTTTTCCTTTCATAGTAGTGTTTAAGAGGGTTTCTCTCACTTACTTGATTTTGTTTAAATAAGAATCTATATGAGTATCTCCAAGGCTCCTGTCTGTCAACTGTGAGTCTGATAGTATTTAAGAGCCATAGGGTGATGTTTGACAGAGAGGCATTCCTGTGACACTGCAGTGCTCTGCTTCATCTGATTGGATCTAAGAGCCAATGGCCATCAGCCAATCACACTGACCAAAACAACCTGAACAATGAGATTACCATAACACATACTGAGCCAGCAGTCTCATCTCATAGATAACTGGGAACAGGTCATCTGTTAAAGAGTCTACACTACATGTCCATTCTTTCCCCCTTCACTATGTATCCTCCCCTCCTCCTTCCATCTCCCCTTTCTTCCCCTCCTTCCTCACCTGTAGTCTTCTCTTCTTCCTGCTCAGACTTCCTGTCCAGTCGCTGAGGCGCCAGATGCGGCTCTTCAGGTTGTCCTTCCTGCTGTTGCTGACGGCGATGGGGGTGGGCTCAGCTGTGACCCTCCTGCAGGGCAGCGTGTGACTGTGAACGGAGGAGTAGCGCTGGTTGCCCGACTCTGAGCTCTCCTCCTGGTCGACCACGTCCAGGGTCAGTACCGAGGCTAGCGACGCCCGGTGCTGGGGGATGTCCTGGAACTGAGCGGTGGGGTACGTAGCCGCCTCGCTGGGGTTAGAGTTAGTATAGAGGTCAGACAGGGACACGGGAGGGGAGATGAGGTTAAACTGACTCTGCTCCGGGTAGAGGATAATGGAATCTCCGATGCCAATGTCCTCAGTGCGGTCCAAAGAGCAAGAGTTATACCCATTGCTGTTAAACCCTCTGCTTGTACTATCCACAGTCTGGACGAGGAGGCTGGGGTTGAACCCCGGGGAGATGTCCTCAGTACGGGCAGATGAGAAGGTGTTGTAGCCGCAGCCCGTCTCAGTGCATGTGGAGGAGTAGGTGGTGCAGCCGCTACTGTTGTCCCTCTCCGCGGTCTGACTACATGTGAACACATTGTCGTTGAGCTCTGTGGTGTTCCCCCAAGGAGAGTCGTACCAGGAGCCCTCCGAACTGAGCGAGCTACCCTTACTGGTCCTAGTCAGAGAGGGCTCTGGGGCAGCTACCGCGGGGTGGCTGTGGCCTGACAGACCTTGAGGCTCCAGAGACATCCTCCTGGCGTTGGAGAACTCCACGCGCATGCTGCCGTCCTTACTGAGGAGCACCTTGGGGCTGCTGCGGCTCTCTATTGGCTCACACAGAGAAGTCATCTCAGGGCTGCGCTGTCCGTTAGCCCCGAGACCGGTCACATTCTCCCCGCTACTCTCCAGGAAAGCATAGCCGTTATGACAACTGCTTTTCCTGGTTACTTGGGAGCTGTCCCCTCTGCCACAACGCTGCGGAGAGCTGGGCTTCAGCTTGGCTCCTGGAGGCCCTCCCAGTCCGCTGCCCTCCTTGGTGATGTGGGGATTGTAGTGTCGCGACGAGCCACAAGGCTGGTTGTGAGTGATCTTGTGGTGGGGCAGCCCCTCCTTCCCTCCCTTGGTTTTGTACCCCTGGCCGCAACCCTCGCTGCCCCTCCACCGGCTATGGGGAGACAGGACCTCCTCCTTAATGGAGTGGAACTTTAGAGAGCATGGTTTGGGTTTCCCAGGGATGTTTAAGTTGCTGTACTGGCTGTCAGTGTTTCCCATTCTGATCTGTAGTAGGGCAGAAGACAAAACATCAACATGAGAGATAATCAAGATAATCAAGAATGTCAATAATCATGTTTCCATAAAAAAATTTTATGTGAGTATAGTCATATCATATAAAAAAAATCAGGACAGCTGTGATGGAAAAAGGAATTTTCAGAGTAATTTTATAAATGCCGACAGATAATCTGTTCATTCGACACGGTGGGATGTTTTTGTGTTGCTAAAATGTATTATGCGGGAAATGGTGGTGGAAACGCCTTTATGCGCAATATTGATATAATAACCATCCAATCGAAGTAAATTTGGAGTCAAACAATGTTATGGTGTGTGGTCTTCCCAATACTACTCGTTGGAAAAGCATGTTGTTTATTAGGCTGCAGATTAAATACGTTATGATGAACTTCACAAGGTGGTGAAAGTGCACAGTGATGAGCTTGATGCTCCTTTCCAATAAATATTGAGGGTCTTATTCTGGTGACATGATGATTGATGCTTGACTGCTATTTGACAAAAAAAAACAATTTCTCAATAATATCCATAATAACCTCATCATGTAGATAGCCAACCCGCACTGTATTTGGGAGCTGTTGGCTACAGCGCAGGTGCCAAGACCAGAATAGGCACATTTATTATTTAACGCAACAGTTTTTGTGACAAAACTATCGATAGAGTAGAAAATGCGATGAAAACACATTGAATTTCTATATTTTTATTTGGTACATGAAAACTTATGGGAAAATACTCATATTTTCTTTATGCAGATTCTAGAATATTCGCATTAAAATCTGTCACCAATTGAATGGAATCCCAGCTAGTGTAATGAAAAAGAAAGTTGTTGTTAATTAACTTGCATGGTTTAAAAAGGTTACATTAAATAAAGGTAAATGCAATTAAATGAAATCACACACATTTTAATAAAACTAAATTAAATCACATGAGGTTAAATTAAACGAAAGCACATAAAACAACAAACTACTGTATACACAAACCAGCTGTAAAGTTATCTTACCAGTTGTGGTGTCTGTCCTCAGGACAAACTCAGACACTACACTGCATAGTCCGTCTCAGCAACAGTAGCTGGACTCTGTCCTGTTGTGTGAGCTCTTCAGAACTCAACACCTCTCTCACAAACACACTCACACACACAGCTGCTCACTCGCTTGCTCTCTCTCTCTCTCTCTCTCTCTCTCTCTCTCTCTCTCTCTCTCTCACTCTCTCACTCTCTCTCTCACTCTCTCACTCTCTCACTCTCTCACTCTCTCACTCTCTCACTCTCTCTCTCCAGCTCATCTGTAGGGAAACAGAGAAGGGAGGGACTTCGGTCAGTTCCACAAACACAGTCTGCCTTGCATGTGAGCCAACTGTGGTTAGGAGGACCCCCTTTGCAACCTCCACTCTAAATCTAAACACCCCTTCATCCTCGGCCTGGCCATCCCCCCACTCCACTCAGCCTCCTTCCATGACGTACTGCTACTGAGCTGCCTTTTTAAAAGCAGACTTCATTCTATCGCCTGTTTATTTTGTTTCTCAGGAATTCCGAGCAATTTTCTTTCCTTCAAAAAAAATAATTTAACCCTCGACTCTAAGACCGCTCAGTTGAAGTTATCAGACAAAGCTATTTCAAGTATCACCGTGAGCAACGTCTCTGAGGACTTCATAAAGTCCGATTTAAACAAAACAAAAAAAAGAACATGTTAGAAATCTCCCAAGAGCTCAAGATCAAGCCAAAAAGGATGAAAGAGAACATATATTTAAGGTAAAACAATTACAGACATTTTGAAATACAATATGACATGTATGAGGGAACATCAACCCCAGTGTTTCCTGAAACAGATAAAACCCTCAGACTTCACTTTACGACTTTTCCTGAGAGAGACAGAGAGGGATCAGAGGTCAGAGTGGCCTAAGGTGCTCCATCAGTAAACTATAGCAGCCTGTCCTGGCCTCATTCATACTGAGGAGGAGAGGAGAGGAGAGAAGGAGAGGAGAGGATGCCCCTGGTTACACAAAGCAGGGTGAGAATACATCACACTGCTGACCCTAAACACATCCACAACCTTTGACCCCTTCAATTACACCCAATAGGAAGCACCGATCGGGAAACATCGGAAGCCGAAACACCTAGTCTGATGGCAGACTACAGATGCCCCGGTGCAGAACTCTGCAACGGCCATATTGAGAAGCTGCAGAACAGACTATTTACCAAGAGAGTTTTCATCCACATTTTTCGTAACTGTCTATTTACAACCACAAACCAATGCTGGCACTAAGGCCACACTCATTGAGGTGTATAGGGCCATAAACAAACACAAAAATGCACATCCAGAGGTGGCGCACCAAGTGGCCAGGGAATTTTATTGCAGGGAAACTGAAATCCGTCTTACCTCATTTTTGTCAGCATGTCACCTGTGCAACTAGAGGCGAAAAAACTCTAGATCACCTTTACTCCACACACAGAAACACTTACAAAGCTCTCCCTCGCCCTCCATTTGGCAAATCTGACCATAACTCTATCCTTCTGATTCCTGCTTACAAGCAAAAACTCAAGCAGGAAGTACCAGTGACGTGCTAAATGTGGAAGTGTTCCAATGAAGCAGATGCTAAGCTACAGGACTGTTATGCTAGCACAGACTGGTATATGTTCAAGGATTCATCCGATAACATTGAGGAGTACCACATCAGTCACCGGCTTCATTAATATGTGCATCGACGACTGCGTCCCCACACTGACCGTAGATACATATCCCAACCAAAAGCCATGGATTACCGGCACCATCCGCACTGAGCTAAAGGCTAGAGCTGCCGCTTTCAAGGAGAGGGACACGAATCTGGACGCTTATAAGAAATCCCGCTACAACCTCCGACGAGCAATAAAACAGTCAAAATGCCAATACAGGACTAAGATTGAATCCTACTACGCTGACTCTGATGCTCGTTGGATGTGGCAGGGCTTGCAAACTATCACAGATTACAATGGGATTCCCAGCTGCGAGCTTCCCAATGACGCGAGCCTATCAGGAGCCAAATTCCTTCTATGCTTGCTTCGAGGCAAGCAACACTGAGCCATGCATGAGAGCACCAGCTGTTCTGGACGACTGTGCGATCTCACTCTCTGTAGCTGATGTGAGTAAGGCCTTTAAACAGTTTAACATTCACAAGGCCGCTGGGCCAGACGGGATGCGTACTCAGAGCATGCGCTGACCAGCTGGCAAGTGTCTTCACTGACATTTTCAACCTCTTCCTGACCCAGTCTGTAATACCTACAGACCACCATAGTCCCTGCGCCCAAGAATGCCAAGGTAACCCCATAGCACTCACATCTGTAGCCATGAAATTCTTTCAAAGGCTGGTCATGGCTCACATCAACACCATTATCCCAGACACCCTAATTCGCATTTCGTCCCAACAGATCCACAGACAACACGCAATCTCTATTGCACTCCACACTGCCCTCTCCCACCTGGACAAGAGGAACATCTATGTGAGAATGCTGTTAGTTGACTACAGCTCAGCATTCAACACCATAGTGCCTTCCAAGCTTATCACTAAGCTCAGGAATCCTGGGACTGAACACCTCCCTCTGCAACTGGATCCTGGACATCCTGACGGGCCGCCCCCAGGTGATGAGGGTAGGCAATAACATATCCGCCATGCTGACCCTCAACACGGGGGCCCCTCAGGGGTTCGTGCTCAGTCCCCTCCTGTACTCCCTGTTCACCCACGACCATGTGGCAGTGCATGACTCCAACACCATCATTCAGTTTGCTGACGACACAACAGTGCCAGGACAACAAGCGCTCCCTCAACGCCAGCAAGATCGTGGAATACAGGAAACGGGGTTGTAGTGGAGCGGGTCGAGAGCTTCAAGTTCCTCAGTGTCCACATCACATCATGGTCCAAACACACCAACACAGTCGTGAAGAAGGCAAAACTGAATGTTACTATCTTCTATAAACAATTCACACTTTCAAAGAGCTTTATAACAGGGTAGTTATTCACCAACTCTGTCAACAGCTCTGCTCTCTCCTGTCTCAGCAGCCTCTCTGCCTGTCTCCTCTTCCTGATCCCTTTCCTGTTGCAGTGTTTACATGGGCCTGCTAAACACTGTCTACGTCCCAAATGGCACCCTATTCCCTATATAGTGCACTACTTTTGACCAGGGCCCAGAGAGCGCATACATTTTTCATACTGGTTCGATTCTCCATGGAAATCTAACCTACAACCCTGGCGTTGCAAGCGCCATGCTCTACTGACTGAGCCACACGGGAATAGGGAATAGGGAATAGGGCATAAGGAATAGGGCACCACTTACTCCACACACAACCTTCCATAAGGGGATGGAGAGCTGGCACAGACAGAGAGCAACCTGACAGCATTCAAAATGGACCGTTAAAACAAGGCACAGGCTCTTCTCTTTATCAACTTTATATCGTTAGAGGCCATCTGTTGCGGCCAAGAACTCCCAACTAAAAATCTACTTCTATGAGCTGATATTGTAATAACGCACAAGCTGAAGTTTAGTTTATGACTACAGTACATATGAATCATCAGACTGAGAATGGAATTGTTCATTGTAAACAGTCACTCTCACAGAAAGAATATGGGCATATTAAAAGGCAGTGATTCACAGGTTTCATCTCCACACTGTGTCAGCAGCAGTATGTTTACTACTGACAGAGCCAAAGACCTCCTACCTCCCTCAGGACACTCTGCTGTGGTCCCCCTCTCTCCTCCTCCCTCCCTCAGGACACTCTGCTGTGGTCTCCCTCTCTCCTTCTCTCTCCTTCTCTCTCCCTCAGGACAGTCTGCTGTGGTCTCCCTCCCTCCTACCTCCCTCCCACAGGACAGTCTGCTGTGGTCTCCCTCTCTCCATCTATCTCCCTCAGGACACTCTGCTGTGGTCTCCCTCTCTCATTCTCTCTCCCTCAGGACAGTCTGCTGTGGTCTCCCTCTCTTCTTCTCCCTCCCTCAGGACAGTCTGCTGTGGTCTCCCTCTCTCCTTCTCTCTCCCTCAGGACAGTCTGCTGTGGTCTCCCTCTCTCCTTCTCTCTCCCTCAGGACAGTCTGCTGTGGTCTCCCTCTCTCCTTCTCCCTCCCTCAGGACAGTCTGCTGTGGTCTCCCTCTCTCCTTCTATCTCCCTCAGGACACTCTGCTGTGGTCTCCCTCTCTCATTCTCTCTCCCTCAGGACAGTCTGCTGTGGTCTCCCTCTCTTCTTCTCCCTCCCTCAGGACAGTCTGCTGTGGTCTCCCTCTCTCCTTCTCTCTCCCTCAGGACAGTCTGCTGTGGTCTCCCTCTCTCCTTCTCTCTCCCTCAGGACAGTCTGCTGTGGTCTCCCTCTCTCCTTCTCCCTCCCTCAGGACAGTCTGCTGTGGTCTCCCTCTCTCCTCTCTCCCTCAGGACAGTCTGCTGTGGTCTCCCTCTCTCCTTCTCTCTCCCTCAGGACAGTCTGCTGTGGTCTCCCTCTCTTATTCTCTCTCCCTCAGGACACTCTGCTGTGGTCTCCCTCTCTCATTCGCTCTCCCTCAGGACACTCTGCTGTGGTCTCCCTCTCTCATTCGCTCTCCCTCAGGACACTCTGCTGTGGTCTCCCTCCCTACAGTCCAACAGAACTAGTTCAGAGCAAAATACACAATGTCCAGCCAACATGGGTGATCCCAGGAATCAAACCCACAGTTCTTGTGTTGCAAGCGCCATGGTCTACCAACCAGAGTATGTGAGCAAAGTTGAGCGGTCTGCTCCACATCCTTTCCAACCACTCTGGTAAAAACCGCTCCTAGCTCACAGGGGAAAAAAACTTCCCCTCCGAATTCGATCCATTCATTCAAATCACAATTTAACCAACACCCATCTCATTTTGTGACTACCTGGACCTACCATTTGGTTTGGAAGTATTGAAACCAAACCATATGGATTTGAATAAAAATGATTATTAATTCATTTTTAGAAACGAGTTTGGACAGTGTCTTCAGACTCATACGATGGAGCTTGGAGAGCAGGCCAGCAGCGGAGACTATCCACTCCGCGCTTGCAGAGCCACTATGGATACTAAACACCCTTCGGGACACTCTTCCAGGTTGGGCAGAGATGCAGAGTTGTTTATTTTTTTAGGTAGGCCTAAAGGTTTTCAGGCAAAATAACCCCATCTAAATGAAAGGTCATTGAAAGTGTGAATATGCCAGGCCTATTGGGCCACAATGAATTATGGCCTATTGTATAGTTAATAGAACAAAAATGAACAAAACTTTTAAGAGATCTCAGTTTTAATTTATAAATACTTTGCTAAAATGACACAATTAGTTATCTACCCACCTCATTCCTTTCTGTTAGCATGTGCGCGTAGTAAGTACACCATCAAGCTTTTGGGAGATGTGTCTTTTCAGATTCCACAATGATTCTTTAGTTGTGGACATTACATCACTGCACTCCCTCTCTTGCTCTTGGTCCTCATCTTTGTAAGTC
Source organism: Thymallus thymallus (assembly GCA_023634145.1). Lineage (NCBI taxonomy): Eukaryota > Metazoa > Chordata > Actinopteri > Salmoniformes > Salmonidae > Thymallus > Thymallus thymallus. Next base: position 22,983,813 of record CM042411.1, on the reverse strand, counting down.
ACCTTGATTTTGCACCTGTGTGTTTTAGCAAACTCCATGACAGTAGCTAAAGCAAGGGGCTATAGCAGCACACGAATGCATGCTGGGCCAGGCATACCCTGAGCTTGTGAAGTGAGCGCTATTGGAGTGCTACTGGAGCGAAATTGGAAGCGACAACGCTCCAGCCTTTGGGAATCTCGCTCCATGCTCCAGTCAAATTGGGCACGCTCGGCTCCGCCCCATCACGCCTCCTCGCTCAGCTCCAGCTCTGCTCCGCTCACATACTCTGCTACTAACTGAGCTACAGAGGACCATGATACAACACTTGGGCTGGGAGACCCCAAATACAAAGACACACACATGCAGGCACACACATACACACACAGACACACACACACACACACTGACAAATGGAGGAAGATCCGGGGGTCAGAGGAACAGGGTGAGAAAAACAGAGAGAGAAGAAGAGGGTCCATTGTTGGCCACAGGTGTCTGGCTGCCTGGGATGGTTTGATAAAACCTTGGTTTAGATGAAAGGGCACAGACAGGAAGAGGACATTCCTAGCATCCATCTCTCCTCTGTCACACACACTCGTCTGTGTTATTTTCAGCTTCTCTATTCAGACACAAAAAAACTGGTTTAAGATTATCCTGCTGTATCTCTCCCAAGCCAGAGGGTGACTGACTGACTACATTATCCTGCTGTATCTCTCCCAAGCCAGAGGGTGACTGACTGACTACATTATCCTGCTGTATCTCTCCCAAGCCAGAGGGTGACTGACTGACTACATTATCCTGCTGTATCTCTCCCAAGCCAGAGGGTGACTGACTGACTACATTATCCTGCTGTATCTCTCCCAAGCCAGAGGGTGACTGACTGACTACATTATCCTGCTGTATCTCTCCCAAGCCAGAGGGTGACTGACTGACTACATTATCCTGCTGTATCTCTCCCAAGCCAGAGGGTGACTGACTGACTACATTATCCTGCTGTATCTCTCTCAAGCCAGAGGGTGACTGACTGACTACATTATCCTGCTGTATCTCTCCCAAGCCAGAGGGTGACTGACTGACTACATTATCCTGCTGTATCTCTCCCAAGCCAGAGGGTGACTGACTGACTACATTATCCTGCTGTATCTCTCCCAAGCCAGAGGGTGACTGACTGACTACATTGCAGTGCCTGATCAAATAACACCAGACATTCCCGGCAATTATTTTCCCCCTCGTGCTCTGCCAGTACATTTATTAATTTCAAAACAATTGGCTAGCTGTCAGTGTGGGTTTGTGTATCAACAGAGCTCTTCAAACATCATTAAGACTTGTATCGAATAGCATCCAACTAATGAAACCCCCAACAACTGTCTCCACAAAACAGTTTTAGATTCCCTATGTAGTGTACATAGGGAATAGTGTGCAATTTGGACACAGCCTTAGTGTTGCTGCAGTGCATGGTTTTAACTCAATCTGGCAGCAGTGTGTGGGCAAGCAGATATAACTCTCACCTCCAACATATCCTATTACACAGCCACAGGAAACCAGCCATTGGAACCAGACAGCAATCCAACCAGACAACAATCCAACCCCAGCTCTCAAGGCCTGTCTGTCACTCTGGATGAGGTGGGTTGGCTCAGACTTAGCTCACCTCCCAGGCTGGTAGCTGGGATGGGATATGCTGGGGATGCGTTACATGGGGAGCGGGTAGGCTGGGGTTGTGTCCCAAATGGCACCCTGTTCCCTATATAGTGCACTACATTTTACCAGGGCCCATAGGGCTCCGGCCAAAAGTAGTGCACTAGGGAATAGGTTACCATTTGGGACACAACCTGGGTTGTGGTGGGTGGGATATATGAGGACTGAGAGGGCAGCTGCATGGGAAAACACAAAGGAGGTCCGATATGAGTCAAACAGGCAGGTAGGGTGGGAGGTCCGATATGAGTCAAACATGCAGGTAGGGTGGGAGGTCCGATATGAGTCAAACAGGCAGGTAGGGTGGGAGGTCCGATATGAGACAAACACGCAGGTAGGGTGGGAGGTTGGGCACCTGGAAACAGCAACACAGCAACCAGGAAACAGCTCTCTGTCAGAGTGAAAGTGGAGAGAGAGGGAGAGAGTGCCTGCTTCCTCCCTAGCCCAGCAGTGCTTGACAGGGGTCCTTATGCTCCCAGCGTGGGCAGAAGGGTGGGGCCCCTGAAACCCATGTTACGTTTGGTGTGGCCCCGCAGCTGCTTCCTCCTCTGGACCCCATCAAACCATTCAGAAGGGCTGAGGGGAGACTGAGTAGGGAGACCTGGGTAATATTATGCACCTGTGGGTCTATTTATAGGACTGCGTTGATCTGGTGGGGTCTGGTTGTCTTGATAAAACTGTGTTGGTCTGGTGTGGTCTGGTCTGTTTTGATTTGTCCATAAGTCTGAATATGACTGCTCAGGCCAAATGTGGTGTTTTTACAGATTCATAGTTGAGATAAACACGTGCAACTCAGATTATCGCTTAAATCGTTCGTTGATGTCAATGGGAGTCAATGGGAGTTAAATGTGAGCTAAGCTAGCGGATCTCAATTACAATACTGCCCTTATATTTTACTAGTAAGCACTGTTTCTCTTATTCACATATTTCTCATCTGTTCCCAAAACAACGTTGAACCCCTATCCACAAACCAGACTATATTTGACATGGTGTTAAATCTAATCTGACTCTCTTTAGCCACCTACAGCCCATTTCCACCCTCGGCCTCAACCTGTCAATTTCTCAAACACCAGTGAATGAATGATTCACTAAGTTAGCTGAATGAATGACCTCATCGATTGTCACGAGAGGGTGCATCGAGAGACCAACACGCAGCGCAGGGATAGTAGTTCGACATAATTTATTATACTATGTAATATATATATAATTTACTATGTATAATAAAACACCAATGACGAACTACAGAACAAACTGACACGAATGGACAAAACGTAAATTAGCACACTTGTATATCACCGTGACTGCGAAATATACGACAACGACCCACATCCCCGGTGTGGAACATACAAACCTATGTAGGATCCCTAATTAGAGACGATGCACTACAGCTGCCTCTAATTAGGGATCCAACACAAACCACCACCAGAAACAGAAAGAAAAGAACTGTCAGACTCTGACCATGGCTACATAGAGAAGCAAATAGGTTTCTCTATGGCCAGAGCCTGACATCGATCCATCGCTTTAGCTGAACATTCTGTTGTTAGCAAACATGATAGGGGTTGAGGTGAGGACACAGCCTGCATGCCAAATACCACCCTATTCACTATTTAGTGCACTACTTTTAACCAGGGCCCATCAGTGTTTGGCCAGTCCTGTGCAGTGACTTTCACTGATGTATTCTGACTTTCTCTGACCATTGACAATGCAGTCTCCAAACCGCCGTGACGCTCACTTCTTTATACTGCATCTGTATGTCTTATTGAGTAGATCCTTTAATGTGGGTGTCTTATAGATTAGATCCTTTAATGTGGGCGTCTCTTGTGTGTGTGTGTGTTCGCACGTGGCAAGCCTTTGTACATTCACTACAAAGCAGTGCACAGTACACAGTCATTTAAACTTAACTTAAAACAGTCTAACAAGGTCTTCGCTAGCTAGTGCTAGTGTCAGGATTAGTGTTCTGGACACTTCTATGTTCGTCAGGTTTGGTGTCCAGAGACCTCTGGAATACTCCTTGTGAGTTTTGTTGTTTGGTCCCCAATTGGAGGCAGCTGCGCTGCGTTGCCTCTAATTGGGGATCCCATTTAAGGGTGCTTCCTGCCCATTGTTTGTGTGCATGCTTATGCACCTACGTTGCAGCTGTTCATTGCTTTGTTGAGTTCGCTAATAAAGTATGTCGAACTACCACTGCTCTGCGCCTTGGGTTCTGTCCTCCACTCACTGTGACAGTTTGCCAACTTCTTTCGCCAATTAGCTTCAACTAGCTGGTGTGCAACCATGACAAAGTTGGTTTGACATTGGATAGCCTAGCTCTGGGGCTAGTTAGGGACCGTGAATAAATTACACAATGTAAATGGGACAATATTTTCCTGTTACACATCTTTTAGTTGTCTCATTAAATGCTTTCAATATTTGTATATGAATTTCTACAATTTATAGATGGTTTGAGGTCTTTAATTCATTGAAATCTGGAGCTATTGTCCTTTTAAAATATTGTCCCGTGTACATTGTGCCATTTACTGATGGTCCCTAACTGGCCCCATAGGGATATCGAATGTCTAGCCAAATTGACCCCTAGCAATTCCAGTTCTAGCCTATGAGCTTTAGCCCCTCACCATTTGAGTGGCAGCTAGCAAGATGCACACACAGCAGAGAGAGAGAGAGAGAGAGAGAGAGAGAGCAATGACGCGGTGCACATATCTCCACATGTGACGTAGAACGCAATTTTCGGGGACCACTTTTGGCTCGTGAGCACTACATTCAGAACTACTGGCAAAAAAGTATACAAACGTAACTGGTGAAAGAGAGCGACTCTCCGTTTGGGCTGATCTGTGACCCGCTAGCACCTCCCCCTGAAAGAGGGGAATGAAGCAACCTCAGTGTTACACACAAGGGAACTTTATTGCCATACACACGCACGACAGACAGCGAATATATGTGGTAAGGATGTGGTTCTGTAATACTGGAGATAAACATGAATGAATAGGCTGTACACAATTAGCATAGCATGAGCATGAATCCAATACAATAGCACAGTAAGAGCACTGGTAAGGACTGTGTAAATATAAAGTCTAGATAAGCAAACAATGGTCACCACTATGTGAAATCAATTAGCAATAACCAGTAGTTATTATGTATGGTTATCATGTTTGTATCATCCATTTCATTTATATGTTTATACTTTACAAACACTATAGCTTTACCAAACGGTTAAGTAATTAACCATTAAGCGCAGTTGGATTAAGTGATGGTCAGATGTATTTAAACAAAGCATATGAAAAGTCTTGTGAGCATTGTATTGTGAAAGGCAATTGCTTTATATGAATGGTATTTCTAGATGAAAGACTGATTAGGTTTTCTGAAAACGTTTGTGTGAGTTTGTGTGTTGTACTTAGTCAATTGAATATGTGCTTAAAGTTTTTTTTAAAACACCTTTTTTGATGATCTGTTTTGAGTTTTGTACTAAGAGTTTTGAAATTTTACCACATACTTGTAATAGTACCAAAGCGGGAAAAAAAACTGTAAAGGAGTTCATTAACAGTATTGATTTGCTGTTTATTTGCCAAATTCGTTTTCTTTACAGTGCAACCAACCTAAAACAGGAGGTCCCTGTAAGACTAAGTGGTACAACAATTCCTGGATTTAATGTCTTAAAGTTGAATACTATCTGACCAGAAGGTCACTGGTAAATACCAATTTAGCCGTAGAGGTATGCCAAAGCTTTTCCAGTAGACTTGGCAAGGTGCTGTAAAGCAGCTAAAAACCACATCCACCAATTGTATTCTCTGTTTTATTTCCCTAGTTTCTATTGTAGACGGTGTAGCCTTAGCATGGCAGTATGGCTGCCAGAGGTCCACAGCCATGGAAATAATAGTTATCTCCTTGTTTGAAACACCTTTGACTCTTCTTGAAGACAGAGGCATGGCATGCCGATTGGCTGATACACACTGTGAACACAGCTTAGTAATACTGTTGACCAGGCGGACAAATCCATTCTCTTGAGACTTTCTCACTAGCACTGCATGGCTTAGAAACACACGCACAGACACACACACACACACAGGCACACCGACTATAATACACAGTACATACAACATACCCACACAGGACAAGGTCACTTCCTGTGTCGGGGTAGGGCTGTTTCCTCTCAGCTTGTATCACCAATAGCAGGGCTCCGTTCCTATCTGACTCATATGTCTCATAAGGTCAAACATCCTGTCCACATGTGTTCCTGTGACGCGGTAGTACTGTAGTGTAAAACCTGGGAATGAACGTTCAACTTCACCGGAATAGCCTACAGCAGAGCCTACAGGAGAGCCTACAGGAGAGCAATCAGACACAGTAAACATGTGATGATCTGACTGAGGCCAGGCCTCATAATCCTACTAGAGGGAGTGGAAGTGCCACAGTTGGGTCATCACATCAGGAGTGGGTTGTTGGTGATCCCCAATTGGAGACAGCTGTCCAGAGTTGTCTCTAATTGGGGATGCTATACAAACGCTCCACAATCCACCTGCGTTGTGGATCATTGTTTTGTGTTATGACTGCAGTGTTGCAGCACGTAAGTCCTTTTGCTTTACTCTCCTTTTGATTATTGTTTTGCTCTTTCGTATTGAATAGTAAGAGAATTCTATATAATAAAAGGAATGTCTCTACCAGAACGCTCCGCTCTTCGTCCCATTATTATGCAATGTGACAAAACAAAGTGCCCATACACATACAGTGCATTCGGAAATTATTCAGACAGTGTATGTCAGAGCAAAAACCAAGCCATGAGGTTGACGGAATTGTCTGTAGAGCTTCGAGACAGGATTGTGTCGAGGCACTGATCTGGGGAAGGGTACCAAAAAAAATTCTGCAGCATTGAAGGTCTCCTAGAACACAGTGGCCTCCATCATTCTTAAATGGAAGAAGTTTGGAACAACCAAGACTTTTCCTAGAGCTGGCCGTCCGGCCAAACTGAGCAATTGGGGGAGAAGGGCCTTGGTCAGGGAGGTGACCAAGAACCCGATGGTCAGAGAGATACCACTGAGAGAGATAGCGCTGAGAGAGATAGCACTGAGAGAGATAGCACTGAACAGTGCTGCTGGTGAATAAATAAGAAGGAATGTGGGAAAAACTGACACACAGGGGAAAAGATGTGTATCTGACTCATACACTTGTTCATACAATCCAACACAAACAAGCACACACACGCACCCCCCTCCCCAACCCTTGCATTTATTGCATGGTTTGTACCAAGCATTGAAACATTAGACCCAGGAATGGAAAAGAGAGTGATACATTTTGGGTCAGGAAGGTTCCTAAATATCCATTGTGGGAAGCAGCCACAAAGTGGGCAAAACATTTTAGTGGCCCCCCTCTTGACGGCAGAGAGAACGTTTTTAAGTTCTAAAGTACATTTCCTACATTTCTACACATTTTGCCATGGGGCGTAGAGAAAATGTTGCCGTTTTAAAGCAAGTTTTCTGCAGTTCTACACATTATGCCATGATTCATGCAATGTTAATACAATATCTGAGTGAGTGACAAACAAAATCAATGTGGGGCCCCTGGAGGTCAGGGCCCCTGGGCAGGTGCCCTTCGTGCCTGGTTTGTAATTCGCCCATGATTACTACAAGTTTAGATAGCTGGCTAGATTAATTTACCAATCAAAAATTTTTTGCTGACATGGGCTAATTGAGTGAGTGTCAGTGACTGACATAACAAGAGGAAAACTGCTGATTCACAACCCCATTTTGAAACCGCACCTATGGGCCCTGGTCAAAAGTAGTACACTACATACACTGTAAAAAATAAAAAAAAGATGGCGATTTAACATACAATTGTAAGGCAACCAGCTACAATAGGATTGTGAGCACATTGAGGAAAAGAACAATTAACATGGTTCATGGCGTCAACTTAACAGTATTTTCAGAGATGAAAACAAACCTTGGCCCATCTGTGGTCTGGTCTGGTCTGGGCAAGCGGCTGCCTTGTTAAGAGGGTGTTACAGCGCCCCATGGGTGGAAGAGATTTGATTCTGGTTCAAATGCCACGTGCGCACACAAAAAGAGAGAAGGGACTTGTGCATTGGGTCTGCAATGGACCCTCATTATCCCAAATGGAACATTGATAAGATCAAATTTACTGGGGGATGGGGAATGGAGGATGGGGGATGGAGGATGGGGGATGGGGGATGGGAAGGTTCTCCCATCTCCACAGAGGAACTCTAGAGCTCTGTCAGAGTGACTGTCGGGTTCTTGGTCCCCTCCCTTCTCCACAGATTGCTCAGTTTGGCCAGGCGGCCAGCTCAAGGAAGAGTCTTGGTGATTCCAAACGTCTTCCATTTAGGAATGATGGAGGCCACTGTGTTCTTGGGGACCTTCAATGCTGCAGAAATGGTTTGGTACCCTTCCCCAGATCTGTGCCTCGACACAATCCTGTCTCGGAGCTCTACAGATAATTCCTTCGACCTCATGGCTTGGTTTTAGCAAAGAGTCTTATGTATACATACTTATGTATATATATTTACAAAATGTTCTGAAAAACTGTTCTTGCTTCATCATTATGGGGTATTGTGTGTAGATAGTTTTTTTATTTAATACATTTTAGAAGAAGGCTGTAACGTAAAAAAATAAATGTGGAAAAAGTCAAGGGGTCTGAATACTTTCCGAAGGACTGTATATACAAGACAGAGGGCTGGCCTAGCAAACCATGGAAATGCAGATCATCTAAGAGTGCAGTAGGCATAGACTTTACATCTCATAGATGAGAGGGTGTAGCTACCGACTGCATGACAACATAGCTTGAAGCACTTCAATATTGAGCTGCCAGTGTAACAGAATCTCTGCTTGGCTGTCGCACATTAAAGGGTAATATGTTCACGTGAGAAATCAATTATGTATGACTAACTCATATTCAGGTCCTTTAAAGTCTGGCTCTTTGTTACTGTCAGAGAGTCCCCACTGGGCTAATGCCAGCCCCTGAAATGACTTGAAACACTGAAACACTTCGCTCAGCTGTATAAACAGCAATTTGCTTTTCCCTGACGTCTGAATAAAAAATGAGATGGTGTTTTGCCTTGTTTAATTTGGGTTAAGGTATGCTGCTCAGACAGCACCCTTCCCTTCCTCTCCCATGTTGACTTTCAGCATCATATACTATAAATAGAGCCAGTCTCAATTTCTATCAACGTTGTATTGTATTGTATTGTCCATGATGTTAACAACAAGATAATTAACAACCACTGTTCTTCTATCAAGATGATTCTCAAAGAGAAATGTTTAGATTAATATTACCATCCCTGACTGATTTTTATTTTATCAAAGCATTTATTTAAAACAATTATTTTCAATGTATGACCTCTGAGGTCATTTTATAAATAAAATGTGAAGCCAATTGTTTATTGACCGGGGGCATTTTAATAGTTGAATAGTTCTGAGTTTTATATGAGTGAAATAAGATGGTGTCAGGGCTGTTCTCGTGCCTTATAATTCCCTATGTATCCTCGGTACATCCAGTCCTAATGTTGTGCATGAGACGGCTTAGCAGAAAAACAACAAAACCCAGGGCAGCTAATACTGCATTCTTCCGTCGTGAAAAAGTGCCGGCTTGCATGAGAAAATAGGAGATAATTAGGTCGAAAATCCACCGCACATTCCGCATGGCAGCAGTTCAGCCAGCTGAACACAGAGGGCCCTTCTTCTGCACTGGAACCACAAAGACTTCAAGGCAGTTTACCACTGGATCTGGGCTGGATGAGGGTGCTGGGCTACGTGCCCGCGATGACTACCTAGTGGAAAAATGAACTCACTATCCAGGGACTACACCTCTTGATGCATCTTATCCTATAAAAAAAAGGATTTGGTCCCACACTGAGAATGTGCTGAAAGTGTTGCTACCATGCGGCTCTCTGATCAACTCTACAACTCTGTTAAATTGTTTTGAATATAATGTTGTCTTGTGTGTAGAGACCAGGCTGCTACTGTAAGTGAGGTGTCATTACTGTTCATGTGGAGTGGAGCATGCTGCTAACTCAGTCAGCAAACAGTGGCAACGAGAGGCTACTATTTAAAAGCTATTTAAACTGTACAAGGTCCAAAATCCAGTACCACCTGCTCAGCCTAACAAAGGTCCTGATGAAAACTCAGATGGATGACACTGACTGTAGCAAAGGATACAGATGCATTTCCATTAGAGTTAAAAGGTGGTGATTAATCCATGTAATTGCTTTCACTGTTGGGTAATAATCTTTGATTCAACTCTTGTGACTGAACTGTTACTCACAGACCTCTGTTTGTTATTTCCTGCTCCCGCTTTCCCTCCCTGGTGCTCGAGGGCGCCAGGCTGCCCTGCACTACGCACCCCTGCCACCATCATTCCGCACACCTTCTTCCCTCGTCACACGATATTGGACTCACCTGGACTCAATCACCTGTTATTACCTTCCCTATATCTGTCTGTTCCCCAGCTCCATTCCCTGCCTCAGCATTGTTTGTCGTCATGTAATTGTGTTTCCCCTGGTCTGACGCTGTTCCGTTCCTGTTCTATGTCTGTGTGCCATTAAATGTTTACTCCCCGTACCTGCTTTTCATTTCCAGCGTCGATCCTTACAATTTCCAACCTCTTCCAGCCACAACGTCTCTTGTCATTCATTGATGACAAAAGCACCCGAGGCCTCATTTATAACCGTAAAATGTACACTAAATATCTGCGTATGCCTTTTCTGAAAAGACTGCGCACGCACAAAAATATTTAGATTTATAAACTTGGCGCGCACCATACATACGGATGTTTCCCGTTATAAATCAGACCTAAACTGTAAACTGTCGCAAAACTGCACTCGTGAACGAGCCCCACCTGTTTAGAGCCCCACATTTTTATAAAAAAAAATGGGGGTCTTGCCTGTTTTGCATCTTATTTTGCCATTAATACGTGTCACATATCAGTCTGCAAGCAATAAAGCAGCAAACAAACATGGTCTCTTTTTTACTTTGAGTAATTCAGCTCCAAAATGCAGGTGTTTCAGCCTAACTCAGTGCTTTCTGTGGTGTTGGTAATGTTCTCTAGTTGCACCTTGATTGTCTCAGTGTTCTGTCACTCATGGGGACACTACGTCACCGCCAAGTCTAAGGGTAGAGCTTGAAAATTCAAGCCCCTTAGGTGCTGCCATAAAGTTACATAAGATGTGCCCATCCAAGAAGGCTCAAGTTCAATGATAAAATGACGTCAAATCACGTTATATCTACTGTAGCTTTGATTGGGCTGATCATGTCAACATCATACTTTCAAAATCTTAGCTAGCAGTCATCATCATGAATCAAGTCGACAATCTACTGGCAAATCCTTTTAATCCTTGTCATATGAAGAGAAATAATGAAGAGAAATTATAGATAAAACTTAGCGGTGATCATCGGCCACTGGACATAAACATTACACAACAAGTTGGAAATCGCAAATTCAACAATGAGTGGTTTGGAAGAAATCAGCGGCTAACTGCAAGCATTGCACAAGGGGATATTTTCCCAGATGCTTAGCGAGAGAAGACATACATTGCTTGTGATGTTGATGAGATCCTGTGGCCAGACCCCAACAGACGGCAGGATCCATAAGCCCACTTGCGCACAATTGTGTTTTTCTGTGTTTACAGTAGTGTATTGTAATTTTTTGATTTAACTGAATTTACTGTACTGTAAAATATACTACTGTAATGTAATGATTTTGAATTCAGTATTTCATTTTTTGGTTGTTGTGAAAACATGCCCTCTGTGGAACTGAATAAAAACATTGAAAACAAAAGACTGCAGTTTTTTATATAAAGTAGACTAGTGTGTTGCTGCTGATCTGAAAGTGTATTCATATGATGCAAGTGGGTATCATTTTGTCATCAGAGTGACATTTTGACAAAGGATTGTTAGGTTTTGATAGCAGAGTTTCAATTTGACATAGATGTGAATGGTTTATTTCCCAGTGTTGTGTCTTATTTGCTTGTGTGTAGAGTTTTGACACAATGAGCCAAATTTAGCAAAACGTGTGTAAGCAATAGGCAAAAACTGTAATACTAAGTGTATGTTGTGAAGTAAGCTGTTAGTAGCACATGTGCCTCGCCCTAATAATTGCACATGTAGCCTATAACCTGTTTTAGAGAAATTAAATAATTTTATATTGTAAGAGCTTTCAATTTCTACTTACAGTATATGCCCCCTTTATTTATCCTACGGTTCAGACTTGGTGTAGAGGGAGAACACTAAGAACGGCCCATGTTCTGAATTCTGTCGCTGTACATTAAAAAAGTGCTAAACAAATATTTATATTGACTATGTCCGTCCTAGCTCGCTCATTAATGTCTTAGTCTAAATTACGGATGGCCTCTTATCCGTTATCGTCCCCTTATGCCATAGCTTGTAAATCTCAATTGTCAGTAGAAACCACATATGTTTAAGCAAGTCAGCCATATCATCAATGTTTTTTTTAAAGGCAGTAAATGAAGCTGAATGAACCGTTTCGCAGCCAGACACGGCTCCACTGATAGCCAGGTGTAGCAGTGGGACTCTGCTGTTGGGACAGCTTTATGTAGTGTGTGGGCACCGTTTGTCACCGTTATAGCGCAATTAATGTATTGTTTAGTGTTGTGTAGTGGCTTTGCTGGCATGCATCCCACATTTTTTTTATTTTGCCGCACCAAGACTCACATGCTAAAATCCCCACTGCTTTGTAAGTATTGGAATTATGTCAAGACAGTATCTAAAGGACATAGCAATGGTGAACTTGATCAAATGTCTTTGGAGGTGTTGGCAGAATGTTTTATTTTTCAGTGAAATTTGCTGTAGGTTATCTGACCGCTTCTGAAAGACGAAAAACGATTGGAAATTGTTGTGGACCTGTAAACAGATCGTTTGAATTCAATAATCTTTTGCATTTACTTTTTTCCCCGAACCTAAATATGCTACACTACCCGCGAATTCGGAAAAATTGTCTACTCATATTTTTTGTTTTTTTACTAGAGTAGGCTATACTTACAGTGGTAGCCTACACACTTCAACGCAAAATATCAACTGTCTGTTCACCTGTTAAATTCTACTGTATGTTATGAACCGCGCTCCCTTTAGGATGTATAGATCAAAAACTATAAATTATAATATCCTATCTAATAGGCCCAATTAAATTAGATGCGCACGGTAGTTTGTTGTATGGCTACTTCGGGAACATGAACTCATCATGGCCAGAAAAGGTGATGAATTTATTCTGCAATGGTTATGATATACACTGAGTATACAAAACATTAAGAACACCTGCTCTTTCCATGACTTCGACTGACCAGGTGAAAGCTATGATCCCTTATTGATGTCACTTGTTCAATCCACTTCAAGCAGTGTAGACGAAGGGGAGGAGACAGGTTAAAGAAGGATTTTTAAGCCTTGAGAAAATTAAAACAGAGCGTGAATGGGCGAGACAAAATATTTAAGTGCCTTTCAACAGGGTATGGCTGTTGGGCTTTTCACGCTCAACAGTTTCCTGTGTGTATAAAGAATGGTCCACCACCCAAAGGACATCCAGCCAACTTGACACAACTGTGGGAAGCATTGGAGTCAACATGGGCCAGAATCCCTGTGGAACGATTTCAACACCTTGTAGAGTCCATGCCCGGCGAATACAGGCTGTTCTGAGCGCAAAAGAGCCAGGTCCAGCCAATGAGAATGAGTTTTTCCCCACAAAATAGCTTTATTACAGACAGAAATACTCCTCAGTTTCATCAGCTGTCCGGGTGGCTGGTCTCAGACGATCCTACAGGTGAACGAGCCGGATGTGGAGATCCTGGGCTGACCTGGTTACATGTTGTTAGGCCGGTTGGACGTACTGCCAAATTCTCTAAAACAAACTTGGAGGCAGATTACGGTAGAGAATTATCTGGAAACAGCTCTGGTAGACATTCCTGCAGTCCGCATGCCAATTGCAAGCTCCCTCCAAAACTTGAGACATCTGTGGCAGTGTTGTGTGACAAAACTGCACATTTTAGAGTGACCTTTTATTGATAAGCACATTCTCAAGTTTAGTTTTAAGTTTTGCGTGAAAACTGGCGCACACATGTTTTGGGGCATTGTGGGTACGCAACGTTTATGAACGAGGCCCCTGCTATCATTTGACTACACCACAACCTCCACATCGTTCACAGTGACACACTTTAATCTCCTTCTATATGATGGCAAGGCCATGAAGATGCTTGTTGCTTGCAATGCCACCCTCTTATCTTTTACTGATTTACAGAGCAGGATATTCACCTCATGTTGGCCGCCTCTTTCTCTCCAGCCTCTAATAAGCAGCTGGAAATCACCCCACCCCCAACATTGCTTTGTTGTGCTGCTGAAGCTGAGTGTGTGAGGGGCTTGGACAGACTAAAGAGCACACAAAAGGCCAACTGGAGTCCTGGAGTGTAGCGGTAAGCAGAGCAAACACAGCACACCACCACACGATGGAAAGCTGGGGCATGCTGCCGACTGACGGACACAAAGAGAGCGCTGTCATGGAAACCCAAAGCCCATAGTGACTAACCAGTCCACTGCCTTGGCTTTATCCATCTGTAGGTACACTGAATCTGCACACACAGAGACTTTCATTTGGATGCCGCTAGATTAGAGGGTAGACTTTTTCTGGAGGGTGTTGTTCTTAGGAAGGAATGTATCTAATGATGTGGATTATGCTGAGAAAATAAATGATGTTTTTGTGCTTAGGAGTTTGGTGCCAGCTCTACTTTACTAAAGCAAATTTGCCTTAGCGAATTGGTCGATGTTATCTCCTGATTGCAGCCAATTGGACCCAGTGTTTGACTTCAATTGAGCGTGAGCGCAGACCATTTACATCTGGTTAACTGGGAGCAAACCTGGCTGGCCCAGCGTTGGCCAGGTCTGGTTATTGACGTCGGTTGGTTCACCTGATTATTGTTGTCAGTATGTAAGCATATGTCGGTCTAGCATAGCTGTTGGAATGTTGCATGGGGTCCAATATCCCCCTCTTTGACTGTAGTCCAAGACCAGAGACTGGCTCTTCGTTTGCTTTGGTCTAACCAGTTTCCAGCAAGGGACCAGGGAGTAAACAGTTTGGTTTCCAACTTCTAGCGTGTGTCAGAGAACGCAAAAATTATGTCAATCAGGGATTCTTCTGCTATTGAAATCCTTGGACGGGCCGCCTAAGCATTTCTTCAGTGTAAACTTAAACGACTAAACCAGATATAAAGTATGTAGAAATATAATGGACCTAGATATTTTAGCTCAGGGAGAATTCAAAATTTTAAAAACAATGAATTTATTATGTTTGAGAAAAAGAACACAGCATTAGCCATGGCAAAATGCATAGTTACAGAAAATGTGCTTTTAAAATGCAAAACTTTTTCTCAGCTCCATGTTAGAAATATTATTATAATTACTTTTTTTTAACTAGGCAAGTCAGTTATGAACAAATTCTTATTTACAATGACGGCCTACATCGGCCAAACCCGGACGACGCTGGGACAATTGTGCGCCACCCTACGGGACTCCCAATCACGGCCGGTTGTGATTGGGAGTCCCACGCCCCCCATCCACGCCCCCCTGCCATGCCCACCACCTAAGCCCCTTTTTTATCGCGAAAAAACCCTGGTCAATGTTTGTTATTCTTGTGTAAAAATTAAACCTCTGATTCTTCTTGTTATGTCTATTTTCTTCCACCACACCAAATATATATTATGATGAAATGTGACCCAAAGGCAAGAAGTTTTTCCGCAAAGTTACGATAGCTTCGACCACAAGTCGTCCAACATTTGTTTTCTTGTGGCCGAATGAAATAAGGTTGAACAATGGCCATACTGTCATGGCTGTCATGGAGACTTCAATAAAAGTGTTCTGAATTGCCATTATCTCAGAGTCACACATGAAGACTTTCTCTTGTTTGCTCATTTGACAGCAGTCTTTATGGCCAAGTAGTCACCACCTCAATGGCCATATGGCCAATGACCAGCTATTACAGCTTTATTATACACTGAACAAAAATATAACCGTAACATGTAAAGTGTTTGTCCCATGTTTAATGAGCTGAAATAAAAGATCCCAGAAATGTTCCATATGCACAAAAATATTATTTATCTCAAATTTGTTTACATCCCTGTTAGTGAGCATGTCAAGAAGCTGATTAAACAGAATGATCATTACACAGGTTCACCTTGTGCTGGGGACAATAAAAGGCCACTCTAAAATGTTCAGTTTTGTCATACAACACAATGCCACAGATGTCATCTCATGTTTTGAGGGAGTGTGCAATTGTCATGACATGACTGTATAAATGTCTGTAACAATTCTCTTTTGTGGTGAAAAACAAATTCTGATTGGCTGGGCCTGGCTCCGCATTGGGTGCCCTCCCAGGCCCACTCATGGCTGCGCCCCTACCCAGTCATGTGAAATCCATAGATTAGGGCCTAATGAATTTATTTAAATTGACTGATTTCCTTATATGAACTTTATCATCATTTAAATTGTTGCATGATGCGTTTACTGTATATATTTGTTCAGTATAAGACCAGGGGCTTTATGTATCAAGCGTCTCAGAGTAGGAGTGCTGATCTAGGATCAATTTAGCCTTTTAGATCATAATGAATAAGGTTATATGGACCCGAGCTACCTCACATGCCCCCAGCTATATCTTATAAGTGAGCTTCTCAGCTCCATGAAGTCTCTTTGAGAGTTTGCATATCAAACTTGTTTGGCATTTAAGATAGAAACTGTTTGATCTATAAAAAAAGTATTTGTTCCCACCACATCACAACATTCTGTAGATGCATTAGACATTAGTAATTCCTTTCTTGTGCTCGTAATGGTTAGGCCTACATGGACAATGGGAGCTTTACAGATGAATAGGAGGAGGTACCTTCAGTCATGTGTGAAGACTTAGTTCCCCATTTGTTGCCTAATGACTTAATGACATTGTGTTGGAGCAACATGCTCATGTGCTTTGCTAATGACAGAGTTACTGCTACTTCCTGATGTTGCATATAGCGTTCAGCCAGGGGTAAACATCAGACTGCTGCAACCTGATTGACAGAACATCAGGAAGTTTCATTAGCCACTCTAGCATGGTGGAAAATGTTGCATTAAGACAGTACGCATATTTTTCCAGTTTTTTTCCTGCCTGCTCGCCATTAAAGCAAGTTAAGGAGGAAAACGACGCTCTTGCAGCCTGAATGGAGGATGTTTTATGTACGAGAGGGTGTTGTGCCGAAAATCTCCCCCCTGGCAGAATTCTCCCCACCTACGCGCATACACTTAATTCTTCATTGCTGCGACTTGCTTGCTAGTTGAGATTTCTGCTCTTCACTCCGTTGTCAGTTTAGATTACATTTCACTGATCTTAGTAACAGAAAGCATTTTTTATTTGTGTATTTCAGTAGCGGTTATTGTGCCGCCCCCGGCAAGATGACGCCATGGTCGGCTGTTCATGTCGCCCGTACCTAAATCCACTACTGCAGTACACTTTCAAAAATACTATTCGAATAAGACATGGAAGATATTACATTTGTCAAAGAGATGTATTTATAGACTAATACAAATAGCAAACGAAGACGCGTAGGAGGGGAGAATTCTGGCAGGGGGGGGGGATTTTCGCCACAACACCTGTCGCCGGGGGACACGAGTGTATAGCCAGACGTCTGCATAAAGGCGTCCGCTTCCCAGACTAAAAAGTTCGGAAGATGACATTTTGTGACGTTTTTGTAAAAAAAAAAAAAAACGCTGTTCGGGCACACACATTTTTCTCTTGAGGCAAGCCGAAGTCTACGCCCCTTCGTCGGTGACTGGTCAACAGTAGGGATTATTCAATCATTTCTTTGTTGTCATTCAATCAGAGACGACTCGTTTTCATGCACATTGTTTCATTGATAATACTGCACCAAACATTTTAGTTAGAAGCAAAATTGCGCTACTAAAATCTCTTCGGCAAACATGTCAAAGGTAATGACAGATTTCTTGAGTTAGCGTAGATTAATGTTGACTATTTGAGGAAGTGTATACTGGCTACGGCGCCTTTTTTCTAGTTTTTCAAGCCAAGGTCTTTTAAGTCATGGGACACTGGCCAAAAACCACAGTAAGACAAGAGCCACAGTTATACATAGTAAGGCTTGGTTTGGCCCCTACAATTACATCCAGATCACCCACCACGGCCACCAGTGGCCGCTATGCCACCTCCTCTGCTCTAATCACACACAAGACACATCGATGTCGATTACCATAAAGGTGCTACAAAATAATCTTCCAGTCTCATCGTTGTATGACCATTTTATGATTTAAGTATTAAACAGTAAGACGACTTACTCAGCGAATCCCTCCATAGATGATTAATAAACTCAAGTGAGCCTTGCAACAGGAACCGTCACATGCAAGCCAAGCGCACTGTGACATGTCATACCACGGTGAAGTAGCTCGAGGAGTAAACACTTTTGGGGAAATGTTGATACATTTAATTCGAACGCCTTTATTTGACCCACAAACGCGAGAAGATGGCTATGCTGCTAATTTGTGGATACTATTCGACAATTGAGTGAAAACAATAATAAATACTTTTAGCATAACCAACAAGGTGTCCGAAAACAAATTCCGGAGCGACAATACAATTGTTACCTGATTAATTTTCCTACGCTGAAACAATAAAATCAACATAATTTACCAATAGTCAAACTCACCCGTTTTTAACCCACGGTAGTCTAAATCCGGAGGTTGCACGGTCTGCAACAATTGCAGTTACTCCATAATTTTTGCATTAATTCCAGATCTTCAAATGACACAAAACTTTACTAGAGTCCTAATCAACAAAACTCTGACTGTTCGATCTAAACAACTGCCGGATATTAAAATGATGTGCAAGCCATGTAGCCTAGCCTATCCTGTCTTTCAACAAATGTACAATAGTATGCTCATCAATACATTGAGGGCAGAGTACCTCAACCATAGTAGTTCGGTGGAAACCACACCCCCGCCAGCGGGACGAGATGCGCTCTTAATTCTTATAGGGAGCATGAACATGCCATAATGAATTTGCATAGGAATTGTAACATTAAGAACACATCGTTTCTCTAATTCATATATGCCTCATTCTTAATCCTTCACTCTTCTCCATGGTGTGGAACCCTTTTCCCACAAACTGACATTCCTAATTTGTCTTCATTACCTCTTCCAAAAGTTCCCTTAAGAAAAAAGATCGCAGTCAGAGTGCAGTATAACTGCAGTATGCTGCAAATACTGCGTCCAAAATAAACTTTTTTTTTACTGCAGTAATTTTGCAGTGTAACTGCAGTTACTGCATCCAAAATACCACAGTAGACTGCAATTACTGCACTTTCAAAACTGGAATCTTTTTTTGTAAGGGTTACTATGTGTGAGGAGAAGCTTCAAGAGTTCTCTATATCTTCACTAGGCTACATTTAAAAGATAAATGCGCACATAATTGTAGATAGTGATCTTATTAATGTGTTACTCTTTAAGTACAGCATAGCAAGTTACAATACTTGAATAAGTACACAGCAATAATAAAGGAAACTGTAATCTAAAGCCATTAAAGTGTGACCAAGTGGACCCTACACTCTTAGACAAAATGGTTCTTTTTGGCAGGGTTCCAGGTAGAACCCTTTTTGGTTTCATGTAGAACACACTGTGGAAAGGGTTCTACATGGAACCAAAAAGGTTTCTACCTGGAACCAAAAGGGTTTTAATGGAATCATAAATAGTTATTCAAAGGGTTCTCCTATGGCGACAGCTGAAGAACCCCTTTAGGTCTAGATAGCACCTTTGTTTCTAAGAATGTAGAGCTGAGTTATCCCATTAAAGTGTTACATAGGGATGTATTCATTTGGTCCTGGCTAAAAAAAATCAGGGGAAGTACACACTAGCCTTGTAAACACAAATTAAGTCATGAACTGTTCTTCTAACCAGAGAAGCCTGATCTCAATTAGGGCTTGCTCCTCACAACGGTTCCTTTCAATAAAACATACACAGAGAAGGCAACTAGAATCATTGTTGTTAATTCTGACTTGCCTAGTTAAATAACGGTTAATTAAAAATAAATTCTAGGCACACACTTTGATCTCATTTCTTTGATTTCCTTTAATCAGACAAGATTTGTCCATCAAAGTTCCTGTTTTTAACATGAAGAGAGATGGAATATATGGAACTATGATTGACGACTCAAAACAGAGGACTTTATGTTTTTTATTGGGAGTATTTAAATAAATGTTTTCATTTTCAACATTTTACAATGTCCATCTCCCCATCAGGTGCAACAACACTCCATCTATTTATACCCTACCAGCCTAGAACTGTGTCAGCCTCCCCTCCTCTCTGCCTCCACCCTCCAGTCCTCACAAATTGCTCAGTTCACCTGGCTAGGTTGTGAAATGAAGCCCTGCAGGTGGGTGTCCACATGGGCTCACGTTTCCAATTTACAGTGGAGTTCCCTGGGGCAAGGTGAGAGGTGGTGAGGGGTGACGGACTGGGCATGGAACCAGACAGAAGTGTGTACCCAAATGCACCCTATTCCCTTCAGAGTGCATTATTTTTGACTAGGGCCCAATGATCCAGGGTGTCATTTGGGTGGGGATGGTTTACTCATTTATCCTCACTCATCCCATCCCACCACAGAGTATAAGATAATTTATATTTACTATCTGCTGTGTGACTTGTTTCATCAGTCCCTGTACTCATCAGTCCTAGTCCCTGAAACCACCCAAGTTCAGACATCAATAAATATATTATCTCTGGTGTTTTCTGGATCTATTTCACCGCTTTGTTTTTTTTAACCCTCAACATGGTTGTCATTGTCAAGAATGTAATCTTTTCCAGCCTAAGGTAAGGTCCCCTCGGCCCTGGCTGTCAAATTAACACACAGCCACATGTATAATTTCAGTACATAGCTTCCAAGCAAGCCCCAGGGCCTGTAATAGTCTAGCCATCTTTGGTGGTGGCTTTGTCTGTCTGTTTTTATTGTCTGTAGCCCATTCAGCACAGCCTCTGACTGTCTATCACCATAACCTTGTTTTAATGGCATGACGAACACTCACACCATGTAATCATTGCCACAGGGCTTTACGGAAGGCCCCAAACAGGTTGAGAAAATGTAATCATGTAAAGATATAAAATATATAGAAGCGGTGAGAGAGGAGACTCACAGGGGATCTGGACTGCCCATCGGCAGCACTGTCAGCACACAGCAACAATCAGCATTAATATTCCTGTGTTTGCGTCCTAAATAGCACCCTATTCACAATGTAGGGTAGGGCTTTGGTCCAAATTAGTGCACTATATAGGGAATAGGGTGTTATTTGGGACGCTTGCGTTTCCAGTGATGCAGAAACATTATCACTGCTGATAATAACTGATAGGATAAGGGCAGATTGAGGAAGGCTCTCTTACAGACTAACTGTAACCCAGGAGGCTAAGGAGATCCAGGAAAGTGCTTTTAAAAAAAAAAAATAGGTCTGCATCTGCATTGATGAATGGTTGATTGAGCTGCAGGAGAGGGTGTGGGCTTTGGGATGAGCACGTCCAGACTGACCTATAGTCATTGCCGACGTTCTTATCATGTGATGAACACACTGTATCTGCGTGGCAAGTCAACTCACATAACACTGCCTGACAAATCATCTTCCAAGATCATCTTCCTGAAAACTTTTTATTTTTAGATGAGACAAAATTGTCTGGTATGTTATTGTTTGTTTAAAGTAGTAAACAATGTGTCTAGAGCATAAGAACAGTCCTTTTGTTGATCCTTGGCTGTAGATTAAAGGGAGCAGCACACTGTAGCTGGTCTGACCCAACATTGGTGGCGGCCTACACCACAGACACTGCTTAGGAATGTGTGGCATTGTCATCTGAGCAACACCAAGGCTGTTCCGGAATCAGTCCAAAGATGACTAACGACTAACTGGCACCCTTATTTACATCCCAAATGGCAACCTATTCTCTTTATAGTGCACTACTCTGGTCAAAAGTAGTGCACTATAAAGGGAATAGGTTGCCATTTGGGATGTAGACTATATTACATGAGCTCAAGTTCATATGGATGGGATTGAAGACATAGAGATCAAATCAGTTTGTTAAATATGCACATGAACATAACCTACCAAAAAAATATCCCTTCTTGAACTAGCTTCATGTTGGCCTGGGACATTCTTAGGGATGGACATAGAGTATATGCAAATAGAAATAGCTGATGTTTCCCTCACATTATCAAGTATTTGCAGATTACTCAAGACTACATCTCTCTCACTCAGTGTATGATTTCATTTTCATAACATTTATTGTTCAACTCGGTTTTTATACGCTTTCGAAAGAGAAAAATAATATTGACACGAGAGAACTCTAGGAAAGGCAATATTACCCCCTGATTTAGTCAGCCATGATATAAAATAATTTCTGTGTGGATCGTTAAAACCACACATTGTTAATCCATAATATACTAATGAGTCAGTGCACCAGTGTGTGTGAGCAGTTCAGATCATTTTTTATGAATGGGACAATAGAGTTGCTTTTGACATTGCTCTCTGTACACTTGAGTGGAGAACATCAGAGACTAATAGATACGCATATAACTCAGGGATCTCCTGTTAATTACAAAAAATCTGTTCATGCAGATTTTTTTGGGGGGGGAAACGGGCAGCCATGCAGCCAAATCCTGATTAAATCATTTTGAGACCATTTTACTGTTTGTAAGCAGCAGAGCCATAGTTGGATATGAGTAGGCCTAGATAAGCCTTAATTCCACACCTCTGGCCCAAACAATAGCTTGCTTTGTGTCTACACAAAGAGAGTCAGTGTCTGACCCGTTTGTTGTAAAACACCTGCACTCTGAAATTCAATCTAATCATTTACTTGACATTTTGCCTCGCCGTCTCATACTCCGTCGTCTACATTTAGACAACTTGTGTCATCAGGTGTTCGGAATGTGACTGCTTATTTAACCACAAGCTCACACACACACACACACACACACACACACACACACACACACACACACACACACACACACACACACACACACACACACACACACACACACACACACACCTAACCACTCCAATTTACAGTACATAGTCAGTTTGAAAAGAGCCTTTTCACTAAAACATATTAATAACACAGTGGAGTGTATACTAGGTAGTCCTCCAATACCCTCTACTGCACCCTTCCCCCTCCTTCAGTATGACCCTAGTTAAATATATACTGTGTTAGGCCTCAGGGGGCTCATATAGGACAGCATCCATGGAAAACATAGGTGTTTTCCTAGTAAACATATTTAATTTCTGTTTACCTTAGTTACGTTGCAAGGTGAGTTCCCCCTACCTACCCTGAGGCCTACAGCAAGGAAATGCTGTCTGCAATGGTACCCTATTTCCTGTATAGGCATGTGGCCTACCAATAATAAGTCAATACAACATTACAAAGGCTTTGACTTAGCAAAAAAGCTCGGACTTTATTTGTTTAGCATATTCTTGTTAAATTGATACAATATGTAAACAGTACAAATTAGTTCCACAAAACCCATACACAATGTACAAAATATTTACAATGTTTAAATGATCAAATATATTCAAATATTAAAAACAAATTGAAATATAATTCACTCAATTCGGATTTACTTATGATAGGAAAGGTTATTTAGACAAACTGTACTTAGGCCAGACTCAGTGATGTGATACTAATTGAACTAGGCGTGTACCTAGAACAACCTTCCCTAATTTCAGTGTTACAAACAGTGGAAATTAGAAAAATAGTATAACACCCAACCCTTACCAAGTGATAGGATACATTACCCTGTGAATTAGCAAACAAATATCTAAAGGAATATCAGAAATGCAAAATGTCCCATTATAATCACGTTTCCCCAAAATAGGGAGCATCTTATTCCCAAAATGGCACTGTACTGCACAAGTCATAAAATAAAATGTGTTCAAAAGATTTAGATCCTAGATCAGCACTGAGCCGCTTTATAAATACGGGCCGTGAAGAATTTTATGCGATGCCTCTATGCCTACCATTGTTGTGTGTTGGTCACACACTGGTTTCAGCGATACAGTGAGTCCGTGGAGCTCAAAGGGGGGGACAACTGCTCTCTGCTGCCATCTGGTGGGCCTTTTTTGCGATGACTGATCTCCTGCAGTAACGCCACGTTACCAACCCTCCACTGATGATACCTCTGTGTAGTAAGAAGGGGATCTGCCAGCACCTGTTCTATAGCCAACAGGTCGGCTTCTTTTGCCTGTTAAATCAGACCACGGTGTTGAAAAGACATTTACAGCTGTTCACCTTTCAACAGGAATTAAAGTAGGCGCATCTAAGGGTATTGTAGCCAAGGAATATCAGCAGACTAAACCTTCCATGTTCATGGGTTTGATTGACAAACTATGACAGATCAGGGTCGTGTTCAGTAGGGCGAAAACGGTTTGAAACGGGGAACTACTACCTGAAACTAGTCCAGCAGAAATGCTCGATTGTTCGTTTTTTTTTTTTCGTGGTGTGCCCTACTGAACATAACCCTGTTCTAGTGAGCAGAAAGCTCATCAACCCAGAATGAAGTGGCTCACCTTTAAAGTGCTGTTGAGAGTCCTAACCAGATGTAGCTTCTCATTGACTCTGTCATTTTTGCAGCGTTGAATGAACGAGGCTTTGAAGTCCCTCTTCAGTTCTCCAGTTGGAGATAGTTTGGCATGCTGTAGATGGATGTACAGTGCCTCCATTTCATCAGATATGCCCTCTAAAAATCATCATAATAATAAATCAAGATTTTAGCATACAATCCAGGATAATGAGATGTGGTGTCAATTCAGGATAATGAGATGTGGTGTCAATTCAGGATAATGAGATGTGGTGTCAATTCAGGATAATGAGATGTGGTGTCAATTCAGGATAATGAGATGATGTGGTGTCATTCCAGGCTAATGAGATGATGTGGTGTCAATCCAGGATAATGAGATGTGGTGTCAATCCAGGATAATGAGATGTGGTGTCAATCCAGGATAATGAGATGTGGTGTCAATCCAGGATAATGAGATGTGGTGTCAATTCAGGATAATGAGATGTGGTGTCAATTCAGGATAATGAGATGTGGTGTCAATTCAGGATAATGAGATGATGTGGTGTCATTCCAGGCTAATGAGATGATGTGGTGTCAATCCAGGATAATGAGATGTGGTGTCAATCCAGGATAATGAGATGTGGTGTCAATCCAGGATAATGAGATGTGGTGTCAATCCAGGATAATGAGATGTGGTGTCAATTCAGGATAATGAGATGTGGTGTCAATTCAGGATAATGAGATGTGGTGTCAATCCAGGATAATAATATGATGTGGTATCAATCCAGGATAATGAGATGATGTGGTATCAATCCAGGATAATGAGATGATGTGGTATCAATCCAGGATAATGAGATGATGTGGTATCAATCCAGGATAATGAGATGATGTGGTATCAATTCAGGATAATGAGATGATGTGGTGTCAATCCAGGATAATGAGATGTGGTGTCAATCCAGGATAATGAGATGTGGTGTCAATCCAGGATAATGAGAGGATGTGGTGTCGATACAGAGAAGCTAACAGTTTACCCTCCTTTCCTCCCTGGGCCTCAGTCCCCGGTCCATCCTCCTCATCCAGTCTGAGGGTGTGGAGGGGAGCACCCTGTCCCACTGCACTCTCTGCAGAAGGGAGCTCCATCCAGGACTCTATGCTCTCTGAAGTCCCAATGCTGTCAGGGGCAGACATGGGGACAGTGGAGTGACAGGGGGACGAGGTGGAGCAAGATGGGGGGACATCTCCCTGGGCAGAGAGAGAACAGAGATACCAGAGTCAAATCACAACATTCACACTGGGTTAACATGAGACTCTTATTGTCTCATCAACAGACACAGAGTCTAAGTCGACACTGAGTCTGAGTCTAAACACTAGCAAACATACCATCTATGCTGAACAATCTTCATACATACAAAGCCGTTGAATGGGGCAGAGCACTCACATTAACAGAGTCTATGGTCAGCTGCTCAGAGTAGAAAGGGTCAGATGTCTCCAGTGACTCAACCTCCTCTACGTCACTCTCCTCACTGTAGCACTCTAGACAAACACACAAATGTGCACACGCATTCACACACGTGAACCACAGGAATTATGAGGAGTAATTGATCCATGTAAATATGCGATCGCTTCCCTTCACAATTAGTCCCCTACTGATTTTGGTTTGAGTGTAGTTGCCCTTTAGTTCAAGTGTGCAGGCACCTAGCACTGTTGTTTGGTTAGCAGTGTTTCTGTTGTACGTGAGATGACGTTTGCGAAAGAAATGGCCACTGGATTGATGCAAATAATCATGATATTCTTCCACTACACTACTTTGATACGCATCAGAAATGAGTATACGCAATACCCACTGAAAAATAAGTGGCTATATGGCGTATACCCTCCACTACACCAATGATGTTCCCGTCTATCGGTCGCCTAGCTTATCTCTCCCCATCAAGAAAACAAACAAAAATAGAATAAAAAAAGATCCATGTAAGCTCTTGAGAGTCCGTTACCTCCAGTGGTCCTCTCCGTAGACTCCTTCGGTGTAGCAGTCACTGCTGCTGACAGTTTAAACAGCCACCTGTAACATGGAGAAGCCATGCCTTAAAAACACTAATACCTGACCGGTATGGCCAATGTTTTATGTACTTAGGAGGCAAATGGCCTCTTTGCACATGCTTCCTCAAATAGCTTCTAGCTTCCTGAAATAGCTTCATGATGGTTAACTGTAATAACAATGAGACTAAGTGTAGCTGAGATAACATACAATACAGCATTCAACTTTCACACCACGTAAACAGTCAAACAAAAAATGTAGTGTTCACATAAATAAGCTATATTTTCATAGTGTCTCGGCCCACATCCTCTTCCAGTACGTGTGCCTTTGACCTCAGCACAGCATAAATAGGCTACAACCTCCGGGCCAGCCTCCATTTCCCTCTTTTTGACACACTCACTTGTTCATCTCACTCAGACTCTCAGCTGCGAAGTAGAGTGTCACAACCTGTGGATGGCTGGTCTTCAAAGCACTGAATGAGATCAGGCAAAACGACATAGCCGTCAGATCAACAAATACTACATTGAGTGTTTTGAGCGTATATGTAAAATGCTCTACAAATACAATTATTATCATTACTACAACAGGATAGGACACTAAAGGAGAGAGCAGAACACTGCTCTGTGTGTTAACATCTACAGGATAGCGTCCCGCCCTCGGGACGGTTGAGCTAACGTGCGCTAATGTGATTAGCATGACGTTGTAAGTAATAAGAACATTTCCCAGGACACAGAAAGCTTAAATTCTTGTTAATCTAACGGCACTGTCCAATTTACAGTAGCTATTACAGTGAAATAATACCATGTTATTTTTTGAGGCGAGTGCATAGTTTTGTACTTGAAAATATATCAATAAACCAATTGGCATAATTGGCATATTTGGGCAGACTTGATCAAACATTTTGATCAAGTCCCCTCTTAATTTAAAATTTCCACAAACCTCAAAGTGTTTCCTTTCAAATGGTATCAAGAATATGCATATCCTTGCTTCAGGTCCTGAGCTACAGGCAGTTAGATTTGTGAATGTCATTTTAGGCAAATACTTTTTTTTAAAGGGCCCGATTCTTATTAACTATGAGGAAGAGAGAGTTATTTTTGGAAGAAAGCAAAAGTGAAACCACAAAATGGGGTCAACAGCAGACCAGCAGTTATCTCATGCATCTTGCCCTAAAGATGAAAGGAAACACGGTTTAGGATTGATGACTTACACAGAGGAAACAAGGCTAGATGTGATAATACAGACCACAGCTTGAAATATTCCGTCAATGGACTGCAAGGGAGAGTTTCCATACAAAAGACTACATTTGAGCTCGATGTGCAAAAGCCCTGCAATTTCCTGTGACGGACGGGGACGGACGGACGGGGGCGGGGCGGTGGATGAAATGCTAGAAGACTACTATACATGGTAAAGTAAAGTAAACCAAAACTAGACCAACAGGCCTGTGGTTAGCCCGCAATACTCTGGTTTCCAACAGGCCAAGCGAAAACTTTAAATTAGAGAATCACATTCACAGTAAAAACCTTACTGCTTCTTCTTGCACTCAGTTGCTTGGTTGACGGTGAAGTCTGATAAGTCGATATATCCTTCTGCTTTCTCAGCCTGACAGAGAGAGAAACAAAAATAACATGCCGAATGTATTACTCTCATGTGACAAGACAATAGTTCATATGGTTGGTGAAAGGAGAGTAGTACACATTACCGTTTTAAGTATTGATATACTCCACCAGACATTCATTTCGAATTTTGCTGGTGTCTGCCATGACTGTCTCAATACGAGTATACCCTAAACCAGGGATGGGCAACATTGATGGGGCTGGGAGCCCATATAAATTAGACTCATCATGAGAGTTCTCCCTACCTTGCGAGCAAAGCAGCACCCCTCGTGACAGCAAAGTGTTAGAGTGAATTTCCTGCAATTCTTCACATTTTGCCATACGGTGGAGGCAAATGTTTGCAGTTTTTAATATGATAACTGATGATCAATGGGCCCCACCCCGGTCGGTAATTTGACCAATCTAAAAACATTTAGCTGACATGGGCTAATTGAGTGACTGCTGATGCACAACTAAATATCTAAATAGTACCTTGGGTATTCTGTTATTACAACTCAACAGTAAGTTATTATTTTTTATTGGTCCACGAGCCTACAAAGGGTCGCCAGTTGCCCATCCCTGCCCTAAACTAAAGCATTTTGAGATTTAGCTAATAAAATGTTTACACAACACAACATAACAATAACATAGATTAGAACAATAACGACCCAGCAACAACAGATTAGCACAACGACATGGATTAGCACAACTCCACGACCTAACACAACAACAGATTAGATTAGCACAACTCAACGACATAGATTAGCACAACTCAACGACCTAACACGACGACATAGATTAGCACAACACCATGGATAACACAACACTAGGACTCACCGTCTGACCAGTGTACCAGTACAGGGAGGTCTTCTTCAGAACAAACCAGTACTTCTTCCATTTGGTTCCCAGGAAGCCCTTTCCCTCCTTCTTCCTGTAGAGCCAGCCCTGGCAGTCCACCTTACCCAGCTCCTTCAAAGACACCCTGCGACGACTCATCACTGAATCACCTATGGTAGGCCTATCTATGGGACCTACAGACAGACAGACGCACTACAACATTACCTACAGTACAGTCAGACAGAGACAGAAGACTACATCCTTAGAGTATATTAGTCTTTGTTATTTGTAACCTTGTACTTGACCTTTGGTTGAGGCAGTGAGGCAAGCAAGTACTGTTTTCTACAACACTTAAAGTAGCTCTTTTTATTACACATTTGGCTAACTAGGAAAAGCCCATGTTTAAATCAAATCACATTTTATTGGTCACACACGTTTAGAATTCTCCAAAAACACATTGTAAGCTTTGATGGCCGAGTGGTTAAGGCGTTGGATCCAAACCTTTCTAGAAGGTCTAGCTATCTTACCTCCAACCCCTGTCCTGAAAGTACGGCGCCAGGAGATTTTGATCCAGAGAGATGAGATGAGATCTATTACAGCAGCTTCTCACCAGCATGTTGGAGCCATCAGTCACAACAGCGTATACAGACGCTCAGAATGGCAAGAGAACGCACATGAAAAGAATACCCTTGCCTAACCTTACATAGCCCAATCAAACATAGGCTACATGTAGGGCTTTGTACAGTCTTACACCCCTCCTGCTGCTGTCACCACCAACCACAGAACAGCATCCGGTTTCAAATGGCAACAACATGACTGTCTTCCTGTCCAAAATGTAGTGACATGGGTATTTTTGAGTTTAATCAAACTACATGCAAAAGATCAGAGAGGAGCTGACTGCAAGTGTGATTTGGGGTTATAACTGCATGAGAGCATGTTTTATTTTCAAATTCATGCACAAACAGTTCATTGTGACAGGCTGGACAAACACTACTACTATATTTTAGACACAGCTCTGTGTACTGTCTACTTCAAAATCACAATCATTAACCTTCTTTATGCAGTCTAGATTTAACAGGTGATCTAATATGAAGGCAGTGTGTTTAGAAAGTGTCTACGGATAATAATGACACGCATAAAAAGGTTCAATCAAACACGGATACTTTGTAACGTCGGTACTTCTGAGTAATGATTGGCTGAATTAATTAGATCAGACAAAGAATTTCTTCTACACAACGCCTCTTCTTCCACCTGTAGCAATCTTTTAAATGTTGTAAAAAGGGCATTATGCAACCCATCAGACGAAGAAGGCTACTCTCCAGATCATTTGAAAGCATTGTGTTCTTCGTGAAGGGACAGACGCATGAAAAGACGCAATTTTAGCATCAAGAAGCGTTATCTGCTGCTGATGATGATGATGATGAACGATTTCCGCTTACGTTGGTCCTATCACTCACCTACACCTGCCGATCACCTGCACCTAGGCCAGAGAAGGTAGCTTAAATATAGACTTTTTTGTTTATGGAGTTGATCAGTCATTTTATGGGACTTATGTATAAAATGCTATTCTATTAATTCAATCACATATTATTCTTAATCTTCTATTTGGTTCAAAATGGCTATTTCCAGCGCTTAACACTAGTTACCACAGTCACAAAGTCCTGGCTTTGTCAAAGAAATGTATGAAAACACATGTGCTTTTTGGTCTTAATTTAAGGTTAGGGTTAGACATAAGGGTAGCAGTGTGGTTGGGTTAAGGTTATGGTTAAGGTCAGGTTTAAAATACATGTTTTGGACGAGACATTGTAGAAAAGGGCAAGGAGTTATGACTTTGTGTCTGTGGTAACTAGTGACGACCGTTTCCTCCGTGATATGCTTGATGTATGCTGTTCTGTCATCGGCCACTGGATGTCGCCGTAGTTGTTAAAGTCTGCATGCTGTAGGCTACTAGGACATGAGAATCAAATGAATGCAAACTGAAAATAAATTGATAGTTCCTTCAGAACACCTAGGCCAGGGGTACTCAAGTACTATTTGAGAAGGTCCGGTCACACACATTTCCATAGGTGGCAAAGGTCCAGATGGATAATGTAATTTATCGGCGTAAAAACCCCCACCTCGTAACCCATGCAACCCCAAACTGTTCACACGCCTCTTGTTGGCGGGGAGAAAATGTTGCAGTTTTAAAGCTAATTTCCCACAATTCTACACATTTTGCATAGTGTAGAGATTTTAGTTTTGCTGTTTTAAAGTACATTTTCCTACAATTCTATGCATTCTTCCATGTCATATGTGTGTTTATATGATACCAGGGGTCGAAGCTCGACCGAGTAAAAAAAACAAAAAAAAAACAAAGTTGTTTTATTTCAAAAAATGGTGGGACCTGCAGTCCATATTGACCCCGTTCTGGGTCCGGATCCGGTCCGCGGTCCGCCAGTTGAGGATGGAGGACCCCCTAGGTCTTACTCTTTAGACATAATAAACTTGTTGTGTATTATCTATGTATAGTCACTTTACCCCTACCTACATGTACAAATGACCTTGACTAACCTGTACACCTGCACATTGACTCGGTACCGGTACCCCCTGTATATAGGCTCGTTATTGTTATTTTATAGTGTTACTTTTTATTTATTTTTTACTTTAGTTTATTTAGTAAATATTTTCTTAACTATATTTTCTTAAAACTGCATTGTTGGTTGGGTTAGGGTTTGTAAGTAAGCATTTCACGGTAAGGTCTACACCTGTTGTATTCAATTTGATCACATTACATCACATGCATTCCTCTCATAAGATACTTCACCTCTTTCCAGACATGGGCTGCCTGTGTGACCTGCACTACGCAGGTACCAGTGAGTTAGAATGCCTAAATCCTTGATTCCAATCTGATTGTGAAATACCATGTAGGCTATAGTCAGTCCCAGAGCTTTAACCAACTGGGCACACACTGGTTTAATCAATGTTGTTTCCACGTAATTTCTATGTAATTACGTTGAACCAACATGGAATAGATGTTGAATTGACGTCTGTGCCCAATGGGAAGCTATGTCAAACTCTGCCTCATGATCTGTCTGCATTAAACGATAATGATAATTGTAACATATTGCAGAACTTCAAAAATGATGTTTTCAAATGTCAATCAGATCATTATTTCTAAGTAATTATTGATGAGACAAGAAAGAAAAAACAAGAAAGAAGCAACCAAAAGTGAAATTGCTCCTTTTTTATTATAGTTTAGAAAATGTTGAAACTATCACATAGGTATTCATATAGCAAAGCACTTAAAGAGTTGCTAGACATTTCTGCGTAAAACCTATATTCTATTCTACTATTGGAATGAAAACACTGACTTCCTCCTTTAAGACAAACGTCACAGCTCTTGCATATGTTTAGTATTTATGGTTACTGTTGCTAAGGCACTATCTCTGTCCCAGTTAGTGAGATAAAGTAGTTACACGTTTTTGAAATGTTACCTGAACTTCACAAAAATACACACACACACACACACACACACACACACACACACACACACACACACACACACACACACACACACACACACACACACACACACACACACACACACAGTAACATGAAACACTATAAAGAGAAGCACATTATCGCAAATAAAAAATGATAGCATGAATTATATATATATATATATATACAGTGGGGAGAACAAGTATTTGATACACTGATGATTTTGCAGGTTTTCCCACTTACAAAGCATGTAGAAGTCTGTAATTTTTATCATAGGTACTCTTCAACTGTGAGTGACGTAATCTAAAACAAAATTCAAGAAAATCACATTGTATGATTTTTAAGTAATTCATTTGCATTTTATTGCATGACATAAGTATTTGATACATCAGAAAAGCAGAACTTAATATTTTGTACAGAAACCTTTGTTTGCAATTACAGAGATCATACGTTTCCTGTAGTTCTTGACCAGGTTTGCACACACTGCAGCAGGGATTTTGGCCCACTCCTCCATACAGATCCTTCAGGTTTCAGGGCTGTCGCTGGGCAATACGGACTTTCAGCTCCCTCCAAAGATTTTCTATTGGGTTCAGGTCTGGAGACTGGCTAGGCCACTCCAGGACCTTGAGATGCTTCTTACGGAGCCACTCCTTAGTTGCCCTGGCTGTGTGTTTCGGGTCGTTGTCATGCTGGAAGACACAGCCACGACCCATCTTCAATTCTCTTACTGAGGGAAGGAGGTTGTTGGCCAAGATCTCGCGATACATGGCCCCATCCATCCTCCCCTCAATACGGTGCAGTCGTCCTGTCCCCTTTGCAGAAAAGCATGCCCAAAGA
Organism: Thymallus thymallus; assembly: GCA_023634145.1. NCBI lineage: Eukaryota > Metazoa > Chordata > Actinopteri > Salmoniformes > Salmonidae > Thymallus > Thymallus thymallus. The sequence continues at coordinate 22,950,807 of CM042411.1, read as the reverse complement.
ATGATGTTTCCACCTCCATGCTTCACGGTTGGGATGGTGTTCTTGGGGTTGTACTCATCCTTCTTCTTCCTCCAAACACGGCGAGTGGAGTTTAGACCAAAAAGCTCTATTTTTGTCTCATCAGACCACATGACCTTCTCCCATTCCTCCTCTGGATCATCCAGATGGTCATTGGCAAACTTCAGACGGGCCTGGACATGCGCTGGCTTGAGCAGGGGGACCTTGCGTGCTCTGCAGGATTTTAATCCATGACGGCGTAGTGTGTTCCAGCTCTCTTCAGGTCATTGACCAGGTCCTGCCGTGTAGTTCTGGGCTGATAACTCACCTTCCTCATGATCATTGATGCCCCACGAGGTGAGATCTTGCATGGTGCACCAGACCGAGGGAGATTGACCGTCATCTAAGACTTCTTCCATTTTCTAATAATTGCACCAACAGTTGTTGCCTTCTCACAAAGCTGCTTGCCTATTGTCCTGTAGCCCATCCCAGCCTTGTGCAGGTCTACAATTTTATCCCTGATGTCCTTACACAGCTCTCTGGTCTTGGCCATTGTGGAGAGGTTGGAGTCTGTTTAATTGAGTGTGTGGACAGGTGTCTTTTATACAGGTAATGAGTTCAAACAGGTGCAGTTAATACAGGTAATGAGTGGAGAACAGGAGGGCTTCTTAAAGAAAAACTAACAGGTCTGTGAGAGCCGGAATTCTTACTGGTTGGTAGGTGATCAAATACTTATGCAATAAAATGCAAATTAATTATAAAAAAATCATACAATGTGATTTTCTGGATTTTTTTAGATTCCGTCTCTCACAGTTGAAGTGTACCTATGATAAAAATTACAGACCTCTACATGCTTTGTAAGTAGGAAAACCTGCAAAATCTGCAGTGTATCAAATACTTGTTCTCCCCACTGTATATATATAAATATATATATACATACATTAAACTCACTAAATAAAATACAAAATAAACCAGTCCAAAAACTTCTTTAAATTATTTTAAACATATTTACAAGAAATCTGTAGACAGACACAAACTAAATAACTAATTTATACATAGGACAGTTCACCTACAGAAGAAAGGCTAATGTTTCCTAAACCTGAATGATAGTCCTTCTCTTGATGAGGAGAATAAGCAGAAACTGTTTTCTATAATACTTCTTCATACTTCCAACCCCTCCACGAAAGATTCTGAGTCTGTCAGCATATTGAATCTAAACTAAACAATCTGTCATGCCAAGGAGTTGAAATGTAGCGAGAGACCCAACCAAATGGTCTACCACTAGGCTATGTGGCGTTGAAATGAAGCAAAGCTTCCAAAGGCTGCTTTAGCGTTCCAAGTTCCAACAGAACGTTCCAGGTATGGTACGTGTTAGTCAGAATACTGACTGGAGAAACCAGACCACTGTGCGATGATAGCAAGGTTAAAGGCACTGGGGGGGACACACACACACGTGTTCCACCGTCCATAAAGTTGAGGCACTCGTCAATGACTCAACAGCCTGAGGCGAGCTAGCCAGCCCCCTAGGATCGAAGAGGGTTCTGACGGAGGCCGTTTGGGAGTAGCAGCAGCACTAGTGGTCACAGTCGTAGCCGGGGCCTTTTTCAACGATGCCTCCTGGTAGGGGATGGTGGCGCTGTTGTGCAGGTCAGCATTGATGAAGCACCGGGAGCCCCGGATGTGGTCGACGCCACGGACCAGCTGGCCAGAACGCCCCTCCAGGGGTCTGTAGGGTAGGGGGAAGTACGAGGCCTCCTCAGAGATGGAGGCAATGCGCTCGTTACTCAGGTATCTGTGCAGGATGTCCTCTCCTGCAAGAGTAGAATAGAATAGGACTTTATTGTCAATCCAAGGATATCATCACCATACAAGAACCATGTACTGTATAAGACAGGAATACCAGCATATAGCTGGCATATATGGTAGATACATAACTGCTGCTGCACCAGTTTCAACTCTTCTGCCTGCGGCTATGGAACCCTGACCTGTTCACCGGACGTGCCACCTTGTCCCAGACCTGCTGTTTTCAACTCGCTCTCTCTACCGCACCTGCTATTTCAACATATAAATTCCCGGCTATGAAAAGCCAAGTGATATTTACTCCTGATGTACTTACTTACCTGTTGCAACCTCTACAACTACGATTATTATTTCACCCTACTGGTCGTTTCAACATCTTGGGAAAGATCTGGCCTTAATGGCCATGTATTGTTATAATCTCCACCCGGCACAGCCAGAAGGCCACCCCTCAAAGCCTGGTTCCTTTCTACACTCTTAGAAGTAAAGGTGCTATCTATAACCTAAAAGGGTTCTTCAGCTGTCCCCATAGGAGAACCCTTTGAAGAACCCTTTTTGGTTCCAGGCAGAACCTTTTTGGTTCCAGGCAGAACCCAAAATAGTTCTGCAGGGAACCAAAAAGGGTTCTTCAAAGGGTTCTCCTCGTACTTCCTTTTTTTCTAAGAGTAGGTTTCTTCCTAGGTTTTTGCCTTTCTAGGGAGTTTTTCCTACATCTGCATTGCTTGCTGTTTGGGGTTTTAGGTTGGGTTTCTGTATAGCACTTTGTGACATCGGCTGATAAATTTATCAGCTATGAGTTTTTCCTGACTGTGATCTGACCAGGAAAACCTTTGGGCTTACTTATACTGCTACATGTACACATACTCATTGAATACACATGATATACTCATAGGCATACACAAATGAACACACTTGTCTCACAACACCCGCCAAACCCTCTCTGTTTAAGGATAAGTGAGTCTAAGAAGGAGTTGTGGCCAAAGTTAACACTGGTTATGCTGGGACTTACCCCAAAGTTAATGAACAACAACTTAAGAATTCAAGGCATGCAATCCGAGTCTGCCTCAGTTTGTTCTGCAGAGTAAACAAACCTGATAACAGTGGATTAGCCTCAGTAAGGTTCTGTTCCAAATGGCACCCTATTCCTTATACAGTGCGCTACTTTTGACCAGCGCCCCAATCAAAAGTAGTGCACTATTTAGGGAATAGGGTGGCATTTGGGATACAATTGGCACCCTGTGCTATAGCTGCAGCAGGCTTACCTTTCCTCCCTTGGGGCCAGGGTCTGGAGGACGAATCAGACATGCCCAAACACGAGTCTAGAGGCATGGACAGGGGCCGCGGTTGACCTGTAAAGAGTTCAAATATTCTGTCATTCAATATCATCAATCTTTTCAATGGTACAGTCAGTGAAATGGGAACAGAATGCTACTGTGATTAATTGGGGGAAAAGTGTGTGTGTTTGTTTGTGCGCCTGTGTGTGTGTGTGTGTGTGTGTGTGTGTTAGGTTACCGACCCCGTGTGTGTGTCCGTTGTCTCAGGCGGGCTACTGGGGCTGGTTGGGCTGGTTGGAGGCTGGACTCAGGAGGGGGGCAGACTCTGATCTTGTTGTCATAGTCTGCGATGGTGAAGCGCCGTCTGCCCTCATCCAGGAAGGAGTTTGGAGACTGAGAACCCTTTGGTCTCAGTTTGACACTGGCTTTAGGCTTCTCATCTCTGTGATGAGAGGAAAATAAGAAAGAAACATCAAGGTCAGCTAACAGAGCAGTATCCATCAAGGTCAGCTAACAGAGCAGTATCCATCAATGTCAGCTAACAGAGTAGTATCCATCAAGGTCAGCTAACAGAGCAGTATCCATCAAGGTCAGCTAACAGAGCAGTATCCATCAAGGTCAGCTAACAGAGCAGTATCCATCAAGGTCAGCTAACAGAGCAGTATCCATCAATGTCAGCTAACAGATCAGTATCCATCAAGGTCAGCTAACAGAGCAGTATCCATCAAGGTCAGCTAACAGAGCAGTATCCATCAAGTTCAGCTAACAGAGCAGTATCCATCAAGGTCAGCTAACAGAGCAATATCCATCAAGGTCAGCTAACAGAGCAGTATCCATCAAGGTCAGCTAACAGAGCAGTATCCATCAAGGTCAGCTAACAGAGCAGTATCCATCAATGTCAGCTAACAGAGCAGTATCCATCAAGGTCAGCTAACAGAGCAGCATCCATCAAGGTCAGCTAACAGCGCAGTATCCATCAAGGTCAGCTAACAGAGCAGTATCCATCAAGGTCAGCTAACAGCGCAGTATCCATCAAGGTCAGCTAACAGAGCAGTATCCATCAAGGTCAGCTAACAGAGCAGTATCCATCAAGGTCATCTAACAGAGCAGTATCCATCAAGGTCAGCTAACAGAGCAGTATCCATCAAGGTCAGCTAACAGAGCAGTATCCATCAAGGTCAGCTAACAGAGCAGTTTTCATCAGGTCAGCTAACAGAGCAGTATCCATCAAGGTCAGCTAACAGAGCAGTATCCATCAGGTCAGCTAACAGAGCAGTATCCATCATTGTAGGGGTACACATTTTTTTTCTTCCCAAACAGTCATTTCAACAGGAGTTATAAGTACCTGTTTGGGACTTAATGGACTAAACAAGAGGTGGTGTTATCTCAGTACCTGTTTGGGACTTAATGGACTAAACAAGAGGTGGTGTTATCCCATTCCTAAAGCCTGTGGAGGACAGAGATACAGACGGACAGAAAGGCAGACAGACATGCAGACAGACAGACATGCAGACAGAGATACAGACATGCAGACAGACAGACAGACATGCAGACAGACAGACATACAGACATGCAGACATACAGAGAGACAGATGGACAGGAAGGCAGACAGACATGCAGACAGACAGACATGCAGAGAGACAGACGGACAGACATGCAGACATAGAGAGACAGTCAATCAGACAGAGAGACAGACATGCAGACAGACAGAGAGACAGATGGACAGAAAGGTAGACAGACATGCAGACAGACAGACAGACAGATGGACAGAAAGGCAGACAGACATGCAGACAGACAGAGAGTCAGACAGACAGACAGACAGAGACAGACGGACAGAAAGGCAGACAGACAGAGAGAGAGAGAGAGAGAGAGAGAGAGAGACAGACAGACAGACAGACAGAGAGAGACAGACAGACAAAGAGACAGACATGCAGACAAACATGCAGACAGACAGAAAGGCAGACAAACATGCAGACGGACAGGAAGGCAGACAGACATGCAGACAGACAGATGGACAGAAAGGCAGACAGACATGCAGACAGAGAGACAGATGGACAGAAAGGCAGACAGACAGAGAGAGAGAGAGATAGACATGCAGACAGACAGACAGAGAGACATGCAGAGAGACAGAGAGACAAACGGATAGACAGACAGTCAAACCGACCGACTGACAGATAGAGACAGACTGACTGACAGAGAGACAGACAGGTAGTCAGACCGACAGACAGACAGACAGACAGACAGACAGACAGTCAATCAGACAGACAGATACTCACCGTGGGGTATAGGGTACAGTTGGGGGAGGAGGGATAAATAAGTCCAGAATGGCTGGCTTCTCTTTCTTCATGCGGGATTCACAGGCATGTTTTGGAGACTGGATCATACAGGGGGCGCTCTAACACACAAAACAACAATTTTGTGTTTACTTGTTATAATAGATTCCCAGATATTACCAAATTATGTCAAATAAAAACACTAATACCACATACATCTGTGTTAAATGATTGGCTTGAGATAACTACACCATAATGATTAGCAAAATAATCAGCATTACATGGTGTTATTTTTCTTTAGAACTAAACCAACTTCCATTTTAGTAAATCCATCAAGATTACTGTAGCCTGGTTCAATGTGTTCCTCCAGACCTGGCGAGATTACAGTTTCGTTAGGGAACACTGACTCAGCCCACAACTGACATTTGAAGGACTATGCAATCTATTTAAAGCACAGGTGATCTGTGAACATGAGTCACCTTCAAAACATGTCTGACATCAATACATGCTTCTACTTTGTGCTATTCTTTTTTTGAGGAAAAAGAAGAAGAAGGGATTCATTGTTAGTTCCAACCCACCCAGTGGAAGACGCAGCCTGGCTGGCTGAAGAACTGAGGAACCTGTCCTCTGGTCAAACCCCACCAAAAACAAACAGCTCTGGGATACCAAACACAAATATGTCACACCTATGATGACAGATGTAAATAAATCCAGAATTGATTCAGCTCTATGATATCAAGGGGGATAAGGGGGGCGGGGCCAAGCTGTGCCTGTGTGTGTGTTAGGGCTCTACCTGCACCAGAGGGGCCCTCCAGCGCATGTTCTTCAGAGGGGCCGGGGTGAAACTACAGGTACCCGAGGGCCTCTTCTTCACCACCAGAGTAACACCTGCTGGGTCCGACTTCAGCTTACCCACCAGGTTCTTCAGCTGCCAGCCCACCTGGAGGCACCACAGACAGACCCATACATCATCCCAACCCTCATCATCACATCCATCATCATCACTCCCATCAACAGACCCATCATCATCTACACTTTCTGTCTGTCAATCATTATTGAGCAAGAGCTTGTTGTGCAAGATTAAACAAATATCTGTGATCTCTCTCAGCCCTGGGTTAGTACTCTCATATCAATGGACAGACGAGAGAAGCTGTACGAGGTACCTACCACTGTCTGCTTGTTGACCTGGATGACCTCGTCTCCGGCGTGGATCCTGTGTGTTCGGTCTGCTGGAGACTGGAGGGCAACAACAACAACAGAAAGACAGACGGTGAGCAAGGAGACATCACAGAAGTGCAGTACATTCACTCGGACTGGATCACTCTAGACCATCTTGGACTACTTCTATCGGAATAGACGGGATACTCACACGTTCTGTGGTTCCAGTGATGATGTGAAGCCCGTCATGGGTGGATTTGATATACAACCCCTGAGATGATACAACACAGCACAAGGAAGAAGCAATCAATCTCAGAGACTGAGAAATCAAGCAGTACATCTATCGAAGGGCTGATCATGTAAGAATCTTCTCTAATTTCAAGTATAAGTCAGTTTCTTATATACAAACCTATTTCATATATTGCACAACTTTTGACCAGGGCCCATAGGGATCAGGTCAAAAGTAGGATGTGTGTTTTATATAGTAAAGGGTATAGGGTGCCATTTTGGATGCAGTCTAACTCTTCTCACCAGTCCTTCCCTAGGTCTGATGTTGGTGATGTGGACCTCCTCCAGACAGGCCATCTGACACTTCTGGGGGTCAGAGGTCGTCCTCATCGTCTGCTCACAGATCACGTTCAGAGCCACAGACTGGAATGGAACATGTAACAGAATACACTCAGCTACATTGTCACAGAACACGAATATACACTGAACAAAATATAAACGCAACATGTAAAGTGTTGGTCCCATGTTTCATGAGCTGAAATAAAATATCCCAGAAATGTTCCATATGCACAAAAAGTTTATTTCTCTAAAATGTTCTGCACAAATTTGTTTATATTAGTGAGCATTTCTCCTTTACCAAGATAATCTATCCACCTGACAGGTGTGGCATTTCAAGAAGCTGATTCAACAACATGATCATTACACAGGTGCACCTTGTGCTGGGGACAATAAAAAGCCACTCTAAAATGTGCAGAGACATGACATAATTTTCTGGAATTTTCCAAGCTGTTTAAAGGCACAGTCAACTTAGTGTATGTAAACTTCTGATCCACTGGAATTGTGATATAGTGAATTATAAATGAAATAATATGTCTGTAAACAATTGTTGGAAGAATTACTTGTGTCATGCACAAAGTAAATGTCCTAACCGACTTGCCAAAACTATAGTTTGTTAACATGAAATCGGTGGAGTGTTTGAAAAATGTGTTTTAACGACTTCAACCTAAGTGTATGTAAACTTCAGACTTCAACTGTATGTGGTACACTCTTCAGTTTTGGGTTTTGTCTTCTGATAAACAATTTATCATAGGAACTTCAGTTGCACCACAAGGTGCCACTCATTCTAAGTCATAACATAGACAGCTAGGTAGGGCCCTTTTACAATGCATGCTGTCATAGCTTTGTCATTACTTGGTGCTTGGGGGCTGTAGTTAGGGGTCTTCAAAACAAAGGGAGGTTCCTAGAGAACTCTACAGCAGTGGTTCTCAAAGTGGGGTCCGTGGACGTCTGTCCCTCATTTTAAGGTCAACCCTGTTACGTGAACTTAACTGTTGTTTTAATATGGTGAAACTATTCCTTTTTTATCTATTTTTCTAAAGAAACATTGAACATCTAATATTCCACTCATAGAGTAAAAGCAGGTGAGCTGGTTCTACTATTCTTGGCCATTTTCTGAGTGAGTCGAGCATAACAACTCAAACCTGTTACCCATAGATAGACAGGCTAGAAATATTTTAACAATAACATTTGTTTTGTGAAGGTTGCCTATCACTCACTGTTGCACACAACAAGCTTCCATTCCCCCTGTCACAATGGGGTTTATGACTAAATTAAGAAGAAATCATCAACCTCTTAAGATAGGAAAGCATGTTTTTATGAAGTTGTGTGCTCTTTATGACAGAATGTTGAAATTAGTTGAAATGAACGTCCCCCCCAAGTTACACTTCTCAAAAGGCACTGAATTGGTGGAACGACGATATTATTAATCTATAATTTCTTAATTGGTATCCACAACCCAATACTTCCTGTATAATTTAGTTTTTACATAAATGCACACTTACAGACTTACATAAGCATTGTACAACTTGGCTGTAAACAGCTGAGCATGGGAGGCTGAGGTCATGCAGTAGGTCAGCTTCTGAGGGAAACTGCTGATCCAAACTAATATTATCACTTAGTTAATGAAGTTTTCAGCTGACTGTGTAGTCCAACGGCCCCCCAGGCAGGGATATCTAACACAGGATGTGGAAACCGGGCTTCTGTAGACCATCACAGCACTGGGATGCGTCTCAAATGGCACCCTATTCCCTATGTAGTACACTACTTTTGACCAGGGCCCATAGGGGTCTGGTCAAAAATAGTACACTATATAGGTAATAAGGTGTCATTTGGAAAACAGCTCTTAACTGTATAAACAAAGCCCTACACCCATACGGGAACACAGCACACATCACAAGAACCATGGCAGTTTCTACAGGAAAGGGAAGTGTGTGTATGTGCATTGCCTGTGTGTATATCTGTCTGCAGTGTGTTTTATTTTGAAGCTCCAGGGCTGAGCCGGTGAACAGAGCGTCCAGACCAGACCAGAGGTTAAAAGAGGATGCATCACTTACCACTTCCAGAATCTTCTCCTCCATGTCATATACTGTGCAGTCCTGCAATCAGGGACAGAAGTATATTTCACAGGATGCTACAGTAAAACACTTAAGCTGTGAGGCGTAGCAGGAAATAGTGAACGAAAACACAAATTAGCAGCGAACGGCGGACTAATATTTGTGGAAATAAAAAACTTGGGAGTGAAACCAAACAGAAATGCTAAAAAGCCTCCCAAATATTCAGGATGATGTGTCTTGTGGCCACTTAAACAACAACAATTGCATTACAGTTCTGTGGGACGTCACTTAACTATAGGGAGCAGTGAGGTGGAGAGGACACTGCTCCCACTCTGTATCCTTCACTATGTCTGTGTCCTAAATGGCACCATATTCCCTATTTAGTGCACTGCTTTTGACCAGGACAATATACATTTTCTTATTTTAGTTAACATTTATTTAACTAGGCAAGTCAGTTAACATGCTAATTTAACAAACGCACGCAAGTGGTTTCCTTATAGGCAAAGTCCCCCCAAAGTCCTATGAAACCTCATGAGAGTGAATAGTGATGAGAGTGAGTAGAGAACAAACCTTCTGAACGGTGGAGGTGAGTTCCAGACACAGCTGAATGATCCTGTTCTTAGTGGAGGTGAAGTCACTGATCCCCGCCAGCGAAGTCCTGTTATACAGAGACCAGAGGAAGGACAGGAGTCATTCCAATTACAACAACCCCAATAACACAGCAATAATCGATCTAGCTCTGTGTGTACAATCGTAACAATATCAGGTACAATTATGGAGCTGGATATGATGACAGTTCTGTATAATATAGCAATTATGAGTGTTGTTTTGTGACAGATGCATGAAGAACGCGTCTAAAGAAAAACAACCCAGGTATGTGAGAAATGTATTAGCAATTATTGTTGTTGACTAGGTGAGAAGTGTTTTGACTCGTCATGTACGTAGGCTACAGTACAAAGCCTAACATGTTTTGAGGGGTAACTGACAGCATCTGCAGTGGTCTGTCAATACAGATGTTTAATTTCGCAGCTGAGACCCTCTGGAATGCGTCTCAAGCCGACAAGCACAGGAATACAACTGTCGGCCACCCGGCTGCATTACTTTACTTGGAAAGACTTCACTCTGGCTGTTTTGACTACAAGACAGTGAAACATTTCCTCAAGTCAGGACTTTAACAAGATAACATGTATGTTAACATGAGCATCACTTAAGAGCCTAATAGAATGCATTCCTTCCAGCTGAAATGTTAAGTGTGTGTGTGTATTTCTCTGTGTCTCTGTGTGTGTCTGTGTGTGTGTGTGTGTGTGTGTGTCTCTGTGTGTCTGTGTGTGTGTGTGCGTGCGTGTGCGTGCCACTGTCTACGTGCACACTGTCTACGTGCATATGTGTGTGTGTGTGTGTGTGTGTGTGTGTGTGTGTGTGTGTGTGTGTGTGTTTCGTATAGCCTACCGGTCCAGCCAGGCCAGTAGACTCTTGGCTGCTCCGATGAGCTCCACCACAGCAGTGAGGAAGTCATTGGGGGGTTTGTGGGACTTCTTGCCCTTGTACGGGTTCTTCCTGCGCTCCGATGCTGAGTTGTGGAGGTTTTTGGACGCCGCTCTCATACGACCCACCAGAGTCTTCAGGTTGTCTGTCTCCACCCCATAGTTCTGGAAGACAAACAAGATCAACGTTTTTACTTGCAATGACTGTGATTTATGGTTGTTTTACCACACCCTTGTTGAATGCATTGACTTGTATGTCTGCTAAAATACCAAAATGTTAAATGTAATGAGAGGGAATATTCTCATATTCTCATAGTCGTATATCGTAGTCGTATAGCTATCAGATTAACATGTGTGCAGTAATCAATTCCATTCAAAACCACCTGGCTTGGTTTTAGCAAACATTGTCTGTGTCCCAAATGGCACCCTATTCCCTCTACAGTGCACTACTTTTGGCCAGAGTGTCATGGGCCCTCATTGGCTCTGGCCAAAAGTAGTGCACTATAGAGTGAAAAGGTCTGCCATTTCAGACGCAGCCATTACCTTTCTGTTATAATATAGAGTGACAGAGGATTAAGGACTAAATGAGAAGTCCCCCTTCACTCAGGACCAGTCACCATGGCAACCGGCATGGCCCATCATCTGACCAAAACATATTCCCCAACACATCTACCTCAATTACCTAAAATCCTCAGCATGTGCTGTGTGTGAAAGAGAGAGAGAGAGAGAGACGGGGAGAGAAAGAGTGTGTGTGTGTGTGTGTGGGTGCTTGATTGCTTGCATGCATGCGTATAAGTGTGTGTGTGTGTGTGTGCTGAGTGTAAGTGTGCGGAGGGAAGAAGATGTCTAGGGAGAACAAACAACCCTTTCACATCTACACAGCTCTAGGGGTTTAATAGCAGGCTAACACCTGTGGATCATTGGCCCTGTAACATCTGTGGATCACTGGCCCTGTAACATCTGTGGATCACTGGCCCTGTAACACATGTGGATCACTGGCCCTGTAACACCTGTGGATCATTGGCCCTGTAACACCTGTTGATCATTGGCCCTGTAACACCTGTGGATCAGGGGGGGTCACATCTGTTTCCTGAGCACCAGGATATTTCCCCCTGAGAGCATAAAGCTCTACCCAGATTGCATACCCAATGGCACCCAATTCCCTATACAGTGTACTACGTTTGACCAGGGCCTATAGGGAGTAGTGCACTATGTAAGGAATAGGATGCCATTTGGGATGCAGCCCTACTAGTCACCCACAACCAACCCTCTCCCTCCCTACTTTATATTGGCCAGATAATGTATATTCCCACTCCCTCACTACTTTATATTGGTGAGATAATGTATATTCCCTCTACCTCACTACTTTATATTGGGCAGATCATGTATATTCCCTCTCCATCACTACTTTATATTGGCCAGATAATGTATATTCCCTCTCCCTCTACTTTATATTGGCCAGATAATGTATATTCCCTCTCCCTCACTACTTTATATTGGCCAGATAATGTATATTCCCTCTCCCTCACTACTTTATATTGGCCAGATAATGTATATTCCCTCTCCCTCACTACTTTATATTGGCCAGATAATGTATATTCCCTCTCCCTCACTACTTTATATTGGCCAGATAATGTATATTCCCTCTCCCTCACTACTTTATATTGGCCAGATAATGTATATTCCCTCTCCCTCACTACTTTATATTGGCCAGATAATGTATATTCCCTCTCACGTTGGACATGGCCAAGCTCCCAGTTAATTTCCTCCAACCACCAAAGCTCTCTTAAAAGACAACAAGGTCTGGCATACTACCACCAAAGCACTTTACCATAGCCTATAGAGCGGCAGGTGGCCTAGCAGTTAGGTCAGTAACCGAAAGGTCACTAGTTTGAATCCCTGAGCTGACAAGGTTAAAAAGCTCCAGAGTCACTGGTCACTCTTGTACCTGTCACTGGTCACTCTCAGGGAGAGTTTGGATATGCAAAAAACACATTTCCAATTCACACTTGAAATAGGACAAATATAAGGACCCACCAAATGATTATTATTTTGTGGACCATGGGGAAAGGGAAGATCGGACAGAGTTTTGTGGATTGATGGGGCCAAACAAAAATGTACTGTAACATGAACGTATTGAAGTGTAGGTCATTGATCAACTGAGGGCTGAAAATGGCATAGCTGAAAAAAGATGTTCCCTCTGATGTTCTGGCCCCAGTCTGTTGCCCCATGCCAGTCTGTTGCCCTGTGCCAATCTGTTTCCCCGTGCCAGTCTGTTGCTCTGTGCCAGTCTGTTACCCTGTGCCAGTCTGTTGCCCCATCCCAATCTGTTGCCCCGTGCCAATGTGTTACCTCGTGCCAATCTGTTGCCCCATCCCAATCTGTTGCCCCGTGCCAGTCTGTTGCCCCATGCCAGTCAGTTGCCCCATGCCAATCTGTTGCGCCATGCCAGTCTGTTGTCCTGTGCCCTATTATTGGGTGCCACAGTTAGTAATCCCTCACACTAGGGGGAATCAGGGCCCCATTCTCTGGCCTGTGGACCCTATTCACCAAGCCTTCATACAGTGAGCACTGAGTATACTGTGCATTTCCTTCCAATGTATCGCACACTACACACTGAAACTAGTCCAGAGAACATAGCACTGGAATACATTACACTGTTTTATGCACCACTAGCCAGGTCCCAAATCTGTTTGTGTCATATAGCCAATTCCTATGGTCATTCTTTTTTTCTTACCCCATTTTCTTCCCAATTTCGTCATATCCAATTGGTAGTTACAGTCTTGTCCAATCGCTACAACTCCCGTACGGACTCGGGAGAGGCGAAGGTTGAGAGCCGTGCGTCCTCCGAAACACAACCCACCAAGCTGCACTGCTTCTTGACACAATGAACGCTTAACCTGGAAGCCAGCCGCACCAATGTGTCGGAGGAACCACCGTCCACCTGGCGACTGAGTCAACGTGCATGCACCCGGCCCGCCACAGGAGATGCTAGAGCGCGATGGGACAAGGACAACCCGGCCGGCCAAACCCTCCCCTAACCCGGACGACGCTGGGCCAATTGTGCGTCGCCTCATGGGTCTCCCAGTCGTGACCGGCTGCGACACCAACGGGGCTCGAACCCGCATCTGTAGTAATGCAGCTTGCACCTTAGACCACTGCACCACTCGGGAGGCCCCTATGGTCATTCTTGACAATTTTATTTATTTTATTTATTTAACCTTTATTTAACCAGGCAAATCAGTTAAGAACAAATTCTTATTTACAATGACGGCCTACCCCGGCCAAACGCCGACGACGCTGGGCCAATTGTCCGCCGCCCTATGGGACTCCCAATCACGGCCAGATTGTGATACAGCCTGGATTCGAACCAGGGTCTGTAGTGACGCCTCTAGTACTGAGATGCAGTGCCTTAGACCGCTGCACCACTCAGGAGAAACTCCCCAATGACTTGCCTGGTCCCAGATCTGTTCGTGCCATATAGCCAATTCCTATGGTCATTCTTGACAATGACAATGACGTGAGTTGGCAAGACGGCACAAAGTCAGGATTGAGGGAAAGATGAACGGAGCAAAGTACAGAGATCATTGATGAAAACCTGCTCCAGAGCGCTCAGGACCTCAGACTGGGGCGAAGGTTCACCTTCACCAACAGGACAACAACATTAAGCATGCAGCCAAGACAACGCAGGAGTGGCTTCGGGACAAGTCTCTGAATGTCCTTGAGTGGCCCAGCCAGAGCGCGGACTTGAACCCGATTGAACATCTTTGGAGAGACCTGAAAATAGCTGGGCAGCGATGCTCATCCAACCTGACAGAGCTTGAGAGGATCTGCAGAGAAGAATGGGAGAAACTCAAATATAGGTGTGCCAAGGTTGTAGCGTCATACCCAAGAAGACTCAAAGCTGTAATCACTGCCAAAGGTGCTTCAACAAAGTAATGAGTAAAGGGTCTGAATACTGTTATTTCAGTTTCAAATCTAAAAACCTGTTTTTGCAGAGAGTGAGGGAGAGGGAGAAAGAAACCCAGCCAATTCTTCCCTATGCCAGCCTATCCCACCCATGGGCCGCTTGAACACACAAACAGGGGCATAACTTAGGTTTTAGAAGTGGGGGGGGGGACATAACCTGGCGGGGATCTGGGGGTCCTCCCTCAGAATTGGTTGGGGCATCTAAAGCTAATTTCCGCCATTTCTACACCATCTAATTTGACAATTTTGGGGTCATTTTGGGGTCACTTATTGTAAATAAGAATATAATATGTTTCTAAACACTTCTACATGAATGTGGATGCTACCATGATTATGGATAATCCTGAAGGAAAAGTTATAGACAAAGAAATATCATATCCCCCCCAAATATACTAACCTCCCCTGTCATTATTCACGATTCATTCAGGATTATCCGTAACCATGGTAGCATCCACATTAATGTAGAAGTGTTTAGAAACATTATATTGTTGTTTACAATAAAAGGGATTCCAAAATAACACAATACATTACTTACCATTCATTTCTATTGGGCACAAAATAATCTGAAACACAACCAAAACCAACAGCAGCAAATGCATCCAACAAATCTGTAGAGTCACAAACGTTTAACTATTTTAATAAACATATAAGTGAATTTGTCCCAATACTTTTGCTCCCCTAAAATGGGGGGACTATGTACCAAAAGTGCTCTAATTTCTAAACGGTTCACCCGATATGATTGAAAATACCCTAAAATTAAAGCTGACATTTTAACTTCATAGTCATTGTTTGATTGAGCCAAAATAAGAAAAAATGCCTCACTGTCCCAGAGAAAACGCAAGGAAATGAAGTTAGTGGCAGCTGTACAGATAACTCACCCCAAGGGCTTTGACTTCTCAAACACGGCAGAAAGCTAACACCATATGATGCCCCATCACCTTATTAATTCAGCCACTTACTTAGATAACTAGCAAATAAAATGTAGGGGTCGGGTTGACCCAGAATTGTGTGTTTTTCGCGTAGGAAAAATATATATAAACGGTATAAGAAATATCTTTCTGCGTTTTGTAAACGCTGATGTAAAATGCTTCTTATTGTAATTTCTGCTCGGCATCAGACACATTTTGTGCTTCATTTGCACTTCTCCACTTAGATGAGAATTCACGAAAAGGGCATTCTATCAGCAGACAGCACTCTGACTGATGTGTATCTACTTTTCTCCAGTACTTTTTTCTGCCTGCATTCTTTCTACGATAAACATTAGAAATATGATGCATAGTTTTTGCTTGTGTGGCTGCCAGCCAAATAGCGTTGCACATCTGCCAAATGTGTTGCACTAATGTATTTTCTGTGAAGGAAAAGTATAGTCGCACATTGTATAAATCCCTCTATTGTGTGTGGTAGACAATGGATCGGGAAGTTGACACGTGATCAAACAATGATCAAACTATAGTTATGCGATATTTGAATGGATGATTGGACATGAAGTTTGTTGATAGTTTCAACATCTGTAGATCATATATATGCCTAGGGGACTATCCAAATAAAGTGTGACCAAACCTTATGCTCTGATAGGATATGAAGAAAGGTGTGTGTGTGTGTGTGTGTGTGTGTGTGTGTGTGTGTGTGTGTGTGTGTGTGTGTGTGTGTGTGTGTGTGTGTGTGTGTGTGTGTGTGTGTGTGTGGAAGGTTTGGTGATTATTAGAATACTAACCAGAGCACAGAGCAGGTCGACTGCCTCCTGCACCAGTTCCTGGTGTCCAATCCTGGTCACACCCAGTTCTAGCAAGTCCTGGTGGGAGATCTTCAACAGCTGCTCCCCGTCAATCTTCTCACGCTCAAAGTACGGGGCATACGGCTGTAGGCTGTCGTCCAGGCCTGGGAAAAATAGAGAGAGAGGGGGGGGGGGAATAAAGGGAGTGAGTGAGTGAGTGAGGGAGGGAGAGAGAGAGAGAGAGAGAGAAAGAGAGAGAGAGAGAGAGAGAGAGAGAGAGAGATAGAGTTGTTAGACAATTAGCTTCTTTCTTTCAGAGTCCAAGACCTGTTATGATACCACACAAGTGTTGAAGAAAACACTGGTGGTGAGTCAACACAAGCTGTTTACCAGTCCATCACTCAGGCATTTCTCAGGATAGCACTATCCAGCAATACCCAGAATCAAACTAATCTCTGACCACCGGTGACCACACATCTAGCCACCCAGAATCAAACAGATCTCTGACCACCAGTGACCACACATCTAGCCACCCAGAATTCCACACCGTGCACATAGCAGCAGCAGTTATGACCATCACATACAGCATCTCATCTGTTGTTCAGACCTTCTGACCCAAACGGCATTAGCAACTGGTCCCCAAAATGGACATGTTTGTAAATAGTGAAGAAAAAAGCAACTGGCAGCACATGGGACCATTGAAATCACAGACAACCGTTGCTCCGTTTGGCTTGGAATGCTACGCTACGCAACAGATGACTCACTTTGACACTGTGTCCCAAATAGCACCTTATTTCTTATGTACTACACTACTTTTGACAGGGGGGCATAGGGAATAGGGTGCCATTTGGGACACAACTCCAGATTTTACGGAGCAGAGATGCCAGTTAACTAGCCGGTAAACTATGCCTTCTGCGACCTTTGTGTTAGCACAAGCTAATGAAGTACTCTGGTTAATCTTTACACAACCAAAGTCATGTTTCTAAGTGTTTTGACCTTTCACGAGGATAGAATTGCTAAATAATAGATTAAATGCTCATTCTAAATGCTTGGGGAAAGAAATGAGCCCTGTGGCATTGGGTGACGATGTAGGTGGGCGAGGAATTATAGACGGGTCAGCTGACAAGGCTACATGTGTTGTCTATAAGGCTGTGATGAAGGGATAACGTAACTAGCATGCAGGTTCAGGTTTCAGACACTTGAGGAGAGCAATAATCTCTCTGAACAGCAAGAGTAGGCCAGCCAATGTCACGCTACACAGCCAATTAATGATGATAAACAACAGGTGAAACGCAAATGGCGCCCTATTCCCTGTATACAGTGACCAGAGCCCATCAAAAGTAATGCAAGATTCTCAAATTAATTTACAGTCATTAAACATTTCTATAATTCTTCAACAATATCTAACCTCAACCTTGGGGTTTGGCTCAGTCCCATGTTGGGACAAACTTCAAAGCCCAAACAAACGTTGGCTTAGTGCGGATTAACCCCGTTGAAATATCTCAAAACATCGCTTTAGGAACGCTATTCAAAACTAAAGACTTGTTGACCATTCCAGCTGAGCGTTAATGACTGTTATAAACTGGGTGGTTTGAGCCCTGAATTCTGATTGGCTGAAAGCCATGGTATATCAGACCGTGTACCACGGGTATGACAAAACCTTTAGTTTTACTGCCAATACGGCTAAGTATATTGGCCATATATCCTCGGGACTTATTGCTTAATTATACTATGGTTACATGCGAAGACGTCCCCACAAAACATTCAATATTTACATTGAGAGATCTGTGACTAGGGAGAGTTTGTGTACTGTACCTTCTAAAATAACTTGTGCAGATGGATGTCGATACAGATGTATGATCTTAATTTTAGCCAGTTTGCTAGAATAGGAAAATAATCCTGCAGCAAAAGGAAATGTGAATTATTATGTTGATTATAATTAATGGACATTTTTGTAGGGGTTGATACATTTTTCGTAAGGGAAAATCAAGTCAGAAATTTCAAAGTGGAAATTACAAGCTTCAAATACACTAGAAGTTTTAAATTTACTGCATTGGAGGAAAGTTGTCCTGCAACAGGGTGATCAAATTAAGATCCTACATCTGTATATAGGCTGCTTTGGAAATGAGTGAAGCACAAATGGCGCTAATTACGGTTATTTAGGTACGCCTAGAGACGCAAAAAGGCAGAACTATTTAACTTTTGATGAGCTACAAAATATCATTATTTGTGTACGAACTGTCCCTTAGCCGAAACAAATTGTACATGTACAATTGTATAGTTTGTCTATCATGCTTTCACATAATGTGCACAACCACCACCGCAACATAATCTAATCTTCTCTCAATGGATACATGTAACAGCAGCTCTTAGGTCATCAACACATCCGCTCACCGGACATTTCACACGTGAAAACACGCCAGAAAACAGTCAGTCAAATGAAAAGCCATCTAATCTGGACACAGATCATTCCCAGCCCCAACCACCTCCCAAATCCTGTGGCTAACAAGCATACAGCAGAGTATTAGGGGGGCTAGTTTCTCAAGGTTTGTTACAAATGAGGGAATGGTGCAAGGCCTCTCTCCTCTTTCTCTCTCATTCACTCCATCTCTTTTCTATCCTTCTTCCCATGAAGTATTCACAGCCCTGGCCCTCTGCCCTCACAACCAATGAACTGACAGTGGGATAGTTGTTTGTGAACAAAAGGCAGTAGCACTGTACGACTCTACTGCTTTTATACCGACCAACCTCTTTAACAGACAGAAGCAACTTCATTGTTTTCACTGCTCTATTGACAGTCGACAGAACCCCAAGGTTCCACAAATGGCTCCAACTTGAGACAGCCCTTCAGATAACAATGAGAACTTTATCAATTAGAACTCTGAATTCCTCCATGGACCAGTAATACCAAGTATGAAGAATCCATATTGGTTCTAGATAGCAAAAACAATTCTAAGAGTGTATGAATATTGACCTCCTAATCTGAATAGGGAGATTTCTGCTAAGAAAAAGTTTGTTACTGAGAAAATGTATATATTCCTTAATTCCATTCTTTTACTTGTAGGTTTGTGTGTATTGTGTGTATTGTTGCGAAATGTTTAGATATTACTGCACTGTTGGAACTAGAAACCCAAGCATTTCGCTACACCCACAAAAACATCTGTTAAACATGTGTATGTGACCAAAAAAAGTTGATTTGATTTGAAATTGTTGAGGTCAGTAAACTCTTGTGCATAGCTCAGGCTGCAATCACATTCCACAGAAAAATCCAGTTAATAATTGATCAGAAACATAAAAAACCAATCCAAACCCAGACACATCCAGAATTTGGTTGCTTTCCTCCTCAAGTGTTTTGATACTTTGATGTGTTGCGAGACTGTGTTGTGAGTTGTACCATTTAACCAACCAACTGTGATATGTGTGTTCATTAACAAGCTAGCAGCATGCATCCTGTCTATATTCAATAGGTTTGATAGATTGGACATTGAACTGAACTGAAGTGAAAGCTGCCTCTGGCTTGTTCATCACAGCACACAAAGGAACGTGTTGTGCTGTCTGGGGTAGACGGGCAATACATTTGTGGAGTTTGGACCTGCAGAGCTGGGGTCAACATAGGGAATATTTACTTCACCACTCACAACAGAACAGAGGTGGTGGTGGTCGTCAATCGAAAGGAAGAGAGAGTGGCTCAAAAGAATTCAGTCTATTTATAGACTCCACAAACCCATTAAAACAGGAAACTAGAGGAAACTCCCTATCTCAGACAAACAGATTCATGAGAAAAAAGGATTTCCTTGACCACACGAAACAATTGTGTGTGTGTGCGTGCATGCGGGTGTGTGTGTTCTGGGAAAAATCCAGAATTTGCTTAATAGTAGCCTATCCTGTTCAAAACAACCAGTGGCAGACAGTGCCTACTCTTCACAGATCTCTCCAACCTTTGGGGAGTAGCGAAAAGGTTACAGAGTTGCCTTATGTAGCAGGGTTAATTCATGGCCTTTTTGTTCCTATGGAAACACTTCTTCTAACTGATATAAACTGGATGGAGACACTCCTTGTGTCCCAAATGGCATCCTATTCCCTATATAGTGAATTACTTTTGAACAGAGCCCTAGTGCACTTTAGCGTGCCATTTGAGACTCAGCCACTGAAGAGAAAGTTTCCATGCACCGCTATTTTGAAAATTGATTGGACATATTAATAATACTAAATGAATAACAGCCTCTCCAATCTATGTTCATATGTACGTCAGAGAAACTAATGGTAACACGTAACCAGGATGTATGGTTCTGAGTGAGTCAGTTCAGGCCAACCATTAGTGTGAACTGTGTAGTGATAATGTGGACAACCATTAGTGTGTACTGCATATTGATTATGTGGTCAACCATTAGTATAGCATCATGCCAATAACTTGTTCAGTGCATCTGTTAATGCAGCTGCCTATACTGACTATGTTCCTTTATTCAATACAAATACTTTGAAGAAGCTCTGGTGGTGTCATTAAGCTGTAATCAATTTAGACAACATGTGGTCACACATAACCGCAACAGGTAGGTAAGTGTATGTGGTGTGCCACCCTTTTGACTGTGGTAGTAGGTGGGCCTGTAATAATAAGGGACAATTCAAAAAGAAACAGGAAGTGGAGGTTGATCTGTTTCCTCAGAGGCTTGGTTGGGTTCACTCCTGATAAGCTCAACCAATGGCAGAGGGTGGTGGTGGTATGGTGTCTCCAAGACGAAACTTTACAGGTTATCCTATTCCCTATAGGTCATTACTTTTGACCAAGACCTATGGAGCTAAGCTCAAAATTAGTGCAATATATAGGTAATAGTGTGTCATTTGGGACACACACTTGTAGTCCTCCTCCTCCCTCTAAACAAGGGAAAAGAAACTGCCTAGTCAGTTGTACAACTGAAAACAAGCACATAAACTGGATGCTCCTGTCCTGTGGGAAGAAGTCTCATGCATTCAGTCTTTATCAAATCAGATTTTATTTGTCACATGCGCCGAATACAACAGGTGTAGACCTTACAGTGAAATGCTTACTTACAAGCCCTTAACCAACAATTCAGTTTTAAGAAAAATAAGTGTTAAATAAAAAAAAAGAAAATAAAAATAACAAATAATTAAAGAGTAGCAGTAAAATAACAATAGCGAGGCTATATACAGGAAGTACCAGTACAGAGTCAATGTGCAGGGGGCACAGGTTAGTCAAGGTAATTGAGGTAATATGTACTGTACATGTGGGTAGAGTTAAAGTGGGGGCAATGCAAATAGTCCAGGTAGCCATTTGATTAGCTGTTCCGGAGTCTTATGGCTTGGGGGTAGAAGCTGTTAAGAAGCCTTTTGGACCTAGACTTGGCGCTCCGGTACCGCTTGCCGTGCGGTAGCAGAGAGAACAGTCTATGACCAGGGTGGCTGGAGTCTTTGACAATTTTTAGGGCCTTCCTCTGACACCACCTGGTACAGAGGTCCTGGATGGCAGGAAGCTTGGCCCCAGTGATGTACTGGGCCGTACACACCACCCTCTGAAGTGCCTTGTGGTCGGAGGTCGAGCAGTTGCCGTACCAGTCAGTGGGGCAACCAGTCAGGATGCTCTCGATGTTGCAGTTGTAGAACTTTTTGAGGATCTGAGGACCCAGGCCAATTCTTTTCAGTCTCCTGAGGGGGAATAGTCTTTGTCATGCCCTATTCGTGCCCCTCTGCCCTTGGTGTGTTTGGACCATGATAGTTTGTTGGTGATGTGGACACCAAGGAACTTGAAGCTCTCAACCTGCTCCACTACAGCCCTGTCGATGTGAATGGGGGCGTGTTCGGTCCTCTTTTTCCCGTAGTCCACGATCATCTCCTTTGTCTTGATCACGTTGAGGGAGAGGTTGTTGTCCTGGCACCACACGGCCAGGTCTCTGACCTCCTCCCTATAGGCTGTCTCATCGTTGTCGGTGATCAGGCCTACCACTGTTATGTCGTCAGCAAACTTAATGATGGTGTTTGAGTCGTGCCTGGCCATGCAGTCGTGGGTGAACCCCTTAGGGGACCCCGTGTTGAGGATCAGAGGATCCAAAAGATAACAGTGAGTGTGTTATGTCATGCCCAAATGAAAAACATCAAAAGGTCACATCAATATTTTTCAAATAGAATAGGGATAACCGGTTGATAGCGACACTTATTTCAAACTTTTGAAAGTTACTAATGTATGCCTTTCTTTTCTTCAGTAAATAACTCAACAGAATTGGGAGTTCCATGACCTAAATCTATAGTATTGAATCTTGATTTACAATCAATCCCAATCCTCCTCTATAATTGCAGCTGCCATAAGAGCAGAAAAACATGCAGACTTTCCTGAGTGTGTTCTCACTAATGTTCCCTTTTACTGTATCAGAGTTATGCATTTTCTAAATTCATCTCATATATAAGAGGCTGGATATATTAAACATATATAATGGTTTACTGTTCACAGTACATTATTTATCTGTTATTAGTATTATTATGCTCTGGTTATTTATATGTTCATAGCTTCCTAAATACCTGACAGACAGCTTCACTAAATTATATCACTCTATTTACACACATTTGAAGGTATGCCAAGTCAAACATAAAGTATTTAAATGTAAAGACTCCTTAAACCTCTAATGGAAGTACTGAGATATAGCTAAATTAAATGTTGATGGCACCCAAAAAAGCAGCATATGGCATTCATAGCATGTAACCCGTCAGCCCTTGATAGACGGCTTGGGTTCTTTCATTGGGACAAACCTCCTTGGACAATTAAAGGAAGACCGCAGTACCATCTAAATAAAGACAGCTTCCTTCATTTCCATGTAAATAAAGTCAGCTTCCTTCATTCCCATCTAAATAAAGACAGCTTCCTTCATTGCCATCTCCTGGAAGCATATTCAAGGGGCTCTGATGCTCCACTCTTCTTAATGTGGTGATCTGCTAACAGATCAAGCGTATCATGCTGTTATCATTCATAGCTTAACGACACATGAACATTACAGTCGTGGCCAAAGGTTTTGAGAGTATTGATCTCCACAACGTTTGCTGCTTCAGTGTTCTTAGATCTTTATGTCAGTACTTACTATGGTACACTGAAGTATAACTACAAGTATTCCATAATTGACAAAGGCTTTCATTGACAATGACATTCAGTTTATACAAAGAGTCAATATTAGCAGTGTTGAGCCTTCTTTTTCAAGACCTCTGCAATCCGCCCATTGCTGTCAATTAACTTCTGGGCCACATCCTGATTGATGGCAGGCCATTCTTGCATAATCAATGCTTGGAGTTTGTCAGAAGTTGTGGGTTTTTGTTTGTCCACCCGCCTCTTGAGGATCGACCACAAGTTCTCAATGGGATTAAGGTCAGGGGAGTTTCCTGACCATGGACCCAAAATGTCGATATTTTGTTCCCCGAGCCACTTAGTTATCACTTTCGCTTTATGGCAAGGTGATCCATTATGCTGGAAAAGGCATTGTTCGTCACCAAACTGTTCTTGGATGGTTGGGAGAAGTTGCTCTCTGAGGATGTGTTAGTACCATTCTTTATTCATGGCTGTGTTCTTAGGCAAAATTGTGAGTGAGCCCACTCCCTTGGCTGAGAAGCAACCCCACACATGAATGGTCTCAGGATGCTTTACAAACAATCAGAAAGGGGATTCATCAGAGAAAATGACTCTACCCCAGTCCTCAGCAGTCCAATCCCTGTACCTTTTGCAGAATATCAGTCTGTCCCTGATGTTTTTCCTGGAGAGAAGTGGCTTCTTTGCTGCCCTTCTTGACACCAGGCCATCCTCCAAAAGTCTTCGCCTCACTGTGCGTGCAGATGCACTCACACCTGCCTGTTGCCATTCCTGAGCAAGCGCCCTGACACCTTCTTTACAACAATTTAACCTCTCTCCTTGAAGTTCTTGATGATAAATGGTTCATTTAGGTGCAATCTTACCAGCAGCAATATCCTTGCCTGTGAAGGCCTTTTTGTGCAAAGCAATGATGACGGCACATGTTTCCTTGCAGGTTTCCATGGTTGACAGAGGAAGAACAATGATTTCAAGCACCACCCTCCTTTTAAAGCTTCCAGTCTGTTATTCTGACTCAATCAGCATGACAGAGTGATCTCCAGCCTTGTCCTCGTCAACACTCTCACCTGTGTTAACGAGACAATCACTGACATGATGGCAGCTGGTCCTTTTGTGGCAGGGCTGAAATGCAGTGGAAATGTTTTTGGGGGATTAAGTTAATTTTCATGGCAAAGAGGGACTTTGCAGTTAATTGCAATTCATCTGATCACTCTTCATGACATTCTGGAGTATATGCAAATTGCCATCATCAACACTGAGGCAGCAAACTTTGTGGAGATCAATACTTGTGTAATTCTCAAAACCTTTGGCCACAACTGTATATTGAAGGCTATATAAGTTTGCCTCTGACTTTAACACTAAGATGTCGCCCTGCCTCCATATGTTTAGCGATCACCAAAAGAAAAAGGAGAAGTATGCAGCCCACAATAGAATCAACTCCACATTGGGAATTTTAGGAATTTATTTTGTTGTATTTGATAGGATAGGAGTAGGGGTTCATAATGCCTGTCATGGTTATTTAGTCACACCATTCAAAGGAGCCAAGTGTGGACATGGATTTTGTAAAGCATAACAGGGCATAACAGGGAAATGAAAAAATATATAATCAAAACAGAAAGTTTGGCAATTCATTCATTAACAGCCAATTAACTAACAACGAATTATATAGCTAAAGTTAAACAAACATAGGCTATTCATAGGCTACACATTAGGTGCTCCCAAGTGGCGCAGTGGTCTAAGACACTTCATCTCAGTGAAGTCACTACAGACAACCTGGTTCGAATCCAGACTGTATCATAACTGGCTGTGATTGGGAGTCCCATAGGGTGGCGCACAATTGGCCCAGCGTCGTCCGAGTTTGGCAGGTGTAGGCCTTCATTATAAATAAGAATTTGTTTTTAACTGAGTTAAATAAAGGTTAAATAAATATAAACGATCAACTCACCTCTTATCCAATCGACAACTTGTTTAGTCGTCCACTTTGTTATGGGATCCATTTCTTTGAAATTGTGCTCTCTAAAATATAACCGTTTTCTTCTTCTTTGTCTTTTAGGTTAGCTTTGGTGAAAAATCAGTCTTTCACATAGTAGGTCTACAGTAATAGACATGTAACTACGACGAAATTACAAGGAAATAGCCCTATCACGCTTTTACCGCTACAGCCTGGATGACAGACTGATCGCATGGGGGGAAACAACAAGTTTACAGTGCAGCCGCGCAAACATGAGAGGGGCGGGAGTATCCGATTACATATAACTTCTACTTGAGTTTATTGAAGGCAAATTGCGACGTTTATTGTGAAACTTAATGAATCTATAAATCAACAGGTTTCTATGAAAATAATACGATACACTAACCTAACCTGCTATTATGAACAAAATGTGAAATGTATTTTCTAATGTAGGCTATCTCAAACGTTCTCAGGCCAGATTATCAGTTTGATCTAGTGGTCTCTAATTAGACTTCTCATATTTTCTAAGTCTCAAACCATCTATTCATGTGTTGGGTGTTGCCTGATGTGACCTTTTTAGGTCCCAAAAGTTTCCCATGGGAAGAGTGCAGGCAACATTGATGTGGGGGCAGTGATATCACCCAAGACATGAGGGGACTGGACTTTTAAGGGTTTTATGGGGAATTTGGGTTACATGGGTTATGAGAAGAATTTTATGATGACAAGGGTGTAAACGAAAAACAACAACACAATTTATTGTGGGCGGGTGTCAAGCTTATTTTAATCAATAAGTTCATAATGAAAAAATAGTTTTAGACTGGATAAATGAAAGGCTTTTGCCATTATATCTAGAAACATTGTAGCATTGATTTGTCTGGCAATACAATCCACAACCTGTAAAACATCTTGAGAAGTAACTGTTTTATTTAAGGAAAGACTGCCCTCTTCTGACAACAGGAGGTTGGTTGTCTTCTACTACTGTATGTAGACTAGCCTACTACCCACTGAGCACACACGGGTTGAATCAATGTTTTTTCCACACCATTTCAATTAAATTACCATGAACCAACATGGAATAAATTTGAATAGAATTGATCAACCCAGTATCACAGATTATTGTGAAATAGACACAAATTGCAGATTTTTTTGTGTGTGCAGTACACAATTTTGTATACTGTGCATTTCAATCACATATAAAGACAGTTGGTTACTTAAGAAAGAAACTAGGAGGAGGTTCGTAGGGGAGGATGGGTGGATGTACAATGCGAACATCTAGCAACCTAAAGGTTGTGTGAATCTCATCACAGATAACTAGTATTTTCGCTAATTAGCTACTTTGCACTACTTGCTACTTTTTAGCTACTTTGCAACTACTTAGTATGTTACCCTTCCCCTTCCCCTAACCTTAACCCTATAACATAACTCCTGAACCTAACCCTTTAACTACTTAGCTAGCATAGATAGATAGATAGATAGATAGATAGATAGATAGATAGATAGATAGATAGATAGATAGATAGATAGATAGATAGATAGATAGATAGATAGATAGATAGATAGATAGATAGATAGATAGATAGATAGATAGATAGATAGATAGATAGATAGATAGATAGATAGATAGATAGATAGGTACTTTATTGATCCCCCGGGGGGGAAATTTCATTGTCAAGCAGCTACAACAAAACACAGGGCAGGTGCAAAATGCCACAACGAAAGTACACAAAAGACAGATACACGGTACATGATACATAGAGCGGCAGTATGAAAAAGTTTAGAAATACAAGATATCTGGAGTGCAAAAAAAAGCTATAAAAAGACATTGCATAGTATGAGTGGTTGGCTGAATATGTACACTATACATTGGTGGATGTTGGATGGTTAACTATACTATACAGGTCGATGGCAGAGAAATACTTCAGTAGCTAAAAATGCGTATGATATGAGCGAGGGAATAATAGTTTACTTAATAGACAGACTGGGTAAATGAACAGGTAAGTGAAAATTTTGCATGGTTAAATTAGCTGTACAGTTAGGTATACAGTTATATTTACAGATGGATGTTAACTAGCCCTAACATAAACCCCTAACCCCTAACATCTAAACCTTACCTTAACCCCTAACCTTAACCCCTAGACTTGCTAATGTTAGCAACCTAGCTAACCTAGCTAGCCACAACAAATTGGAATCATGTAATATACACAAATGCGTTATGAAGAAAGAAAATCGTGTGTAATACACATGAAATGCATTGTGATGAAGACTTTTTGGGGGGACTGTCAGGAATGTCGAATAAGTAATTTGTATCTATTTCACAATAAGCTGTGATAGTGTGTTGGAATTTATGTCTTTGCCCAGTGGGTAGTAACAGATGTAGGATCTTAATTTGAGCCAGTTTGCTACAGCAGGAAAATAATCCTGTGGCAACAGGAAATGTGGATTATAATTAATGTACATTTTTGTAGAGGTTGATACAATTTTCGTAAGGGAAAATCAATATACCAACTAAAAAAATAGACAGCATCTACAGTATCTCCATAGCTAAATTGCTCAGATTGGCTATTTGGAACAAGCACTATCCCTTCAGAACAGCCCTTTCTTTACGTGAATATGTAGGTGAGCTTGTTCATTGAGGCTCAGAGTAATACACTTACATACATACAGAATACAATATAATAGGATTGCTGTGCTCATACTAATACATCACTATAACACTAGGCTGGCTATACAGACTTGTAGTGTATATACAGGATTAGCTGGGTATTCATAAATGAATGCAATGTATAATTTGTTCAGACATTGACAAGTATAAACCGAAATATAACCTTGTTCTGAACAATATTTTCCTTTCTATGCTTGACATTCTTGTGTTCCAGAGTTTTGCTATAATGTACTTTTCCACAGGCCAAGACTGATAGAAAGAAAATAATGATTTGTTTGGAGGAAATTCACTGTGGGCCAGGAAAATGTATTGGTGTTACAAGAGGACGGCGCTCAGGTTGATCAATGCAGCAGTTTGTCCTTCAGTTGGTTGGGAGTGGAAAACCATGTCCTGTATGAGAGCTACACAGAGAGGAAAAATATACCTTCTCTGTAATGAAAGATTGTGTGTGTGTATGTGTGTGCCTGCCCTGTGTGTGTGTGTGTGTGTGCTTGCATGCATATATGCATGCATGCGTGTGTGTACAATTTACTGTATAAACAATAAGATTATATTTTGTACTGTATGTGTGTGCAAGATAATAAACCGGCAAAGTCACAAAAGGTTTTATTTTTTGTCCTTGACTTGGCGTGCTTCCACAATATACAGTACAATCTCCATCAATGCCTTTGTAACACTTGTTTCTGTCGCTTGCAGTGTATCTCTAGACGTCCTGTGTTCAGATGAGACTTTCTGTGTGACTGAGGCATTCTTGTTCTGCCTTGAGCATTGGTGATAATTTGTGATTGTGAAATATCAAGCTGTCGGGGCGACAAAATAAACCCAGGCAAGACATAATGTAAACAAACCCAGGCAAGACATCATAACATGCTCTATCTGAGAGTTCTCAAGTATCTGCTGGGCCAGCCACTCTTCGATCTAGCCTGGTCTCATAGACTAGACATAAGATAGTAAATGTAAATCCGAGACACTAAAATTAGTATGCTATGTTTCGTTTGGTACGGTTACATAAGACAGAAGGCTACTTAGCGCAAAAATTAAATGAGAGTGGTTGGATGGGTGGGTGTATAACGCTAATGTGTAGCAACCCAAAGGTTGCGTGTTCGAATCTCATCAGGGACAACGTTAGCATTTTAGCTAATTAGCAACTTTTCAACCATGTACTACTTTTTAGCTAATTTACAACTACTTACCATGTTAGTGAACCCTTCCCCTAACCTTAACCCTTTTAGCTAACCCTTCCCCTAACTCTAACCCTAACATTAACCCTTTAACCTAACTCCTAAACTTAACCTTAACCCCTAGCCTAGCTAGTGTTAGCCAGCTAGCTAACTTTAGCGTTAGCCACCTAGCTATTAGCCACAACAATTTAGAATTCGTAGCATGTCATACGTTTCGCAAATTTGTAACATATTGTACATTTTGCTAATTCGTAACATATCATACGAATTGTAATTTGCAACATATCATACGAAATGGATGATGGACTCCACATCCAGAGAAAAAAAATTAGCCATCTAGAAACTCCAGCAAAGTTTGCAAGTGCATTCATGTTTATTTGGCTGTAGGCTAATCACCCACCGGTAGGTTATGCACATTTGCAAGCAATGCGTGTGCAGATCTATATGTTTGCGAGTCAGTTAAATTAGCTAGCTAGCTAGCTTGCTTCACTTACCAGTAGACAGAGCTGGCTTTCGTGATTATTGTCCATACTTTCCAGCTGGTCTGGCTGAAAATTCTGAAATACGGTAAAACTAGCAAGTATTGCACTAGGAACAACAAGTCAGTTCGTCAAATTTCTGCCCTGCTAGAGCTGCCCTGGTCAACTGTAAGTGCTGCCATTGTGAAGTGGAAACATCTAGGAGCAACAACGGCTCAGCTGCGAAGTGGTAGGCCACACAAGCTCACAGAACGGGACCAAGTGCTATATCGTCTGTCCTCGGTTGCAATGCTCACTACAGAGTTCCAAACTGCCTCAGGAAGCAACATCAGTACAAAAACTGTTGGTCGAGAGCTTCATGACATGGGTTTCCATGACCGAGAAGCAGCACACAAGCCTAAGATCACAATGCAAAATGCCAAGTACACAAGCCTAAGATCACCATGCACAATGCCAAGTGTCGGCTGGAGTGGTGTCAAGCTCACCACCATTGGACTCTGGAGCAGTGGAAATGCGTTCTCTGGTGTGATTAATCATTTTTCACCATCTGGCAGTCAGACAGACAAATCTGGGTTTGGCGGATGCCAGGAGAACACTACCTGCCCCAATGCATAGTGCCAACTGTAAAGTTTGGTGGAGGAGGAATAATGGTCTGGAACGGTTTTTTGTGGTTTCGTGCTAGGACCCTTAGCTCCAGTGAAGGGAAATCTTAACACTACAGCATACAATGACATTCTAGATGATTCTGAGCTTCCAACTTTGTGGCAACAGTTTAGAGAAGGCGCTTTCCTGTTTCAGCATGACAATGCCCCCGTGCACAAAGCGAGGTCCATACAGAAATGGTTTGTCGAGATCGGTGTGGAAGAACTTGACTGGCCTGCACAGAGCTCTGACCTCAACCCCATTGAACACCTTTGGGATGCCAGGCCTAATCGCCCAACATCTGTGTACAACCTCTTATTTAATACCCTGTGACAACAATGCTCTTGCGGCTGAATGGAAGCAAGTCCCTGCAGCAATGTTCCAACATATAGTGGAAAGCCTTCTCAGAAGAGTGGAGGCTGTTATAGCAGCAATGAGATGTTCAACGAGCAGGTGTCCACATACTTTTGGTCATGTAGTGTATGTATTGTTGATGTGTTTCTGTACTCGTGGAACGATCAGGGGGACAGATAGAACGTGCGAGAGAGAAATTATCAATAGGCCTAATTACCTGAAAAAATCGGACCTGCAATTTGTAAACATAGCTGCTTTTATTTTATTTGTATTTTATTTAACCATTATTTAAATAGGCAAGTCAGTTAAGAACAAATTGATATTTACAATGACGGCCTACCAAAAGGCAAAAGGCCTCCTGCGGGGATGGGGTCTGGGATTAAAAATAAAAAATATAGGACAAAACACACATCACAACAAGAGAGATACCACAACACTACATAAAGACTGGACTTATAATTTGTAAAACCTTAATTTGTATAATTTTGAAGTGATCCAAATGGCAAATTCATCTTTTATCTATACATTTTGAGATATGTCTGGCTTTAAGGCTTGTTGCTGTACATTACCTAGCAGAGACACTGGATGCATCCCAAACGGCACCCTATGCCCTGTATAATGCACTACTTTTGACCAGAGCCCTATAGGGAATAGGGTGCCATTTGGGAAGTGAACTCTCACTCTGAGCCTGGAGACAAAGTTTCAACATACTTTGTTGAACTGGATGTCTGACACAGAGCTCTGTGTTTTGCTTTAGAAATGTGTGAATGACTCATACTAGAAAACTTTGGCATATCAAGACTTGCTGTTAAGCATAACATTAATTTGTCTTGACAGTCAACTTATTTTTCTGCTGACGATGGAAAGTAGGTCTAAAACACTCTTTCTCTCTTTCTCCCTCTCTGTGAGCATGTTTGGATGAGTGTGCATAACCTGGGTAATCAACGTTAGGTCCTAAATGGCACCCTATTCTGTATATAGTGCACTATTTTTGACCGCTATATAGGGAATAGGGTGCCATTTGGGATGCAAAAAATGCCTCTCAGAGGGTTGTCTGGGTCTGGCACCGAGGTGGAGGAGAACTGGACTATAAAAGGAACATCCATGTAGAGATGACCTTCCTTCATTTTCCAATTGAACCTGAGGTTTGGCGCCGATCTGTATTTTTCTTTCTAGATGCTGACATATCCAGTTTCATTATGTTGTACCACCTACTTCTCTCTCGTCGCTTTCCTTCATTTAATCTTTAACCTCCAACTACTGTGTTTCCTGTTAAAAGGTCTTTCCATTTCTACTCCATAAAACTCACGCACACACACACACACACTCAACTATTAGGCCAATCTTTTAGTATCAGTATTCCTGTAAAAGGTAATTATACCATGGCAACTAACTCTCAATATTTACTATACATTGTGTCCAGGTCCAGTAGCACTGCTGTATGTAGATGGCGATAGAAAGGAGTCGATAGATGTATGTAGATGGCGATAGATGTGGTTGAGGTCGGGAACAACTATGTATTACACGCGTAGCACAGGAAACGGTTCTACTGCAGTCGAAGCATCAATAATTACATAGGCTACTGTTTTTTTTTTCTTGTAGCATGAAAAGCACAGGTCCTGCAAAAGTCAAGTTCCTACCAATGTCTAGTAGCAGAGTATATTGCTCTCTAAAGAATAGCATTAAACTGAAAGAAAATAACGATTGACAGGCAGAAGTATTTTGAAAAGTGAAATAGTGAAAACACAATTCAAGTTATTTCAGCAGCACTGATTATATGGAAGACTTAGGGCATGACCTATAAAGCAAAAAAAACAACAAAAAAACATTAATTCCATGCCTCCTATTGCCAAACATTCACACACGAAAATCACACCTTGCCACAGTCCATGAGTATACAAGTATAAAACGATTTATACTGAACAAAAATACACTATATATACAAAGGTATGTGGACATCCCTTCAGATTAGTGGATTCGGCTATTTCAGCCACGCCCGTTGCTGACCGGTGTATAAAATCGAGCACACCGCCATGCAATCTCCATAGACAAACATTGGCAGTAGAATGGCCTTACTGAAGAGCTCAGTGACTCCTTTCCAACAAGTCAGTTCGTCAAATGTCTGCCCTGCTATAGCTGCCCCGGTCAACTGTAAGTGCTGCCATTGTGAAGTGGAAACGCCTAGGGGCAACAATGGCTCAGCTGCGAAGTGGTAGGCCACACAAGCTCACAGAACGGGACCGGCAAGTGCTGAAGTGTGTAGCGCTTAAAGATCATCTGTCCTCGGTTGCATAAATGAATTAGGCCCTAATCTATGGATTTCACATGAGTGGGAATACAGACATGCATCTGTTGGTCACAGATACCTTAAAAAAGTTAGAGGAGTGGATCGGGAAAATTTGCCTCATGCTGCTCGACACATCTCCTTTACATAGAGTTAATCAGGCTGTTGATTGTGGCCTGTGGAACACACTATCGTACATGTCGATGCAGAGCATCCCAAACATGCTCAATGGGTGACATGTCTGGTGAATATGCAGGCCATAGAAGGACTGGGACATGTTCAGCTTTCAGGAACTGTGTACAGATCCTTGCGACATGGGACCATGCATTATCATACTGAAACATGAGGTGATGGCAGCGGATGAATGGCACGACAATGGGCCTCAGGCTCTCGTCACGGTATCTCTGTGCACTCAAATTGCCATCGATAAAATGCAATTGTGTTCATTGTCAGCAGCTTATGCCTGCCCATATCATAACCCCACCGCCACCACGGGGCACTCTTTTCACAACGTTGACATAAGCAAACCACTCGCCCACACAACGCCATACACGCTGTCTGCCATCTGCTCAGTAAAGTTGAAACCGGTATTCATCCGTGAAGAGCACTAAAGTCGGTTACGATGCCGAACTGCAGTCAGGTCAAGACCCTGGTGAGGACGACGAGCATGCAGATGAGCTTCCCTGAGACGGCTTCTGACAGTTTGTGCAGAAATTCTTTGGTTGTCCAAACCCACAGTTTCATCAGCTGTCTGGGTGGCTGGTCTCAGACGATCCCACAGGTGAAGAAGCTGGATGTGGAGGTCCTGGGCTGGTGTGGTTATCAGTTGTAAGGACGGTTGGACGTACTGCGAAATTCTCTAAATCGGCGTTGGAGGTGGCTTGTGGTAGAAAAATGTACATAAAGTTATCTGGCAACATCTCTGTTGGACATTCCTGGAGTCAGCATGCCAATTGCACGCTCCTTCAAAAATGTAGACATCTGTGGCATTGTGCTGTGTGACAAAAAAAATGGCACATTAAAGAGTGGCCTTTTATTGTCCCCAGCACAAGGTGAATCTGTGATCATGCTGATCATGCTGTTTAATCAGCTTCTTGATATGCCACCCCTGTCAGGTGGATGGATTATCTTGGCATATGAGAAATGCTAACAGGGATGTAAACAAATTTATGCACAACATTTTAGAGAAATAAGCTTTTTGTGCATATGGAACATTTCTGGGATCTTTTATTTCAGCTTATGAAACATGGTTGCTTTCATATGTTAAATCCAATAGGTTATCATCTATTGCACCACACATGCATTAGTAGCATGGTCCCTGGAGCTCAGCTGTGCTTCACATATAGCCTCCATCCATCCCTGCTGTTCTGCTATGGTGCCAGCCCGGAGGAAGAAAGTCCGCTTCCTGTCCTTAGGAGTAATAGTCCATTCGAATGATCCGTCTCCTCCTTCAACCACCTCTACCACTGCCCCAGCCAGGTTGATGGACTTCAGAAGCTTCTGGGTGAAGGAGAAGTTATGTTTTTTTAGATGGCAGATATGCTGTGCTTCCCAATTCGCACCCTATTCCCTATATTGGCCTGCAGAAAGCCTTTGTTGAATTGAAATTGGTACTTAATGCAGGTTAAACCAAGTATATGTACCATAAAAATGTATCTGGTGATTTATGCATACGTACTTTGGATGGTGCCCTCATTGACCGTGTCCATGCTTATAAATATCTGGGCATCTGGATTGACGAAAAGCTATCTTTCAAAAAGCATGTTGAGTTAGTTAAGAAATTAACAATTAAAATAAGCTTTTTCTATAGGAACAGGTCCTGTCTTTCGTTAAATAGCAGAAAACAAACCCTTCAGTCAACATTAATTCCGGTTATTGACTATTGTCTATATGATTGCAGCCACCACTGTATTGAAGCCATTGGTTTATCATAGCACATTGCGCTTTATTACGGGGGATAGGTTCAGGACACATCAATGCATTTTGTATCAGAAAGTAGGCTAGCTCTCTTTGAAGTCTTGCAGATCGATGCATTGTACTCTTTTCGTCTATAAAGCCCTCTTGCATAAACTTTGGCCATACCTTATCTCATTGTTAACCTTCAGACATATAAAGTTACCAGTCCAGGACTCAGGGATGGCTAACCCTGGAGATCCCTTCAATCTCCACCGAGTAGGTACATCTGCTTTTCATTTTTTTGCGCCTCTCATGTTGAATGATCTCCAAAAGTTCTTAAATTTGGTGGAGTTGGTGCCTCTAGCGCAATTCAGGCGGATGTTAAGAGGGCCTTTTCACTGAAGAATGTGTATGTTTCATATGATTGTGTTTTGCTTTTCATGTTTTGTGTTTGCTTTTCATGTATTGTGTAATTGATGTGTATATATATATATATGTATAGTGTAATTGTTGTTTATTGATGTGTGCAGGGCTCATCTGCCAAAGAGGCAGTGGTCTTAGCAAAAATTAAATGCAAATATAGTGTACATCCTATGGGCCCTGGTCAAAAGTAGTGCACTACAAAGGGAATAGGGTGCAATTTGGAACGTAAGGTGCAATTTGGAACGCGAGATTGAACTAGGCCTATAGTTTGCTGCCTTGTAATAAACTGCCAAAGTAAATGCGATATAGCCTACTGTCTCGACAAGCCAAGCGATACATGTTGACTAAATAACAATAGCCTCCTTTTTATTGACTTTGTATTCCAGTAATAGGGTTCAAAACACCTAGCTAAGTGAGACCTTGCCACCTTGCTACTGTAGACGTCAGTAAACGGCCCGCTGCTATGGCAACAGGACAACACTGCAGGAAGTAGGGGAACATGTTGCACTGACAGCGCTGAAAGTTACACTGTAAACGCTTGGTCGCATAGCTATATTATACGCTACTTTGCCATAAACATAGGGGCAAAAATGCTGTCTCCTAAATAACAATGCAGTCTTAGCTTGCGTGACATGTTGCTTATGAAACTACCTGTTGTCTTCTTACCTCTTCATTTTCACCATACAACAGTAGAGTTTCTTTCAACTGAAACCATGCGCGTTTCCACCGGTGCGTAAAATGAGTGCGCTTGGATAACCATCCTTTTTTGTTCTCTTTTATCTCAACGGGGTTTTCATCTGCGCCGTTAGAGGTCGCAGATACTACATCCATCATAGAGCTTTGAGACAAATAACGGAGATAAATAGCTGAGAAAATAGCCTATAATTCAAGCGCGTCACACACACAAAGCCTAGTGGGTAATGTCGTTCTTATTGTCCAGCCGCACCATCAACTGATGGCGCACGGAACAAAGACTAGAACTTCCAGTCCCATAAAGCACTGTGCTGTGTTGTTGCCGAATGAGTGGGGACGGGAGGGTTAATGCTGCGTTTACTCACTAATCGGAACTAGTAAACACGGAC
This sequence comes from Thymallus thymallus, assembly GCA_023634145.1. Classification (NCBI taxonomy): domain Eukaryota; kingdom Metazoa; phylum Chordata; class Actinopteri; order Salmoniformes; family Salmonidae; genus Thymallus; species Thymallus thymallus. Next base: position 22,914,488 of record CM042411.1, on the reverse strand, counting down.
ATTTACGCTTGTCGATATGCACCTTCCGCTTCAAACAGTTAGGAAGTCGGACATTTCCGAGATTCCTAGTTCCGACTAGCACATGAACACGGCATATTACAGTGCGATAGTAGGATACTGATGAACTAGTTGCTATCTGGCTAGATGAAGAAAGTTTGTAAAGGAAAGTAGTATAGTTGGCAAAATACTCAGGCCAAAATAGGGAGTTTGGAGCCAAATCTAAACACTCACACCCGACCATCGTGATTTCACAGTTCAAGCGTTCGAAGTTCTTGGAAGATTAGAATTAACAGACACATTTTTCATCTCCAGAGAGTGAAACCGCCCTTTTAGAAAAGGTAAATGTATTTCAAATATTTGATTTCTTATCAAAATACACGTCTACAGGCTTTGTGGGGGCATATATACGTGAAACTGACCAAGCATAGGCTATGTACAGGTAGTCCTACTACAAGCAATTGCATGAACATGTTTTACCTCTCCCATTCAAGTGAGAGCACATATCCAGATGTGTCTTGGTTTCACATGTGTTAGGCAAGTTGAAATGGGCGAAAGAAGTGATGATAATCATAATACTGTTATTCTAGTGTTGTTATTATTAATACCCTTTCAATTGTTATATTAAATGATTGTATACAGTACAAGCTGTTTTGCAGCCTATTCATTTACAGTAACGGTTGGCTAATCAATCAATCATCTGACTCCGACAATTGATCCGACAGGAGTGTTTTTCCCCCTCATAAATGTTCTCCATTACCTACTCTCATCTATCTTTTGTTGCCAGATAATTTACGGGGAATGAGAAACGTTCTACTACATGGAGTTGCAACCGAGGAGAGCTGCTCTGTGGCTGTTTCTTCTACTCAACATAAGAGCTGGCTTTTGCTGCGCTGTGGCTGAACATTCTCCAATGGTTGGGGGCTTTTCGCAGAAGCACTTTGTTCTCAGAGTGGTGTAGAGCTGAGAATGGAGGAAGAATCAACATGCTTTCATTGAAACATTATGTATTGTTATGTACCTCGTGTGAACTGTCGAATAGGAATTGGCACAATTTACACTTCATAGTAATTGTTTAATTTTTATAGAGTTAATGTTCAGTATTACATCAAATATGACTTAAATGTAAAAGTAGGCTAAACGGTGCTGCTAGAATTCGTTTTTTTCACTTATTCAACCGACTGGATATTCTTAACAAATTACCAAAATGCTTCAACATACCCGATGTTGTTGAATAGAACTGGAGAGCTGATATTCGAAATAATACGTTAAATCTCGTCAACTTTTCCTCTTTACCTCGTCAAGAAGACATAAGACAGCTAATGTCTGCCTGCAGCAGTTCATCCCCTACACCCTTACCCAGACTGTGCCCCCTTTCTGTGGCTCCGAATTCAGTGGCCCCACCAACCCCTTCTCCGTCTCCAAGCCCGCCGGCGACACTCTACAGTCGGCTGTCAAATGGGAGTCTCGGCGCCCCAAGCCCCACCAACTCCGGGTGCTCTTTCCACGGAGTGTCTTTTCTTCTCCAGATCGGACTCACCAGGGAAACGGTGAACCTGGACGCCAGCGATCTATCCGGGCTATCTGCGGTGAAGGAGCTCGTATGTTCAATTGTGGACCAAAAGGTAAGGTAACACTTTACATCACAGTGCTGTTATTACTGTGTAACTAACTGCAATATAATTACAGTGCAACAGATATTATAATGATTCATTATGACAATGTACTTACAGCCTTAGCCCTAACCCTAACCCTAAAGAGAAAAAATGTCTTGGCCATATAGTCCTCATGATGGGCATGCATGGAGACATCAGATCGTATCAACACCTGAACAAAAACTATACACTGTAAATAATTTTACAGTTGTCTGCGACTTGCTATATTCATTATATTATATTTGGATTAAATTAATATGACACACAATCTCCTTTAGTGGTCTGTATAGCAAATTGCTATACAGACCACTACATTTAGCACTTTATTTATTTGTAGGTTACACTCTTTAGGCTGTTACAGATGATACTGTATTTTAAACATCACTTTTTAAAGACCTTGTTGGTTTCTAAGATTTTGAAAACTCAAATTTGGACAGTTTTTTTGAGTTCTTACCTTTTTTTATAGAGTTTAGACGTGTAGTGTTAAACCATGAAATTAGGCTTTATATTGTTAAGTGAGCATCAGTGTGAGAATAAAAAAAAAAAGGTTGCATTTGAGAGAAATACAATCAAAATAGGTCAGACATTTAGTTGTGGTTTTCACAGGTGTAATATTCTATTTAGGTTTCGGTTTATGAATGTTACACCTGTTTTCTTCACACAATAGATGCAGCAGACAGTTTCTCCCTCCTACTTTCAAATACTGTGGTAGGCTGAAAAACACAGAAAACATGTTTCCCAGAGTAGAATACCTTACTCAACAACATATTCACTTATTGTAAGCTATATGGCCTTATCACACACACCAGTCCCAGTTTATCTTTGTATGACATATACACTGAGCAATGTATAACAAGCCTTTTCTTGTATGGTTCTTGAGTAAAAGAAGAAAAACTACATTTTGTTATGATGATGGGTGACTGACGCAACAGCAATAGCACAATATAGATGCATGTTTTTACTGTCCGTGTTATATTTGACCAAAGAAAAGGGGTGTAACATTCTGCATGCTATGTGTGAGCCGTAGTGCAACATCAGCTCTTTTCTCTTCCTCAATTTAAACATATGGGGCTTATGGCCAGCGTACTACCTCCAGGTCATCTCTGGTTAAGAAACATCAATACGTGTTAAAATCACCTGCACAGCTGATCTCAATTGCAACCATCACCGGCCACCGATTTACTGCTCCTTAAAGCGGATGTCGGGATTTTTATTCCTGATTGCCGCCAAAAAATTTGCAAGAATATTCCGCCATCTGGTGGGTATTATCAATGGAACAAATTTATCCTCCTTTTTTAGTAGACAGGACAAATGATCTATTTGACAATCAGTCCTTACAACTTAAATAAAGTATTTCCTTGTTTACCACGGCAAACCCAATGTGGCAATTTACCCAACACTTTTTATGAATGGAAAACGAATGTTGGTCTAACTGGTCTTATTGTTATTTTAATTTTTATCTCCCAATTTATGTAATCCATTAATTACAACTTGTCTTTAAAAAGAAAGTTGGCATCGCCTCCTGAGTGGCGCAGCGGTCTAAGGCACTGCATCGCAGACCCGGGTTCGATCCCAGGCTTTGTCACTGCCGGCCGTGACCGGGAGACCCATGAGGCAGCGCACAATTGGTTCAGCGTCGTCTGGGCTAGGGGAGGGTTTGGCCATCACGCTCTAGCAACACCTTATGGTAGGCCGGGCGCCTGCAAGCTGACTTCGGTCACCAGTTGTACTGTGTTTCCTCCGACACATTGGTGTGGCTGGATTCCATGTTAAGCGAGCAGTGTGTCAAAAAGCAGTGCAGCTTGGCAGGGTCATGTACGGGGTTTGCCGGGAGTTGCAGCGATGGGACAAGACTGTAACTACCAATTGGATGTCACGAAAAAGGGTTAAAAAAGTTGGTTTTAAAAAGTATGGTAATTTATTATCAAGATCGGGGGGAGATATCCCTGGACTGCAGTGGAGACTCCTCAGGGGAGGAAGGGGAGGACCGTCCTCCTCAGGGAATTTAATAAAAATAAAAATAGTGAAACATTAAAAAGTTATCCTTTTTAGATAAAACTATACTAAATATATTCATATGTCACCAAATAATTGATTAAAACACACTGTTTTGCAATAAAGGTCTACAGTAGCCTCAGCAGAATTCTGTAGGGTAGCACCATGGTGTAGCTGGAGGACAGCTAGCTTCTGTCCTCCTCTGGGTACATTGACTTCAATACAAAACCTAGGAGGCTTATGGTTCTCAACCTCTTCCATAGACTTACACAGTAATTATGACAACTTCTGGAGGACGTCCTCCAACCTATCAGAGCTCTTGCAGCATGAACTGACATGTCGTCCATCCAATCAAAAGATCAGAGAATTAATCTAGTACTGAAAGCATAAGCTACAGCTAGCTAGCACTGCAGTGCATCAAATGTGGTGAGTAGTTGACTCAAAGAGAGAGAAAGACAATAGTTGAACAGTTTTGAACAAATTAATTTCTTCCAAATTAGGAGAAGCAAAAGAGAGAGCAAGAGAGAGAAAGAACTAGCTATATTTGGTTGTATTTTTTTTTTAAACGTTCACTTTCCCTTAGCTAATAATGCAACTAGCTAATGTAGCCTAATCTCAAACACCAGGCTCAAACAGAGAGGTATGCTATATTAGCTAGCTGGCTATGGCTATCCAACACTGGAACTCTTCCAAGTCAAGGTAAGGTTTTGCGCCACCGGGGCCCGCCGGTGTAACTGCTAAACTGCTTTCTGACTGTACACTGTACTACATGATTGTAGTGGGATTACTAATGCGTTAGTTTTAGTAGCTATGTAGACTATGAAGTGACAACGATGTAGGCCGTGTGAAGCGTTTAGCAGTCATGATATGAAGGTTTGGCTTGGAAAGGTTTTTTCGCCTGGTCAAGGACAGCAGATGTGTTGTGCACTGAAGTCCACAAGCGAAGGGAATAGGTGAGAGGATAAGAGCGTGTAGATTGTTGTGAGGAATAATAATATATACACAACGGTCAAAGCGATCATGCTGTTTGTATGTGGCTGCTACGAAAGTGAACTGTGTTTGCGTGTGATCAGGGGTGTATTCATTCCGGCAATTCTGTTGAAAAATACTCCTTAAACGGAAGCACATGGAATGAAACAGGGATAAAAATACCTGAATTTGTCCAAGAGAAACTCACATTTGCAACTGTAACTGGACTAATGATTACACCATAGATCAGCTAGATGCAGGCAAGAGTGTGCAAGGCGGTATTGCAAGTGTCACTGTCTGTCACCTTGATTACTCAAAATTCTCTCGACCTGTGCACCTACGTTGTAGACTTTCACTCATAGCCTAGTTTGTAGAAACCTCATGATGGGTATAGTGAATATAGTATCATGTACTAGCCTAAACCTATCGATATTACATTGAGCTGGGTGAATGGAATATGAATGACAGTCATCTAATAAATATGCTGTAATAGAAATAAGGTCATGCTCATAAAAAAAAGAATCATCCTCCCTGTTCTTAAACAACACTGACCATCACTGGAAGTCCAAACTGGAAATGTGAGTCTTTTTTAAAATCAGATCAAAATATATTAAAAACTATTGAATGAAATACAGCCTACTACTTCTCTATTTTTATATTAATATGTCAGACGGTTTCCGATACTCCTGATATGTTGATATTTCAGTGGGGGTGAGAATGTACGCAGCTGTCTAGTATCATAATCCCTTGACACGGTAACAGCGAGAGATCAACTGATCTGCTGGTTTATTCTTGTGAGGTTTTGATTTCAATCAAGTTAGTTTTAACACGCAGGTGCACGTCATCTCCCGTTAGTAGAATTTTAAGAAATCCAGCAGTAACCTGCAGGAACACGTTAAGTTCTGCCTGTTCGTTGCTATCAACCCATCTCGTTTAACCACATGGTTATGGTGTGGACAAGGCTGCTTGCTTGGCCTTCAAGCTTGCACTAAGCATTATTCTTAGCCTTCTCTGGAAGCCATGAGTGTATCCAGTATCCACTATTCATACTATATAGGTCAACAACAAAACTACATGTACATCACATTATTGATAGTGGTTCATACATAAAGAGATGTTGATAGGCCTTCTCACCACCTCACTTTACACAACGGTCCCAAATGGCACCCTATTCTATATATTGTGCACTACTTTTGACCAGGGCATAGTTCATTATTTTTGACTAGAGCCCTATGTGCCCTAGTCAAAAGTAGTGCACTATATAGGGAATAGGATGCCATTTGGGACGTCCCGTCCCCGTCAATCAATCAATCAAATCAATCAAAATTTATTTATAAAGCGCTTTTTACATCAGCCGATGTCACAAAGTGCTATACAGAAACCCAGCCTAAAACCCCAAACAGCAAGCAATGCAGAAGAATCATCCTCTTGTGGGAGTATTGAAGCTCCGGGCCCATATTTACGGTATGTTGGACCCTGTAATATTTGTTCTCCTGTAGGAGGGGAACAGGAACAGTCCCCGGGGTGTCCAGGAAGACAGTGGGGAAGTTCCCCTCCCCTGCAGGCCGCCATACTGTCCCGGGCGGCACCAGCCTGCTCGGCTCGGCTCCGTAGTCAGCCCCACCCTCCTTGTCCTGTCACATACCACGGCTGCAGGCCACAGACAAAGAGGTGCTAATGTGTGTAAAAAACTTAAAAGAGATTGGGGTTCCGATATGTGATGTGTGTATATTCTAGCTGGAAGAAACAGACAGCTGAGGCTAAAACTGGTAAGTTAGTTGATGCAATATAAACTGCAAGGTAAACAAGTATGTAATAAAGCAACCTATTCATTCTGCTTACAGCGTTTACCGCTGATGTTGTTTTTCATTCATGTATTGCACATGTAGTCTTTGGGGCATTTTAGGGCATTTCTCGCTTACTACGATAGGCATTAAAGCAAAGGTGCTGAATTGCAGATAGCTGACCTATTCCTTAATGTCCAAACAAATGCACTTTGCTCTAATAAAGGGATCTGTCTGTATCGCAAACTCTTGACCCAGTGTTGGAACTACAGAACTAGAATGAACTAGAACTAGAAAGTTTTATTCTATCACATCATTCTATTTTCTTCTGAAAATCACTGGGCGATGGCTACTGAGATACAGTAGGGCTCCTTGCCATTATAATAATATTGGTCACCACCCAGCTAGCACATAACGTTCTGAGAATCATATGTTTCTTAGAGCTTGGCGAGAGTGTGGTTGTCCTATGGTTATTTTGCATACAACCTTCCCACAACTTTATGGGAATGGTGCAGGATAGTTTCTTGGCTTCTGAACATTCTCAGCGCATTTAAGGAACTTGACAAAAATACGTTATTTTCATTGTATTTCATTATTTTAACAAAACGTTTCCTAAAAGTTCAAACATGGTTAGATTTAATTTCAATTTTGGTAATGCTCTATGAACGTTCTCCAACTGGAATGACATTGGGAATGTTCTCAAATAGTTCAAGGAAAGTTAAGAAACAATGTTCTTCTGTGGGAATTTCAGTATTTCAGCATAACGTTTCCTACAGGTTTGCTCATGGTTCTATTTAAAGTAATTTTCTCAAATTGATCCAAGAAAGTTGGGAGAAACAACGTTCTGCTGTGGGAATTCTGCAGGTTTCCTCAGGGTTCTATTTAAAGTAATGTTCTCAGAACCTTGAAAACCATTAGTAACGCTCAAAGAATGTTCTAAGAATGTTATTTAAAAACATATACATTCTGTTCTCGGCGTCAACAAAACTCTCTCTATCCTCTAAGGGTGTTCAGGTGTGTTGGCCACACCCACTAATTGGCCACATCTGATCTTAATGAGTTGAATGTTCGATTTGAAATGGGGTCTGTTTTAATAGATAAAAATGAACAGCTTTGTATGAGTTAAATAAACATTGCGTGCTAGCTCCATCCTGGTGGTGCAGTGGACTAATTCCATGGATAGACAACAGAAGATCATGGGTTTGAATCTCACCATCCTGGTGGTGGAGTGGACTAATTCCATGGATAGACAACAGAAGATCATGGGGTTGAATCTCACCGATGCCATGCCACAATAAAAAATTGTTTTACTTATCTATTGTTTACCTAACACTTATTTTACTTAAAAACTGCATTGTTGATTAAGGGCTTGTAAGTAAGCATTTCGCTGTAAGGTCTACATTGTAGTCTACACACTTGTGGTATTCGGCGCACGTGACAAATACAATTTGATTTAATTTGATTTGATTAATGCCTAAGCAAATGAATTTCCATGTTTCCTATCTGTGCTTGCTGTTCAAAACAGTTAAACCAAACTAAGCTAGCAGTCTTAAAGAAACATTCATATAAGATTTTAAGGAAGTTATTCAAATAACCAATCATTTCCATTCTCAGAACGTTAATAAAATGTCCCAAGAAAACTTTCAGGGAACCATAGTAAAACGTTCTCAGAACCTCCCTTCAAATTAACAGCCGAAATGTTCACTTCCGTTCACAGTAATCTGTCACCTTTCACCGCAGGGGATGCATGCAATGCAAAAAAACAGATATCTCTACCTTAAATTGACACATTTTTATGGGGATTTTTTTATTATGCTAATTATATTTCCGTGGGGGCATCGAGTCTAAGGGGTAGGTTAAACAACTTCATTATTCCGCCATTGTTTTAAAGGCCATTATTCGACTACACACATTGTGTGACATGAATGACATAGAACTATACTGATGATGAGTGACTGAGTGACTGACTGACCACCCACCCCTCCCCCAGTACTGCATGTGGAGCTGTGCCATGTTGGTGGAGTGTGTTTCCTGCTCTAAAGTGCCATAGGCTAACAATTAGTTTCAGCCAGTGCACAGGACAAGACTGGAACAGCAGAGAGAACAAAGGTTAACTATATTGCCTACATTCTGGTTTATACATTTTCTATCCCAATTTCTCATTATCAGATGGTGTGGTGTTACAGTATGAAGATGACTGAGGTCTTCCTCTCTCTTGCGAAAACTACAAGTAGTGCATTATACAGCGGGTGAAATAAGTATTGAACACGTCACCATTTTTCTCAGTAAATATATTTCCAAAGGTGCCAAAACAAATAAGTTCAGAAATTAAGTTTTGTGTAATAATATGAAATGACACAGGGAAAAAGTATTGAACACACTTACTGATATTTATTTAATACTTTGTACAAAAGCCTTTGTTGGACATGACAGCTTCAAGACGCCTCCTGCATGGAGAAACTAGTCACATGCATTGCTCTGGTGTGATTTTGGTCCATTCTTCCAAACAAACAGTCTTCAAATCTTGAAGGTTCCGTGGGCCTCTTCTATGAATCTTGATCTTCAATTCTTTCCATAGATTTTCAATGGGATTTAAGTCAGGTGATTGGCTGGGCCATTCTAGCAGCTTTATTTTCTTTCTTTGAAACCAATTGAGAGTTTCCTTGGTTGTGTGTTTGGGATCATTGTCTTGCTGAAATGTCCACCCTTGTTTCATCTTCATCATCCTGGTAGATGGCAGCAGATTTTTGTCAAGAATGTCTCGGTAAATTTGCCCTTTCATCCTTTGCCAGTACCATTTGCTGAAAAGCAGCCCCACACCATGATGTTCCCACCTCCAAACTTCACTGTTGGTATGGTGTTTTTAGGGTGATGTGCAGTGCCATTTCTCCCCCAAACATGGTGTGTATTATGACATCCAAACAGTTCAATTTTGCTCTCATCTGACCACACTATATTCTCCCAGTATTTCACTGGCTTTTCCAAATGTTGTGCAGCAAACTTTAAACGAGCTTCAACATGTTTTTTTTCAGCAATGGAGTCTTGCGTGGTGAGCGTGCATACAGGCCATGGCGGTGGAGTGCATTACTTACTGTTTTCTTTGAGACAACAGTACCTGCTAATTGCAGGTCTTTTTGAAGCTCTCCACAAGTGGTCCTTGGCTCTTGGACAACTCTTCTGATTATTCTTTTCACTCCTCTGTCAGAAATCTTGCGAGGAGCACCTGGTCGAGGCAAATTTATAGTGAAATGATTGTCTTTCCACTTCCGTATTATGTCCCCAACACTGCTCACTGGAACATTCAGAAGCTTAGAAATGCGCCTATATCCAATGCCTTCATTATGTTTTGCAACAATTAGGTTGCGAAGGTCTTGAGACAGCTCTTTGCTTTTACCCATCATGAGATGTGTCTTGTGTGACACCTTGACAATGAGACCTTTTTGTAGGCCATCAGTTGGGACTGAACCAGCTGATATTAATTTGCACTGACAGGGGGCTGGATTGCTTTTTAATTACTGATAGTTTTCAGCTGTTGTCTTGGCTTTCCATGCCTTTTTGCACCTCCCTTTCTTCATGTGTTCAATACTTTTCCGCTGTGTCATTTCACATTATTACACATAACTTAATTTCTGAATTTATTTGTTTTGGTTTCTTTGTATGTATGGATTACTTGGGTTGTTACCAACATCTGGTGAAGATTTCATGTCAATAGCACCTTTGGAAATATATTTACTGAGAAACATGGTGACGTGTTCAATACTTATTTCACCCGCTGTATATGGAATAGGGTGTAATTTGGGATGAACCCCTGGTGTATGGAAGAGTAGAGATGAGAGAAAGAGTGTGAGAGCGCGAGAGATAGATAGAGAGAGAGAGAGAGAGAGAGGGAGAGAGAGAGAGAGAGAGAGAAAGTGTCAGAGAGCGAGCAAGAGAGAGAGAAAGTGGGGGAGAGAGAGAGTGGGGGAGGGAGAGAGAGAGAGTGAGAGAGAGGGAGTGGGAGGGAGAGAGAGAGAGAGGGAGAGACATTCCATCTTGCAGACCACACTTACATTGCTTTTAGAAAGTATTCATACCCCTTGACTTATTTCACACTTTCTTGTATTACAGCCTGAATTCAAAGTTGATTAAATATAATTTTTTCTCACCCATCTACACACAATACCACATAATGACAAAGTGAAAACATGTTTGTAGAACATTTTGCAAATGTATTGAAAATTAAAGACAGAAATACCAAATTTACATAAGTATTCACACCACTGAGTCAATACATGATATAATCACCTTTACAGCTGTGAGTCTTTATGGGTAAGTCTCTATGAGCTTTGCACACCTGGATTATTATTTTGAAAATTCTTCAAGCTCTGTCAAATTGGTTGTTGGTCATTGCTAGACAGCCATTTTCAAGTCTTGCCATATATCTTGAAGCATATTTAAGTCAAAACTGTTACTAGGCCACTCAGGAACATTCAATGTAGTCTTGGTAGGCAACTCCAGTGTATATTTGGACTTGTGTTTAAGGTTATTGTCCTGCTGAAAAATGTGTCTCCCAGTATCTGTTAAGCAGACTGAACCAGATTTTCCTTTAGGATTTAGCCTGTGCTTAGCTCTATTCCGTTTCGTTTTATCATAAAAAACTCACTTGTCCTTGCCGATGACAAGAATACCCATAACATGATGCAGCCACCACCATGCTTGAAAATATGCAGCGTGGTACTCAGTGATGTATTTGTATTCAGGATATAAAGTTAATTTCTTTGCCACATTATATACAGTTTTACTTTAGTGCCATGTTGCAAACAGGATGCATGTTTTGGAATATTTTCTTGCTGTACAGGCATCCTTCTTTTCACTCATTTAGGTTAGTATTGTCTATCGATCTATCTATCTATCTTATTAAGTTAATTGTGAGGGGGACGGGTAACAACATTTTGATGTTCCCTATAGGGCCCAATAAGAGCAATGACTTCAAAAAGCGGCCAATTACCATTGTTCGGCTACGGGTATGAAAGATTCAGCATTCTACTGGCATTACACACCTGGCTAAATGATTACTGTAGCTCTGCTGGAATAACTTTTATAGATAACTTTGACACCTTCTGGCAACAGAAGATGCTCTACTCTGTCTACGCATTTCAAAGCTGCGTTAAGACAATGACTTATCAATGACCCAAGCCCAGCTCCGATTATCCCTATCATTGTGTTGCTGAGTTGTCTTAATGCTGCAGCAAATGTACATTATCCCAGGGACATTGGCAGTCACAATGGAAGTAACCTAATTTATGTCCCTCTAACTCCCCTGAATGCCTCTGTCGATCCTACAGCTATTGTTTACAGTAATCATGTGCCTGTAAACCAGCGTTACACTGTTAGCACTGATGCAGTGTGGCCTAGTAGGAAGTCTACTGTGTGCAGCTCACCCTGCACTATCAGCTCAAACATAAATGACCTTTTCAGCTTCTGATAAGCTTCCCAGAAAAGCAATAAAAACAATCAAGCATCCCAGAAAAGTGCTAGAAATAGCCAACATTAACATAAGTAGCCTTGCTAGTAACAGATGACATTCATATCTCTGAAACTCACCACATTTGATGATATTGTGGTAGCAATACATGTAAAGCTTAGATAGGATCTTGTGTTAAATACTGTTTAATTAATATGGCTACAGGTTCAAGAGCCTTACCCGAAATCAAGCCGAATTACGATTTCTATACCATTGTTTATGATTTTTCGAGGCGATCAAAATGGCTATTAAAGTCACCTGTCTCACCTAAAGCCCATTCTTGTGGGAAGCTGCTATAGACCACCAAGTGCTAACAGTCATTATCTGGATAATGTATGTGAAATGCTTGATAATGTACTGTATGTGATATCAACAGAGAGGTGTATTATCTGAATTACCTTAATATTGACTGACTTTCATCATGTTCCCCACTCAAGAAAAACATTCAAACTGTAACCAGTGCCTGAAACCTGGTTCAGGTTATCAGTCAACCTACCAGGGTATTTACAAACAGCACAGGAATGAAATAATCAACATGTATTGATCACATCTTTACTAATGCTGCAGAAATCTGCTTTAAAGCAGTATCTAAATCCATTGGATGTAGTGATCACAATATAGTAGCCATATCTAGGAAAAACAAAGTTCCAAAGGCTGGGCCTAATATAGTGTATGAGGTCATACAGTAAGTTTAGCAGTGATTCCTATGTTGATGATGCTAAGAATATTTGCTGGTCTGTGGTGTGTAAGGAGGAGCAACCAGACGCTGCACTTAACACATTTATGAAATTGCTTATTCCAGTTACTAATAAGCATGCACCCATTAAGAAAATTACTGTACAAACTGTTATATCCCGGTGGATTGAGTGGATTGATGAAGAATTGAAAAAATTTATGGTTGAGATGGATGAGGCAAAAGGAATTGCAAATAAGTCTGACTGCACAACCGCTTGGCGAACGTACTGCAAATTGAGAAATCATGACTAAACTGAATAAAAATAAGAAGAAACTATACTATGAAACAAAGATACATTTTATAAAAAATTATAGCTAAACGCTTTGGAGCACCAAAAAGGCAAACTCAGCTCCATCATTCATTGAATCAGATGGCTCATTCATCACAAAACCCACTGAAATTGCCAACGACTTTAATTATTTTTTCATCTGCAAGATTAGCAAACTTAGGCATGGCATGCCTGCAACAAACGTTGACACTACACATCCAAGTATAACTGAACAAAATATGAAAGTAAAGAACTGTAATTTTGAATTCCGAAAAGTGAGTGTGGAAGAGGTGAACAAATTATTTTTGTCTATCAACAATGACAAGCCACCTGGGTCTGACAACTTGGATGGAAAATTACTGAGGATAATAGTGGATGATATTGCGTGCCCTCAGGCCTGGAGGGAGGTCATTCCGCTACCCAAGAATAATAAAGTCCCCTTTACTGGCTCAAATAGCCAACCAATCAGCCTATTACCAACCCTTAGTAAACTTTTGGAAAAAATTGTGTTTGACCAGTAAACAAATTGACAACAGACTTTCAGCATGCTTATAGGGAAGGACATTCAACATGCACGGCACGTACAGAAATGACTGATGATTGGCTGAGAGAAATTGATGATAAAAAGATTGTGGGAGCTGTTTTGTTAGAATTCAGTGCAGCTTTGACATTATCGGTCATAGTCTACTTCTGGAAAAACGTATGTGTTATGGCTTTACACTCCCTGCTATATTATGGATAAAGAGTTACCTGTCTAACAGAACACATATGGTGTTATTTAATGGAAGCCTCTCCAACATAATCCAGGTAGAATCAGGAATTCCACAGGGCAGCTGTCTAGGAAACATACTTTTTAAAATGTTTACTAATGACATGCCACTGGCATTGAGTAAGGCCAGTGTGTCTATGTATGCGGAAGATTCAACACTATACATATCAGCTACTACAGCGAGTGAAATTACTGCAACACTTAACAAAGAGTTGCAGTCAGTTTCAGAATGGGTGGCAAGAAAAACTTAAGTTAGTTCTAAATATTTCAAAAACTAAAAGCATTGTATTTGGGACAAGTCATTTTTACTAATGACATGCCACTGGGTCTATGTATGCGGATGACTCAACACTATACATATCATTCACTAAACACTAAACCACAACTAAATCTTGTAATGAATAATGTGGATATTGAGCAAGTTGAGGAATAAACCTGGATTTTAAACTGTCATGGTCAAAACATGTTGATGAAACGGTAGCTAAGATGGGGAGAAGTCTGTCCATAATAAAGCACTGCTCTGCCTTCTTAACAACACTATCAACAAGGCAGCTCCTACAGGCCCTAGTTTTGTTGCATCACGACTACTATCCAGTAATGTGTTCAGGTGCCACAAAGAGGGACTTAGGAAATTTACAATTGGCTCAGAACAGGGCAGCACGGCTGGCCCTTAAATCTACACGGAGAGCTAACATTAATAATATGCATGTCAATCTCTCATGGCTCAAAGTAGAGGAGAGACTGACTTCATCACTACTTGTTTTTGTAAGAAGTATTGACATGCTGAATGCACCGAGCTGTCTGGTTAAACTACTAGCACACAGCTCGGTCACCCACGCATACCCCACAAGACATGCCACCAGAGGTCTCTTCACTATCCCAAAGTCCAGAACAGACTATGGGAGGCGCACAGTACTACATAGAGCCATGGCTAGATGGAACTCTATCCCACATCAGGTAACTGATGCAAGCAGTAGAATCAGATGTAAAAAACAGACATAAATACACCTTATGGAACAGCGGGGACTGTGAAGAGACACACACACAGGCACAGACACACGCATAAACATATCCATGATAATACACACACTCTACACACACGTACACATGGATTTTGTATTGTAGTTATGTGGTAGTAGAGAAGTGGCCTGTGGACACACACTTAATGTGTTGTGAAAAGTGCTATGAAATGTAATATCATGTAATATTTTAAATTCTAAATAACTACCTTAATGTTTCTGGACCACATGAAGAGTAGTTAATTGGAATCCTTAATAAATACAATACAAATACAAATAGTAAATACAAAATGAAAATTATGTGCGTGAAGTGTTTTCTAAAAAGTCAAGTTTTTCAACAAAGGCATTTTCAGTTGAAATACCGGCAATGTCCAAAGTGAATGGAACGGATTCAATGTAATTTATTAGCAATGAGAATAAACCCGTCTTCTACTCTCATAGAGTCAACATTGTATAGGTCAGGGGTGTCAAACTCATTCCACGGAGGGCCAAGTCTCTGCGGGATTTTGGTTTTTCCATTCAGTTAAGACCTAGACAACCAGGTGAGGGGAGTTCCTTACTAATTAGTGACCTTAATTCAAGTAGGGGATGGAGCAAAAACCTGCAGACACTTGGCCCCTCCCCCGTGGAATGAGTTTGCCACGTAATATAGGTTCTTCCTCTTGACTGATCTAAGACACTGCATCTCAGTGCTAGAGGTGTCACTACAGACAACCTGGTTGAAATCCAGACTGTATCACAACCGGTCGTGATTGGGAGTCCCATAGGGCGGCGCACAATTGGCCCAGCGTCGTCTGAGTTCAGCCGGTGTAGGCCGTCATTGAAAATAAGAATTTGTTCTTAATTGACTTGCCTAGTTAAATAAAGGTAAAAGATTTAAAAAATTGTCTTTCAGAGATAAACGAAAAGAGAATAAGTTACATCACAATGATTGTTTTTTTAACTTTACATTTTCAGTTCCTGTCTGCAAAGATCGCTTCCTTTTTATTGATTTCCTGTGACTGTTTCTCAGTAGTATTTATATAGAGTAGACAAGTGACATCTACAGTTGAAGTCAGAAGTTTGCATACACTTAGGTTGAAGTCATTAAAACTCATTTTTCAACCACTCCACAGATTTCATGTTAACAAACTATAGTTTTGGCAAGTCAGTTAGGACATCTACTTTGTGCATGACACAAGTAATTCGTACACAAAGTTGACTGTGCCTTTAAACAGCTTGGAAAAGTCCAGAAAATGATGTAATGGCTTTAGAAGCTTCTGATAGGCTAATTGACATAATTTGAGTCAATTTGAGGTTTACCTGTGGATGTATTTCAAGGACTACCTTCAAACTCAGTGCCTCTTTGCTTGACATCATGTGAAAATCAAAAGAAATCAGCCAAGACAAACATGTACTGTGTAGACCTCCACAAGTCCGGTTCATCCTTGGGTACCACGTTCATTTGTACAAACAATAGTACGCAAGTATAAACACTATGGGACCACGCAGCCGCCATACTGCTCAGGAATGAGACGCGTTCTGTCTCCTAGAGATTAACGTACTTTGGTGCGAAAAGTGCAAATCAATCCCAGAACAAGAGCAAAGGACCTTGTGAAGATTCTGGAGGAAACAGGTACAAAAGTATCTATATCCACAGTAAAACGAGTCCTATATTGACATAACCTGAAAGGCCGCTCAGCATGAAAGAAGCCACTGCTCCAAAACCACCATAAAAAAGCCAAACTACTGTTTGCAACTGCACATGGGGACAAAGATCGTACTTTTTGGAGAAATGTCCTCTGCTCTGATGAAACAAAAATAGAACTGTTTGGCCATAATGCCCATCGTTATGTTTGGAGGAAAAAGGGGGAGGCTTGCAAGCGGAAGAACACCATCCCAACCGTTAAGCACGGGGGGGCAGCATCATGTTGTGGAGGTGCTTTGCTGCAGGAGGGCCTGGTGCACTTCACAAAATAGATGGCATCATGAGGAAGGAAAATTATGTGGATATATTGACGCAACATCTTTAAGACATCAGTCAGGAAGTTAAAGCTTGATCGCAAATGGGTCTTCCAAATGGACAATGACCCCAAGCATACTTCCAAAGTTGTGGCAAAATGGCTTAAGGACAACAAAGTCAAGGTATTGGAGTGGCCATCACAAAGAACTGACCTCAATCGCATAGAACATTTGTGGGCAGAACTGAAAAAGCGTGTGCGAGCAAGGAGGCCTACAAACCTGACTCAGTTACACCAGTTCTGTCAGGAGGAATGGGTCAAAATTCACCCAACTTATTGTGGGAAGCTTATGGAAGGCTACACAAAACATTTGACCCAAGTTAAACAATGTAAAGGCAATGCTACCAAATACTAATTGATTGTATGTAAACTTCTGACCCACTGGGAATGTGATTAAATAAATAAAAGCTGAAATAAATTATTCTCTCTACTATTATTCTGACATTTCACATTCTTAAAATAAAGTGGTGATCCTAACTGACCTAAAACAGGGAATTCTTACTAGGATTAAATTTCAGGAATTGTGAAAACCTTTTTAATGTATTTGGCTAAGGTGTATGTAAACTTCCGACTGGGGGGGGGCTCTGCCTTCCAGGGTTGGGTGTAACGTTTTCAAGGTGTGGATTAGGCACGTTCACTCTTTGATTCATGTGTTAAGCGACAGACAACGCCTGCGTCGCCAATGGCACCCTATTGTCCTTTCAGTGAACTACTTTTGACCAGAGCCCATAGGGGGATAGGGTGCC
Source organism: Thymallus thymallus (assembly GCA_023634145.1). Lineage (NCBI taxonomy): Eukaryota > Metazoa > Chordata > Actinopteri > Salmoniformes > Salmonidae > Thymallus > Thymallus thymallus. The sequence goes on along the minus strand of CM042411.1, from coordinate 22,897,047 downwards.
ATTTGGGACGTAGACAAGCTCTGACATAGGGACTAGTACTGGATATAATTTGAATGGATCTTCCCACTGCATTCCAGCCTGTTTAAATATTGCCAGTGAGTTCAGCCATGCAGACGACCATCTCCTGTAGTCTCTATTATCTGGCCAACTCTGCACTCCTTCCTCAGCCCAGAGCGCACTGACCTGGCTGTCTGACAGTCACGTTAATTATTGGATAGAGGTGGAATTCATCTGTCAAAAACAGACTTAAAGTACTGCTATAGGCCTCCAGTGATGTATTGGGCCGTCCACACCAAGTCACTTACCCCTTTATATTAGTAAATAGAGTATACTACTCTGCATACTACCTATTCTATTACATGTTATTTTTGACTTGACTCTTTTTATTGATATTATTGTTATTGATATTGTATTTTGTTGAGGGAGCATTGTTAAGGGAGTATTGTTGAGTGAGTATTGTTAAGGGAGTATTGTTGAAGGAGTTTTGTTGAGGGAGCATGATTGAGGGAGAATTTTTGAGGGGGTATTATTGAGGGAGAACTGTTGAGGGAGAATTGTTGAGGGAACATTGTTGAGAGAGTATTGTTGAGGGAGCGTTGTTGAGGGAGCATTGTTGAGGGAGCATTGTTGAGGGAGTATTGTTGAGGGAGTATTGCTAGCACACAAGCATTTCTCTGCACCTTTTATACATGCTGTAAACTGTGTATGTGATGAATAACATTGTATTTTTTTTATCTGTCTTTCAGGCTGACCCTGTCAGACAGTGCTTTTTGTTTCTACGTTGAAAGCCCTTTGTCCCTCACTGTGAAAAGGAACAGGAATAGACTCAGTACAACACAGAGTACAAATAGCCAAGCATCTTTGGAGCTTGTACAGAAGCGTGTTTATGAGTATTTGACTCAAAAATTTAATTATGTTATCTAAGTTAAGAACAAATTCTTATTTACAAAATACCTCCTTCGGGGACGAGGGCTGGGAAATAAATAAAATATAAATATAGGACAAAACACACATCACGACAACAGAGACAAAACAAGATGCCTAAGACAACAACATAGCAAGGCAGCAACACATTACAAAACAGCAACGTAACATGACAACAATATGGTAGCAACACAACATGGTAGCAGCACAATACATGGTACAAACATTATTTGGCACAGACAACAGCCAGCACAAAGGGCAAGAAGGTAGAGACAACAATACATCACGCAAAGCAGCCACAACTGTCAGTAAGAGTGTCCATGATTGAGTCTTTGAATGAAGAGATTGAGATTAAACTGTCCAGTTTGAGTGTTTGTGGTGTGTCACGACTGGGCGCATACACAGCCCAAGGTCTGTCAAGATTGGGTGCATGGAGAGACCAAGACGCAGCGCAGGGATTGTAGTTCGACATTTTTTTCCTTTTATTTATACTATGTATAATTAATAAATGTATACTATGTATAACTTACAAAAGGACCGAACTACTAAACAAACAAGAACACGATATACAAACGTAACGTCACAATCAACCACGACAATGAACGTAAATAAATGCACACTTACTGATCTCCGTGACTTGCGACATAATAACGACCCACCCCCCACTGTGAAACATACAAACCTATGTAGGATCCCTAATTAGAGACAATGCGCAGCAGCTGCCTCTAATTAGGGATCCCACACAAACCACCACCAGATACAGAAAGATTAGACCTGTGGGGCTAGAGTTAGGACTGATGCAGTGGGGTTAGGGTTAGGACTGACACAGTAGAATTAGGGTTAGGACTGATACAGTGGGCTTAGGGTTAGGACTGATACAGTGGGCTTAGGGTTAGGACTGATGCAGTGGGGTTAGGGTTAGGACGGTTCTAAGGGCCTGTGACAGGGGCCCCTAAAACATTATTAGAACATTAGGTGGGGCCCAATGTGATGTCTTTTCATGGGGCCCAAAAATCCCTGGTGGCTGTATCATAACTGTAACAGAACTGTATAAGGACTGTATCAGAACTGTATCTTACCATGTAGAATAGCCTCATTATTTCAGACCCATAGTTTGACGGGCCTATTGTGGCATTAAACCCTCCCGGTCTGAAATAATATTATTTTAAATGATTTGCTTTAACCAAGATTAGTCAGACCTTATGCTGTCCTTATCTCTCCTAGAAAAGAGGGAGAGAGAGATACAGTGAGAGAGTGAGAGAGCAAGCAAGATAAATAGAGAGAGAGAGCAAGAGAGAGAAAGCAAGAGAGAGAGAGCAAGAGAGAGAGAGAGAGAGAGAAAGCAAGAGAGAGAGAACAAGAGAGAGAAAGCGAGAGAGAGAGAGAGAGAGAGAGAGAGAGAGAGAGAGAGAGCTCTTCGTTGCTTATCTGTCTAATACGGGTGCATATGTCTCCAGTTTACCAGCCTCAGAGACCAGCACTCTTAGCTGGTCAATGGAGTAGCCAGATGTGTGATCAGTCTTTTGTGTATGGCCATTGGTCAGCCCGTTTAGGGAGAGTTATCCCTGTGCATGTGATCAGGCTTAAAATAAGCTTCTGTCAATGAGAATCTCCCCTAAATGTTTAATGGCACCCTATTCCCTACATAGTGCACTACTTTTGACAAGAGCCCCCTGGTCAAAAGTAGTCCACTATATAGGGAATATGGTGCCATTTGGGAGGCAAACATGTACTGGTATGGCATACTCGTCTCCTATACCGTAATACAAAAGATCCTCCCTTCAGATAGAAAACTAATTGAGATTTGATTATACTGTATGTTGTTTAACCTACCGTTTACAAAGAGCTCCTCATCTGCACAGGGAGGGATATATGTTTTTTTTGGCATAGGCTACGAATTGAAAAAATGCAGTTTAATGAATAGCTTTACCTCTTCTTAACTCCCTGGGATGTATATGTGTTACCTCTGGGGTTGGAAGGCCAGTGTTTGTTGATGTCTTATAGCAGGCAACAGTTTGAGTGTGTTGGTGCACTGCACAGTGAGTGATGGTTACTCAACTGAAGCCCTAATTAAATCAGTTGGCCCTTGTGACTTTGTTCTAATTCCTCTCAGCTTTTATGTTTGACCCTGTAACGGCTTTTATGTTTGACCCCGTAACGGCTTTTAAGCATATGGGGAGCAACTAGGTAGTTCATTGTTTGGTGTGGTTCAGCAGTGTGGTGTGGTTCAGCAGTGAAAATGTTTGTCTTTGATTGAAAAGTAGTGAAGAATGTCATAAGGTGTCTATCCGTTTGTTATTATGCTGACTAGCTTGTTTACCTCTATCAAAGACTAGTAAACAAACAAAAAAATCACTAGAGAGAGATGGACCACCCCACCCCACCCCAGTTCTCTATCAGTCTCCCACTTTTTACCCAAAAGGTCCTTGTCGGTCGGGTATGACTTTTAAGCTTGCTGAGCGTTGCCCCGGTAATAGAAACTAGGCCAGGTAACAGGTAGGGCAGTGTACGGCGGTATCCAGGGAGGTATCTAGGGAGGTATCAGGGAGGTATCCAGGTAAGTATCCAGGGAGAAAGCACATCGCTGCCATGCGGACAAGGGTGTGCGTACCAAATGGCATCCTTTTCCTTATATAGAGCACAGATTTTTGAGTAGAGCCCTATGGGATTCCTAATGGGCCGTGGTCAGAAGTAGTGCACTGCATAGTGAATAGGGTGCCAATTGGGAGTTGGACTGGGGCTGACCTCTCTTCATACCTACCAGGAAACATTAAATTTGCCTCAAAACATTTTCTTCACATAGGCTACATCTCAAATGGCACCCTGTTCCCTATATAGTGCACTACTTTTGACCTAGGTCCGTAGGGAAACCCATTCTCATAATGGATGTCATGAACTATACTTTCCAATTAAATTGTGTTAAAGGTTTTATAGTGAATTGAATTGATACTGTAATAATGCAACTATATATTTGGCTCCAGTTTTCCATGGAGATACAATTGAGAGTTGAGGAGATTTATCTCTCACAATCTAAACGAACACTGTATGAAATAACCAGTGTGTGTGTGTGTGTTTGTGTTGGTATGTGTATGTGTGTATGTGTGTGTGTATGTATGTGTATATGTATGTGTATGTGTATGTGTATATGTATGTGTATGTGTGTATGTATGTGTATATGTATGTGTATGTGTATATGTATATGTATGAGTGTAGAATAAAAGTGAAGACATCAAACTATGACATAACACATATGGAATCATGTAGTAACCAAAAAAATGTAAAACATTCTTTAAATAGCCACCCTTTGCCTTGATGACAGCTTTGCACACTCTTGGCATTCTCTCAACCAGTTTCACCTGGAATGCTTTTCTATCAGTCTTGAAGGATTTCCCACATATGCTGAGCACTTGTTGGCTGCTTTTCCTTCACTGTGGTCCGACTCATCCCAAACCATCTAAATATGGTTGAGGTTGGAACCAAAAATCTCAAATTTGGACTCCAGACCAAAGGACAAATTTCCACTGGTCTAATGTCCATTGCTCGTGTTTCTTGGCCCAAGCAAGTCTCTTCTTCTTATTGGTGTCCTTTATTAGTGGTTTCATTGAAGCAATTCGACCATGAAGGCCTGATTCACACAGTCTCCTCTGAACAGTTGATGTTGAGATGTGTCTGTTACTTGAACTCAGTGAAGCATTTATTTGGGCTGCAATCTGAGGCTGGTAACTCTAATAAACTTATCCTCTGCAGCAGAGGTATTTCTGGGTCTTCCATTCCTGTGGTGGTCCTCATGAAGCTGGTTGAGAGAATGCCAAGAGTGTACAAAGCTGTCATCATAGTGCAAATAAAGAAAAACCCTTGAATGAGTAATATTCCAAACTTTTGGCCCCCAGTGTATGTGTGTGTATATGTGTGTGTGTGTGTGTGTATGTGTGTGTGTATGTTTGTGTTGGTGTGTATATGTGTATGTATGTGTGTATGTGTGTGTGTGTGTGTGTGTTCACGTGTTTGTGCTCAGTGTGTGTGCATTGATGTTGTTATATGTACTGTATGTGTGTGGTAGTGGCTGCAGGTTTATTTACGCACGCACAGACACACACACACACACACACACACACAGAGGTTTCTTTATTCCCTGGAGGTCCAGGGATGAGTTCGAAATGGACCAGGCAAGGCCATGTGTCGTAACTCTGTAGCCCCACAGACCTGTTTCAAAGCTGGCTATGTGCTCTGGAAACATGGTCTGTGTCCCAAATGACCCCCTATTCCCTATATAGTGCACTACTTTTGAAAGGCCCATAGGGTGTTATTGGAGACGCAGTCCATGCAGTCCATGTTTCCAGAGTCCATGTTTCCAGAGTCCATGTTTCCAGAGTCCATGTTTCCAGAGCACATAGCCGGCTTTGAAACAGGTCTGTGGGGCTGCAGAGTTACGACACGGCCTCAAATAACACCCTATTCCCTCTATAGTGCATTACTACTTTTGACCAGAGCCCTATGGTTCTTGATCAAAAATAGTGCACTATATAGGGAATAGGGTGCCATTTGGGACGTAGCGATAGGCTTCTGCACTGGGATGAGATTATCCCTGTGTCCAGGCAAGTGCACGATTATACAATCCCCATTAAGAGTAGCTGAGTTTCAACCACTGGGCTTTAAGTGATTATTATATTAAAGTGCCCTCCAGTCCATATAGGCTGATAACATTGGAGAGTGTAATTGTAATTTTGTAAATGGGGGTTGATGATTTCTAGTCACCTCACACATTGTTCCTCGCCTGCGTGTATCTGCTGTGCTCTTAGAACACGCCATAATGAACGCTGGCTGTGTATCTGCTGTGCTCTTACAACACGCCATAATGAACGCTGGTTGTGTATCTGCTGTGCTCTTAGAACATGCCATAATGAATGCTGGCTGTGTATCTGCTGTGCTCTTACAACACGCCATAATGAATGCTGGTTGTGTATCTGCTGTGCTCTTAGAACACGCCATAATGAATGCTGGCTGTGTATCTGCTGTGCTCTTACAACACGCCATAATGAACGCTGGCTGTGTATCTGCTGTGCTCTTAGAACACGCGATAATGAACGCTGGCTGTGTATCTGCTGTGCTCTTACAACACGCCATAATGAACGCTGGCTGTGTATCGGCTGTGCTCTTACAACACGCCATAATGAACGCTGGCTGTGCGCGGTAGACGCCTGCTGTTTGTCGACGAGCGGTGGCGGTTCAACATGTAGAATAATCTGGAAATCAATAGAAAATGACGTCCGATGTTCTGTGGTCAGAGGCAACCGGACAGCTACCCGCTGCGCTGCCACTGTTGGTCTGCTTGTCCTTTAGGTGAAGAGGAGGAAGTGGATAGAGCTCTGTCTCTCATGTGATGTTATCCTATAACAGGACAAAAAGGAAATAAGTTATGACCATATACCTTACTTCATTGTTTATTCCATGCTGCTGAATGTGCTGAAACTGACAGGGACATCTGAAGCTTTTAAGTATAATTTGCATCCCTACCTATAAGTTTAGCCTACTCAACTCATGATTACGTACTCTTTGGTGTAGGAGTTGAATGGATGCATAAAGGTTGAACCTCTCTGTCACTAGTTGACACATCGACAGCTCCTTTTATAACACTGGTATTTACGGTGTTGAAAAAGTCCTGCTGAGACTCAGGCTGTCCTAATATAGACACTGTAGATATTGAGAGGTGTTTGTTTCCCTGAAAGAGTGAATGTGAGCAATGGTCTATAAACCCATTGACATTTGAGATTACTTCTTATTTTCCTCGCATACTGACCGGCTGGAGTCATTTCCTGGGACACTGCTTGTCTTTGCTTGTGATTGTGTGCGTGTGTGTGTGCGTGTGTGTGCGTGTGTGTGTGTGTGTGTTTTCTTAGCACGGTTTACTAATCTATCCTTACAACCAGCTAGCAAGGAAGCGTAAGGGATTGCGTAAACTAAGCGTAAAATCAAATCAAAGTGCATTTTTCAGTTTGATGTTTTAGTAACAGGCTTGCATTTTTAGACCATTTTAAAGACACTTGATCACTGGCTGTGACTCATACTAACCTAATCAAATCAAATCAACTAGCACCACAGTGTGTTTTTCTTCACCTTAGTACTGGGCTGCAGCCCAAATGGCACCTTATTCCCTACATAGTGCCCTAGTTTCGACTATTGTCCTATGGGCCCTATTCAAAAGTAGTACACTATGTAGGGGAATGGGCTGCCATTTGGGAGGCAGCCCTGTAGTTATGTTTGAAAACACTCCCTGGTGATGTCATGAACGGCTTGTTTCTCTTCCTGCTTTGCTCTGTGGAAAAGAGGGGGATGAGAACTAATATCCGTTGGAGGAGGGTGAAGGGTTTCTGTGGATGTGGCGGTGGGGTCAGCTGCCTGCCTTGCCTTGCTCTGACATAGCAGTGACTGCTGGCTCAGAATGAAGAGTGACAGAAGGGAACTGCTATTTTGAGTAGTTGCTAAGAACTGCATCTTTATGTCTCAGAATCTGAGAAGAAGATGATAGATAGATAGATAGATAGATAGATAGATAGATAGATAGATAGATAGATAGATAGATAGATAGATAGATAGATAGATAGATAGATACTTTATTGATCCCCGAGGGGAAATTTCTTTGTCAAGCAGCTACAAAAAAACACAGGGCACATGCAAAATGCCAGAACAAAAATACACAAAAGACAGATACATGATACATGAGACATAGAGCGGCATTATGAAAAAGTATAAAAATACATATTGCAAGTTGATATAGATAAATAAGGATTATTTGCATAGTTAACTATACTATACAGGTCGATGGCAGAGAAATACTTAAATAGCTAAAAGTGCGTATGATATAAATGAGGGTAATAATAGTTTACTTAATATACAGTCTGGTTAAATTAACAGGTAAGTGAATATTTTGCACGGTTAAATTAACTGTACAGGTAAATATACAGTTGCATTTACAGGTAAGTGAATATTTGCATGGTTAAATTAACTGTACAGGTAAATGACAGGAAGAGATACTTAAATAGCTAAATGTGTGTATGATATAATTTAGGGTAATAATAGTAATTCCCTTAAAATAGTAAATAAATGGCATAGGGATAGCAAATGTTCTGCAGTCACTCACACTTGCGCACACACATGCTCACACAAATGCACTCGTAGACACACACACACACACACACACAATCCCCTCCCTTGAGGGGGCAAGAGGGGCACAGGAAGAGCTTTGTCATTTGAAAGGAATGCCGGCGAGGGTCATTAAACAGGCCATGGATTAGAGCTAAAATACATAACATAGTCAAATCACAGGTCTCATAGGAACCCTCTTTATACACATTCAGTCCACCATGCAGTCTGAATTTATCAACAGCATGTTATTAAAACATGATATGCGTCTGGCATTTTTGTAGTGCACTGCATTTTCTCAATGCTACCTCTCAGACTTCTACATACACGCAGAGTGCGTCCCAAATGGCACCCTATATATCTGAAGTAGCTCACTATAAAGGGAATAGCATGCCATTTGGGTTGCGGACACAGTCAGACTCTGCAGCAGTCAGAGTGTGTTTACATATTCTCCACACGTCCAACTGTCTCTAAATTATTAGGTAGACTCTCTCTCTCTCTCTCTCTCTGTCTGTCTGTCTGTCTGGAGAAGAACAATGTGTCTCTAAGGGCTGGGTGGTGGTATTCTCAGATAGGTATTCTTTGTATAATTGCGATGTTGTGTGTGTGTGGGTGTTGATTGTTTTTAACTTGTGAGATCATCACAGATCTTAAAATGTTAGTTATAGGCAAAATGGACTTGTATAAGACTATTTTCTTTTCTTAAATGAGCCTTGTTCACAGCACCATTTCAGAGCAGAATAATGGAATGCACAAACACCCTACCTCTGTTCCACAAAGAGCCACAAAAAGACACTTTTATCTCTCAGTTGTTGGGCTGTGAAGACTCAGAGCAATGTTCTTTCTACAGACTACAGCACTTCCTCTGCACAGGAACAAGCGGTTTGTAACTTGGTAACAATATACTCAGGCTAAGGTATGCATGGCAAAGACATCATTTGCTCTACCTAGACAATTGGGAGTTTTTCTATTTATTAATCAGCTTGTTCTATCATATAGGGCTGAATCCATAAGGTCTTGAGATCTGCATGCGTGATGCGATTTCGCTCACAAATATACTATGGACATGATTTATGCTTAAGTCAGAGTTGGGTGATCGAGAGAATTCAAGAGTTCATTTTTCTTTCCACCAGGATCAGGCCTCTACTGCAAAGTAGAAGATATCTGAGTGAGACAGATGAATAAAAGGGGAATGAATGTAACAATGTGCTGTAGGCTGTACGTTTAGTATATAGACTATATGAGGGTCAGTGATGGAGATAAAGATGGGAATGCATAGCTGGCTGTTAAACTCCAGTTGTAATGGCATTGTGCCTGATTCCTGATGCTAACAGCATGGGTTATATACAGTACGCTGAGTGTACAAAACATTAGGAACAACTCCCTAATATTGAGTTGCACCCGCTTTTGCCCTCAGAACAGCCTCAGTTCGTCGGGGCATGGGCTTTAAAAGGTGTCGAAATGCTGGCCTTTGTTGACTCCAATGCTTCCAACAGTTGTGTCAAATTGGCTGGTAGTGGATCTCTATTGGATTGAGATCTGGTGACTGGGTAGGCCGCTGCAGTACACTGAATTCACTGTCATGTTCGTGGAACCATTACTGGACAATCCTAGCCTTGTGGCATGGGGCATTATCCTGCTGAAAAAAATTTATTAGCAGATAGGGGCTGCAGGTAGCCTAGTCATTAGGGTGCTGGGCCAGTAACCGAAAGGTTGCTGGATCAAATCCCTGAGCTGACAAGGTAAATAATCTGTTGTTCTGCCCCTGGACAAGGCCGTTAACCCACTGTTCCCGGTAGGCTGTCATTGTAAATAAGAATTTGTTCTTAACTGACTTGTCTAGTTAAAAAATTAATAAAGATGGATATACTGCTTCCATGAAGAGATGTACCTGATTGCCAATGATGTTCAGATATCCTGTGGTATTCAAATGCTGCTCCACTTTTGTCAAGGGGCCCAATGTGTGCCATGAAAACACACCCCACACCATCACCATCAGCTTGCAATGTTGACACACGACATGATGGATGCATGTACCTGTGGTTTTCTCCATTCCCTAGTCCTCCCATCAGCGGGAAACAGCAGGAACCGGAATGCATCAGACCAGTCAATGTTTTTCCAATTCTCCAGTGTCCAGTGTTTTCATTCCTTAGCCCACCTGCAACCGCAGTTTCTCTGTAAGGACTTCTGCTGCCATACCCCATTCGTGTCAAGGTACGACGAGTTGGGCATTCTTTTATGGGTCGTTGGGCACCAATGTTGTACTGGACTGTCAGTTGACTAACTGTAGCCCGTCTGTTGCTCTGCAGGATTCGTGTCAGCCTCCTTTGTCCTCTTTCATCAATTACCTGTTTTTAACAACTGGCCTGTTGTTGTCTGGATATCCTTTGGGTGGTGGATAATTCTTGATACACAAGAATTCTTGAAACCCAGCAGCGTAGCAGTTTTTGACACACTCAAATCCGGTGTGCCTGGCACCTACTACCATACCCCGTTCAAAGGCACATCTTTTGTCTTACCCATTCACCCTCTGAATGGCACACACACACACACACACACACACACACACACACACACCACTCAGCAGCAGATTATCACATGACATCACAGCCAGGGTTCCACTTTTTAAGTGTTAAGGTCATGTTGGTGCCCTGGTAAAAAAGCTAGCTAAAGACACTATATGTTGTCGTGGTGATAATTTGTGCCAGTTTGCTACAGCAGAAAAGTTATCCTGCAGCAACAGGAGATGGGAATTGTTATGTGGATTATAATTAATAGACATTTTTGTAAGGGTTGATACATTTTTTGTAAGGGAAAGTTGTATACATTTTAACAGTATCTGTGTGGAGGCTTAAGGGTTGGCATTATCATGCAGACAGATGATACTAGCCTTATGCTAACTCTGTTAATGCTCACAGGTAAAGCCTATGGAGACAAATGCCTCTGTGTACAGTGGCTTGCGAAAGTATTCACCCCCCTTGGCATTTTTCCTATTTTGTTGCCTTACAACCTGGAATTAAAATAGATTTTTTGGGGGGGTTTGTATCATTTGATAATTTTTTTTATTGTGAAATAAACAAGAAATAAGACAAAAAACTGAAAATGTGAGCGGGCATAACTATTCACCCCCCAAAGTCAATACTTTGTAGAGCCACCTTTTGCAGCAATTACAGCTGCAAGTCTCTTTGGGTATGTCTCTATAAGCTTGGCACATCTAGCCACTGGGATTTTTGCCCATTCTTCAAGTTAGAATGTTTCCGCTGGTGTACAGAAATCTTTAAGTCATGCTACAGATTCTCAATTGGATTGAGGTCTGGGCTTTGACTAGGCCATTCCAATACATAAATGTTTCCCCTTAAACCACTCAAGTGTTGCTTTAGCTGTATGCTTAGGGTCATTGTCCTGCTGGAAGGTGAACCTCCGTCCCAGTCTCAAATCTCTGGAAGACTGAAACAGATTTCCCTCAAGAATTTCCCTGTATTTAGCGCCATCCATCATTCCTTCAATTCTGACTAGTTTCCCAGTCCCTGCCGATGAAAAACATTTCTACAGCATGATGCTGCCACCACCATGCTTCACTGTGGGGATGGTGTTCCCGGGGTGATGAGAGTTGTTGGGTTTGCGCCAGACATAGGATTTTCCTTGATGGCCAAAAAGCTAAATTTTAGTCTCATCTGACCAGAGTACCTTCTTCCATATGTTTGGGGAGTCTCCCACATGCCTTTTGGCGAACAACAAACGTGTTTGCTTATTTTTTTCTTGACCTCTCTTCTGTAAAGCCCAGCTCTGTGGAGTGTACAGCTTAAAGTGGTCCTATGGACAGATACTCCAATCTCCGCTGTGGAGCTTTGCAGCTCCTTCAGGGTAATCTTTGGTCTCTTTGTTGCCTCTCTGATTAATGCCCTCCTTGCCTGGTCCGTGAGTTTTGTTGTGGTGCCATATTCTTTCCATTTATTAATAAATGGATTTAATGGTGCTCCGTGGGATGTTCAAAGTTTTTTATATTTTTTTATAACCTAACCCTGATCTGTACTTCTCCACAACTTTGTCCCTGACCTGTTTGGCTCAAAGCAGCAGGATAAATGTAGGTTCATTTTCAAGGTAAATTAAATTTTCAAAATACACTGAACAAAAACAAACGCAACATGTAAAGTCTCATGAGCTGAAATAAATAATCCCAGAAAACTAATTTGTTTGCATCCTTGTTATTGAGCATTTCTCATTGGACAAGATAATCCATCCACCTGATAGGTGTGTCATATCAAGAAGATTATTAAACAGCATGATCATTACACAGATGCACCTTGTGCAGAGGACAATAAAAGGCCACTTTAAAATGTGCAGTATTGTCACACAACACAATGCCACAGATGTCTCAAGCTTTGAGGGAGCGTGCAATTGGCATGCTGACTGCAGGAATGTCCGCCGGAGCTGTTGGCAGCCGGTAGCTTAGCGGTTAAGTTGGCCAGTAACTGAAAGTTCACTGGTTCAAATCCCCAAGCTGACTAGGTAAAAGAATCTCTGTGCCCTTGAGCAAGGCACTTAACCCTAATTGCTCCTATAAGTGTCTGCATAAGAGTGTCTGTGTAAATGTAATGTTCATTTCGCTGCCTCCAACGTCGTTTTAGAGAATTTGGCAGTAGGTCCAACCGGCCTCACAACCGCAGACCACGTGTAACTACTCCAGCTCAGGATCTCCACATCCGGATTATACACCTGCGGAATCGTCTGGGGGGAGGGGGGCTGGCTGTCAAGTGGGTGGCCCTATGCCCTCCAAGGCCCACCCATGGCTGCACCCCTGCCCAGTCATGTAAAATCCATTGATTAGGGCTAATTAATTCCTTATATGAGCTGTAACACATTACAATCTTTGAAACTGTTGCATGATGCATTCATATTTTTGTTCAGTATATATTGCTGTAATGGCGATTGAAGATGTTCAAAACAGTGGCCAGACAAAAACAATGGATTTTTCTCCCTTTAGAATAACAAAAAAAAATTATATTTCATATTCGATACTAATTCAGAGGGGAGTGCCTCCCGTAATCATTTGCTTATTTGCTTTACCATCCAAATGAATGAGGCCCTCTGCTTGACGACGAGGTTGTGGACGTCATGGCCACCTCCACCCACTTAGCTTTACTTCCTGTTGTTCTATGCTATGTGTTCTAGTGAGGTGACATATCAGTGAGGTACAGGGAAACAAGCAAATACCTGTTTACTTTTCTGTTTCCTATTGGGCTGCCCTGTCCAGAGACTCACCCTTAATGACTTGATAAGAGATATACAGTATAGGGGAGTAGTCTCAGCAGCCAGAACCAAATCAGCTATTTTAATTTTAGACTAATACGAGAGTAAAATGGCTGTGTCTGATTCAGGGTTTTAGATGTCTCGTTGAGCGCACCCCCCTTTTAACACAAGGTCTTGTTGTGCGTCAGTTGATAGCATGTTGAGGCACAGGTTTTGTTATTCTGCTGCCTGGTAATTAGTCCACTCCTCACAAGATTATACAATTAGCTTTTTCTATACAATGTAAACTTAAGCCTATAGGCTATGGCTGCAGCTATACAGTATGTCTCAAAATAGTAAAATACAGCCGTGTGATTAACTTTGGTTCCCTCTCTGCCGATGCTACTGTTACTGGTAGGGTGACTGCAATTCTTAGGGCTATCCAAATGTTAGGATAGAGTTCCTCCAGGTGGTTTTTCTCACAGAGATCAGGTAAATTCTGAATCTCGTGTGCCAGATACATTCCACTGATGTCATAGTCATCTCTGAAGGTTAGAGTGTTTTCAACTTCCATGCAGTGAGCCTTTAAAGATTCACTGGACATCTGAGGCAGTGCTGAAGTTCAGCAGCACTCCATATTTGGTTTTCACCTGGTTGAGTGTTTCAAATCTCTCATCCGTGGATGTCACAGCAGAGTCGACCACAATGTCGAAGTAGTTGACTTCAAGGTTTTTCAGTGCATCAGTCACTGGTTCATCAGGAGCCTCATGGCTGAAATGCCTCTTGCTGTTTCTCAGTCTCTTCTCTTTCAGAACAGCCTCCACATTCATTTCTTCACAAATGCTTTTGGCTGTTGTCTGGGCCTCAGAGAATCCAGTTTCCCAGTATGTAGTGAGGGAGGCCCCTGCATTTGAGATTAAATTCACTGCGATTTCCAACTGCATTGAGGCAGATTGGAGGAGCTTGTTCACCTTGTTTGTCGTTCTCAGTATCTCACACCATACGACACAACAAATCAAGAAGCAGTAGGACTCAACTTCCTCTGCAAGTTCTTGTGCCTCCACTTTGGCCACAGGATCGTTGATCATCTGTTTGGCTTCCAGTAATGCCTCCCGAACCTCAAAAGCCTTACTTGAGTCACTATTGTTTCCAGAATCTTGTCACTCAAAATCTGCATCAGCTCGTTCTGTGCGCTTCCCAAGGTTCACGCGAGACACGGTTATCTTTTCCGAGCTGCAGTTTATAAACACCGTTGCCCGTTGGCGTTTATCAAACATAATAAATAGTTGAATTTCACTCTCACTTTTGTCAGGCACAAAGTCACAGAACACAGCCCTGGAAGTGGCTGGCAAGCAAGCAATACACAGACAGACCAAGAGATGCACTGCCCAGCTAGGTTAGCAAGACAGACAGACTAGAGAGAGATGCACTGCCCAGCTAGGTTAGCAAGACAGACAGACTAGAGAGAGATGCACTGCAAGCTAGCACATCAACTTAACGTTACTGTTATTTGCTGACATCAGACTTGGAGAGGAGAGAACACAAGTTGACCTGATTGCTGTTCCCACAATTCACTTTCATGGTGGTTTTTTTTCTTCTCTTTTTTGTGACCAGAAGGATAGTTCCACTTCATCCACTCATCGAAGTTGTAAACATTGACACCCGCTTTGAATGAGCGTATAGGGCCCGCCAGGCTCTGAGTTGAGGCATGAGGTATGTACGTGTAGGCATGCATCTATCCTAGTCTAACGTCAACCAGACATCCACCCTAGGAGTCGGATTATTTGCCCTCGATAGAGACTTAATTAGTCAATGTTGCGCAGATAATGGCATGAGTGCTATAGAGATTAGAGGTAATACGACGGGACAGGGCGGTGGGGCCCTGCTGTTTAGATGGACTTATGTAACACAGGCATCCTGCAACGGGACCAGGCCACCGCTGATGCTCAGTCTGCTCTGCTGTGGGTCCTGGCTAGCGAGGGGACGAGGTGGAAGAGGAGGGTTCAGACATGACCCAGACCTCTCTCTCTCTCTCTCCCAGTCTCCTCAGTGTTCTGATCATGTTTAACGTCTTACTAGTGTGGCGGACTGAGTCGTCAGAAATCAGAAAATCCTCTTTAGGGTCTGATAAGAGTGTGATAATAGAGTGGAGGTTGTGTGTCTGCCAGAGTTAAGCTTGGTTAATGGTGGTTTAACACAGAGGGGATCAGCTGTTTTCACTTGAGTTCACACAGCTGCTGATGTTTATTTCCATTCAAGTCACACTCTGTAAGATGTGCTCACCAATCAAAGACTAGGACACCGGCAAAATTGTCAACGTTACGGTGGTAGCAAAAGTATCCCATGACATTTTCACATGCAAATAGCACTTGATTTCTATGATATATGGTGGTTGTCATTCCTTATGCAAGTCCACGAATCGAACAATTGCTGATGGCTGTGGATTACAGACATTGTGATCCATACTGCAGTACTCCGAAGTTGGCCTTTTTTTTTTATGCCTCCAACATAAAACAAGGTAATGTCATGATGCATCTCCCCAAGATCATAATCTTACATTTTTATGATATTGAATCATGATGAGATTTATTTTATCCTTAAATCTAACATGAGATGGCCTTATGTCTGACATAAAATACATGGGGGCATATCACGTTGAGGGATCAAACATAAACAGTCATCCACCATGTTGCACATCACATTTACATTATTCCATGCAGGCTCCATCCAATAGGAGACCTAAATACTTCATTCTGATAGGATATACAGAGGACATCTCACTTCCTTTTTTGTCTTGCTCAGATTAGTCTGATTTGCATGTACAGTATCTCTATTACGGATGTCGGGAGTCAGATTAACGTTCTGATTCTAACTCCTACAGATACAGTGCCCTGGCTGGATGGCTGTCCTTTGCCGATGCGTCAATAAAGTTTTGACTGTAATATAAATGACACTGCCTTTTTACTATTAGCAGAGGTCAACAAGCAGTTGACCTCTGAAGACACAAAGTATTGTCTCTCGACATACAAAGGACTGTGTGGTTTTTTCTTCATGGGCTACTGCTTGACTGATGACTGCATATGCATATTTTATGGTGATGTGTTATTCAGGGTCTTTTAGTAGTTCAGTGTGTCAAGTGGTTGTTTATTGCTTCTGGGGGCCTCTGTATGCTGTTGGCTTCAACTGGGCTAGTTGGCTTGTGGTGTGGTGTATTTTAATATGTCAGTCAGTCAGTCAAAGTGGCAAGTTGTTTGGGATGCCCTGTGAGTGTGACAGTGTCAGTGATGTGCTGTTAGGGCTGCGGTGTGCTATCTAGCACATCAGTAGCTGCTGGCAGATTGTTGGGTTGGGGATGTGTTATGGTCTTGTCAGTTGGGTGTCATATTGTTTGGGCTGTACTGTAGCTGTAGCCTCAGCGCAGACAGAGCGGGACGGGCGGTTAATAGCAGCAGGGTGTCAGTGACAGGACCTCAAGCATAATTCATGACTAGAGGAGATTCATCTCTGTAGCTCCTAATGAGAGCTGTGCAGATACCACTCCGGAGCCTGTGGGTTCAATTTCCTGCTGTCACTCGCTCTGTGCTGGCTGGCTGGCTGGCTGGCTGCACACACTCCATGCAAACTGCACACACACTCCATGCAAACTCCACACACACTGTGCAAACTGCACACACACTCCGCAAACTGCACACACACTCCATGCAAACTGCACACACACTCCATGCCAACTGCACACACACACCATGCAAACTGCACACACACTCCATGCCTACTGCACACACACGTCATGCAAACTGCACACACACTTCATGCAAACTGCACACACACTCCATACAAACTGCACACACACTTCATGCAAACTGCGCTTCACTTGTTTCCTGTTAGAAGTATAGGTCTACAAGGGCCCCATCCATAATCCCTTCTCAGAAAAAACCGTTGCTCTATATGCCTTAACCTAGTCCTGGACTAAAAAGTACTTTTAATTGTGATTCCCAGTTATACATACTAATGCAGACTGTATTTTTTTTAAAGCCAGCCAACGCCTGTTTTTAATCAGGAAATTAAAGGGGTTTGGGGTCAGCCAGGATGTTCTGGAGAGGGTGTACGGCAGCTTGGTGGAGAGCATCCTCACGTTCAATATGACAGTCTGGTAATCTGAGCATGAGGAGAAAAAGCAAACTGACCAGACTAGTAAACAGAGCCAGAAAAGTAATTGGTCGCACATTTGAGCAGTCTGTTCCACAAGGCAACCAAAAAGAAGGCGCTGGCTGTCGTTGGCGACCGCTCTCACCCTCTACACCCTCAGTTCGAGAGGATTCCCTCTGGCCGGCGCTTCAGAATGCCCATGGCCAAGGAGAACGTGTTCAAACATTAATTTGTTCCTTGTGCTGTTGGACTACTAAATGCAAAGTAAATTGTATCTGTGACGGATCGTAGAGACGGGACGAGAAGCAGAGCGTTGGTGGAGCGACATTCCTTTTTATTTTGTTAATTTCCAAAAACACAAAACAACAAAGGAGAGGTTGACCGTGAACTGGCGTGAATAGTACCGACATAGACAGACACACACACACAAGAACCCACACCCAGGTGACAAACACAGGAACTGAAATAGAATCCCCAATTAGAGACAACACGAGACAGCTGTCTCTATTTGGGGATAGAAATTAACCCACACCACCAACACCCAGTGAACTGTCAAGCTCTAACCGCGGCTCTCCAACTCCCCCACTAGAGGGAGCCAGACCTAACCACAGTCAGAACCTGACAGTATCAGTATATGTACTTATCTATCCAGTGCAGTTGGGACAGCGGTCGTTGTGAGTAAATGTATTAATGTCCTCTATGTTGTTAGTGTTGGCAACATGATGGACTGACTGGTTTAAATGTGTATAATGTGAGAATGTATGTGATCTTTTAATGGAAGAAAAATGTCCATCCTGGATGGACAATAAAGTTTTATTCTATTCTATTATATTGGAAGCACTGCGCTGTAACATATTGTGTAATCTAAACATACCTGCAATACCTCTTCTTCTTCCCCTCCCAGTTCCCAGAGTGTGGATTCTTTGGCATGTACGACAAGATCCTTCTGTTCCGCCATGATCTGACCTCGGAGAACATCCTGCAGAGGCTGACGTCAGCGGAGGACATTCATGAGGGAGACCTGATCGAGGTGGTCCTCTCCGGTGAGACCTGGGAAAGGGTTGGAGATACTCCATGTCAGAAGAGATGAGGTTGATATCGATAGATTAGTTTGATATCAAGAGATGAAGTTGATATCAAGAGATGAAGTAGATATCAAGAGATGAGGTTGATATTTCAGAGCCATTTGCATTGTTAGTTATAGACTAATGTTAAGCTAGCTAGCTAATATTGAACCTGGTTGGTTAGCTATCTGCAGATTCATGCTGGGTAGTAACGTTATAAGCTGGGTCTTTAATCAAAAGACTCCACTATGCAATTAAACATTTCAATAGAAAGTTAATGATGTCACTGTGACAACTGTCGATAGACGCAGATGGTAAATTCGCTCTGGCTAACTTCTACAATTTCAGAGCACTCTCGTGCTAGAGCGCAGAATAACTGACACATTTACGAAAACTCAACACCTGTTGAATATGGCCAGTGTCCGTAAACGTTGGAAAAAAAGCGTAATTAAAATGTTGCCAGCAGCACAGTTACAGTCACCAACGCCTAACCAGCTCTGCTAGGGCAAGTAAAATGGTCAGACTGGGCTGTTCTCTCATTTGTGTCTGGAAGTAGCTAGCAAGCTAGCCAACGTTAGCTAGTTAGCTTGGGTGCTTGACTGCTGTTGTTAGGTCAGAAGCTCGGATCAACCCTACTCCTCGGCCAGAGCGTCCAGTGAGCACTCTGAACGTTCCAAGAGCAAAACTCACTGAATTTCTGAACCGGACAATCTGACAATGCTCTGAGCGCACTCTGGCACTCCAGATTAAATTTATGAACACAGGCGTAGTATAGACCAGTCTTTAGTCTTGAAATCTTTGGTTGTTTACTACATGGCCTCGTGAATCCTTAAAGAGATGGGTAGGGCTAAGTCTTAAGAGGGTGTGAACGACGCTGAATGGGTGTAGACAAAGAAGAGCTCTCCAGTAGGTTTACCAAAATATTCAAGGATCATTTTGTCAAAAATTACGTTACAAGTTTATCAACTTTCACAGCAGAATCACTTTCCCATTGATCCTCAACTGTAGTGTATGATATACCATTTTGTAGCTCTGAGTCTCTACTTTTATCTAATGTAAAAAACACCATTTCAAATTTTGCTACATAAGACCGAATCGAGCCGGTCGGTCACATTTAGGATGTGGTACATTATGGGGTACAGGGATCTCTTTGTATACCCTGTAAACATCCCAGTGGGTGAATATATTTTTCAGATCTTTCAAGATCTCTCCTGTGTAGCTACTAGGTGGTGGCAGGGCTTCCGAGTGATGCAGCGGTCTAAGGCACTGCATCTTCAGTGCTAGAGGCGTCACTACAGACCCTGGTTCGATTCCAGGCTGTATCACAACTGGCTGCGATTGGGAGTCCAATAGGGCGGCGAACAATTGGCCCGGCATCGTCCAGGTTAGGGTTTGGCCGGGGTAGGCCTTCATTGTAAATAAGAATTTGTTCTTAACTGACTTGCCTAGTTAAATAAAGGTTAAATACAAAAATAAAAGTTACTACGTAGTCCCTATGTATCCTGTACAGTATTCATTGCCTATGTAAACCTATGATGCACCCACAACATTTTCGGTGGGCATACTCCCTTTCAATGGCAGTGTCTTGTGGTCTGTTGTGGACCATCCTAGGTGTGAAACTCAACCAACACCTGAACAGCTACACACCCCAGAGAAGTATTCATGTAGAATTCCAACACAAAAGACAAAATGTATGAACTCACAGCCCAACCACACAAGAATCAACCCCAGACCGATTCCTGATCCTCTCTGCTTGTTTTTGGTGCAGCACAGCCACACAGTCAGTGCAGAAGGAGTGGTGATGATGTTTGAGTCTGACTGCTCTTTCAGTATCTCCATCACCTACTACTCTGTGTGCTCAGGATAAAATACTAAAAAGTCATGTTTTTCCCTCTCTGGTTTTGCCCAGACAGCCTTGCTGAGTTCAGCTCGGTTCAGAACCCTCTCACCTTCCTTGTTCTACTTTGTTCTGCCCTCTCCTGCTCTGTTCTACTCTGTTCTACTCTGTTCAGCCCTGTTCTACTTTGTTCAGCCCTGTTCTACTCTGTTCAGCCCTGTTCTACTTTGTTCAGCCCTGTTCTACTTTGTTCAGCCCTGTTCTACTTTGTTCAGCCCTGTTCTACTCTGTTCAGCCCTGTTCTACTTTGTTCAGCCCTGTTCTACTTTGTTCAGCCCTGTTCTACTTTGTTCAGCCCTGTTCTACTTTGTTCAGCCCTGTTCTGTTCTACTCGGTTCTGTTCTGTTCTGTTCTACTCGGTTCTGTTCTATTCTACTCGGTTCTGTTCTACTCTACTCTGTTCTACTCTACTCTACTCTGTTCTACTCTACTCTGTTCTACTCTAGTCTGTTCTACTCTACTCTG
This sequence comes from Thymallus thymallus, assembly GCA_023634145.1. Taxonomy (NCBI): domain Eukaryota; kingdom Metazoa; phylum Chordata; class Actinopteri; order Salmoniformes; family Salmonidae; genus Thymallus; species Thymallus thymallus. The sequence continues at coordinate 22,876,182 of CM042411.1, read as the reverse complement.
TTCTACTCTACTCTGTTCTACTCTACTCTGTTCTGTTCTACTCTGTTCTGTTCTACTCTGTTCTGTTCTGCTCTGTTCTGCTCTGTTCTGCTCTGTTCTGTTCTGTTCTGCTCTGTTCTGCTCTGTTCTGCCTCGTTCTGTTCTGCCCTTTTCTGCTCTGTTCTACTCTGCGCTGTTCTGTTCTACTCTGTTCTGCCCTGTCCTGTTCATTTCTGTTCTGTTCTGTTCTACACTGTTCTGTTCTACTCTGTTCTGCCCCGTTCTGCTCTGTTCTACTCTTTTCTGCTCTGTTCTATTCATTTCTGCCTCGCTCTGCTCTGTTCTGCTCTGTTCTGTTTTACTATTTTCTGCTCTGTTCTGTTCTACTCTGCTCTGTTCTGTTCTGCTCTGTTCTTTTCTGTTCTGTTCTACTCTGCTCTTTTCTTTTCTACTCTGTTTTGCTCCGTTCTTCTCTGTTCTGCCCTGTTCTGCTCTGCTCTGCTCTGCTCTGCTCTGCTCTGTTCTGCTCTGCTCTGCTCTGCTCTGCTCTGCTCTGCTCTGCTCTGCTCTGCTCTGCTAGGTCTAAGCTTTTGTCTTTCAGAGACCGTGGCAGATAACTCTTGACTCCCAATTTCAAAGCCATGCAGTTTATACTTCTGCAGTTGCTGATTATCTGTGATTGATGAAGATGTTGATTGTGAGCTTATTAATGTTGCTCATGCACTTTCACATCTATCCCCGAATCAAATAAAATCAAATTGTATTTACATCAGGTATAGACCTTACAGTGAAATGCTTACCTACAAGCCCCCTTAACCAACAATGCTTTAAGAAGTTTTAAGAAAAAGTACAAGTAACAACTAGTAAAACAGCAGCAGTAAAATAACAATAGCGAGGCTATATACAGGAAGTACCAGTACAGAGTCAATGTGTGGGGGCACAGGATAGTCAAGGTAATTGAGGCAGCGCGTACATGCACAGTTGAAGTCGGAAGTTTACATACACTTAGGTTGAAGTCATTAAAACCAATTTTTCAACCACTCCACAGATTTCAGTCAGTTAGGACATCTACTTTGTGCATGACACAAGTAATTCTTCCAACAATTGTTTTCATAGATTATTTCACTTATAATTCACTATATCATAATTCCAGTGGGCCAGAAGTTTACATACACTAAGTTGACTGTGCCTTTAAACAGTTTGGAAAATTCCAGAAAATGATGTAATGGCTTTAGAAGCTTCTGATAGGCTAATTGACATCATTTGAGTCAATTGGAGGTGTAACTGTGGATGTATTTCAATGCCTACCTTCAAACTCAGTGCCTCTTCGCTCGACATCATGGGAAAATCAGAAGAAATCAGCCAAGGCCTCCCCCCCAAAATTGTAAACCTCCACAAGTCTGGTTCATCCTTGGGAGCAATTTCCAAATGCCTGAAGGTACCATGCATCCGTCATACCTGTCACACATGGGTGCTCAGTGAGACCAAAGTGCAGCGCAGGAATTGTAGTTTGACATGTTTACTTTATTATACGTTTGGATAGGTAAACTTGCAACACAATGACGAACTCTATAACATAAACACGACGTAAACACTTACTTCACCCGTGACTGGAGGAATAACGACCCACACAAAGGTGTAGGACATACAAACAAAGATAGGATCCCTAATTAGAGACAATGCGGTGCAGCTGCCTCTAATTAGGGATCCAACCCAAAACCCACACAACAAAGTCAAGGTATTGGAGTGGCCATCACAAAGCCCTGACCTCAATCCTATAGAGAATTTGTGGGCAGAACTGAAAAAGCATGTGCGAGCAAGGAGGCCTACAAACCCAACTTATTGTGGGAAGCTGTTGGAAGGCTACCCGAAACGTTTGACCCAAGTTAAACAATTTAAAGGCAATGCTACCAAATACTAACTGAGTGTATGTAAACTTCTGACCCACTGGGAATGTGATGAAAGAAATAAAAGCTTAAATAAATCATTCTCCCTACTATTATTCTGACATTTCACATTCTTAAAATAGAGTGGTGATCCTAACTGACCTAAGACGGAATTTTTACTAGGATTAAATGTCAGGAATTGTGAAAAACTGAGTTTAAATGTATTTGGCTAAGGTGTATGTAAACTTCCGACTTCAACTGTAGATAGAGTTAAAGTAACTATGCATAGATAATAAACAGAGAGTAGCAGCAACCTAGTAGTTGTTATACTATGGATATCATAAAACTTATCGTCATGTATAGTCTTATGAATACATTTTAGGTACCTAACCTGTATGTCATCTAGAAATCCAATAGCAGAGCAGTATGTTTTTCTCTGAGTGCAGAATGCTCTCCTCTCTCCTCTAAAGGGAATAATTCTCCTTTTCAGAACGTTGTCTGGTTTGTTGTGTACTCACTGGGAATGCGGTTGCTATGGCACTGTTTTTTATTACAACCACTTGGCCTCCATGTTCGCCTATTGATAAAAAAGACAGAGAGAGAGGGTTATGAACAGTAAATCATTTTTTTTTTTTAAACGATCGTGAAATTAATGGTTGGACTGAGCAAAGAGTAAAGGTGGCTGGACAACAGAGAGAAAGAAGCCAATTTGTGCCTCCAGAGAGATGTCCACCAGGGAGAGAACAGGCACATCACTCAGCAGTTCTAAATGTAATTACATTAAAGTGACTCATGAATGCCCCCAATTAACTATAGGAGCGTCCCAAATGGCACCCTATTCCCTATATAGTGCACTACTTTTGACCAGGGCCCATACTATATAGTGAATAGGGTGCCATTTTGGGACACACAACCGATGTCACATTAACCAAATAGACACAATGACATTCATGTGTCTGACCTAGAATTTTGAACCAAGTAACACAACCACAACCAGGCACGCTGTTCTAGTCAACCATAATGAACGTCGGCAGTAGTAGGTTACCTCCTGGATGTTGACAAATGGTGATGATTTAATATGTAGCTAGAATCGTCAGGAAAATAACAGAAAATGACGGGAGATGTTTTGTGGTCAGAGGCGATAGGACGGCCACCCGTTCATCAGCGTCGTCTGTTTTGTACTTGACATCCATCTGAAATCAGAATGACAGTTGAAAAATAATAACATCATGATGGTCTTGTAGGATTGGGGTGATTTCTACCGGCTTTCTGCTAAATGATTGCCCCGCCCCCTAATTTCAAACATTCTAATGATTTAACCATGACTCATCTCAATCCACTTCCTCTTGTATTCATGTCCATGCTTGTCTTGCAGTACACTAACCCAGTCTGTGTGTGTCTCAGCTCTAGCCACTGTTGAGGACTTCCAGATCCGGCCCCATGCTTTGTATGTGCACTCCTACAAGGCCCCAGCCTTTTGTGATGACTGTGGGGAGATGCTGTGGGGCCTGGTCCGACAGGGCCTCAAATGTGAAGGTATGTCCAGACCCTGCTCCAGTGCTCCCTCAGCCCAGAGATACTGATCCCAGTCACGTCACTCCTGACCTGGGCTTCACCTCAAATCAAACTCCTGGCTCACATAGGCCCGAATCAAAGCCTGGGGAACTGTACAGCAGGATGTCTTGATTGACAGTGTAGCTTCCTGCTTTCAAGTACTGACCAGAACAGCCTTTGAGTGGATCTCATTGTAGTGATGCCAAGCAGTGGATGGGCTCTCATAGTGCTTTGTGGAGCGGGATGATTGTCAGATGAGAGAGTTGAAGTTATTCAGCGTATGTAACCTGATAGAAGAGTAAAGACCTGGATACAGGTCATTCACACGACGTACACTATACACTATAACTCTGTGTCCAGAGAGTGCGAAAGAGAGTTAGGGGGTGAGGGAGAGGTGGGAGGGAATGGGAGTGAGCGAGGGAAGGAAGGAGAGGGGGAGGGAATGGGAGTGAGCGAGGGAAGGAAGGAGAGGGGGAGGGAAAGGGAAAGGGAGTGAGCGAGGGAGAGGGGGAGGGGGAGGGAAAGGGAGTGAGAGAGGGAAGGGGGAGGGAAAGGGAGTGAGAGTGGGGGAGGGGGAGAGGGAAAGGGAATGAGCGAGGGAGTGAGAGAGGGGGAGGGAAAGGGATTGAGAGGGGAGGGAAAGGGAGAGGGGGAGGGAAAGGGGGAGGGAGGGTGAGAAGGTGAGAGAGGGAGTGAGAGACATGCATGTATGGTTTCTAAGTACTGTGCCTCTTCCATAGGATGTGGGCTGAACTACCACAAGCGCTGCGCCTTTAAGATCCCTAACAACTGCAGTGGGGTAAGGAAGAGACGTCTGTCCAACGTGTCCCTGCCTGGAGCCGTGCTGTCCATCCCCCGTCCTGCCCCCATCGAACATGTCCCTGTTTCCCAGGAAGAGGTAGGGGGACACTTTCTGGCCGCATCCCAAATTGCACTCTGTTCCCTGTTTAGTGACCATAGGTCTCTTGTCAACAGTAGTGCACTATATAGGGAGTAGGGTGCCATTTGGGATGAAGCCTCTCTGTGTTGTTGTTACTGCTACTCCACTTTTCATTACTGCTTGTTGTACAACTGTCTACAGCTTCAACACACACACACTTTTCATTACTGCTTGTTGTACTACTGTCTACAGCGTCAACACACACACACACACACACACACACACGCACACATTCCATATGCAGACAGACATGAGTTAAACTCTGTCAGGAGCAATGGCTTCAGGCAAACCAACAGGTTTTCCATTCAGGCTGGACAATTAATAGTTGGGAGCCTAAAGAGAGTGTTTATGTCAAAACGCTGTGTATACATACCAAAACCCAGGAACCATTAGGATTTTCATATCCATTTTAATCCCTCCTCAAGCAGTATCGCACCGTCTAAACACACAAATGATTATTTTTAATATTGATAACTTAATCCACTTCTCACTCATTCAATATATAATGTTCCATGTGGGTCATCTGCTAAAAACAAATACTCTTGATTATTTTCCTTCCCACGTAATTTGTGTATCAAAATATTTATGTAATGTGCACTTTTGTTCTGGTCAGTCATGTTGATGTTATTTAAAATGACCACCAAGATGTGAAATAGCTTTTTAACAAATGTGCCTACAGTGTTGGGGAACGACTCTAAAAATATAGTTGATCATACTACCAATTACGTCAAATTGGAAGAAGTTAAGCTACACTTAAGCTACCCTTAAGAAAAATATAGTTTACTTAACGAAAATTACTTTAAAAAAGTACTTTGTGAAGAATTATCATAACAAAATCTGAAATGTCATAGACTACAAATTGCAAGAACAGAACACTCTGGAATAATGTTAACAGGATGTGTAATTTAGCCTATTAAACACAGAAAGTGAGAATTAGACACACAAAAAGTGTTTAAAGTGAGAATAAGGCAGGTCTAATTCTGAAAAATAAATGAAATCACCCATATTTTATTATTTTTGCAAAAAAATGGTTGACTCTGCTCTGCTTCCTCCTAGTCAGGCTGATGAAACAAAGCCTTTTCATAAGCTCTGTTCACCGTCGCCCAATGAAATATCTTCCTTTCTGTGCAAGATTTTATTCAGAACATTATAGTCTGTAGTGATAATACAACATAGAATACACAGTATAGTAATGCCTGGAATAATGTACCTATTTTTAACAAATCCTCTCTTTCTTTCTCTTGTGCTATCTGTTATCATTTTCCTTCCATTTCCCAATTGTGCTACCTCTCCCTATCCCCTGCCCTCCACCCTCCTCTCTTGTCCTTGTGCCCTCTCTCGCTCTCTCCCTCTCTCTCACTCTCTCGCTCTTCCTCTTTCTTTCTCTCTGTCTCCTCTCTGTCTCCTCTCGGTCTCTCTCGGTCTCTCTCTCTCTCTCTCTCTCTCTCTCTCTCTCTCTCTCTCATATACCCTTAGCAGCGCCCTCTCCTGGGGGCAGGGAAGCATAACAGCCTGTTGAGCGGCAGGCCAATCTGGATGGAGAAGATGGTGCTGGGACGGGTCAAGGTGCCTCACACCTTCTCAGTGCACACCTACACCAGACCAACAATCTGCCAGTTCTGCAAACGCCTGCTGAAAGGCCTGTTCCGCCAGGGCATGCAGTGCAAAGGTGAGGCACTCCAAACACTGGAGTTATGCAGTGCAGATAGAATCTAATTCAAACTATTTACAGTAGATGTAAGATCTTAATGTGCCTATGATGTGCATAGATATGTCAATATGTCATCTTCATACAGTCGGTTGAGTAAACGTCACATTGAATGTTGAATCTACATGTTTTCAGATTGTAAATTTAACTGCCATAAGAGATGTGCGGCCAAGATACCAAGAGACTGCCTTGGTGAGGTTTCCTTTAATGGAGGTAAGTTTGTCTCAAGTGTATAGCTAATTAACAGCATTTCTGCCCCTAGTGTATTGAATGTGTTGATGGATATGTGGGAGAATACATCCCCATGTTGTAAGTAGTTAGCCAGGTCCTATACGGTGTGTACTGTAGCCAACTCTTCAATCACATGTACAGTTCTTACAGTAGAGACCCAGGCTAGTAAGCAGTATCTTTATCATATGAGAACCACAATGGAAATAAGTATATTTAATGTGTCATCCTCTGGGATTTTGTGTACTTAATTGTTTCCAATCAATCAATCAATCAATCAATCAATCAATCAATATCACCCCCCTCCTCCTGTGTCTCCTGCTCCAGAACCAGCCAGTCCAGGCCCTGACTCTGAGGCCACCATGGAGGTGGACAAC